>CM062811.1:448851270-449451270 GCA_031772625.1 Pinus tabuliformis
TAAACCATTTCATGAACCAAGTCTCAGTCAATTCCCATGTGAGTCCAATCTGAGCCTAGGTCTATTCCAATTCCAATTCCGACTTTTAAATGGTTCGACTCAAAGGATGAAGGCAGTAAGAGGAGGTCCATTGTCACCTTGATTGCCTACCAAGGAGGGATAGACAACTTTCAAAACTTCTGCTGGATTTACTAGGGAAAGTCGGACTTCTGCAGGATTTACTAAGAAAAGTGGGTGTAAGACTGATTTTGATCCCTTTATGTCAACCTTGAATGAGGTGATGAACAAAGATGGCATTGTTCAAATCTAAATATTGGAAAAAAAATGCATATTTTTAATGCATTGTAACCAATTTTTCCAGTATTAGATTTTCTTCATTTGTAACTATGGACTGGTGTAGTCATGGTGACCATGACAGTG
Source organism: Pinus tabuliformis (assembly GCA_031772625.1). NCBI lineage: Eukaryota > Viridiplantae > Streptophyta > Pinopsida > Pinales > Pinaceae > Pinus > Pinus tabuliformis. The sequence goes on from CM062811.1 coordinate 448,851,691, forward strand.
ATGCTGATTTTGATGATGATGATTGAGGAGCTACCTACTACCTTGTAGTTGTTTTGTATTTTCCATTGACATTGCTACTACCTGTGTAACACATTGATTTTGATGACTTAATGAGAAAACTGCAGGTTCTTGTCTTTCTCCTATTGGATCATTGATGAATCTATCACACTTGTATTTGTATGCATAATGTTACATTGTACAACTCACAAATTTTAGATTTACAATGTAGAATCTAGATGTATGTTTGAAGTTGTATCATGAATACACCAGTCAATAGTTACAAATGAAGAAAATGCAGCAGAGGAGAGCAGTAATGGACTCATTAGTAATTTAGATATCATCCCGATTCATATATGTGGATATTCTAATTTCTAAAAAAATATGGATCATGCACAATATGCATATATATAATGTGTCCTCTATGTCATGTTTCTAAGGTGGTTGTGCCTCATGTCAAATACTCCTATATACATGTCCCTTGTATCACGTGTCCTCGTGTCATCTAACTTAGGTCCCAACTAAAAGACCCTTAATGAAAGGGCACTCATGCCTATTATTTATAAGAAGGCACTCATTTGTAATATCATATCATTCTCTCATACATTATTAAATATATTATTATTCCTAAATGTATTTCTTTATTGTATTCCAAATATTTTGGGTATTTAACTCGTGAGCCAGGTTTGATTATCACATTTGGTATGAGAGCTTCGTTTTTTATCACGGCCATTGACCATGTTTCATTCAAGCCTTGTCAAACCTGGCTTTTGGCCAACCCCATTTTCCAAAGTTCTCTAATCTTAGTCCTTGACCACAACCAACTCTTATTCTAAGTTGGAAATTTTGTGTTGAAGAAAAAAATAATTTGCTACGAATTCAAAGAAAACAAAAATCACTAAAGTTAAAGACAAACAATTATAAAGGAAAAGAAAAATATTATTCTATTGCTAAAATCTCTACATGGCATACACACTAAACTAAAAATCACTAAAGATAAAGACAAACAATTATAAAGGAAAGGAAAAATATTATTGTATTGCTAAAATATCTACAGGTCATACGCACTTCTTGTCGTACATAGTTGTAGTTCACATATTCATCAAAATTCCACACATCCATCGTGCAATTCACACAATTTCCATTCTTACTCAATAAAATTTTCCATACAACAATTGTACTCTGTCAATTTTGTCCTACTTCAGTGACTAGCATCGGTGCAATCTTATTGAGATACCAATCTCCTTAGTTAACCACCACCTATATAGGCACCAACCTAAGTCCTTCATACACATAGCACTTTTGACATCACGTACATGCTCATACTTCATGCATTTCTCAGCATCATCATTTTCTTAATTTTAATAGTCCAATGCCTCTCCTTGTTTTATACCCCAGACATAGCTTCCAACCCAACCCTAGTCAGATTTAGCCTTCATGCCATAGCAAACCTCATAGTATTATTCCCTAGAATATAAAACTGGCGCACTCACAACCCCAAAACAATGCACTTCACAGCAACATAGACCTTACTCCTTAATAACACCCCAACTCCTCCTGCACACCTCAAATCTCTTTTGTGCACTTGTACTTGGACATATGTAGTCTCCCCCATTTTTGACATCAATGACAATATTTCCAACATTGTTCAATTCAATTACAATACAATTGTTGTTGTAACAACCACCTTCCATACCTATTTCTACCACATTCTGTCGTTGTGCATACTCGCAACAATACACCTTTTCAAGTTAATTGGGCAAGAGTCATGAAAGGAAAAATTCCCACCATTGTACAAATCAAAAAATCGAGCCGTCATCTTTTTGAAGCCATCTTGGACATATCAAGACACAAGGACAAAGTCTAAATGTTGTACGATATTTGACTCGTGGTATTTCGCTAGCTAATATAAGTAAAGGGCATATTATACCTTAAACTCTAGGAAAATGTTGATTGACCATCTTGAATGGCATAATTATTGTTGTCCCTAGTTGATCTATCAAATTAGCTACCAAATTGGCGAAAACCAAAGTTGTAACCACTACCAACAGTTTGAAAAGAATTGGTCCCCGACATAATTATTGTGAGAAGACTTGCATTGAATGTCACAACCTTACATAAAAAGTGGCCTATCATCTACCACTGCCATAATAGCAATTTATATGAAAACAAGATATATCAATAAATGAATATATTAACTAAATTTAACGCTCTTACACCATTATCTCAAATACTTTCATTCTTACATACCAAAAGGTATTACGTGGAAGGTATCTTTATATAAGATAAATCGAACAAGACATATATTTTAATATTGAAGTGGGCATTTATAAAGTGAATGAGATTCATCATCAAGGTCATATTGATAAAGATATTATTTGAAAAGAAACACAAGGGATTATTATATATTAAAATAGATATAAAAGTAACATTTTAGATATTACTTTCAATTATTTTTTGAAGGCCATTAATATAGTCAAAGAGAACTTAAGTAATATTATAAAAAGTGCACATTACTAAGATGAAAGGTTATAAGAGAATTTATCTTCACATTCACGAAAATAAAATAAAATAAAGAGATTATTAAAGAAAAGTTATATATATATATATATATAAAGTGGAAGCAAGAAGAGCCACAGAAAATTTTTAATTCGAAGGAAGTTTTGAAGTACAAGTTATAAGAAAAGAAAAGGTATTACAAAATAATACTTAAATCATAAATATGTTTTAGTGAAATATTACAAAAATTTTAAACGATAGCAAAATGAGTAAAAAGGAATATTTCCTAATACTAGAAAAGTTATGCTTCAAATCAAGGCAACACTTGTAGGGAAAGATATTACTATTTCTATGGCTCCTAGTGATATAACCTACTTACAACTAAACAATGGGGATTATAAATTTATATCACGATTCATTGTTAGATCTTTAAGGAGCGATGATGATGACATAATTATGGGTTCACCCTAAATGGAAATAGTAGGGTCTTTCATCTTAAATACGAATAAGTTTTTTACATTCTCCTACAAAAGAAAAAGATAACACTAAAGGATGTTATGTTGGAGTCAAATTCAATAACACCAAAAGTCCTTAAAAATATCTAAAAGGTAATCCTCCAAGGAAATCAAAAGTCAATGCAAAATATGCAAAATAAATTGACAAAATTATCATAGACAAAATAAAGAAACTTCTTGCATCAAAGACCAAAATGAAAAATTACTTACACAAATTAAAAAGCTTAAGAAGAATAAGAAGTCTTCAGGTAAAGAAGTCTAAGTTGAGGAAAAGGGAACAAATACAGATCCCATTAATCTCACGACTCAGAAAAATGTCAATCCAACTGCAATGAAAACATACTCATGTTACCATACAAACAATGCAAATTCCAATGAAGATCTAGTCATCAATCAAGCAACATCAGCATATGAAGCAAATCATATAATTGAAGTAAGCCAAGAAAACATTACAGGCATGATGAGGGCAAATCAAGTTACAAGAACTCCTTATCAACATCCAAATCATAAGATCGCATATCTTAACCAATTTGTGTATCAACATCATTTAGTGTAACACTCCGCAAAAGATCAAATTAAGATGGTTAGATCATTTTTTGGTTCAACAATTTTGCTCAACACTACAAAGTTCATATCATCTCGTATCATCAAAGGTGAGTGATAGCTCCAAGAAAATAAGTGATGAAAAAACATTACAAGCCAAATATAGTCAACCCTTCCATAGCTATGTTTTGAGGACGAAGGATTTCTAAAGCAGAATACAACGTTATGAACATATATATATATATATATAATATATATATAATGCAAATAATAAATAATAATAACTCAACTCCAAGGGTCAGCACAATTGGTCGAGTCCCCATTGTTAAAGCACCTTTGCTATTGGGAGGTCATGGATTCAATTCTCTCGACACTCAGGGTCAGGGTCCATGATCCAACCAACAAGAAGTGATCCCTTTGGGTGGAACTACCTGGTACAAATATTCCATGGACATAGCAAACACTCCCACCTACTATTTAAAAAGGGGCCCTCGTTTATAATATCATATCACTTTCTCATACATTATTCAATATATTACTATCCCTAAATGGATTTCTCTATTGTATTTCATGGTGTTTAACTCGTGAGTCGAGTTTTATTATGAAAACTTTGATCATCCTCAAGGTGCAAATACAAAATAGGGTGGTTTAAAAAAAGCAACACAATCTTGTTTCATGCATTCATGATAGGTTGTTCAAGGTTGTGGTACTCAAGGACATCTTGTAAACAAAATAATTATTTATGACTCTATAAGAGTGACATGTTTCTACCAAAGCCCTAAACAATATCCAAATATGGTTGAAGAATTGTTTGGAAATCTAGTTATCTAAACTCTTCGATGCTTACTCATGCATGCATTTCACGAGGTTAACTCTGGTATTGATGACCTATTGTGTTATATTCTATTTTTAGAGCACTTTCCTAATTTTTATCAATTACCGCAACAAACCTAAGGATATGGGACGCATACCAAAACGGGGCCCTCGTTTATAATATCATATCACTTTCTCATACATTATTCAATATATTACTATCCCTAAATGGATTTCTCTATTGTATTTCATGGTGTTTAACTCGTGAGTCGAGTTTTATTATGAAAACTTTGATCATCCTCAAGGTGCAAATACAAAATAGTGTGGTTTAAAAAAAGCAACACAATCTTGTTTCATGAATTCATGATAGGTTGTTCAAGGTTGTGGTACTCAAGGACATCTTGTAAACAAAATAATTATTTATGACTCTATAAGAGTGACATGTTTCTACCAAAGCCCTAAACAATATCCAAATATGGTTGAAGAATTGTTTGGAAATCTAGTTATCTAAACTCTTCGATGCTAACTCATGCATGCATTTCACGAGGTTAACTCTGGTATTGATGACCTATTGTGTTATATTCTATTTTTAGAGCACTTTCCTAATTTTTATCAATTACCGCAACAAACCTAAGGATATGGGACGCATACCAAGCTCACATTTTCGTGTTCAAGATCTCACAAGTTTTAACTAGATCTCTATACTCATCATAGAGCATATTCAACGGAGCTTCATCCAATTTGAGCAAAGCATCCAAAGAATTATCTAATAAAATATCCTCAAATTCTTTACAATAATTAAATATAACAAAAATTGAAACATGATTTACCACCTTTCAATCAACCAATTCTCCAAATCAGTAAAGAATGCAAGTGGGATGAACTACTAGAGCGTCCTATGTTGGTACATTATTGTGGCTAAGTTGTCGTTCTTATCTCTATCAAATATTGTTAGTGTGATATTGGGAGTGGAAGAGGTTCGGCTTGGGCTATCAAGGTGGCTCAAGTGTCTAGAGGATGACAACATGTCATGGAATTAGAGTTCAAAAGTAGAAACTAGACAAATTGGCCAAACATGGGTAGGAGGGAGCTACACAATTCAGCTTAGGTACCACAATACTTATCATAGGAAAAGTGGTGTTGTGGGAAGTTTCTTCCACATTTTAGGAGAAGTGGACTCCTCTAGCACAAGTTCAACAAGGAATGTTAGTAAACTCAAGGGATAAAGATAGAGGAGATTTACACGAAACTTGTGCCATCTATTGTTGTTGGTGTTGTTGGTTGCAATTGTGATGCCCATATGCAAGCATTGGCAAAAGGTCACAAAGACGTGGATCCATGAGAAATTTCAAAGGTTATGAACTTCAATACTTCATATTTCTTTTATTATCCTTCATTAATCTCCAATATCATGGATAAGCAAACAAAAGTTAGCATGCTAATTCACTGAGAAGATTGTATGGAATACTCATATGTTGAAATACATAGTCTAGAATAACAAATTGTGTCAACACTGAATTAACTTTTCTCCAATCATGTCCACAAACATCTTCAAATCACGCCGAAATTTCTCAAATTACATCTCAAACCAATCTAGATGTTCACGAGGAGTGTATATGGAAGCTTTTATACCCAATTCCTTGTTGAACCAATGCTACAATGGAAGTTCCACAAGAAGGATGAAACAATCCTTTTTACCAAGGGTGTGCACCCAATGATTTATAGTGCACACAAGCTTACAATCCCTCATCAATGTCAAATAATTTCTCAATTTCAACAAGGAGCACCATACGCAATCACAACATAGTGATTTTCACGTTGTAACTGGATTTTTTTTATATCAAATCATCAATCTATGGAGGTGTACATGGATTCTATGCCACAAGAAAAAGTCGAAGCATCTCAAAAGCATCATTGATTGTGCTCATTATTGGAAAATGTAACTATGTTCAGTCTTCATTAATTTACTGAAGTCATTATGTAACATACTTGTCAAAAAAAATAAAGAAAATATTTTTTTTATTATTATTGTGACTTATTAAGGCATGGGTTTCATGCTTGGTTCACCATGTTTTAGGTCAAAGTCCCCATTGAGGACATCTAGGATTTATTCTGAGTCAATAGAATCATTGTAGAGACCCTTCTTGGGCTTTTGAATCATGTAAAAAGGTTAAGTATTGAGCCAAATATGATTTATGTAACCTCCACACCATGTCAGCCTAGAAGAAGATCAAGTCGACCTAAGGGCCCTATTCGACCTCACATGGAGCCTATAAAAGCAAGCTCATCGAATTCATTTGGATCATCATTCTCACACACAAGTTCGAAATCTCTTGTAGCTAGGAAAAAGTGTGAAATCCTCTTGTAGTTGGGAAAGAATCCGAAGTCTGTTGCCGGGAAGCCAAAATGAATGCGAGTTTAGGGAAGTCCAAGGAGAAAAGAAAACTCGAAATATTGGTGTTTCTCTCTCTCTGTTTCGTGGTCTAGATTGGGAGATCAAAGTCTCCTAAATTTCATTGTTGCCAGAAGTTGCTACCTAGTTGAAGTTGCTAGAAGGGGTCGAAGATTTGGGAGGTTGACTTGGTGTGGAGGGAAGGTTTGGTCTTGGTCTAGGGTGAAGTGTCTCAAAGAATACAATTGAAAGGAAGAATCATCTTGACTGGGTTTTCCCCTCGAGGGGGGTTTTGCCCTGGCATGTGCCTATATCTTGTGTCGCTTGTTTTGTGATCTTCATACACACATAATATGTTAATTGCTTAATGAAAGATAAGATAATAAAGAAGTAAAAGAAGCCAACACACTCACAAGTAGTTATCAAGAAAAGAGAATCAAACCCTGATATAGTTACTTTGATTTTCCAACATGGTATCTGAGCTAAGGTCAGGAAGAGTCGAAGATCACTTCGTTGGCATGTATTCTCCCTCTATCATGAACTACATAAGAATGGGTTTCAACACTACTGGAAGTTGGATGAAGAAGGTCATCTAATACTTTTTCAACAAGGTCAAGGGTCAAGGATTCTTGGTTGCTATTACAGGTTCTCTCACTGATGACTATGATGTTAGAGGCGTAGGATCAACATCGTTGAAGCTGGATAATGGATCAAAGTTGCATTCTATATGTTCCAAGTTTGAAAAAGAATTGTTTTTTATTGTTTAGAAGATAAAAGGGAAAGGATTGTTTTTGTTGATGGAAAAGTATTGGTTTGGGAAAAAGACTCTAGTATTGATAATGCTAGGGTTATTGGAGTTCGTGAAATTAGTGAAACCAAGTCTAAAGAGATATTAGACCTCATCCATTCCGATGTGTGTGGGTCCATGTTTGACAAATCACTTTGAGGTCATCTCTACTATGTAACATTCATTTATGGCCATTCTAGAAAGACATGGCTCTACCTCATCAAGACAAAGATGAAGTATTTGATAAGTTCAAGGAGTTTAGGGTTGAAGTGGAAACCCTAACCGAAAGTAAGGTAAAAACTTTGAGGTCTGACAATGGTGGGAAATACACTTCTAAGGAATTGATTGCATATTGCAAGGACGCTGATATTAAGAGAGAGCTCATTGTTCCCTTTTTATCCTGAACAAAACAAATTGGCCGAAAGAAAGAATAGGTCAATTAAAGAAGGCATTCAAACTATTCTCCTTGATCAAGATCTACCAAAGTTCTTATGGGAAGCGGCATCGATGACAGTCGTATACATTCAAAATAGGACTCCTCATGAGAGCCTTGATAATACAACACCTGAAGAAGTATTCACAAAAAAGAAGCCATGTGTGGATCACCTTTGAATCTTTGGAAGTTCAGCATATATTCATGTTTCATAAGACATCTGCTATATTCTCAAAAAGTATGAAGGAGAACCTCCATTTGACAATATATTACTAACATTGTTATGTCTAGCTATATGGAATCATAATGATTCTTGTTTTGGGGTGATTCATCTCTTGATAAATCTACCCACCCCCTCCCATATTCTGAACTGATTTTGTAGAACCCTAGACAGGTTATGGATAACCCTAACCAAAGGGTATGCTAATGTGAATGTCTGAAACCCTAAACTGCTTAGGGATATTGTGAAATGCTATTTGAAGTTTGATGATGTCATGTTTGGGATTTTGCTATGATCTGAAAACCTAACTTGTTAGGGTTGAATGATAAGGTCTAAAATCCCAAACCTTTTTAGTTTTGGTAATGTTGGGTTTGTTATGTTTCTACATTGAAACCCTAGCTCATTAGGGTTTGGTGGAACCCTTATATTGTCTTAGAAATGATTTCCTCGGTATGTGTGTGTTTGTTTGATCTAACCCTAGTCAAATCAAGTTTGAATGTCCAACTCTTATTTGATATTTTCTGTGAAGTTGGGTTTGACTAACACATGATATGAATGTATTTGCATGATGATGAAATCTAGGCATATATAGATATGTCCTTTTGATTGAAACCCTAGCTTGGTCTAGGTCAAATGTATCAATATTGTTGGAGATATGGTATGCTTATGAATGATTATGAATTCCTAGATATATGTGTTGACCTAGAGGGTTGAATGATAAGGTCTAAAATCCCAAACCTTTGAAGTTTTGGTAATGTTGGGTTTGCTATGTTTCTACATTGAAACCCTAGCTCATTAGGGTTTGGTGGAATGTGTGAGCAAGACCCTTATATTGTCTTAGAAACGATTTCCTTGGTATGTGTATGTTTGTCTAATCTAACCCTAGTTAAATCAAGTTTGAATGTCCAACTCTTATTTGATATTTTCTGTGAAGTTGGCTTTGACTAACACATAATATGGAATGTATTTGCATGATGATGAAATCTAGGCATATATAAATATGTCCTTTTGATTGAAACCCTAGCTTGGTCTAGGTCAAATGTATTAATGTTGTTGGACATATGATATGCTTATGAATGATTATGAATTCCTAGATATATGTGTTGACCTAGTTATTGATGGTCATAAGTCTTAGGATTTAATGGAAATCCTTGTCTGAGATTCTAGGATGATGATATTTGGAAATCTAGGGTTTTGTAGCTAAACCCTAGTGAAGTTAAATTGTCTAGTATGTGTGATATAACAATTTGAAATCTATTAAATGATTGTTGAAAATGAAAATCTAGGGTTTTGTAGTTAAATCCTAGTAGTAACATTGTCTAGTGTGAAATGTAACAATCTGAGATCTATGTATTTAATGGTTCTTGAGATCGTGAAAATGGAATTCTAGGGTTTTGGAGTTAACCATTAGTCAAAGTAAAATCTTTGAAATATGATGATTTGAGATTTGTGTAAGTGGAATTCTGGGGTTTTGGAGTTGAACCTTAGTCGAAGTAGAAATCTTTGATGAATGTTGACAATATGATAATTTGAGATTTGTGAAATATTGTTGAATTTTGAGTCTTGGAAGGATTTGATGACTGATCGAAAATTTAGGGTTTGCAACTAACCCTAGTGGACGTTGGTCAAGTTAATGACTAAGCTATGATTGACTTTGATTGATTCTTTTGTATGAAATCTAGTTTCTGTATGAAACCCTAGTGAGAAATCTAACATATGAATTTTGAAAAAGGTTGTTAGATACTATATAGATCTATATTTGTCTGAATTGTTTCTAGGTTTTGATATATGTTGTAGTAAGGTATGTCATACCTTTGGAAGACACATCGAAACCCTAGATGGAATGAAAGTTGTTATGAAGTAGTCTAGGGTTTTTGACTAAGTCCCTTGCAAAATGTATATGTCTCTTATTTGTAATCAAGTCTGGGTATCTGATATGTATAAATTTGAAATGTTTCCATGATTCTGTTATGGCTAACTTCATGCTTCTATATATTTGGTTGTACATGCTATCTAAGTTGTGCAAGTACACAATCTTCAATTTGGTGAAGATGCTTGTTGATAAGCATGATGAGGATGATAGTAACTCTGATGAAATGGTTGGAAGCAACGAAAGATTCTCTAATGACGAAAGAAGAAGAACTCCCTAAGTTAAGAGGGAGCTTGAATAGAAGGAATCTTCCTAGGATAAGAGGATGGTTGAGAATATTCGTTGTATAGAAATGATTAAATCCTCTCTGTTGAAGAGGGAATGACAGATATGACTCTCTGCTTCAAGTGTCATGCACTAGACCAGGGCTAGCAGCTGTAAGTTTAGTGAAGGCCATGAGTAGGAGAAGGAAATTGGAGAATGGGTTTTGAGGTGCTACAGAAGAAGGAAAGCAACATCCGATTGAAGAATATGTTGTTACATATGAAGTAGGAAGAAAAACCAAGAATGATGACCCCCTTCCATTTTTTAGGAAAGGCACCACCAAATTTCCATTTGAGAGTTCTATAGGGGACAAGCAGCGAAAAGAAAGGCAATTTCACTTGGTCCAATGGACGAGATTTTTCAAAAAGAGAAACAGGAAGACTTGATCTCACCATTGCCTCCTTTTTCTATTAAAACTTCATATCCTTTAATGTTGCACGCTCACCTCTATTTATTGAGATGTTCCGAGCTCTAACTCACGGGTCTCCATCATGGTATGTGCCCTCTGGTTCAGAGAAGCTTAGAACCACATTGTTGACGAAGGCAAAAAAAAGGTGCAAAAGATGCTTGAGCCTATTAAAGCATCATGGCCAACATTTGGGGTTAGCGTTGTTTCTGATGGATGGACAGATCCAGCAAGACACACACTCATCAACTTCATGGTGTCTTCCTTGAATGGTCCAGTTTTCTTGAAAGCAGTGAATACACTTGGAGTATACAAGGTTGCACAATTTATAGGTGAGTTATTTATTAAAGTTATTGAAGATGTACGTGTTGATTCTTGTGTGCAAATCACCTGTTTGCAAGGTTGCCGGCATGATTGTGGAAGCTAAATATCCACAAGTGTTTTGGACACCTTGCATTGTCCATTCATTGAACTTAGCACTGAAATCCATTGCTTCTGATGTGCTTTGGGTTGTTAACATTATTGAGGATGCAGAACATATCCGTAATTTTGTGCACAATCATACAAATGTCCTCACTATCTACAAGGAGTACAACAATCTATCATTGTTGAAGATTGCTGATACACAGTTTGCCTCTTCATTCATCATGTTGAAGAGGTTGAGGGAGGTCAAGACTGCTCTTGGGGCCATGGTTATTTCTGAGTATTGGTCGTTTTGGAGAAAGACATATCAAGTAGAGCCTCTAAAAGAGTGAAGGACACAGTGCTAGATGATGCTTGGTAGGAGAGGGTAGATCTAATTATTCAGATCATGGACCCTATCATTCTTTGCTTTGATTTGCAGATACAGACAAACCCATCCTAGGAGAGGTTTATGAGGGATGGGATTCCATGATTGAGTCTGTGAGGAGAATTATTCTACAGAGTGAGTGCCCCGAGTACGAGACATCACCAGAGGCCTTCTGTGGTACTATACAGGATATTCTTGTCAGCAGATGGGACAAGAATTGCACACCTTTACATTGTTTAGCTCACTCATTGAACCCAAAATGCTACAGCCATGAGTGGCTAAATGGTGGACCTTCCCGCAGATTCCCTCCTCACATGGATGGTGAAATCTCACAAGGGAAGAAAGATGCATTCAGGCAGGTTTTTCAGGATAGAGCATTGCTTGATGAGGTGGAGGATGCCATTGCAAAATTTTCCACTGGCACTAGTCGATCTGCAGGATATGATGTGATTAGAGACAAGGGGGCTATGAAGCCCTATTCTTGTTGGGCGAATCATGGGGCAACAAGCCATCCTCTTCAACAGTTAGCCATGAGGCTCCTCTCTCAGGTGACTTCATCCTCTTGTTGCGAGAGGAATTGGAGCACATATGGGAATTTGTATAGTGTGAAGAGGAGCAGGCTTGAGCAGTCCAGGGCAGAGACAATGGTGTATGTGCACACCAACCTTCGTCTTATTTACCGGCAAAGGGAATAGTGGTTGAAGGGAAAGACAAAGATATGGGATGTCTTTCCTATGATACGGGTCTGAACAGCTGTGTTGAGTTAGCATTGGCCAACATGGATCTCAACGATCCAGTGCTAGAGCCTGTTAGATTTGATGACGATGATATTGTAGAGGGGTCATCCTCCACACCAGCAGATGCAGAGGCGACTATGGATACAAGGGAGGAGGAGGATGCAGAGAAGAGCAGTGGTGACCATGATGATGAGGACATTGATGTTGATTCTGATGATGACTATGAGGATTGATGACTCATGAGTCATGGACTACCTACTACCTTGAGGCTTGTATATCTGTAGTTGTTTTATATTTTCTATTTCTATTTGTCATTGACATTGCACTACCTATGTAACACATTTTGATTTGATGACTTAGTGAGAAAACTACAGCTGTCAATGTCTTTATCTTACTATCTTGTCTTTCTCCTATTGGATCATTGATGAATTGAATATGTATTATGATTTAACATTTATGAATTTAGAATTTATGATTCATTGATTTATCATTTATGATGTATGACAGTGACATGTATTTGAATTTTGTATGTACTATGCATGCTATAATGTTACTTACTTTGTAAACAGTAAAACTAACATCTAGATGAAGATCTATGTTTGAAATCAATGAATTTGAATAATTAATGAGAATTTGTGTAAGAAATATCTAATTTATATATATATATATATATATATATATATATATATATATTTAATAAAATAATATATAACGAATCCTACGCGTTACGTGTCCTGTTCCGGAGGGTCAACGTGTCTGAATCCAACACTCTAATCCCCATATCCTACGAATCCTGAATCCCCATGTCAGGTTACTTAGATCACAAGTAATTATCAAGAAAGGAGAATCAAACCCTAATATAGTTACTTTGATTTTCCAACACTCACTACCATTGTTTCAATCACTATTGTAATTGTCAAGTGGGCATGCATAAAAAACATAACAGATGACATGGGGGTGATGTATTTCGAAGATGTGCAATAAGGTATGTTGTCACAAGATGCATTGAAGAAAATAAGGAGCAAAATGGATCCCCTCCAAAACAATCACATATAATGCATCAATATATAAGTGCCTCAAGCTCATTGATCTAAAGAAAAGTGTGCCCAACCAATCTGATTCATGTCATTCAACAATAAGTTTTATACTAAGAGTGCAAGCACAAGAACGAACCGCAAAGATGCATGAGCACAAAAGGGAAGTATAGAGGTTGCCACTATACCATCCAAATACTCTTCATCATCAAGGTAGACGCCATAACATCAATCACTATATCAGCGAACTTGAAATTGTATTTCAAAGACAAATATCAAATAGCAATCAAAAGTGACAATCCCATCATGGTTTTTAAGGGAATGTGAAATTCATGTACAAAAATATGCGAGAAGACACATATCAAAATAGCATACAAGGTACATCAGTTTGAGTGGTCTCTAACCACCCATTGTAGCAAGACTCTCCTAGAACTATCAAAGGATTAGTTCGTCGTGCAAAGTTGTCACAACACCAAAGAGCTAGCTAGAAAAGACTTTTCCATTAATGCTCATGTGTAATGTTTGAATGCATGTATGAAAATGAGTGTGAACGTCGTATCGAAATCATCTAGCCTAAGTGTATTCAAGGCGTTGTTACAAAAATGAATGAGGCTAATACCAATTGTGTTCTCTATTCACCCATTGTCAAGAGAAATCCCTAGAATTGTTGAAGGAACACGTCATCATGCAGACTTGTCATGGCATCAGAGAATCATTACTAGTTGACTAGGCTCACTAGGAAAAAGAAGTAGAAGCATTGGATATCGCCACACTAATCATTGAAAATTTCAAAGGCCTACATTATCTCAATCAAAAGCATATGCAATATAATTCAATTACTAAAAAAACACAAGGAGAGCAAGGTGAGAAAGGTGAAGGAAACACACAATGTTAAACAAACAATGAAGCCTATACAAGAAAGCCTTATGTTCTAACACATCATTTTCCACAATGTTCTTCATTTGACATTGAAACCATTTCTAAAACATGAGAGCTTTGTGGCACTAACTTTAGTGATTAGAAAAAGAATGTAAATCCAAGGTTAAGTAAATGTTAGCAAGCACACGACATATAAAACCCTAAAATACCCTCGTCTCTTCTCAAACCATCAAAAAGTTGTCACATCACATACCCCAAGAAGTCACAATAATTTTATATCAAGTTGATCCAAGAGACCAAATTTTGTAATGCATTCAATGGCAAGAATGACGTCAAGGAGATTAAGTACCCTTAAATCAATATCCAAGGCATCACAACAATGAAGGCATGGCTCACATTCAATCTATGGTACCATCCATTACTTTTATTATGCCTACTACAAGGCATTGTGACATCATGAAATTCCTACTCTAAGAGTCAAGCAAGAATGACATGCTATTCGGCATTCAAATGCAATGTGTTAGTATGCCTAGAGTAAAAAGCAATATCTAATCAGATCATGTTGCAAGGGAGGATTGTCAAGATGTCACCATTGTCTCAAGAATTCTGGAAATGCACATCAATGTTGAGTGGTATGTCGATACAATCCATGCACCAAACATTCCATGTGTAGTGATCATCCAAGTAAAGCATTGCAAGAGCTAGATGGATAAAGGTTTAGGGATTGACAAAGCACTATAAGCAGTGGGAGGGGATGGCTCTATGGAGTCTAAATAATAGTAGGTGGACATTCATCATGTTAGACAGCAACAATACAACAAACAATAAGGGCAGCACTTGTATCTCTTGAAGCGCTAGAAATAGGTTTAGGGAAGGGAGTGGGTGTGAGGGTGAGTGAAACTGTGGAGGTGCTAGGCCAAGAATTGTGTGTCAAAGGTGAAAAGGACTGGTAGAGTTGGCATAATCCACAAGATTTGCACTTAATTCATCCAAGTTTTGCACATATTTCCTCTCAAACATGGGCAATCTACTCTTACAACTAGTGGAAAAAATAAAGTACTAAGATCAAGATGTAACGTATCAAGAAAAAGTAAAGGAAACAAACTAAAACAATACATGCTTTTTGTATAATGTGTGGGTTCAATGATGGTCAACATTGCTTGACATAGACAAATTCTTCAAAATCAACTCATATAGATCCTAAAAGGTAGAGGTCAAGGCACGTTCGTACTCCACCATCACAAAGCTTCTCGACAAAGGCCACATGCAAAATAATTGCAAGGAAACCCATCAATCATGTGCTTTACTTGGAGAATGAAAAGAAATTGTCCATTGAAGACAAATGCTAACCTTAGCAAGTCATACCATTGTAATAAAGAACCATGGTGAATGAGAAGGTTTTATCACCAAGAGTCCTCTTAGCCAATCACAATAATTAATCCGGTCCTAGGTGAATGAATATGTGAAATGGTTGATTATTCTTTTCTACAACAAAAGCAAGCACGAAAGGGACTGAGGCATAGAGGACAATGGAGTATATGAACCCAAAGTTGCACCATCTTTAAAAACAATGTCAAGCAACCACACAATAACTACCTATAGTTCATCAACAAATATTGCATCAATAGCATCAACGTAAAAAGAATAGAAGTCATGCACATTCAATGAGCACAAGCTCATGCTCAAGGTTTAATGAGCACAAAAAGCACTTACCAACATCTTCCCAAAATAAATGGCACAAGACTAGATTTTGGAAGTGGGTCAAGTAGTGCAAATGTTGTGAGTGCAATCCACCGCAAAATACCAAATAAACCAAATGCTACAGTGACGCAATTAGGCAATGCACCCAGTGTTTGTGTATATGGGGGATAAAATCCCACCATAGGGACAAACACTATTGGCAATATCTGCACCAAAGGGAGGATATGCTATCAAATCAACCTAAGGACTTGCATAACCCATATGTCCTAACATATACACTATTGGCAATGTTAGTATCATAGCGAGTGAATGTGATCACATCAACCAAAGCTTATGAATTGGCAAAGCTTTCAAAGTGTAACCACTAATAAATGGCTTGTGTCTCACAATTGTTATCAATGTGAAGACTACTCACAACACGCACACAAATGCAAGAGGGGATTAAGTATTGACACAACACAAAATACCACCATAGGGGTATGCCATTGTAGTAACAGTTTGTCGTACATCACATAAATAACAACCATAAGCAAAAGATTTGCCACACGGCATGACATCAGTGTTATTCAAGAAGTTAGTAGCAAAGTGAGGAGGATACTACCACATCAACCTAGGGACTTGGACCCCAAGCCAATGTCGAAATTGACAAAGTTTTTGGTGAAGCTAGTGGCTCATAAACTATCTTTGTCTCACAAATGCTATCCATGTGGGATTATCCGCACACCCGACACAAACATACATGTACACATCAAAAGAGTAAAATAAATATTGATGTGAAACATAATCCCAGCAAAGGGTTATGTTGTTGCAGTAGTATATTGTAGAATACATTGTAATACATCACATGGATAACAACCACAAGCCATAGAGCGCACACAACGGCCCAGCACAAAAATTTGACATTGACATAGGGTTTACACCCCAAAGCATGTGCCTAGATTGTAGAAAAATAATGACCTGCACTCTTAGCCTAGTTTTCAAATTTTGCTAGTGTTTTTCAAGCCCAACTCACATGTTTTGACATCCTGAAATAAATTTCTGAGCATTCATTTGAAACATAAGAGTACTTCTACTATTTACTTCTGCACAATTGATACTAGAGAAAATAGCAAACACACAAAATGATTTAACACACTTTGTTTTGGTCTACTTGACCCTGGAAAAACCCCACAGTGAGGAAAACAGTGTTGGAGAAAGATTTTACTTTGCATGTTAGTAATTTTCTTACAACAAAAAATACATGGGAGATTCTACTTCTCTCCCTTAGAGAAGCTTTTCTGATGTCCCTTTTACACTGAAATTTTGGGCTTTGTGCTTCACACAGTCCTCTCCTTCTAGCAAAAACTTGACCTCTAGGCTGCTTCTTCAACACAAAATTGAGTCACTGTCAACAGCTACCTTAAAACTTGCATTCAGCTTCAGCATCTACACAGGTTTTTATGAGCTCAGAAATCACGGGTAGCAAACCGAAAGATGTTTCTATTTTCCTTGAAACTCGGGCTTACGTCACTGTGTTTAATGCAGGCTGGGTCTGACTGATACTTCCCAGAAATCACGCTGATCACACTCAGAAACGCTGCATAAAGCTCATGGGTTCCCTCTCCTTAAAATAACCCGAGAATCTCATTGGAAAATGTAGGAACACAAGCATACTTTTCCAGAGATAAAGTCATGGTTCTAGGGCCCTGGCTCACACTGAGAAATGACAAAAATTTCCTCTCCAGACTTCGACCTGTGTGTTGACAGTGGATGGAACCTTGAAACTTGTGCTCCCTTCTCAGCTTTAACTCAGCCTCCTTAGGATTCGTATTGCTGTAGCTCCTTGACTCTGCTGTAAGATTTCTCCAAGCTCTCCTCCTTTCTCCTTGCTCCTCTCCTCAATATTCATGAGAATAATGAGCCTCCTAAACTCCTTTTGCCCCTTTTTGTCTCTTGGTAAAAGATAAGGAACCTATCTCTAAGATCTAATGGTTCAGATTCAATCTCAAACCATTTAGATCAAGAGTGGAGATTAGTCTCTTACTTGACCCGTCCTCATGTGGCCCCCGCTCCCTTCAGCTGCTGTCATTCTCTCGTGTTTCCTCCCTAGTATTTTTTAACATTTTAGTACCATGGTCACTTTTTCTCATAAAGTGACTTTTAAAACATAAGTAAGAAAAAGTGACCTTTAAAACATAAGTCACATTAATAATATAAAGCAGTGTTGATAATATCAGTATCGGCAAAAATCTTAGCGGCAATATCGGCGAAAATATCAGAAAGCATAAAAAATCAAATTTTTTCAGAATTTTAAACATAGCCGATATTTTTCCGATATTTTCAAAATATCGCGATATTTACTCAGCGAAATATCGTTATGCCGAAAACATCGCGATATTTTCGAATATCGCCGTTATTATCAACACTGATATAAAGTGTACTTTAATTCTTTACACATAAAGTCACTTTTAAAACACATGTGACTTTAATAACTTAATGTTGATTTTTGTATGTTCTATGCTTAAGAGCAATTTACTTCAAATTTCCTTATTAGCCCAATATCAATTTCCAGAATAGCAATCACATCAGCATGATAGTAAAATGCAGATAGAACATAAATATAAACAGAAGAAGACAAGCCAAGACAAGAGGACACAAGATGTGGAACCAGCCAAGGACAAACCCCAATGTGGGGAAACCCTTGATCAATTCTTTTTATGTTCTTCAATAATTCAGCAAAGAGAGAGATAGATAGAACAAATATACAATTCTGTAATTTTATGACAGCAGTAGCAAAACCCTAACCAGCAACATCAAAGCTGGTCAAACAGGTCAGATTTGACCTCTAATCAACCCTGGTCAACACTCAGTCAACTCGGCCTTCAACAGCAAGAAAAGGCAGCCCAAAACAGTCCGAAAATCCAGTCAAACTTGAGTCAACATCTGGTCAAACCTGCAGTCAGCCCTCATGACAGTCAACACTGGTCAACACATAGTCAAAGCAGGTCAAAGGTGTTGTCCAGAAATGCGGCCTGCCATGGAGAGGCAGCCTAACCCAATCCGCATGCAAAAATCAGTCAACACTGGTAAACACTATCAATTCTGCCTACCTGCAGCTCGGTCAACCCTAGTCAACACTGCCCTAACCAGAATCTGCGTCCTCCTACTTCACACGTGAGAGACCTGCTCCTATAACACATACACAATCAAGCTAGGAGAGAGAAGAATGAGATGAGATGAGCGCAATTGCGCCACAAGGTCTCCTCCTCTTATATGCAAGGTTGAGATTAAGCTGGGGGTGAAAATCACTGTTTTGTTTGCTGGCCGACATTGACGAATTGTCAAGAATACAAATAGATTCATATCTCCATGAATACATGTCGGAATCGGATGATCGTTAGATCAATCCTACACCTCTCAGAGAGAGGAATCCAAGAAAAATATCAGCGGACATAAATGAGGTGACCCATATGGAGTTTGGCCCTAGTACATAGTACACCTCCACATAAAAAGTACTTTAGCTTTTGATAATAAACTGATAATATCACTTAGAAGAAAAAGGTGATTTATGTGTCTCCTAGGCCAAAATGCTTACGAGAAATCTTTGGTACAGGTAATTTTAACATAGATAGCGTGTTCTCACCAATTTTGAGTCTAAACAAATTACCATCAGCAAGACAACTTGCAAACTATGTTCCCTATGGAGGAGGCTGAGACAAAACATTTCATTTTCAGTTGTCTCATTTATTACAATATACGAGAGAATTCTCATTGTCTTCACATAAATTCAAGGTGATCCTTACTAGAGATCCTTGACCTTGTTTCTTGGAGAGGTTATCTGATGGTGGGCCTTGTTTTGCTATCCCAGATCAACCAAATTGATCACATCCTTCTTTCGACCAGTCTTGCCAACTTGGAACATCAACTGTCTTGCAAATACTAGGGATACTGGTATAGGCAGTAATAGCATATTGGCAAGGAAGTGCCCCCTTAAGCATGCTACCTACAGTGAACACATCATACTAGTCCAAAATCTCAAATAGAAAAGTCATTGATTCTTCCATAACCCACATTTTGCAAGGAAACAATGCATTACCAGGTTAGTCCCCTCTTTGAGGAGTTTATTAATCTTTGGACATCTACAGAACTTTTGTGTGGACTTCCTATTGTCCTCCCTTAGGCCAAGCATACTGCTCTTTGTCCAAGCCACCACTCTTTAAATGGCATTATCAAGGTCATTATTGATGACCATACAATGATTGATGAGACTACATGCTCCTCCATCTTTCCATTCATGGTTTGTTGACTTGCTCTCCTCAATCAGTTAAACGATTTTGGGTTTAACCACCTATCATTCGTAACTATCATTTGCCATTTTACTTTTGGGAAGGAAATGCCCTAGGCACTCTTTATTTTGTTATTATTACTTTCTGTATGAGAGTCGCAATGTCATATTTTGGCCAATAGTGGACAATAATATAGAGTCATTTCACTTCTCAAAGCTTTTTCACTCACTGCAGAGAACATTTTTGACATCTCATTCACTACAAAGATCGTTTTTGACATCTTATTCACTACAAAGATCATTTTTGACATCTTTAACATAGCATCATTTCAACAATCCCACAAATTGTCCTTGAGCATGTATTGTTTTGCCACAAAAATCCTATTTCCAAACTTGGTTACATCTAGAATAAGCATGGTGACTGCAACAAAACATATTCCCATAGCCATAATTTAATCAATGGTGGTCACACCTACAGGTAAAATATTAGTGAGGTGCCCATATTTTTTAACTGACATATCTGCCTTCATGTACCTTCTATTGTGTATCCACGAAAGTTTTCATATTTGCACATTAATAAGAAATGTGATAGTCACGACAAAGTATAGGAGCATTTACAGTGACAATTTTAGCATTAATGAAATATCTATGTAATGGATATGCTTTGAATTGCTTTGAATAAGAATGTGACCATGTTATATGTTTATCTTTATTACAATATGATTACACTATAATCATAAATAAAGAATACAATAAAGCAATAGGTGTAGCTGGGTGCTCAAAGGTATATTAGGTTCTAAGTTTGGCTATTATAATAACCATTCAGAGGCTTTGTTCCCCTGAGATAGCCAATGAATATTGTTTCCTTGTACCAGATACCATAGAAATAGATTGACCTGTGATTGTAGGAATTTTCTTGCTGCTCAGAATGGCTAATAACACTAAATGCTATAGTTCACCATGTTCTGTAGGTAATAGATTGTGAAGCAGCTAACAATTATTACTCCCAATCTGATTTCTCATGAGAAAATATTAACTACTTAGTACAACTAGCCTTAATTTTCTCTACAAAACATCATCACATGTGCCATCCAATCCTAACACAAAATTACCTCTAATGGTACTTACATTGGTAGACTCCTTGTCTTTGCTCTTTAGGAGCAACATTTTTTTCTTCCCAACTTCAACAGATCCTTCGGTACCAGTTACTGTCCCCTCGACTGTAGACACTGTAAAAGCTCTTCGATGTTAGCCAGGAAAGACAAATGAAGAACATTACTCATATTTGGCAAAGTAGTAAAAGTCAAAAAGTAAAAGCTATAGAAAAGAAACATCAATAAGCACAGAAGATAGTACATGCAACAACTCAAAATTACAAAATGTGAAAACAAACAATTAATATAACCCAATCAATCAAATTGGATACTCAACTCAGCTTTCATCATGATCAAGAAACAATTTCAACCAATTACCTTATGAATGGGGAAAAGAGTCTAAAGTATAGGAGGATGCTTAGCATCGAAAACACTCATTCAACCCTTGGAAAAACAGAGAATAAAGTACATCTAACAAGGGAAACTGTGTGCATAAAATTCCTACCCCATTAGGGCATATTTAGCCAGCGAGAAGGAGAAATCCTCCCAAATAGATCCAGATCCTAAAGAAGTTCAGGCATCAGACAAAAGAAAGCTAAGCATCATTGAAAACTTAACATAAACCTGGAGTTATTACCTGTAGTTCTCCCAGCTGCACCAGCACCATCTTCAAGTTCCTCTACCCTGGAAACAACTTGTATTGACATATCACTGTCATTGTGTTGTTGATCTTCCCTCCATGGAGATAGAACATATGTAGATTTATCTTTGTTGCTTGCAATCCTTGTATTATCCCTCAACACATACTGTAGATCACAAACTATCAGCAAAAATTATTTGGACAGACAAGCTCAACCAAAATATTAGCATATACATTATCAAATATGGAGCCCTTAATTTTTGTGTACAGTTATCCTCCTAAATAACACAATATAAGTTCCAAACAACTAATTTTAATTTGCGGAAAGTTATGACCAATGAATTGAAAAATCGAAAACCAGGAATGACCTCAATACAAGAATGCATACTATGCACTTCCACCAAAATCATAACAGATACATCAACATCCTTCTAAAACCATGGTTTAGCATTCCAGAGAAATTGCAGATCCTTACAGTAGCAGTTGCTGTTCGCCTCCTTTCAGGACCTCTCCTATGACCCACTGCACTTGAAGTAGCTGTAGAGGCCCCTCCAGCCCTTCTCCCCAATTTTCCACTTGAAGCTGACCGCTGCATCATCAAAAAGACAAAACCAAATTAACTGAGACGAAATTAATTTCTCCTTTTCTAATCCTGTTAGCCCATCCAGTGTAGCTTATTCTTCACAATAGTCACAAATACGGATAATGAAGAAATCCCAAAAAGCTCAATTTGCCCACCCACTAATTAAAATTAGAAATTTCAGAAAATTACTTTCTACTCAAGTGGGATTGTAATGTGCATTTGAAACATGGATGACTAAATGAAGCAAGCATGAAATTGTATTTACTAAGGTGAAGAACAGGTACGACTACTAAATTAAGAAAACTGTATCCTTAACTGTTGGTTAATCAGAAAGGCCCCACAATTTAACCCTTACAAGGGGAAGCTAATCATCCACTACAACATTCAGAGCATTGAATTTGTTTAAATGAATAAAAATAACACAAACATCTGTGAATGTTTTCCTTTATGCCTAACCCACCCTAACCAGCTCCTTAAAAGCCAATGTTGTCATTACAAGACCAGCCAGAAAATTGAGTAGGACTGCATCTGGGGCCTCATGGTACACATGGGTGGGCCCAATTTCTGATGGCCAATCCAGAACAGAACTGGTAAAGCAATTTCAAGGCATAAAAACTTATATCTTAAGTATCCAACCTGAGTATCTACAACCAACTGGATAGAATCTGAATGCAGATCCATGGGATGCTATACAACTAGGAAGGTACAAGCTGCAGCAGATATTGGTCGGTGTGCCATTGTGCATTTGTGTGAGGTGCTAGATGTCAGTTGCAGTGATAGCAATGAAGGCATTAGCATCACTAAGGCAAACAATCTGGATGCAAGTCCATGGGATGTACACAAATAAGGAAGGTACAGAGATGCAGCAGGATTTGGTTGGGGTGCCATCGTACATCTGTGATGTGCCAGAAGTCAGTGGCTGTGATGGGGATGAAGGAATTAGCATTGATTAGACCAACAAAATGTTGAGATGACTAGAGGCAGAGAACACAGCATAGCCTGATTAGGCTGATTAAGTTCAGTAATAGCTGATGATACCCTCAAATGCTTTGTATGACATGCCACTCCTCACCTTCGATGAGCCAAAAGTCAATGATTATGATCATAATAGTGAAATTAGAACTGATAACACATAATATAGCAACATTGGATTTAGAAACAGATGGAAGTTCACAATAAGCATGCGACCATAACTAAACGAAAACAGCAGTTTCAAAATTTTTATCCAATGCAACTTATTAAAATTAGAATAAATTTCAATTATGGCAGAGGATTTGACTATCTACATTTCACAACCTCTCAAGAATGCCGCCACCTAGTATGCCACAACCTTCGCACATGACATTGCAACAAGCAACCACATCTGCACCAAGCTGCCATAGACAATATGTCATCATGACACTTCACCAGGACTGAGCAGGGCCACAACAATTGTATCCCTTAATTCATCAGTTATACCTATAAAGTACATATGCAGGCAAGCATAAATTAAACCATGACTGCACATGCCACCACACAATCTCACAGTGCAAATGGATGAACAGTCGCCATGGAAAGAGGGCAACATGGGTTTTATAACAGGAAATATTCAAATAAATGACTCGGCCAACTCGGTTTCACTGGAAATCTAGTAATCATACATTAAACAAGTAATCAATTAATAATCTGGGTTGAAAAATGTGCTGCCAAAAGAAATGAACTGATTCTCAACTCTTTGAATATGCCATCACATAAGGAACACATCATCTAACCCTACCATAAAAAATAAAAATGTTGCCACAGACCTGTTACCCACCTTTGGTGGGTAACCCATATGAGAAGATTTTTCTCCTCATTTGACAGCCAACCAGCCAGCAACCCCATGACGGTCAGCACATAGTATTATGCCAGAGGTTTCCGCTTGTTGCTCCCATCTGGCATTCCTCTTGAAGGAAGGTGGATCATCTCTCAACAAGCACTCTGACCAATATTGCAATCATGTGCTTCCATTTAATGTTATCGGCATATTGATAATCAATATGGATCACGGGGAAAACTGTATGACTGAACAATCTCTTTTGTATCCTTGTTCCCACACTTCACTTAAAAGGTTAGTCTTTGACTCTAATTTAGTGGGACCTCCCCTAAGGCCTTGTGGTTTAGAAAGAGAAGTACTAATACTGAGGAGGCACTGATTGATAGTGTGTCGAAGGTAACCCATTCTTACCACTTTCCATCTCCCTATTACCCATATCCATTCTTCGGGTTGTAGTCATTAGTCATTAGGATTGGCACCCTCTAACAACATCCTTGAGTCAGGGCCCATAAACTTGGCCCTGGAGGTTGATGCGTCTGAAAGAAAGTTAAAACAAAGAGATCCGTGTGTCGGATCTTCCTCATTTTGAGACTTAAAGAAATCACAGTCATTGCTACAACAATTTTTTGTTTTTTGCCCAGCACTCAACTGTGTTTTTTGTATTTGGATTACTATGGTGGACACTCAGACTTTTTTAAAATGGTTTATGTTTTTTGCTTTGAACAAAGACAAAAACGTTGGAATATTGTTTGAATGCTACTGATCCTATTCCTGTTTGGGCTGGTTTCCTCATAGAGGAGGCCCAGGAAATGGAATCAGTGACCATTTTTGCTCATATTGAGATGGGAAAGTATTTTTTATGCTTAACAGCTCAGAAAAAAAACTCTATGCTTAGATGATAAACATACAGTATTCAGAATGCTTAAGTGCATATACTATGTAACTTTTTATTGCCTTAATAGAAAGTTCGATTTTTTCTTTTAAAAAACATCCCTTGGTGACAAGTTGTTAAAATTGGCAACTAGGCCAAACTCCATGTGGGTCATCTTATTTATGGCAGCTGATATTTTTCTTGGATCCCTCTCATCGAGAGGCGTAGGATTGATCTAAAGATCATCCGATTCCAATAAGTATTCATGGAGTTATGAATTTATTTGTGTTATAACACAATTCGTCAAGGTCTGCCAGCAACCAAATAAACCCCACATGTCCTCATTTTAGTATAAAAAGAGATGACTTGAGTGTCATTCCACACACACTTCTCTATTCATTTCTCTCCACTCGCTTTAGGTTTTAGTGGAAGAGAAATCTAGGAGAGGAAGCCCTAATGGAGATCAGATCTCAGCCATGGAAGGAACCTCTACACTGCCCCAACACTGACCTAAAGAAGCCCAAAACGCAGTCCTAAAGATGCCCTAGCCGCAGTCCTAAGGATGCCCTAGCCGCAGTCCTAAAGATGCCCTAGCCGCAGTCCTAAGGATGCCCTAGATGCAATCCAATCAAGTGCAATGCATACCTTGGAAAGGAGAAGAAGTTTGATTTTGGCCGCTGCAAAGGAGGCAAGAGCAACGAAGAATTCAGGCACTGTTTGAAGGGTTTTTCAGGGGTCCGAAGTGCTAGAGAAGGGGCCGAGTTCCCTTGTTGTCATGCTGCAGCCATAAGGATTGTTTTAGGGTCATTTGGAGGAGTGCAAATTATTGGAAGGGGTGCCGCAGTTAAGAAGAGGCTTGATGTAGCAAGCCGCAGCAAAAGGAGGTAAGCCGAAGTTGTTGATGAGGGCTAGACTGCCCAGAAATTGCAGCGTATGGTCTCCTCCCCTCTTAGAAGGGTAACCGCAGTAAAGGAGGACACTTCTGGGCAGATTGAAGGGTTGTTAGGGACTATGTTTGAGTACCCTAACCAGTCAAAGATTGCAGCAGTCAAAGGACCCTAGAACAGTGAGCTGAAGCATGCATTTTAGGTACAGCAGCTACAGCAAAAGAACTGGGACAGCAGGAGCAAGCACATGGTGGCAAGCACGGTGTTGCAAACACATTGGGACAGCTAGGCTATGATGCTTGGTGGAGCATGGTAGATGGGACAGCAAGGACAGTGCTTGGTGGAGCATGGTAACATGGGACAGCAAGCAATTATGGATGCAGCTACATATCTAGATGCAACAGTTGGATGCAACATGGTGTAGAGACAGCAGTATAGTGCTGCAAAATGATCGAGTGCAGCCCGGTGATGGGAGCATGTAATGAAGAGCAGCGTGATGACAGTGGTGCAGCGTCATGATACTTTGCAGTATACATTCAGCACAGTGAGATGCAGCACAATGATAGGTGCAGCAAGGCGATGGAGTCACCTTGAAGAATCAGTTGAAGCAGCATGTCTTCAACTGAGTTCAGCTACTGATGTGTTGAGGCACATGAGGGAGTGCATGACTTGTCAGTAGAACAAGCTCGAGCATACTCCTATAGAATTGTTACAGCCCTTTCCCATTCCAAAGCATAAATGGGAGAGCATATTGATGGAATTTATGACAGGTCCACCTAAGGCATAGGGCAAGGATTGCATCTATATGATAGTTGACAAGTTGACCAAGTTCGCACATTCCTTTACAATTCCGGCAGATTATAAGGCAGCACAAGTGGCAGTGTTGTTCTTCATGAGGGTATTAGAATCCATGGCTTGCCTAAAAATATAGTTAGTGATCAAAATAACAAGTTTCTTAGTACATTTTGGCAGGAGTTGCTCAGATTGGTGGGTAAGGAGTTGACCCTTGGCATCGGTTATCACCCTCAAACAAATGGCCAAACAGAGATTGTGAATATATGTGTCAGAAAAGAAAAAGGCATGGATCAAGCACCTACATCTCAAGGATCACTATTACAACACCACTTACCATCTACCCATTGGGATAATCCCATTCAGGTTGTATGGGTATGATGCTCCATCATTTGTCAATTTGGCATTTTGGGATAGCAAGGCTCCAAAATCCAAAGACTAGGTACAAGAGAGCCAAGACATTCTTTAGATCCTTAAGGAGAATATGCAGGCCACCCAAAACAATTAGAATATCTATGCAGACAAGCACAGAGTAGAGCGCAGCTTTGAGGTAGGAGATTTGGTTAACCTGAGACTACAACCATATAGATAATCTTCACTTAAGAAAAGGGATGCACAGAAACTAAATCTGAGATTTTATGGGCCTTACAAAATAATCAAAAGGATTGGTGAAGTATAATGCATCTTAGTGACAGAACTTGCCAAAGCAAGGATTGTTAGCGGTGTTGAGAAATCAATGCTAGTAGGATTAGGGTTAGATTTCTCTTTCTTGATAATTACTTGTGAATTACGTTGGCTTCTTTTACTTATTTGTTATCTTATCTTTCATCAAGCAATTACCAAATTATGTGTGCATGAAGATCACAAAAACACAAGACACGAGACATAGGCACTCTGCCAAGGCAAAACCCCTATCTAGGGGAAATCCTGGTCAAAAAATTCTTCCTTCAATAGTTATTCTTGAGACTCTTTAACCTAGACACAAACCTCCTCCACACCAAGCCAGCCTCTCCTCCTTCGATCCAACCTTCGTCCTAGTAGCAGCAGCACTTCGACCCTAGCAACTTTGACTTGGCAGCTTCCAGCATCAACAGCAACTTCGACTTTGAAAAGGAGACTTCGATCTCCTAAACTAGCCCACACGAGAGAGAGAGAGAGACACCAAAACTTCGATTTTGTTCTTCCCTTCTTCCTTGACCAAACTCGCACCTCTTTTAGCCTCCTTCTTCACCTTCGCACTTTTCCCAGCTTCCAGCTTCAGATATCGAACTATGTGTGAGAGAATGAGATGCTCCAAATGAAGTCGAATTGCCTTGTATATATAGCCTTCCAATGAGGTCGAATTGCCTTCCTTGAGGCCAACTTGATCTTCATGAGGCCGACTTGGTGTGGAGGTTACATAATTTATTTTTGACTCAAAATAATTATTTTCACATCGTTTGAAATCCCAAAAAGGGTCTCAAAATATACAATGACTCTTTATTAATCCTAGAAGTCCACAATGGGGACTTTGACTAATAAAAATATGACCCAAGCATGAAACCCATGCTTTAATATAACATTGTAACAATAATAAAAATTCCTTTGACAAATACATTTTATGAAGACCAAACCTAGTTACATTTTTCAACAAGTGGTAGGCTGGAAGTGAAGTGCATAAATGGGTACTTACAGGAAGGACTACTATTATATGATTATCCCTTGTGCCATTGTGGAAGGGAGGATGCAGCCTTGCAAGGAAGGAGTTGAGCAGCAAGTAGATGATGTAGTGAGAAAAGGTGATGCAAACAAAATGAAGTATGAGGAAATGAACTGCAAGTAACCCTATGGCAACTAGACACAACCAAGAGAATGATGAACAAATAGGCAGCAAAATGGAAAGGAAAGGAAGGAGAAGAGAATGCAAAAAGAACTGCCGTAGAAGCTTCACACACTCTAAATACCACATATAAGGTAAATCTTTATAATGTACATTATAACATCCATTCTGGAAAAGATGTTATAACTTACATTTAATAAAATCAATGGAATACTATCAATATAAAAAAGAGATTGGATTGCATAGAACAGAACACACCCAAATAATATAAAATAGTCTAAACGTTAGAAAATAATACATTATACTCTTATGATTATCTTTTAATGAACTTGGGATAATATTTTGTGGACGTAGGCACACAATAAAGTGCCACCCAAAAGCAATGACAATCAATTTGTTAAAATTAAACAGAGGTAAAAAATAAAGCATTGAGACAGGCATGGTTAAAACAATTATCTCCACATAACCCAACAATTTCGGTTGATCATTTTAACATTATACATATAAAGCAACAATATGAGGCAAGAGAGTACCTGGGATCCGCTCTTGGCAGCCCGTTTTTGCCTGACATAATCCATCAATGGGGTGACTATGAGATTGTCTCTTGTTCCACTTGCTGTAATCACCATCACAAAGCTTTTAAGCCTTACTGTGAAAAGAAATTGATAAAACACAAAACATGGATGGGCGCAAAGAGAAGCTTAAATTTTAATCAATAGAGCATCACTGACCTGCTCTTTCAGCCTCCCTTCTCTCCAATTGTACCTCTGCACTAGGAAGATTCTCAACAGGTTTTGCCAGCAAATCTAAGAACTCCAAATACTCATTGTCTGGTCAGTCAGTAGATACATCGTTAAAAAAATTCTCAATCAGAGTTGAAAGAGCAACTGATTTGGACATTCTAGAGGAGATAAATGAACCACATGATATAAAGGAGAATCAACTCTGCTAATAATTTTCTGTCACTATATCAACAACATATATCTTATGGCTAAAATAATAGTGCAATGATTATATTAAAAGCTTTGCCAATGAGATCAGACATCATTTAAAAGTAGCATAAAACCCTATTAACAACCTGCCATGGAAAGCACCAATTAAAAAAATTGGTATTGAAAATGATTAAGAGGATAGAACAATAATGCAATGGGATTATTCAGAAGTTTTGTATGAGTCAGAATCAAAGGTTCCAAAAAGGAATCGACATTTGCAATACTTTTATGTCACCATATCAATAATGTATATCTTATGGCTAAAATAATAGAGTGCAATGATCATATTCAGAGATTCACTAAGGAGATCAGACATTAATTAAAATTAGCATAAAACCTATTAACATCCTGTCATGGAAGGCACCAATTAAAAAAATGGGTACTGAAAATTGTTAAGAGGATATAACAATAATGCAACAGGGTTTTCCAGAGAAGCAAATTGTACGAGTCAGAATCAAAGGTTCCAGGACGGGCAAACAGAAGAGAGACCTCTCAATTCACCAAAGCACAAGTCACGAAGCCCAACTATAGTGTTTGTTTCCAACAGATATTACTGCTAACGAAACAAAGTTCATAAACAAAATCCTGCTGAAGAAAAGAGAAGTCAAGGATCATGAGTTCCTATCAGAGATATAAACTAGTTTAGTCAAACAACTTCAATACTGAAAACACATTCTCTGAAGTTTGATAGTAATTGACGAAAGAGCTAAATTGTTCATCATTCCTACCTTTATGTACAATTTGGAAAAGTTACAATAACCACTCCACAGGCATGCGTGGTTATGTCCTCTAGGGTGGGGAACGCACCCCCTCACTGCCCACACTCCAGGGGCATCTTGGTAAATGTCTCCCCAACCCCCCTTTCTGGGAAACACAGGGAAATGCATGGGGAAACATGTCCCCAATGTGCAGAGCATGCTTCTCAAAAATGAGGGTATCTGGGTGCCCCCCCCTCAAAAAGAGGACATCTGGGATCCCTCACCCCCCCCCACCGCCAAATTTTTGGGCCAACAACCTCTGTAATTAATGACGTTCTCTTTTATCTTACTTTTTTGGTCCTTTTGACATTCTATTTTATCTCACTTTTACTATCTCATTTATCATAACTTTTCTATCATTTTATTTAAATTTTAACATACCGTCAATTGTTTCAAGATGTTTGAGAGTGGTTCCAACCTTGTCAGACTTCATATGGAGAAGGTGAAATTTCATATCCCGTTCAGAATTCAGCAGACTTAACAGTTTTCAAGATTTTAGGATTGGCGGGATTGTGGCATTTCCACCAGATTATATCATGTATGGGGGTATGGGATAGGCACTATTCAAGATCACCAAACTATGGCATTTTGCATCATGGAAACATCTGAGTTAATAATATCGAAGTGGATCATTCTCATTTCCTTAATCAGTTATTTTCTTGCAAGATAATGTGTTATTTAGATAAATAAATAAATAACTACATATCTATCTTGTTTATTCTTTATAGACAATGTCCTCCCACGTACCCATTTTGGGGGGCCACATGTCCAGGCATTCATGTTTCCATGTTTCGTGCAACTTAGCTATTTTGCTTGGTGCTAATTAGGTTAGAGAATATGAATCTAAATCTATGTATACAGTATTTCATTTTTGAATTTCAATCTCAATCATGTTCATATCATTTATAAATTTAGATTTAGTATTTTACTGTTTAATATTTACTATTTATATTGCACAACAATGAATTTGCATTGGATGAATTGTTAATGTTGGGATTTTATCATTATTATTTTTATTTTTGTAATTTTAGAGATGGGCCTCTATGCTAGGTACCCCAATGCCTGCTCACACTCCCCCCCCCCCCCCCAAATCAACCATTAATTTACTTAAAATTTGGGGGTACCTCCCACACATCCCCCGTGTGCATTTCCACATTCACTTGCTCCCCCATCCCAGAAACTTGGTAGAACATAGAAAATAACCAATCTTTGTATTCAATTAATTCTAAGACTTGACAAGACAATTCAACAAGCCAAGCAATGATAAATACTCTTTCATACAATAATTTCCTCAAACTACAACTTATGGAGTAATCAGACCTTTGAATATTGCTCCTTCTCGCGTATCCTTTTTGATCCATGATTTAGGGACTCGCTGTGAAGGTGCATATTCCACAATAGTCTTGAAATGTGTACCTGAGAACACATATGCCAGAAGTCAAAAAATGGGTGATAAAATAATCCTAAAAACATTGGGTATAAGGAATATCAGGTAAACCTTTTTCATTAAGAAAGAGATGGCCATCAAAAGCTCCGGCAAAATCAATAACATCTTCTGCTCTCTTAAATTCAATATAGGCCCGAGAGTATGGTTGATTCAAGTGGCTAAACACAAAAGTACAATATCAGTATGGCTCATAAAACACTACTACTACATAGTGTAAATAAAGAACATGATTTTCTAATAAATAACATGTCAAACACTATATCAAAAGTGGAATGCTTTACAATGCGTACAGCATAAAAATCAGGGGAGAGAAATTAAAAGAGAAGCAGTTCACATATGCAGAAACTGCCTATACATATGAGATTACAAGTCCTCCATGAAAGTCAGTTAATTTCTAAGTTTATGTTAAATTATGGTATGTTCTATGCTTAGAGCAGTTTACTTCTTTTCTTCTTATTAACCACTGATTAGCAATCACATATACATTAAGTAAAGTGCAGATAGAACATTAAATGATCGACAGAAAACAAGCCAAGACAAGAGACACAAGATGTGGCGGTTAGCCAAGGACAAACCCCAATGCGGGAAAACCCTTTGATCAAATCTTCTTTTATCTTCAATAGTTTAGCAGGGAGAAATAGTACAAAATCAGAATTCTGTAATTTTATATCAGCAGCAGCAAACCCTAAATCAGCAAAGTCAAACTTAGTCAAACGAGATGAAATTGACCTCCAATATGCTTGGTCAATTTCCCGGTCAACTAGTCTTCGAACAGCCTGAAGAATCAGCCCTTAAACAGCCCCAAATACACAGTCAAACTGCAATTGATTGAAGTCAACCTGCTGCCCCAAACTAGGGCAGTCAACCACTGGTCAAACCTGAAGTCAGATTGCCTCGATTTTCATGCCAAAAAATGTGACCTGCCTAGGAGAAGCAGCCACACCAAAACCGCACTCTTCTAAGGTCAACGCTGGTCAAAGAGACCTTCAGCAGCTTCTGCGTCCTCCTTGCCCTACTGCATCCTCCTCCTTCCCACGTGTGAGCTGCTCCTTGTGTAACCCAAAGCTAAGGAGAGAGAGAGAGAAGAAATGAGTGAGATGAGATGATGATAAAATGAATCAACCTCACTTGTATTTATATGATTCACTAGGCATGTGTGCCACACATTTAACTGCTAGCCGACCTTGACAATTTGTCAAGTAAATACAAATAAATTCATATCTCCATAAATACTTGTCAGAATCGGATGATCTTTAGATCAATCCTACACCTCTCGACAAGAGGAATCTAGGAAAAATATCAGCTGCTATAATGAGATGACCCACATTGAGTTTGGCCCTAGCTGCCAATTTTAACACTCCCTCTCAACTAAGGAGAACTCCATCTGCTAATCCGTTTGACTGTCGGTACTGTCCCAGCCATCAAATGCACTGCCTTGCGTTGTTGGCTCTGCTCTGCTCTGTTCTGCTCTGCTACGATGAAGAGGAAATGATCGAGGATATATCATACCATCCTCCACTGACCCGAAGTCAATCTCAGAGTGTCATACCACTCTCACTGATCTCAGATCAGCATCATTGATCTCAGATCAATGGAGGTCATCCTAGCATAGGGAGTACGATAGATACAACGATGCGTCCATCAATAGTACTACTAATGGTCCCTAACCCCATTTCCCTACTCATTGATCAGATGAGAAGTACTTTTCATGAGTCCTAGACTGCATGGGTAGGATGCCTCGACAGGAGAACTAATCATCCTATCCACAAGAGAACAAATCATCCTGTCCAATAGTCGTCTCAAGAGAACTAATCATCATGTCCACAGTCGCCACGGGAGAACTAATCATCCTAGCCCACAAGAGAACTAATCATCCTGTCCTACAGTCGCCACGGGAGAACTAATCATCCTGGCCCACAGGAGAACTAATCATCCTATCCTACAGTCGCCACGGGATGTCACAGGGGAAGGTTGAACCTTTCACCCTGTACATAGTGCACCACTAAGGGATGGCGAGTCGCCCTGTGGTCGCATGTTGCTCCAAGAAGTACCCCGCGCCCCCTGGAGCTCCCAGAGCTCAATATATGCATCATACACGAACCTCATAAGAGGGTCTCTCAACAACACCAAGTCGTTTTCGAAAAGTCAAGAATTTGACCTTTTCCAAGGGCTTCGTCAAAATGTCAGCGACGTGTTCATCTGTACCGATATGCTGGAACCTTATTGCTCCCCGCAGTACCATATCCCGGATATAGTGGTACCCGATATCGACGTGCTTGGAGCGATCATGAAATACGAAATTCTCTGATAAACGAATCCCGCTCTGGTTGTCACACAGGATCACAGTAGTATCCAATGTGAAATCAAACAGCTCACTGAAAAGCTTCCACAACCAGACAGCCTCACAAGAGGCCATACTAGCAGCAATGTACTTTGCCTTGGCGGTGCTCAAAGCCACCGACTTTTGCTCCCGAAAGTGCTCTTTCGGTCCACCACACTGCCTACCTAATCAGCATCGGTATATCCAAGTAGTCTCACATCTCCGCAGTGTATCTCAACCCATGAGTGATTGTGCCACAGAGATATCTCAACAGATTCTTGGCACCAATCCAATGTGTGTGGTGAGGCTCAACCATATGTTTGACTCAACGTGTTGACTGCAAAGCATATATCTGGACGGGAGTTCACCAAGAACATCAATGCTCCAACGAGTTGATGATACTCGGTAGCATTTTGTAAAACAGCTCTGACAGCACTACCACTTAACTTCTTGAAGTCAAGCTCCATCAGGGTAGTCACACGCTTGCAGTCCCCCATACCGAATCTATCTAATATTTTCACCACATATTTTCCTTGAGATAGGAAAATCTCCCCTAGTTTCTACTAGACTTCCAGTCCTAGGAAATAGTGCATCAGTCCTAGGTCTTTCATCTCGAACTCAAAAGCCAAGTCCCTCTTACATTTGAGAATGAGAGGGTCTACACCTGTTAGAAAGAGGTCGTCAACGTACAACACCAGTATGAGAGGTTTGTCATCTTCAACCTTAAAGTAAAGGTTAGGGTCGGCTTCACTCCTAGTGAATCCTAGCTTCATCAGATAGTTATCGATCCTCTCAGACCACGCTCGGGGTGCCTATTTTAGCCCATAGAGGGCTTTCTTCAACCTGCACACGTGAGATTCCCGATCATGAATCTCAAATCCTTCGGGTTGCTCCACATAGACTTCCTCTTTGATCGAACCATGCAAGAATGTGGTCTTGACATCCATCTGATGTAGGTTCCATCCTTGCAAAGCAACAAGGGCTATGATCGAGCAGATGGTGGTATATCGGGCAACAGGTGCAAATATCTCGTCATAGTCTATACCTTTCTTCTAAGAGAAGCCACGAGGGACAAAACGAACCTTATATTTTTCTACACTTCCATCAACTGCATGCTTTATCTTTTAAAGCCATTTCGAAGTGACAACTACTTTGTCCTAGGGTTTGGGGACCACATCCCACACATCGTTTTTCATGATGGACTCATATTCCTCAGTCATAGCATCCTTCCATACTTGATGCTTGACAACTTCTGCAAATGATGAAGGCTCATTTTGGATGATCGTGCTCATGATGGTCAAGTATCCCTGATACCTGGTCGGTTTCTTACATCCGCAGAAAGTCCCTCTTGGTGCAATGTGTCCTTCAGCATCATCCAGTGTCCCCCTAAGCCATGAAGGCCTCTTCCTAGAAGAGGAAGGCTCTTGCAAGAGGGGGATCAATAGGATCCATAGATTCTTCCACATCGAGCATCGCCTCATTCCTTTTCCTTCGGTTCCCTAGTGTCAACTTCTTTAGATCCCCTTTGAGTAGGAAGATTGTCAACTTTGCTAAGAGCTTTCCTTTTGACCAGCCACATAGATTCTATAGCCCTTGGTATTTTCGCTATAGCCCACGAAGATTCCTTTCTTTCCAGATGCACCCAACTTATTCCTTTTCTCCTTCGCCACATGAAAATATACACAACTTCCAAAAATTCTAAAATGAGATACGCCAGGTTTCTTACCAATGAACATCTCTACAGGAGTCTTGGAACCCAATGCTTGCTGAGGGCATCAGTTTTGCACATATACGGCGGTATTCACAACTTCAGCCCATAGAAACTTCGGAAGTCTTTGATCATGGAGCATAGCACAGATGGTTTCCACAATCGTATGATTCTTCCTTTCCGCCACACCGTTCTACTCAGGAGTATATGGTGTTGTAGTCTCCCTCTTAATGCCAGCCTCTTTGCAAAAGTCATGGAACTCATTGGATTCATAATCAGTCCCATTATCAGTCCTTAATATCTTGATTTTCTTTTTGGTTTGATTCTCAATCAAGGCTTTGAAGTGACAAAACCAAGTGAACACTTCATCCTTCTTTTTCAAGAAGTATATCCAAGTCCTGCGAGAATAGTTATCTATAAAAGTGAGGTAATATAAATATCCTCCCAAGGTGTTTACAGGCATCATACCAGATATGTCTGAGTGAACCAACTTCAATATATCGGAGGTCTTGCTTTGGCTTGAGGGGAATGGTCCCCTTTTGAGCTTCCCTTTGGCACATCCAAGACATACACCTTCTTGCTCCACTCGGAACTCAGGCATCCCTGTCACCATTTGTCTTGCATTGGGTAGAGCTTTATAATGAAGGTGAGCAAACCTCCAATGCCATAAGTTCGGACTGAAGTGATGTGTCACAAGACATGACACCCAGCGGACTTCCTCTGACCTGATATAATGAATCAACTCGAAACCCAAGAGTGAAAGCTTCTTTAAAATTCTTTTTCCATACACGTACTTTGCCATCAATGAAGGTCACCTTATAGCCTTTGTCTTCCATTGCCAAAACAGAAACCAAGTTCTTTTTGAGATCAGGTACATATAAGACTTCTTGCAAATGAATTGTATTACCCTGATTCAATTGAAGAGTGACATTCCCTACACCTTTCACAGGATATTTTGCGTTATCCCCAAGAACAATTTCCAGGTCGGTCTCCTTCTCTATCAGATTAGAGAGAGCTTCTTTGAAACCAGTGAAGTGCCTTAGGCACCACTATCAATAAGCCAATTTCCCAGCGAGTCCGTGGGAGCAGTAGTAGAGAGGGCTACTGGTAGACAATATTCATCTTGCTTATTGTTAACAACGTTAGATTCATACCTGAAGGTTCTTGCCTTCTTGAAGGGTTGTCCTCTTCCTTGATTTCCGACATTTCTTTTACCTCTGCCATTGGACCTGCCATTTCTTTGATTGCCTTGAGAGTGATTTTGATCATCGTCATGGTGTGAGTCCCTCTTATCAGGGCACTCCCTCGCATAGTAGCCCATTTTGTTGCAATTGTAACATCATCCTTTTCTTCCACCCTTTGGTCCAGCCTTTCCTTTGGATTTAGCCCCAGTGTTGTTTCTTCTTTTCGCATGAGAAGAAAAGGAAGAGGGATTTCCTTTAAGTGCGGGCATTTCTTGCTCTTCCATCCTTGTTTCTTCTTGAATACATCTAGCCATTAGTGCCTCAAATCCTGGGATGACATTATTGTTGAGAAGAGTAGTCCTCCATATATACCATTCAGATGGCAGTCCACCAAGAGTTGTGATATTCATTTCCCTGTCAGGAACTACTTCCCCGATAGATAGGATATCATGCTTGATCTTAGTGATCCTTAAGAAATATGCTTGCATACTCTCATCTTTGCCCTTCTTAATTTCCTTCAGCGTATTTCTAAGGAACAAAACTTGATTTGCATCATTCACTTTAAATAAACTCACCAATCTATCGTAGATTTCCTTGGAGGTGGTTAGCTTGGAAACACAGGCCACCAGGCGCTTGTCGATAGAGTCCCGGATGATCTTCTTTGCTTTGAAGTCTCCCTTGGTCCACTTGCTTCTGGCAGCAGCAGATGCATTTGATGGTGGCGCAACAATATTGCCTCTCATATGGTCCAACACTCCCTGATCTTCTAAAGTCAGATTGAGAGACATCTTCCATCCGTGATAGTCAGACTTCTCACGGAGCTTGTCTTCGGCGAGGAAGAGTGTTGAGGACACCATGTAGTTTTTAAGATAGCCTTGCTAACCTTCGGTGATTGCTCTTGCTTGGGCTTTGTCTTCACCTCAGCTCTGATACCATGTTAAATTATGGTATGCTCTATGCTTAGAGCAATTTACTTATTTTCTTCTTATTAACCACTGATTAGCAATCACATATACATTAAGTAAAGTGCAGATAGAACATTAAACGATCGACAGAAAACAAGCCAAGACAAGAGACACAAGATGTGGCGGTTAGCCAGCGATAAACCCCAATGCGGGGAATCCCTTTGATCAAATCTTCTTTTATCTTCAATAGTCTAGCAGAGAGAAATAGTACAAAATCAGAATTCTGTAATTTTATATCAGCAGCAGCAAACCCTAAATCAGCAAAAGTCAAACGAGATGAAATTGACCTACATATGCTTGGTCAATTTCCCGATCAATTAGTCTTTGAACAACTTGAAGAATCAACCCTTAAATAGCCCCAAATACACAGTCAAACTGCAATTCACTGAAATCAACCTCCTGCCCCAAACTAGGGCAGTCAATGCTGGTCAAACTTGAGGTCAGATTGTCTTGATTTTCGTGCCAAAAAATGCACCCTGCCTAGGAGAAGCAACGACACCAAAACCACACTCTTCTAAGGTCAACACTAGTCAAAGAGACCTTCAATAGCTTTTGTGTCCTCCTCCTTCCCACGTGTGCGTTGCTCCTTGTGTAACCGAAAGCTAAGGAGAGAGAGATGAGATGATGATAAAATGAATCAACCTCACTTGTATTTATATGATTCACCGGGCATGTGTGCCAAACATTTCACAATTGGCCGACCTTGACAATTTGTCAAGTAAATACAAATAAATTCATATCTCAATAAATACTTGTCGAAATCGAATGATCTTTAGATCAATCCTACACCTCTCGACAAGAGGAATCTAGGAAAAATATCAGCTACCATAAATGAGATGACCCGCATGGAATTTGGCCCTAGTTGCCAATTTTAACAATTCATAAATTAGGTATTACATACCCTGTTCGGTTAGCTCGAGTGGTTGAGTGCTGAGAATAACATGGAGAAGGTCAGAGGGTCGCGTCCCTGGGTTGGCTGCCTCTGTGAATATTGTAGCCTCCCTCAATGTCCCCACCAGGTTAGGTTGCCAAAATTGCGACCGGCCAATTTACCATGGGTAGCATTCTCAAAAGGCGGGATTCCCAGGATGTAAATTTCATTGGAAAAAATTAGGTGTGACATGTTAAAATACTCACCCAACAGGCACATTAAACGAAAGAAATGAAAACCCAAAAAAATATAAATTAATAAGTCATCTTAATGGTGTCCAATTATCTCCAACTATGTTCTAATAAAATATTATGTACATTGTAGACCTAATAACACCTACAAATAACAATAAGGTGGCCACAAACACCTTAATATTGACCTTCATTACTTGAAGTGGATTGGTTTTCTGCCAAGCAAATTCCTTTATACAGTAACCATATTAGAAATATTTCAAGTTTGATGCATTCCTAGAGCATCACTATCTATTTTTTTAATTCTAAGTTGTAGTATGTTGTGATTATTTTCATCACTATCCAACTAGAGATACACAATCAATATAAAAGTACGTTGATGAGATGTAGCTACCAAGATCCTACTAGACTTGGTTAAATTTATATATTATAATTGTAATTTATGTTAAATTTTTGCAGATTTAAAATTTAATTTCTGAGATCATAAACCATAGAAGACAGACAATGAACAACAAGACACAGGATTTGGTCCAAGACCCAAGGAAAAACCCCATTATGGAGGAAAACTCTTTTTAAAATGCTCTTCTATTAGATCATCTTCAAATATTCAACAGATATACATAATCAGAGTACAAAACCCCTTTTACAAATAACAATAGTAACAACCCTTTTTAATATGACAACTTCAAAATACCACCATAAGTCTCCAAAAGCTTTCAAAACAAGAGCAACAGACACAAGTACGTGAACAAAGTGCACAAGTACGTGAACAAAGTGCACAAGTACAAGATCTAAATATTGAGAGCAATATTCTCCAAAAGCAAGATCAGAATGCTACTGAAGCAAGCGCAATATACTATCAATCAAACTCTGGTGTACAAGCAATATCAAGAATAGAATATCTCTAGAGCGAGATCAATACAAGAGCTAAATCTTCTGGTGTGAGAGCAATACCAATTGCAATAATACTTCTCTCGAGCGAGAGCATTAACATCAGCAAATAACAAAAGCATAAACCACTAGTGCGAGAGCTAAACGAGAGTTCTGAGATCTGTCAATAGATCTGCCAAACAATAGATCTACCAATGATGATAAGAGATCTGCAAATCTGCAATAGATTTGCTACTGATAGTAAGAGATTGCTACTGATAATAAGAGATCTGCCAATGATGCTCAGAGATCTGCAAATCTACAATACAATTGCTACTAATAATAAGAGATCTGCTACTGATAA
Organism: Pinus tabuliformis; assembly: GCA_031772625.1. Classification (NCBI taxonomy): domain Eukaryota; kingdom Viridiplantae; phylum Streptophyta; class Pinopsida; order Pinales; family Pinaceae; genus Pinus; species Pinus tabuliformis. Next base: position 448,892,106 of record CM062811.1, read on the forward strand.
TAAGAGATCTGCTACTGATAATAAGAAATTTGCCAATGATGATAAGAGATTTGTAAATCTGAAATAAATATGCTACTAATAACAATAGATTTGTCAATCATGATAAGAGATCTGCAAACATGCAATTGATATGCTACTAATAATAAGAGATTTGCCAATGACGATAAGAGATCTACAAATATACAATAGATCTGCGAATGATAATAAGAGATTTGCCAATGATGATAAGAGATCTACAAATATGCAATAGCTCTGCTATTGATAATAAGAGAAATAAATTACTGATGTGAGAGATAGATCACCAAAGCAAGAAAGAGAACTCGATGTGTTGCATATGAAGGCTTCTCTTCAATATATAAAAATCTTTAAGGCAAAATCCCTTCCTCAAATTAAGAGTTTTGGAAGCTCCTAGAGTGATCCATTCGAAATAGATAAAGTGATTTTATTTTGCACGTCTAATTGAATCACTTAAGTGATTTTATTTTGCACATGTCTAATTACTTTATAAAATATTTAACTTTTGCTCTTATGAAAAATAATTTTCTCTTGAGAAATAATTCGCTTCAAGGGTGAAAGGGGTTAACCACATAAAATGATTTATAGGGAAATTTCTCCCTAATTGCTCAAAAATTCAACACTACCTCTCAACTAGGGAGGAATTTCCATCAATAAAGCCAAAATTGTTGTACCTGCCAAATCATCATGATTCATGACTCATGTTGAACATTCTCGAATCTAAAGAAGAATACTCATGGCAGGGGAGTTACTGCTACCACTTTGAATCCAAGCTCGTCCAAATGAAGGCCAAGAAACCTTCACCAGGGAGTCTCAAGCTTCAACGGTTCAACCTAGTCCCAATAATCATCGGAGAGCCAAATGCTTCCACCCTGCATTCACATGCTACAACTTGGAACAAATACCATTGGGGAGACTCATGCTACCACCCAGAATGAATTTCGCTCAATCAATAAGACTAAGAAACCATAAGAGCTCAGCGCATAGGCTAAGAATCTACAATAGCTCAGATCAAAGGCTAAGAATCCACAATAGCTCAGCTCAAAGGCTAAGAATCCATGTTGGTCAAGAACACCAACATCTTCGAACTTGAGTGAGATACAACTTACCATGACTGGTAAGGATCATCATCTGATCTCAAATAGCCAGCACCCATTGGCCAGATGGGTGGGCAACAAGATGCATGATTGGGGCATACTACTAATTGGAGGTCCCTCATCCCCAGGAGCTCAGTAGCTCAATTCCTCATCCCTGGGAGCTCAACCAGGGGGAAGAGCACACATCTCAGTGTTCTTGATCAGCCACGTCTCGAACCCAGAAGAGGTACATCCCTTAATCCAAGCATCTCTAAAGACTAGAAATTTCTTCTTCAACGATGCTTTCTTTTATCTTCTAGAGCAGATATAGATACAAGATTTTTCTTTAGACCAAGTAAATATAAAACATCTTGAAGATGAATAGTTTCTCGAAGATCCAAATGAAAAGAAACTAAACCAAACCCTTTTACAAGGTATGTAGTGTTATCTCCAAGGATAATGTTTAAACCAATCTCCCTCTCAACCAAACTAGAGAGGACTTCTTTATAACCAGAGAAGTGCCTAGAGGCACCACTATCCACTAACCAGCTATCTAAAGAATATGGAGGAGAAGCACTAGACAGCTAAAATCATAAAGTACTCAGATTGAGAAGCAGCAACAATATTTTCGTACCTTGTATTTTTGTATCTCTTTTGAGGATGAGGCTCTTGATCACAATCACTGTGAGCATTGCTTCTTCCTTTATATCTTCTTCCTCCATAATTCCTCCTTTTTCAATCAGGAGACTGATTATTGTAGTTGTTGCTACTCCTTTGATTATAAGAGGATCTTCATTCTGGACAATCTTGAGCATAGCACCCATGCTTGTGACAGTTAAATCATTCAACATTCCTCATGCTCTTCTTGAAAGACTTGGGTTTGGACTTTCGCTTAGAAGATTTTCACTCTCCTTTCTTCTTCTTTGCTTGTGCGGTGAAGGTAGATGGTTCTCCTTCTTCATGTCTCTGAATTTTGCACCTTCAAAACATCCTTGATTTTTCCTGCTTTCATCTTCCAATCATTTCATCAAAAGTTGGCAAAACATTGTTATTGCTGATAGTAGTAATGGATACTTCCCAAGCTGCAAGAAGTCCATCAAGGGTTGTGTGTACCAATTCCCTATCAGACAAGGCTCGCCAACAGACAAAATTTGGTCCTTGAGTTCAGTAATCCTTATAAAATAAGCCTGAATAGAGTCTCCCTTATTCAATTTGATATCTTTGAATTGTTTCTTCAGTTAAAGGACGTGATTCAAATTTTGAATTCAAACATGCCAACAATCTTGTCATACATTTCCTTAGACGTCTTCAATTTGGAGATATAGGTAAGAATATGGTATTTCAAAGAATCAATGATAATTTTGCGGGCTTTGATCTCACCTTTCATGTATCTTGCTTTAACAGTAGCAGGGGCATTTTCCAGAGGCTAAGGTACACATCCTTGGACATACTCTAGAACTTTTTCTCCATCCATGTTGGTGTCCAGTCTAAGTTTCCAAGCAGTATAATTTGAAGCCCCTGTCAATTTCTCATTGTCCTTGAAGAAAGGATGTAGCCATCTAAACTGATCTATTGTTGTATTTTAAGCAACAAATAAGGTCTTTCAGCAAATAATTGCCTTAAGCTTACTATTCTTGAGCTTATCTTCACCACGACCCTAGTACCATGTTAAACTTTTGCAAATTTAAAATTTAATTTTTGAGATCATAAACCATAGAAGACAGATAATGAACAGCAAGACAAAAGATTTGGTCCAAGACCAAGGATAAACCCAAGTATGGGAGAAAACCATTTTTAAATGCTCTTCTATTAGATCGTCTTCAAATGTTCAACAGAAATACATAAACAAAATACAAAACTCCTTTTACAAATAAGTAATAACAACCCTTTTTAATATGACAGCTTCAAAGTACCACCACAAGCCTCCAGAGGCTTCTAAAACAAGAGCAGTAGACACAAGTGCGTGAACAAAGTGCACAAGTACGAGAGCTAAATAATGAGAGCAATATTCTCCAAACATAAGATCAAAATGCTACTGAAACAAAGGCAATATACCAACAATCAAACTCTAGTGCGAAAGCAATATCAAGAATAGAATATCTCTGGAGCAAGATCAACACAAGAGCTAAATACGTTTGGTGTGAGAGCAATACCAACTACAATAACACTTCTCTAGAGCAAGAGCATTAACAGCAACAAATAACAAAAGTAGAAACCACTGGTGTGAGAATTGAACAAGAGTTATGAGATTATGTCAATAGATCTACCAAACGATAGATCTGCCAAATAATAGATTTGCCAATGATGATAAGAGATTTGCAAATAAGCGATTTGCTACTGATAAGAGATTTGCAAATACTAATAATAAGAGATTTGCTACTGATAATAAGAGATCTGCCAATGATGATAAGAGATCTGCAAATCTGCAATAGTTCTGCTATTGATAATAATATATCTACCAATGATGATAAAATATCTGCAAATATGCAATAGATATGCTACTGATAATAAGAGATTTGCCAATGATGATAAGAGATCTGCAAATCTGCAATAGATCTTCTACTGATAATAATAGATATACTATTGATAATAAGAGATTTGCTACTAATAATAAGAGATTTGCAAATCTGCAATAGATCTGCTACTGATAATAAGAGATTTGCCAATGATGATAAGAGATCTGCAAATCTGCAATAGTTCTGCTATTGATAATAATATATCTACCAATGATGATAAAATATCTGCAAATATGCAATAGATATGCTACTGATAATAAGAGATTTGCCAATGATGATAAGAGATCTGCAAATCTGCAATAGATCTTCTACTGATAATAAAAGATCTGCCAATGATGATAAGAGATTTGCAAATATGCAATAGTTCTATTACTGATAATAAGAGAGATAAATACTGATGCGAGAACTTGATCCTTAATGCGAGAGCTAGATCACTGAAGAGAGAGAGAGAGAACTCGATATGCCACCTATGATCTGCCAACTATGCCACCTACAATAAGTCGAGACTAAGAAGCACTTCATCTTCCACTACTCCATATACTATGATATTCGGGGGACAAGGGTTCATTGCCTATTCGAGGGGATTAAGTCCATCATTGGTTTCTTCAAATATTCTAACTAAAGGTGCTTATCCTTATACATGCGGGAAGGCCTCACCCTCTAAGCCCCTATTCTCCAACCTCCTATTACAATAAACTCTACCCAATGGATCACTTCCTTCTTCATAGTGTTACCCTCAACAATAAGGGGCACTAAGAGACATACCAATATTAATATAACTCCAAACACCAAATCAATGAGATTTTAGCAACATGACTAGATCAAATCCCTCCCCAATATATGGACGACGTCCCCCAAGCCTCAATAGCAAACCACCTCCTCAAGAGAGAAGTGAAGTAGGTAATCAAGGCATCCCACCAATTCTCCCGCGAAACATCATACCATATTGAGCTTCATTCACTTGGCCTTGAATGTTAGGAGATATGGGTCTATTCCATGACAAACCTACCTCATTACTTTTGGTTCTTCTTGTTCTTAGATCTTCTCCTACTATACATCTCCATCCTAGAGCAAGTTTCTGGCTTGGGGTTGAGGGTTGTTCGTGTGTCAGCGTAGCCCTCGCTCCCTACTCTACCTTACTTCACTTTTTGCATCTTGCCTTTTACAGGAGAGCTTTTGGTACTCTTGTTTTGTAATGACATCATTCTACTAAGCAATCCCTTAAACCTACTTTTGTGGTCATTAATCAAACATTAATAAATCTACCTTATCCTATCTTGCCCTCAAACATGTCAATGCTCTAAATCACATGTTGAGTTAACTGGTTCAATTAGATTGCAAGGAGTCACATTGTTAGAAAGGAAGAAGAGTGGTTACAATAGCAAGTGATTAAAAGTCCTACAATAGAGAAGAAGAAGCAACTCCTCTTTGTTATTACATGCTTGATTCAATAACCCGCCATTGCATCAAGCATTGATGTTCTTTTAACTTCTACAAAGAGTGATCTTCAACAATTCATTCTCCCACAACATGATATCATTAGATAAAACAACAATTGTTGTTCAAAGCAATGATCTGTATAATAATTGTTTTTGTTGTTATATCATTAAAATCTAGTAAGCTTGGATCTCACCTATGGCAACCCTTCCATTTAGCACTATACATGTTTTGACAGCAAACAACCCTTTGAATCACATAATTAGTTGTAATCTACCTATTTGAAGGGCGCTTTAGTGCAATTTTCTCACTAAACTCTCCATATTTATGACTCTATTTGTTTAAAATAATCATGCTACTTCATGCTACTTTATTGTACCATTCAATTCATGACACATTTCTCAAAGGCAATTTTTAGCAACCATCACATTCATCCAATGGCCCTATGTACCATTGAAGCTTGAACTCTTTGGCCATCATTTTTTATGGCTTCTTCTCAAAGGAAATATGCTAAATGTTCAGGTCAATCTATATCTACAACATCTTTTGGCTCAAAAGGAGCATTGTCCACAATCACATGACTTTCAGGGAAGACCGACATCAATCATAAAAATTCCAAGCCAATGTGGCGTAAAATGACATGATGGTTGTATTGCAATAGCTTGTAGGACAACTATAACAAATTTGAGTCCAACAACATTAACATACATGTCAATGTACTAAAGAAGCCGACCTTCATATTAGACACATTGATCGAAATTCCATAATTTAGTGTATTAAATGGTGAAAAGTTGGATGAATGGCTCCACAACATAGTTTTGAGTCTTGACAAGCCTTTTAAATTAAAGCTCATTCACAAAGCCTAATAACTTATTTAATAAACTCATTGGCCCCGGCTTCATCAGCCTACAAGGCCCATGGCACAAACATTGTACACCCTCACAAACAACAAACATGACGTTATGCTCTTAAGCAAGGAGGATATTCATCGTGTTTTCCTCTTGAAGGGTTGTCCATTTACGCAAACAATAACACTAGTTTCACACAGTTTCCCAATAACACTCTCAAAGAACATGCTTTTCATTTAATAACGAAGAGATTATTACATTCTTTCATGAAAAATGGACAACACCTTAGTTTAACAAAAAATGGGACCAAGTTCCTCTGTGAAAGCAAGAGATGTTGGTGTGTGCATAAGTTTCATATGTTTTGTGACATAACTCTACTTTCACCCAATTTCCTAGAAACACTCTCAATAAACATGCTGTAATGGGTTAGGATAATTTTTCCCTAGGTTTTCTTAGGGCATTAGGGTTTCAACATAATTTAATTTCCAAATAATAGTAATCTCAGTACAACAATAGCTTTTGTTGAATTTAAGCTTCTATGATCCATATCAATATTTTTGAGAGGAGTTTTCGGCGGAAATCACATCATAATTCATTTGTCGACGCGTTTCAAACCAACCAGTGTGGTTCATCATAAGGACAAGTTGAAGAACCAAATCATGGCTATAGTATGAATAGAGAGAGCAGGGTATCTAACGGCTAGCTTTTTCAATGGACAATTTTAGCTTCTCAATAATTGACAGACTCATGTAGCATTTAAATTTTCAATTGACTAATACAAAATCTCGACAATACTATGTATTGTTCACCAAATCCACCAACAATATAATGTTAAAGATTCGCGTAATATGGTCAATAAAGGCACCCATTCGTACTTCTAATTGCAAAGTCTCGATTCATTCACAAGAATTCGATTTTATCTTTGCATTGATCCACACACAAACTTCGACATATATTGTTACAGGATCTGCACTTGATTGCAAAGTCAAGGATTTGACTTAGCAACCAAGCATATAAATCCAAAAATCCAAACTACTTTTGTATCCTTGAATTCTGAATTAGTTGACTGAACATTGTTCTTGCTTCTACAATTGCCTCTGAACCACTAAAGAAACCCTAGCTTGTCACAGAACAACCTCAGGAGATTTCAGCTGCCATTGGAGATACAAATCTTACAAGTTGCCTTCGAACTCACCCATTTTGACCCTCGCTTGACCTTAAGGCATTTGTATGCCTCAAAAAATTTCGCCTTAAAGTAGTTCGTATGGTCTAAGATTAGGGCTATATTCAGAACTCTGTTGTACTGTCTTAAAACCAGATTTGCATGACCAAAATTGAATGTGACTTCCTTGCTTCAGACACTATCTTAGACAAAGCTCGTGGTGCTTATTAATCCTCCCTTGGACCAAAAAAATATCTTCAAATAATCTTGTGCCAAAACATCGAGGGAAATAGGAAAAATAAAATGGAATCAACTAAGGTGGAATCTTTCACCACCAAAATTGACAAAAAAGGGGTCTTAAAACCCTCAAAGCCTCAGGCTCGATAAAGACAAAGATAAGATGATCCAATCCATGATAATCCAAATGACATCAACCCTCTTGTATTTATAGATTTCTTTGAGGGGATCTTCCTTCTTAGTTAGTTGAAAGAAGGAAATTGCAAATAAGTATTGCGGCAATCCGTGGCATATATGTCAACCAAGCTATACATGTTCTGATGTTTCTCACATATTAATGTGTACAAAATGAAATATGCGCAGCACAGTCCTCATCAATACATACAACAATTGAATAATTGTGAACCTAAAACTACCAATAGGTATTGCCACAAATTGTGGCAGGCATATATATCCACCAAGCTATGCATGCTTTGACATGTACTATCATTATATATCCATCAAGCTATGCATGCTTTGAAATGTACTATCATTTATTGCGGAGAAAATAAAAAAGTGTGCAGCATAGTATTTAAAAAACCATGCAACAAAATAACCATGAACCTGGACATGAATGACCCCCGAGAGAGTCTTACCATAACAAAAATACCACGTATGACAGAGTCAAACAAATTCAACCTTATGACATTCTAAACTTGCTGACGCAACAACTTGGTGTATCAATTGCAGTAAAAATTGGGATTGGTAATATTATTACCTTAGCAAGCAGACAAAAGTTTGAAGTTCAACAGAATACTATGGATTCTCACTATATAAACAAGAAGGGACCACACCATGAATTCCATCTATAAACAGGAAGCATTTCCACATCATGATAGACTCCATGGGAGAAACAGAACTTGAAAGATAAGACATACCTGTGCATTGTCTCTAAATAAGAATACAAAGCCTGGGAGTGCAGAACTATAGGAATTTAAAAGCCAATGGCTCTGATGAAACAGCATCACTTCCATGCAGTCTTACTCAAATTCAATGGGCACATTTTCGTTGTAAACAAACAAAAACTAGCCCCCTTTTTGGCATTGCACTCTACAAAAAAAGGAATGCATCCCGTGGGATCGGTTTGCTTGTTTTTGGGGCAATTACCGTGCAGTGATTAATTTAAGATGAATTGCAGTGCATCCAACACATTCAACTGTAACACCCTTAGGAATGACAAACAAGTGACACCATATTTTAAAACGCCCGCGGACATCGTGGAGAGTACGAATGACAGAATTTTATATCCAATTGAAATAGCTTATAGAGTCTAGACCTTTGGATAACACAGTAATTGGCTCTATATCCACGGATGCACCGGTATCACACGTCAATTTACCAGAGGTAATATCAAATTGAAGAGAGGAAAATGTAAAGATAGCCAGCAAACGTACACAAGAGCTGCAATTTGAATAATAAGCAACTGCAATACAAACGATCAATCCTCAGATACAAACACTGTTTTCTCGATTGTAAATCCCAAGTTTCCCAACCTCTCACAACACTCCAGATGGACAGGACTAATTTCAGATATGTAGTTCAGGATTGCACCCAAATCCCATTCCAAGACCACAGGAACTCCTAACATAACAACAGTTTTTTTTCAATTTGCAAACCCTCGCCCTGCGGCCCACCGCCAAATACACAACATAATCACGCTACAACCCATGTCCTGCAAACTTTATTCCCAACATCGACCCTAATCCCAATTACAACAGAATCGCACCAATTAAAAAACCTGGTGCCACCACCCGCAACACAGTGGTTCAGGGGCCAGTACAATTCCAGCGGGGTTCGGCTAGTCCTCAAAGATCAGGCCCCAAAAAATTGTTTGGCGGCGCCAAGCACCCATCATACTGTCACCGTTTCAATTTCCATAAAACTACCCAGAAACCGACTCGAATTCACCAATCGAAAAACTTACAAGAAAAGACCTTGCACAGAAGCCCTCAAACACAAAATAAAATCACGAAAGCAGGGTTTTGGAAAGAAGAAAACCTGGCCCTCCCGACGCGAAAAGAAAACCAGTTGTAGCGCCCAGCAAAGCGGGCATCAATCTGGTCCTTCAAAGCAGCCTGCGAGAGCGTGGGCGGCAGATGCCGCAGCACCACCTTGGTGCGATCTCCCGGATCCTTCATGTGACTCCCGCGATGATCTGCGCCCGATGAAATTGACGCGAGAATTCTTGTTGTTGCGCTTCTTCAACTTATGGGATTCGAACGCGCGATCCATTCAATACAATGTTTCCATTTTTAAGTTTTATGTGTGGGTGGGGCCTGAAACGGTCCTCGTCTCCCCCTGAGTTGCCTGTGCCCTAGCCGGCCATCTGACATGACCCTAACCGGATTATCAACGTCGGAGCCCGTGCCCCATCGGGATTAAACGGTGCGCATGTTGAGAGAAACCGCTCCTGCTTGTCGATACACGTGGCGAAATATACGGCCACGATTTACCCACATCTTTACTCCTGTTTCGTTGGTGGCCAATCGCCAAAGTGAAGGATTAATACTGATTTATCGTTAATTATATCAAATAAATAATATAAATGCTTTTCCGTATTATTTGTTTTTTTAATAGCGGGGTATGTTTTGGTAATAAAACAAGTTTCAAAGACCTATGCGAAGGGGAGCTCCCGTGGAAACGGGGGTTTGAAGTGTAGGCTCACCAGATTGAAGTTTCAAAACTGGAGAAGAATAGGGTCAGAGTGTTAGAGCTATACAGAAGGGGACAGACTTTGACCCGACAAATGGAGAACGCGGAGTCCATTAGGACCTCGACTTACAAGCAAATAATAATGAACAAACAGACAACACAAGAAGGGGTGCAGATAGCAGGCTACGAAAGGTTACATAAGGAGGACTTGACCAGGAAGGGGAGGAAAGAAAACGAAGGCAATGAGGATAACAACACTCAAAAACTGAAAGGAAAGGATGACAGTAAAAGAACAGAAAACAGAGGCAGAGAGAAGCCAACACAAGCTCATCTCGCCCATGAAAACAAACAGGGACAGCAGCAAACAGGAGCAGAGGAAGAGGCTCTGCATAAGGATAAAGAGGAACAAGGAGGAAAGGTGACTACACTCAACGGAAAGAAGAACCAAGGCCCGTGTAAACCCAAGGTGGCAGAAACCCTAAGGGTTGTGATATCAGATCCAGACATTCAAGCTTACCGAGATCACATGATCGAACATGCAGTGATCTGCAAATTCATGGGGCTCTGGCCAACAGAACGGGCGTTGTGTCAATGGATAAAGCAACAATGGAAACCCAAAGGTGATGTTAGACTGCACTTAGGAGCCAAAGGTTTTTTCACTGTTGTTTTCTCAAACTTAGAAGACAAGGATAGAATATTTGATGGCGGACCTTATTTCTTTGCCTCTGCGGGCCTGTACATAAGGCCATGGAAACCCAATTTTGTTCCAGAAAAGGAAACCTTCAAGCAGGTACCTGTATGGATACGCCTCTTCTCCCTACCAATAGATTATTGGGGATATGCAGCTCTTGAACAAATAGGGAATAAGCTAGGGACTTTCATCAAAGCATCAGAAGCTACTTTACAACGAAGGTACACCTCTTGTGCCAGGATCTGTGTGGAAATGGATGTGTCTGGAGCTCTGCATGAGGGCCTATGGCTGGAGTACAGGGATGAAGATTATTTCCAAGCCATAGATTATGAGCAAATCCCATTCCGATGTAGAAAATGTCATGAGCATGGTCATTTAATCAGAGAATGCCCACTGAACAAAGCAGCAGGAGACCATAAGGAAGACAAAGCAGAGAAGAACAAGGAAATCTTTACTAGACCAAAAGCTAAACAAAGAGCACACAGGAAATGCCAAACCAAAGCAAGCACCTCACAAGGTAACACAAGCAATGCTTTTGAAATCTTGGAAACTGAAACGGAATCAGAGGACAATAGCAAAGAACAAAACACCACTGAAGCAAACAAAGCTACTATAGAGCCTGAGACAAAAGCATTGGAGGGGAACCCTTCAAGCATTATGCTACAGATTCAAGAAACAACAGAGGGGGTAGACGAAGACTCAGAAATGCTCATAAGTGATATCGGAAGTGAAGATATGGAACTTAATGATATACTAGAGCAAGAGGGTGTGAATCTACCAGACATGGTGGAAAAATGGAAAAAGAAGGGAATGGAACACATATCGGAAGAGGAAGTCAAGAGAATTAATGACATAATAAAAGCACGACAAAGAGTAGAGATGGATATACAAAGCAAAAGCCTAGGCACAGCTAAAGGACTGGGAGTCCGAACACAGGGTCTGCATCAAACCTCCACAAGCTCCAAACACCGGAAAAAAAGAGGACGCAGAACCAACAACGAAGCATTGCAAGAACTGGGACAAATGCTTTTAAACTCCGGTAAGATGAAAGCCCTAGAGGCTTTTTCTCTGAGCTCCTAAACTTTGTTTAAAATGAAAATCATCTCTTGGAATGCTAGAGGGCTTAACAGCCAAACAAAACAGCGTCTTTTAAAGAAGAAAGTCCAAAAGGAAAAACCAGACATAATATTTGTGCAGGAAACTAAATGTACAAGCAGTACGATATTCAATATAAGCAAAAAATTAGGTAAACATATGGAATACCTGGAGACTGCCAGCAATGGATGGGAGGGAGGCTTAATCACCTTGTGGAATCCACAGGTAATCAAGATCCTCTCCTCTGAAGCAACCAGATCCTTCATAGCGGTAGAAGCTCAAGTGGTAGGAAACTCTGAAACATATCTATGTACTAATGTCTACGGGCCACAGAAGCTAGAGGACAAGTTTCTTTTTATGAGAACTCTGCTAAACCTGAAGCTAAGGTATCCCCAAGCAAAGGCAGTCATAGGAGGGGATTTCAACATGATAACCACCCTCACGGAAAAGAAAGGAGGTATAAGGAAACTCAACAAAGACTCTGAAGCTTTCCTAGACTTCATCAAAACAGCCAAGCTAGTGGATGTCTATCCCAAAAGTGGGGCTTACACATGGAACAACAAAAGGGGAGGTGAAAGGCATATTGCTTCTCGACTAGACAGATTTCTCATATCAGAAAGCATTCTGTTGGAAGGAATTATAGTGGAATCAGATATTCTTCCTAGTGGAGGGTCAGACCATTGGCCCATTTCTCTGATTGCTGCTATCCAGGGCACTCCAAGAAACAAACCTTTTAGATTTGAAAAATTTTGGCTCACTCATCCGGATTTCATACAACAAATAGAAAAATGGTGGAACGAACCTATGGGCATTAAAGGAACCAAAATGTACAGATTACAAGGTAAACTGAGACACATTAAAAACAAGATAAAAATCTAGAACCAAACAGTCTTTGGGAACATATTCAAAGAAAAAGCGAAATTAGAGGAGCAATTAGAGCAGATACACACAGGTTGGATTCAAGGGGATACAAACCCAGAAACTGTAAGCAAAGAAAAAATGTTGATGCAGGAATGGCAACTTCGTTGCCAACAGGAGGAAACTCTATGGAAGCAGAAATCTCGAGTTCAGTGGCTTAAGGAAGGAGAACATAATACAAAATTCTTCCACAGATCAGTTATTGACCACAGAGGAGCTAATAAAATTCTTAGCCTTAAAGATGAACAGGGATCCATATTACAGACTCATCAAGAAATATCAACCCTTCTCACTACGCATTTCAACAGCATAGCTCAAGAACCGGAGGTTGACAGAACGCAGGCAATTGATGAACTCATCTCCTCAATCCCCAAGCTAATCACAACAGAGCAGAACCTAGCACTGACTCGAGAAATTTCCATGGAAGAGGTGGAAGAAGCAGTGAAAGAAATGCCCAATGACAAAGCACCTGGGCCTGATGGTTTTACTATTAATTTCTACAAGGCCTGTTGGGATATTGTCAAAACAGAAGTCTGGGAAGTTGTGGAGGACTCTCGACGTTCTGCCTCAATCCTCAAGTCCCTCAACTCCACCTTCCTTGCCCTGATTCCAAAGGAGGAGGAAGCTAATACCCCTGCAAAGTTTTGTCCTATAGCGCTATGTAATGTCATTTACAAAATCATCTCTAAAGTTATAGCTAACAAATTGAAACCCATCCTTCTGGGCCTCATCTCAGAAGAGCAATCTGGCTATGTTGAAGGGAGACAAATTATGGACAATATTTTACTGGCTCAAGAAATGATACACACACTTCAATCCCGGAAGAAAGCAGGCATGTTGATGCAACTAGATCTATCAAAGGCGTATGACAAGGTCAACTGGAATTACCTAGAAGCAATTTTAAAAGCTTTTGGCTTCGATGGACAATGGATAGCATGGATTTTAGCTTTGATCAAATCTACTAAATTTTCTATTTTAGTGAATGGAGCCTCTGCTGCTCAATTCTCTCCTTCGCGAGGTCTTAGGCAGGGTGATCCGTTATCCCCCTTCCTCTTTGTGATCCTGATGGAAGGTTTAAGTAGACTTATTCTTAGAGCTAAGGAGGAAGGAATTATCAAAGGATTGCAGCCCCTGCCTTCTATTCCAGCGACCACTCACCAACAATTTGTTGACGACACGATGTTACATGGCACTCCCACAGTCAAAGAATCCATGGGCTATAAAAGAATCCTCAATCTTTTTAGCAAGGCCTCAGGTATGGAGCTTAATCTATCGAAATCTACTATCTTCTTTTTCAATACTCATTTAGCAGTGCAAAAAAATCTCTCCTCCATCCTTGGCTTCCGGAGAAGTAGCCTCCCCTCAAGATACCTAGGAGCTCCTTTAACTAACAAACCTTGGCAAAGAATCAACTGGGAAAAGATCCTAGCTAACTTAGAGAAAAGATGTCATCATTGGACTCATAGTGTCACGCCCCTAAGTCTACGGTGATCTTTCAACCGTTATCTGGCGGGGTGCGGCACTACCATGTATTTTCTTTTTCGTAATACTCATACATGTAGACTATGCCTTACACCTTTATACACTTAATTTGTCTTCTTTAACTAAGTAGAGCGCATAAAACTTCATAAACATTCATAACCAATATAATCAAATGCAATGTAAACCGAACACATAACATTGACACATAATTATAATGGGAGGGGCAACTCCCGAACGAGTTCGCCCAAATATATTATGAATCTTTTTCCTTTCAATGATACAACAAGTGTGCCGGGCAGCCCACGGCCAACACTTAGAATTTATACAACAAAGGCAAGAATGTCGTTTACAACTTGATACCAAACCGCCTTCGGTTAGAGCGAGCTCACCCGAGCCTCTTAGAACTCAACCGAATGAATTTCCGCACCAAACGGTTATCCCCGTGACCGTTCGACCTTCAAACTAATCCTGGTTCGTCCTGCGCACTTATTCCCTTTTGCGCATGAGGAATGCGCACTCTGCGTCCTTCTTGTTCCTTGATCGAACCCAAGAGAGAATGTGAAGTGCTTGCTTGATCGAATGAGCTTTCTGCGCCATTTACTTATAGCCATCCTAACTTATCCATCGAGGGGTGTCAACTTTACAAGCCGACCCCAAAACGAATGCGTTGAAGCCCCTTTTTTATCTTATGGGCAGGTCGGCCCTTGCCTAAAGGCAAGGTCGACCTACGCCCTTATAAACTTCGCACTTCCATCGCATTATTTAGTATGTAATTTGTGAATGCTCCCAAGTTCGTCGCAACCAGCTCGTGAGATCGTCGCACCCGTCCATCACTTGTGTGTTGTTCACCGCACCCGCCCTACGCCGCATTGCCAACTCGCTGTCGCATTTCGTTTAGCTGTCGTGTCCTGTCCGCCCGTCTCATGGATGGACGCCCGCCCGGTCGTCCTCCCTTCGTTCACGTCCACACGCCCAACCGCCCACACTTATGTTTAAACCAGCTCGCGTTCATGTCTCTGTTCACCAGCTCGCGGTCATGCCACTGTTCGTCGGTTCGCCCATCGGGTGTGGGTCGCCCGCCCGCTGGGCGCGGGTCGCCCTCGGGTCGACTCGCCGTTTCGGCTCGCCCGAGCCTTAACCGCATTCTGTTCTGCTAGTTCGGGTAGCTGCACCCGTGTACAGTCCGCCCGCAGCTCGCCCTTGTCTGCCCGCAGCTCGTCCCCGTTCGCCGGTTGTCCTGCTCGCCCGAACCTGCCTTTCGTTTTGCCGTGCACGGGTCGCGCGCCCGGGGCGCCCGCCCGTCGTGCACGGGTCGCCCGCCCGTCGTGCACGGGTCGCCCACGGGTTGCCCACCCGGGTCGCCCGTCGGGTGAAGGCGCGCTCCTGCCCAAAACGCCAGGGCGTTACACATAGGGCCCTAAACTTTGCAGGAAGACTGGTCTTAACCAAAGCAGTCCTTCAGGCCATACCTCAATATATGCTCTCCATTATTCCAGCACCCAAAGGGGTTCTTCAACAGATAAGGGTCATTCAAAGAACGTTCCTCTGGTCAGGTAATTCTGAGAAGAAGAAATGGTCACTGATAGCGTGGAACAAACTATGCAAGCCTAAACAACTGGGAGGGTTGAACTTGCAAGATCCCTCCACGATCAACCGGGCCTGTGGTGCTAAGTTATGGTGGAAGTGGCTGAAGGAACCCAAATTACCATGGGCTAAACATTGGAAGGAAAAATATGCTCCATCTCATAGTCTTCAGAACCTAATCAAAATGCAAGAAAACCCAGAAGGATCACCTATCTGGAACCTAGCAAGAAGCAACCGACAAATTATCCAGGAGAACAACTTTTGGGAAATTCATAATGGACAAACAACCCTTTTTTGGGAGGATGCATGGCAACAACTCCCCAAGTTGGAAAGGCCTGAGTTTGTAGATCTCTAAAGAATTAACCAAGAACTAGGGAGGAACACGGTAAATCAATATTGGAAACCTAATGAAAGGGACCAGGAGTGGAGAACCTGGATATTCAATAACACAAAGCATATAACCGAAGTAAACAATGGCACAAGGAACCTGAGAACACTATTAGACAAAAGAAGAATCAGAACAGCAGAAGATAATGACCAATTAAGATGGGGAAAGCAAGAAGGAGGCAATTTCACACTCAAGGAAGCTAGAAATTACATAGAAAATTCAGAGCAGGACGAAAAGGTCAATTGGAGCAACAAGGTTTGGGATTCTCAGCTTTGGCCAAAAATCAAAACTTTCCTTTGGCTCCTAATGCACAGGAAAACTCTTACTTGGGAGAACCTCTAGAAGAAAGGGTTCTCTGGCCCTTCTCGATGCCCCATGTGTGGAAAGGAAGAGGAAACAATGAATCACCTCTTCAACACCTGTGACTCGGCAGACATTTTATGGAAATGGGCAGAAACCATACTGCAAAAAACAGACAGGGTTAGGAATTCTATTCAAGAAACCATAGAGAACTGGAGAAGTAATTTCTCCAATAATCAACTGGTTAACACCATTTGGAAACTCATACCAGGGTTCATTGCATGGTCAATTTGGAAAGAAAGGAATCAAAGAGTCTTCTTAAACGAAACTAGAAATTTAAACCACTCAATAGATATAATTCTCCAAAATGTCAAGCAATTGGTTCTTGTCAAAGGTAGGATAGAACAAGACACTAAAATCTCGAATGCAGACTTACAAATTTTGAAAGCTTTCAACCGAAACTTCGCTGCCACCTCGAACTGCCGACAGGAGATAAACACCAGTTTAAGCACCTGGAAGCGGCCACCTTCAGGTTTCCTTAAACTCAATTTCGATGGAGCCTCTCGGGGTAATCCGGGTCTGACCGACATCGGAGGGGTTCTCAGGAACAGTGAAGGAGAAATTCGGTATATCTACAGTAGGGCTCTAGGGGAAGGAACCAACAATGAAATGGAGTTTGCAGCGTTGGAACAGGGTTTGAGAATTCTTCGGAAATTACAAGCTGGAGCAGTGGTGGTGGAAGGGGACTCTCAGTTAGCAATTACAACAGCGAGAAGGATGTATGCGGGAGCCAAAGCAAGCAAAGTCACTCAGCACTGGAGACTGGCCAAGGTGACAGAGAGTATTGCCGAACATCTTTTGTGGTTGAACAGATTAATCTTTCAGGCAGTTAGACGTAAAGCTAATACCGTAGCGGATCACTTGGCAAATTATGGTATAGAAAATCCCACGGTCATCATGGACAGCTGTTGGCAGGACATCACCTGCCCGGAACTGAGAAACAAGTGTACACTGCTCTCGAGGCATGACATTTTTAACGAAGGATAAGGCCAAGGGTACGGAGATCTTTGCAGGTAGTGGAGTATGACAACATCCAATCGAAAGGCAGGGAGAATAGAGGGTCGACAGATGAAAGAAGTACACGTAGGGAAAAGGCACTCAATGCACAAGCAGGATGGAGCAACTCCTAGGTGCTCCATGAACAAAAAGTATGAACTCCACCGGCACCCAATTAAATTTATTGCCACTTGGCACTCACTGGAAGGGTTCAAGCGAGGTAAATTTAATAGCATAGACTCAGGGCAATGTTAATCATGAAGGGACGTGCGAACGTAAGGTGACGAGATGGGGCGCCTCAAGCAATTCATGCGCACTCTCCTCTTTATTTACAGTCCCCAATAACAGAAGCACTGCTCTGATTTCCGAAGGTAACCAGCTTCCCATCATCTGTGCTCTCAGGAGGTGGCTTATTTCTGTTCTTAGTCTTAAGGGGATGGCACGAGAAGGCAGCAGAAACGCCTCGGCCAACAAAGATCTCAAGCAGGCTCGGGAAGCTTACGAAACACGTACCTCGCAGAAGGAGAAACGCAAGATAGAGGAGTTGGAAGCTATTGTGGCTGAAGAAGAGGAAAACCTGGAGGAGAATGACATGGAGAAGGAAATGGAGTGGGTCCAAGATCCTGGCACGACGACTACTCGAGCAACTCAATATGTCTGCACTCAGGCGGAGATGTGGCGCATGAAAACGATGTTGGCAAAAGCTATCAGCATGCAAGGGGAGTATCTCAGCCAAGCTCGTCAGGCTCAACAGGCCATTTCTGTCATATCTGCGGATCATGCGGCGGTTTTGGAAGCCCTGGACTTCAAAATCAGCTCGCTGGAGCAATAGTTTGGTAACATTTCCAAGAAGCTGACAGTCCTGATCAGCCTTCTTAGGCATTCCATTTGCCAGGAAGCCACGGCTGTGGGGGAAAGGGCGGAGGAAAAAACGGGTACCAGTCAGGGGAAGCTCTCTTCACAACCTCACGCTGGCAGAGCTACTACTTCGACAAGCCAGGATTCCTCCGCCAAAGATTACATTGTTCTAGAATTGTAATGGGTCGTCTCAACAATCTCTTTTTGCTTTCATTGTCTTGACTCAGCACTTTTTGGTCTCTGTTTACCGAATTTATCTGCTCCGTTTCAGTACTCTGTTCAAGTTTTTCACAGTCTGTGTCTTAGTTTCCTTACTAGTCTCGGTGGAACTCGGATATGGTTGGACTCTATTTTGGCATGTTTTAAGTTGGATCACTAATTTTGTTGTCCCAAAACTCTCTGTGCCACCCTGCGTGGTCAGCCTTGGGGATTTTGTCAGTTAAGTTGGTTCTGATAGGATGCAATCAGACAATGAAGTCGTTCTATAGTCTGCACAAGCAGACCTTTTTGTAAAATATGTAATTTTTATCTTAATACAAACCGCTAATTTACAACAACAACAAAAAAAAGAAAAAAAGAAAAAAAAAAAAAGATAAAACAAATTTCAAATTTATTAGTTGATTTATTTTTACATTAATAATAAGTGGGTATAAATAAAGATTGGATGGAAGGTTTGAGATTGATATATTTAATCATTGTCTTTACTTTTTATGCTCATCATTTAACATTAAACTTGTGCATGGATTAATAGCATTAATCTAAATGTGCGGTCACAATTTTGGCTGGATATTTGAAACCAACATGCACTTACCAAGGATATTTGAAACCAACATACACTTATTGCCATGGTTGTAGCAATGGACTTTACAAAGGTAAATAATGGGATAATGAGATATATGACCACATGTGTTTTGTGAAGTATCATGGTTGTGCAGCAAATGTTAGTGATGGTTTAATATTAGTTTTATTGATGTTTATTGGTCATTTAATTCATATGGTTACATTAATAATGAGCATTTTAGAAATGTTTATATAAAGATAAAACATAATATTGCAAACACAAAATGGAAGGTGGTTTTTTGTTGCATATGCTAAGTGAAAGCAAATTGACCAACTTTTCCTATATCAAGTGAGCACAAATCAACCAACCCTTCTTATGCTAAGTGAGTGTTAATTAACCAACTCTTCCAACTTAGGTAGGTAACAACAATATGAAAATCAAGTTGGTGAAAGTGGTGCAATGTTATAACACCCATTATGATTTGATCTTCCAAATAATGGTTAGCACACCCCAGCGAAGGCACTAACAAACTATAGTTGGGTGATCATAATAATTGAGATAAGTTAGGGGTTCACATGCACAAAATTTTGAATGATGTTCCATCTATTGTTAAGTGGTTAATACTGGATAATCATTGTGAGCTTCCAAATACAACTTAGGTATTTAGGACAACCTTGCATTTGTAAAATTTAAGTAAACCAAGACCAAACCTTTTAACAAACATAAACAACCTTACCTTAGTAGAGAAGATTGTGACCCTACCTTTGCAAAGTTAAAGGGCAACAAAGTCCAATACTTCTAACAAAAGTTAAGTAGCTTACCCTTTAACGAAAAACTAAGGCCTTACCTAGAAGATAAAATGAGGTTAACATGTTTGAGTTAATAAGGGATACCCTTACAAGCTCCGTAGATAAAACACCTTACCTTCTAGCTCAATTGTTATATTATTATTGGTACCTTACCTTTTAAGAAAGGTTTATTTATCTTTGTTAAAAGGTAAGGACCTTCCATACACGAGATGAAAGTAAAACTAAGACATTACTTTTTAGCTCGACATTAGGGATAACACCATATACATATAACATTCTAATTTCTCAATTGTGTAGAGCTTTATTGGAGGCTAAGAGAATCAATACAGTCAAAGATATTGTAACACCCTCCTCCCACATTTACCCAAGCTAACAGGTCCACTAAGGTAAACATGTGATGAATATTTACTATGATATGATTCAACTCCCCATGTATAGTTAAGGAAGTGGAATCGAGACACCAAAAACCAAATTGACCTTCCTTAGTGTAACAGACCTGGTCAAAAATATGTGTAATAAAGTTAATAAATGCAAAACTAATAACCATGGTCATGGGACATGTATTCCAAACTGAATGTTGAGCAAAAACATAGTGATGGGGATCACTTGTGATTAATTAATGGTTATAGAACTTGCAAAGGCAATAACAAAGGCTTTGGAAAGGCAAAGTGGCATTAATTGGCATTTTATTTATGAAAATAATGGAAATTAGGAGAAAAGAGAGGTGAAAGGTCACGGATTGCATGAGGAGGAAAATAATGGAAAATTGAAGAAATTAGAGGCCTCATTAATAAAAAGGCTTCTGAGGATCAGTTGACAAACTTTTGTCAGTTCAATTTTAGATCTCTCATCTTCTACTCTTTCTCTCGTACTCTTGGAAACTTAGAGTTTTCTTGGAGCACCCTTGGAGGAGTGTGGCATACTTGGGATTTGGAGCAAGAAGGCAAAGGAAGAGCAAGAAAGCGCAAGAGGACATTGGGATCAACAGCTACAACAGGTTTTGCTTGCAGGTACTAAGTTGCATGTATGATTTCCTTGTTAGCTTTGGCATGCATGGCACATGCATGTGGTTTCTTAGTCATGATCAGTCATTGGCATAAAGGATTGGCTGGATTGACAGTGTATTTTCCTAGACTTGTCATTTCCTGGATAGCCATGGTGTTGTGGGTTTCTTTCCTTTTGTTTTTTGGTCGGTTTTCATGTTCCTTATGGTTGTGGGTTGAGTTACTAGTTCCTGGAAGCCTTAGTTGGACAAATGCTCTGGAAGCCCTATAACAACTTGGGCTGAGTTACTAGTCCTGGAAGCCTTGGTTGGAGAAATTCTCTTGAAGCCCTTGGTGGGTTAAATTACTAGTCCTGGAAGCCTTGGTTGGACAAACGCACTGGAAGCCTGATAGCAGTTATGGGTTGAGTTACTAGTCTTGGAAGCCTTGGTTGAAAAAAAAACTCTTGAGCCTTATACAGCTTGGGTAGAGAGCAATTTGGTGATGGTTAGTGATGTTCGACCATGAGGTGGAATCACTGGTTCAGGGTTGAGGTGGTTTGGCCTTTAGAAGCCTTGGTTTGGTTTTGTTCTTTTTGTTTCCTGAGATCCCACATTCACGCTTCGAATATGGCACGAGGATGATTGGTTGAAAGAGAGATTTGGTTTAGTCAATCTATGGTTGGGTGGTACGTGGAAGTCTTAGACCTGGTTTCATTTTTCATATGTTTTTTTTTGTAAGTCAGTAAAAGTATATTATTTCACAAAGTTACATAAAATACGAAGGTCTGTATAACCAGACAGAACATTCTAGTTTTTGCTTGGTCAATCAAAAGTCTGTACTGAACACTATAAGAGAACTGACCTGCAAACTGAGGAGACAGGCCTGACCAAGACAAAGATAAAACAACACTAACTAAACTTTCCATATAGTACGAAAATCTTGAAGGGGCTAACCACACAGGGCTGCCTGAACCAAAAGACAAAACTAAAGAGTGACTAGGATGACCTGAGACATAGAACAGGATCAAAATTCAACCATGAAGTCCTCATAAGCTGGCGGGCACAGAGCAGAGTGCACAGACATCTCTACAGCTCGAGTTCCACATAATCTTTGAAGGTGGCACTAGGGCCAACTGCTGCATTAACATGTTCCATTTTTATAGCTTTTTGGGCATTCTGGCGTTTCACTACACAAACGTTGGTGTCTTCCGCTGGAACATCAACAAAAATGTTCGTACCTTGTCGGATAGAGAGTTTAAAGAGCTTGGTGAAGGCCCCTAGATCTTTCGACAGCGTTTTGATTTCCTTTGTAAGCGACTTTAGGCAAATTTCCAAAGCGTCTAGTCTTGCAGAGTTTTTAGCCGATGCAAGCGTTGTGGCATAGTATGCCTCTTTCATGGCTTCCCCCTGCTTGACGAGAGCTTTGGCCAGCATGGTTTTCATGCGCCAAGCTTCACTTTGTGTCCGAACAAACTACGTGGCTCTAGTGGCCGGGGTCCCTGGATCTGAAATCCACTCTATTTCTTCCTCAATTGATTGCATGTCTAGCCTCTCTTGTTCCTCATTTACTTCGGCTTCAATCTCATCAATTTTCTTCTTCCCTTTGGCAGAGACTAAAGTTTCATATGCCTCCTTAGCTTTCTTCAGCTCTCTGTTCGCTGACACATTGCGACTACTCCCAGCTGACATAGTGCTATTGCAGGTGATAACGGGTGATGGAAACACTTCGGAGAACTAGACAAAGAACAATATAGAGCACTCGGGACGAAGAGTCGGGTGAAGAGCATAAGATGAGAGAGCTCTTTGGTAAGTCATTGTAATTATAGTGGAGGGATGAGCGTATAGGTTGAGCAAGGTCTGCGTGGATCTCCGGATTCTGACATAATTACTCCTCTCTATTTTCCAGAGTGCCTTCCCCTGCCTGCGATTCGATGCAACGGATTCGTCATGCTTGAAGTTTCTTGTCATGGGCCACGTGTCATCTGCTGGGCCTAGAGTTCTTTGATGATCATTCTTCTGCAGGATTTCCTTCATCTCCCGCTGCGGGTGATGGTACCTGCCCTCCCAAATCCAATTCGAGGTATAATGATCCAGGAGGTGAGCCTTAATGGCTATCTTCATTCGTTATTAAGGCGCATTCTCGTCGTACTATTGCACCCCTCCTCCCTGTATAGAATTTCTTTTCTCAATAGATGTAAACACTTGTCCCGAAGTTCTGTGCATGTGACATCATGCCAACAGGTGTCCGGGTAAGTAGTATGGTGATTGATCCCGTAGTTGGCCAGACAATCAACCATCACACATGCCGTTCTTCTTACCGCTTGCAGAATGATTCTGTTAAGGATTGAGAGGTGCTCTGCTATGAGCTCTGTAACCTTGGCCAACCTCCAGTGCTTCATTACCTTACCTGGTTTTGAACTCGTCTGCAGTTTCTTTGCAGCATTAATTGCCAGAAGAGAATCCCCTTCTACCACCGTAGCTCATGTTCCCAAGGCGAATTAGTATTCAGAGCCCTTGCTCTAAAGCCGCAAATTTCGTCTCATTGTTGGTGGCCTCTCCCATAGATTGACTGAAAATATGTTGAATGTCACCTTTGTAATTACGTAGGACACCTCCTATACCTGCCGGTCCAGGATTGCCTCGAGAGGCCCCGTCAAAGTTCAGTTTGTGAAAGCCTGTTGGTGGTGGTAGCCATGCATTCGTGGAGGGGCCTTGTTGTTGTTGCAATTTAGACGAACTGGAGTCGGTACCTGCCTCAATTCCAAACGTCTGCAAAATTTGTAAGTCAGTCACCGATAGATCCTTGTTCTGTTCTACTTTCCATCTGGTAAGAGTCGTTTCCCTCATGTTTTGCAGTATGGTGGCTCTAATAAACTCTATGGTTTTAGCTTCATTTTGAAACACTCTTCTGTTTCGTTCTTTCCATACTAACCAAACTATGAAACCAGGGGTTAATTTCCATAAAGTATTAACTGTTTGAGATTTGGAAAAATTACTTCGCCAATTTGCTATGCTTTCTTGTATTGAGTTTTTGTTCCTGTCCGTGCTTTTGAAGATAGTTTCCATCCAGTTCCATAGGCTTTCTGTCCAGTTACATTTATTGAGGAGGTGATTCATTGATTCCTCCTCATTTTCACACAGGGGGCAGCGTGAGGGGCCTATGAACCCTCTTTTCCGTAGGTTTTCCCAGGTAAGGGTTCTACGGTGCATCAAGAGCCATAGAAAGGTTTTAATCTTCGGCCATAGTTCAGCATCCCATACCCTGTTATACCAATTGACTTTTTCCCCTTGGTCTCTTTCTTCTATATAGGCTCTTGCTTCTTTAAGGGTAAAGGTACCCCCCTTGAGCTTGCCCCAACACAGTTGATCTGCATCTTGAGCGTTTCTAATTTTCCTTTTAGCAAGCTCTGTTTTTAGAGCCATCATATTGTTGTCCCTCTCTTCTGGTTGCAATGTGTCGTTGAAGATCCATTGTTTCCATGGTTGATTAGTTGTGTCAGGCTTCTAGTAATGATTCATGGTTATCTTTCCTTGTTCCTGGTATCTTCTATAAATAGTGAGGAAATATGGGCTTTCAAGTTTAGGTAATTGCTGCCAAGCATCCTCCTAGAACAGAGCAGTCTGTCCATTACAGACTTCCCAAAAACTCTGTTCCTAAATTATGCCTCGATTAGCTCTTGCTAGGTTCCAGATTGGAGACCCTTCTGGAGGTTCCTGCATCCTGATCAGATTCTGAGGGCTATAATGATCCGCATACTTGGCTTTCCAATGTTTGGCCCAGGGAATGTTCAGTTCTTTAACCCATATCCACCATAACTTGGCTCCACAAGCTCGGTTGACGGTGTAAGGGTCCTGAAGGCTTAACCCACCCAGGTGCTTGGGTTTGCAGATTTTCTCCCATGCCATTAAGGACCACTTCTGTTTAACTGAGTTTCTCGACCACATGAAAGCTTTCTGGATGAGTCGGATTCTCTTAAGCACACCTTTTGTTGCTGGGAGAATAGAAAGCATGAAATGAGGAATGGCCTAGAGGACAGATTTGGTGAGGACAAGGCGGCCTGCAAAGTTAAGGGTTCTATGGGTCCAATGCTGACAACGCTTCTCTAGATTGGCGAGCATTTTCTCCCAATGAATTTTTTGCCAAGGTTTGTCTGTCAGCGGAATACCTAGGTATCTGGAAGGAAGGTTACACCTCTTGAACCTTAGGACATTAGATAGATTTTTCTAGACTGCTAGGTGTGTGTTTTTTTTCCCCTAGGAAAAAATCGTAATTTTATTCATATTGATAAAATTACATTTTGTAGATGCATGATGCATATTCATATGGCTGTTCCTGTAAAACCAGGCAGCAAACAGAGTATATGAAAAAACACAAAAATTGCAGTTACTGTTCCTGTTGTGACAGGAAGCTACATGATATAGAAAAAAGAAAAAGTAACAGTAAAACTAGATTTTTCTGCCCTTCTTCTTCTCCACCCGTCGCCAACCACCAGTGTCAGATGTAATGATGGCCAACTGATTTCCCATAGTGATTAGTTGTTGTTCTTTGTCAGAATCCGAGCCCTCTGATCCATGGGTTCTTTTGATGCCGCTTATTTCTGTTTGTGGCTCTTGTTGCAGATCCCGAGTGTGAGTCCCTGAATATGTAGCTAGTGCGTTTTCCTCCTGAGTAGATGTCTTTCCCATTTGAGTAACGGGTTCTGTCTGATTCTCTGCAGGTTCCTCATATGTGTCTTCTTCTGTGACTGGTTCGGTGTGCTGCCAGCCTTTGGGCTTTTTATGCTGATTCTTGGTTCTCCTGGTGTCCTTTCGAGCATAAGGGCAGTCATAGTGTAGGTGCCCTGTTTGCATACATCCCCTGCACCGGAACGCTGTGTTCTCATAGTCGAGCTGTTGTATCCATTGAGAGTTATTGTAGTTCAACGTGATGTGGTCAGGTAGCCCCTGACTCAGGTCCACTTCTACACATATTCGGGCAAATGTAAATATACCCTTGATGGCTCTGTCTTCATCCATTTTTAGGAATTTTCCCAGGGAATCCCCAATGGCAGCTAATACTTTGTGATGCCAAAAGTGTAAGGGGAGACCATGTAGTCTCACCCATACAGGCATCGTTGATACTTTCATGGTATTAGCGTTGAAATCAGGAAACCAGGGGGTAAGGAAGAGGCCAGCACTGCCCCAGAACCAAGGCCCCTGATTTATTATGCTGTCTCGTTCTTGTTCTGAATTAAATCTGACTATGAAGTACCCTTTGGGACAAAGGTATATTTCGCAGCTTGATGTCCATGTTGTATAGATCCATTGGTGCAAGGCGTCTGATTTTGGCCAGAAGCCATTAAATCTGCAAATAACTGCACATTTACATAAGTCAGTATGCAGATTAGTTACCTCTGGTATATTGACTTGTAGCGCTGGTGATTCTGATTTTTGTTCTACAATGTAGGGTCCTGGTGCCTCTGATGGTGGTGCTTCTTTATTTTTTGTTTTTTCCTTTCCTTTCACTGCATCCCGAAAGGATCCTGAATTCTTAGAGCTGTTTCCAGTGCTCCCGCCGCGCAGTCGGAGGTTTAAGAAAATGGTTGAATCTTTAGTAATGCCGTATTGCTGGAGAGTTTGATTGTCCTGCATACTGTATCCTGCATATATAAGGTTTTGGTGTTGTGCTGGGATTCCCAAATGCCCCTGGATTTTCTTTTTTAATTCCTGGATGCTCATTCTCTGACTGATCCGCATGCAATGGTGTTTGCCCTCAGTTGTTTTTATGAAGATCTGGACCAGATCGGCCTCTATACTGTGTGAATCGGTCCTGCAGTGCTTTCGTGTTGCTGGATCTAGCCAAGCGGGAAGTATTGGCGGCTCAAAACTTATCGCTGCGGCCATATCCATCCGATTCGTATCGCCCTTGTCTTTTTGCCCCAGAATACCAGGATATGTTTGCAGATCTGGGTGTGGACGAATAATTTCTTCCTCTGCATGTTCGGTTGAACCCTGTGACCGAATCTGGACTTCAGTTGATCTGTTTGGGGGCTGCCGGGAAGTGATAGATCGTGCCGACAATCTTCCGAGAGGAGGTCGGGGAGTAGACTGCCAGATCGATTTTCCTTCCGCGCGGGCAGTACGGATCCATGCTGGGTTGTTCGCAGCTAAACAATACAGATTAGGATCCTTGTCGGCAAAGCATCGAAGGCAGAGTAAAAAATATTCCAAATCCGTCTTGAGCGTAACGTCCAGTGCCAAGGATGGAGGGGTTTTCTCCAGGCTCTTCTGTTCCGCTTCATTATGTTCCTTCCCGGTAGGAGATCCGGGCCAAAACGAAAGGGGGTTATCAAAAACAGCGAAACAATACCTGAAAGCGAATCGATTTACCGCATGAAGTTTCCTGTTCTGTTCGATACGGTACCAAAATCTTGGCCATGTGTCTGATTCGCTACGCCCAGCTACCGATCTCCTATGCGGACTGCGCAGTGTTCCACTGAAACCTCCTTCTCTGTTCTGTAGTGCGGCGGCGACGCAGATCCGTTCGGAAACCCTAGCCATTGTTCAGATCCGAGCCGCAGAGCCTCCTTCCCTTAAAGGTGTGTGTTAAAAAAGAATATGGAAGATTTAGAGAGATTGAGTTCCATACCTGAAGCAAGGCTGAAATGATTGAGAATGCTTTTGAAACCAAGAGCTTCTTTGACTGAAGGCGTGCCATGAAGCATAGTATCATCGGCAAACTGCTGAAGAGTGGTTACAGGGCATGAGGGCAAGGATTGGAGTCCCTGAATTAAGCTATCCTCTTTAGCCTTTCTGATAAGCCAGCTTAGACCTTCCATTAGTATTACAAACAGAAAGGGGGACAGGAGATCCCCTTGCCTTATACCTCTAGTAGGTGTAAACTAGGCTGTAGGAGCTCCATTGACCAGGATGGAGAATCTGGTAGACTTAATCAGGGCTAGGATCCATTTTGTCCATCTCTTCGCAAAGCCAAAGGTGTCCAGAATAGCCTCTAAGTAGTTCCAGTTGACTTTATCATAAGCCTTTGAAAGGTCCAGCTGCATTAGCATGCCAACTTTTTTTCTGAGTTTGGAGAGTATGAATCATCTCTTGAGCTAGCAATATGTTATCCATAATTTGTCTACCTTCTACGTAGCCTGATTGTTCTTCTGAAATGATCCCCGAAAGAATTGGCTTTAATTTATTAGCTATGACTTTAGATATGATCTTGTATAGAACATTACATAATGCAATTGGGCGAAACTTAGATAGTGTGTTTGCTTCCTCCTCCTTTGGTATAAGGGTTATGAAGGTAGAGTTGAGGAATTTTAGGATGGATGAGGAGCGTCGGGAGTCTTCCACCACCTCCCAAACCTCTGTTTTGATTATTTCCGAACAGGCTTTGTAAAATTCGATGGTGAAACCATCTGGTCCTGGCGCCTTACCATTGGGCATATCCCTCACTACTTCTTCCACTTCTTCCATGGTGATTGCACAATTCAGAGACTTGTTTTGATCCTCTGTGATAAGCTTGGGAATAGAAGTCATTAAATCCCTGATAGCATCCTCTCTGTTAATGCTAGGTTCCAAAGCAAGTTGGCTAAAATGGTTTACGAGGAGGGATGATATTTCATGATGGCTTTGAAAAGAGGTCCCCTGTTCATTCTTCATTCTTAATATTTTATTGGCACTCCTGTGATCAATGGCTGAGTGATGAAAGAATTTTGTATTCTTTTCACCTTCTTTAAGCCATTGAATTCTAGATTTTTGCTTCCACGGGGTTTCCTCCTGTTGGCATCTGGCCTGCCATTTCTGCATAAGTATTTGTTATGTGTTCATTGTTTCTTGATTGATATTCCCCTGGATCCACTCCTTGTGAATCTGTTCTAACTGATCCTCCAACACCTTCTTTTCTTTAAATATGTTGTCGAAGACCTCTTGATTCCAGGATTTTAACCTAGTTTTGATATGTTTAAGTTTGGCTTGGAGATTGTACATCTTGGTTCCCCTTATACCAATCGGTTCACTCCACCACTGTTTTATTTTTGATGTGAACTCTGGATGACTGAGCCAAAACTTTTCAAATCTGAAGGGTTTGTTCCTTGGGGTGCCAAGGATGGCCGCATTCATTATTATGGGCCAGTGGTCCGATCCTCCACTTGGTAGAATGTCCGAATCCACAATAATCCCTTCCAGAAGGATGGTTTCTGTAACTAAGAACCTGTCCAGTCTAGAGGCAATTTGCCTATCACCTCCCCTTTTATTGTTCCATGTGAATGCACCGCTCTTGGGGAAGATGTCTACAAGCTTTGCTGATTTGATAAAGTCCTTGAAAGCTTCAGCATCCTGATTGAGCGTTCTGATGCCTCCTTTTTTTTCCGTGAGCGAAGTGATCATATTAAAATCTCCTCCAAAAATTGTTTTTGCCAGGGGATATCTATGCTGCAAGTTGGATAGACTTCTAAGCATCAACAATTTTGCCTCTAGTTTTTGAGGGATATAGACATTTGTGCAGAGATAGGTATCTGGATTCCCTACCATTTGAAATTCTATTGAGATGTGAGATCTAGCAGCTTTAGAAGATATAAGTTGGATTACCTGAGGATTCCAAAGAGTGGCTAAGCCCCCTTCCATTCCATTGCTTTCTACCTCTATGCAATCCATTCTTTTTCCCAATTTTTAACTGATGATTTTTTCATTATTTTGCTAGAACATTTAGTTTCTTGCATAAAAAATCATATCTGGTTGTTCCTTATTGACTTTTTTCTTTAATAACTGTTGTTTCTTTAGGCTATTTAGCCCTCTAGCATTCCATGAAAGTACTTTCATAATTAACAAATTTTTAGGAAGTAAGTGTGAAGGCTTCAAGGGCTTTCATCTTACCCGAGTTAAGGAGCATTTGACCGAGCTCTTGTAATGCTTCATTGTTTGTTCTTCTTCCTCGTTTTTTCCGGTGCTTTAGGTTGGTTGTTGTTTGATGCAGTCCTTGAGCACTCACCCCTAGACCCTTTGTTGTTCCCAAGCTTCTTTTTTGCATGTCCATTTCTGCTTGTTGTCTTGCTATGAATAACGTGTTGATTATGCTCACCTCCTCCTTGGATATGTGTTCTATGCCTTTCTTTTTCCATTGTTCTACCATGTTTGGTAGATCCATACCTTCCTGTTCTAGAATGTCACTTAGATCCATATCCTCTAGCCCCATTTCGCTAGTCATCATTTCTGAACCTTCTTCCAGTCCCTCTATTGGTCGAGGAGCAAGTGGGATGTTGCTTGATGGATTGGAATTGGGGTCTTATGTCCTTGGTGTCATTGTGGTATGGCTGTCTCGCAGTGGATTTTGCTCTTGATTGGTTTCCTCTGGTTCCGTCTCTGATTCCAACAACTCAAATGCATTGCACGTGCTTCTGATGGATGTACTTGATTTGTTTTGTTGTCTTTTGTTTGCTCGCTATCTAGCATGAGGTCGAATAAAAGCCTCCTTATTCTTACCCCCTATATTTTCCTTGGGTTTCTCCATCGTTCTGTTCATTGGGCATTCTCTGGTTAGATGTCCATGTTCATGACATTTCCTACAACGAAATGAGATCTGCTCATAGTCTATTGCTTGAAAATATACTTCATCTCTGTATTCCAACCACAGACCCTCATGCAAAGCCCCTGAAACATCCATCTCGACACAGATTCTAGCACATGAGGTGTATCTCTTTTGTATTGTTGCCTTTGAAGCTTTGATGAAGGTGCCTAACTTATTGCCTATCTTTTCTAGCACTGCATGTCTCCAGTAGTCAATCGGTAGAGAAAACAAGCGGATCCAGACAGGTACTTGTTTGAAGGTTTCCTGTTCTGGTGCGAAGTTGGGCTTCCAAGGTCTCATGTATAGACCTGCTGAGGCAAAGAAATACGGGCCTCCATCGAAGATGCGATCCTTGTCATCCAGATTGGTGAAAACCACCGTGAAGAATCCTTTGGCCCCTAGGGGTTTCCACTGTTGCTTGATCCACAAGCACAGGGCTCGTTCTGTTGGACATAAACCCATAAACTTGTAGATCACTGCATGTTCTGCCATGTGTTCTCGATAAGCCTATAGTTATGGGTCAGAGATTATTACCCGTAGGTTTTCAGTGGCTTTAGGCTTGCAATGTCCCTGGTTCTCTTTCTTTTTGGCACCCGTAGTTGTTCCTTCCTGTTCTGCTCTACATTGGTTCAGATCTTCCTCTTTCCCTGTTCGCTCATCCTCAAGCTCCTTCTCTTGTGATATCTGCTCTGGAAAAGGGTTTTTCCTGTCTCTACCTGTTGTACTGTTGCTGCCATTGATTTCTTTTTGTTTCTGGGTGTCTTTGGCCTCGACGTTTAGCTTTCCTTTATTGGTCAGATCCTCCTTTCCTATCTTCTCAGATCCTGAGATTTGCACCCTGTCTAGTGTCGTTTTATCCTTGTGCATCATTGCCTGTTTATAAGATGGGGTCCCGTTGGACCCCGCATTTTTCATTTGTTGGGTCAAAACTTGCCCTCTTCTGCGAAGCTCTGCAACTCTAGCACTATCCTCCTCCAGATTTGGCACTGTGATCACAACTTGATTAGGTATTCTTAAAACTCTAGCCCAAAAAAAAAACCATTAACCATAAGTTACATGATAGAGAAATCGACAATATGATATGAAGAATAGAGAAGAAAATCCATGGCTCTTTTGCATATGTTAATAAGAGCTTCTTTCCTTTTATATTGTTGGGTAAATATACTTGTTCATATGTGGCTTTTATGGTTGTTATACCTTTGTTAATTTTGTTGAATATATGTTGGTTATGAGGATGTTTTATGACAGACTTAATGTATGCCTCTCATCATGTTTTGTGTAGAAAATGAATGAGCAATGAAAAATGACCTAATACATGATAATGTAGCTATTGTGATAAGGCATCAACGCTTCCTTATGAATCTCATATAAGTATGAGACCCCTATGCTCATATTTGTTGTTATGACCTGTATATTACATATTTGTGATATGTTTTATGAAATTTCTATCATGGCTAGTAGGGTTCTAGTCAAGTCATTGATTAAATGTTTGCATTAGTAATCTTGTTTCAGTGTTATTTATCATTTCTGAAAGTTCCATGAAGTTCTTGGCAGTGGCTTGAGTCCTGGCCCTGAAAAAGTGGCACAGAATTCAGGGTCACTGGCTTAGAACTAGTTGAAAAGTCCACATTCGTTGGCATGCCCTTACTGTGGGAGAAACTAGAAGGCCTCAGTCGCATGCATGGCTTGTCATGGGAGTAGTTGAGGTTCCAAATCAGTGAAATGTCAAGTTGTCTAAGGGGTTGGTCACCTGGAAGGGTTGGTTGGCTCCTGAAGGTTTTGTAGCATGTGTGGAAGGTCATAATGGTTTTTCTTTGTCGGTTCCACTTCTTAATTGTACATGGAGAGTTGAATCACATCATAGTAGACTCCTGTCACATGTTTACCTCGATAGACCGGCTAACTTAAGTAAATGTGGGAGGAGGGTGTTACAGAGTGGTATCAGGGCATGGTTCACCCCTTTAACTAGATTAGCAGTGTGTGTTGGTCATGCATACATGTAGATTACGTATATGTCCCTTATTCTTGTGGTCTATGTGCTTGTTGCATATGCATGGTGTTGGTCATATTCACAGTGGTGTCATCATGTGAAAGTTGATGGTGTTATTATTGGATGTGGTCGTCATGAGTGCATGTTGGTTGTGCATTGGTCATGCATGTTAGTGTTTACATGTTATGAATACATTGACATGGTGATAGTTGTAGTGCATGAGGTCATAATATGTGGTTAGTATGGTCATGCATTAATGAATGTATAATGGTTGAAATGATGATTAAATGTTGATATGATTATGCTTATATATGTATTGAGCTAATCTGGTTGGTCTTGCAGATGAGATATCCTCACCTGAGCTACATTGAGGTGCGTTGGTTTGTTTATGATTTGGTTTAGCTAACATGATATAACTTGTAGGTAGAGAAAATCAAAGATGACTAACAAGATGGTAGACTACTACTCATGAGATTCTCCTTATAAATCCAATGAGCAGCATAGTGAGGGATATTCTCCTAACATGGTAGAAACTCTGAGAAGTTTGAGGCATAAATGAGGAGTTGCAAAGAAGATAATGATTGAATCATTCAATCACAAGAGAGACTTGCTAGGGCACACGAGAAACAACTAGAAGTCAATTCAGTAATTCTTCAGACCTTGTCAGACTTGCAGAGACAAGGAAAACTTAGAATCAATCATGGGTAGGAGGATAGGACTAATGGAGCACACAGTAGCAGGTCACATGGTGGGCACAGGTTGGATAGAGATGACATGGTCAAAGATGGAAGATTCTTGGATACACTTGATAGATGAGGTAGTGGACATGTGCTTTACTCTAGTTCTGGTTCAAACAGGTATCATGGTCATCATCGTTATCATCCTTACAGGAGGAGTGACATGGGATATTTTTCGAATGAGTTCAAGAAAGAAAATCCACCTACATTTGATGGAGAAATGAAGAAGTCACAGGATGTCAAAGCATGGTTGCTTGTGATGAATAAGTTCTTTATATTGCATGATTACTCAACGAACGTGAAAGCCATAATAGTTACATTCAGTCTTAAAGGTAAAGTAAATATTTGGTGGGAAGATGTAAAGAATGTCAGAGGTATTCATGAAGAGGAGTTGACTTGGAGTGAGTTTGAGAGACTATTCAGGAAGAAGTATCTATCAGAGAGATACTATGATGACAGGGCAAAATAATTATATGAGTTGAAGATGGGATCTATGACCGATGAGGAGTACACTAGCAAATTCTTGGAGTTAATGAGGTATGTGCCTTGCATCAAGGAGGAGAAGCCCAATATTTAGAGATTCATCAGCGAGCTGTTGGTAGCATTCAAGGACAAGATTAAGTTCGATGGGCTTAGATCATTGGAGGAGGCCATCCAGAAGATAAAGCATTGTTTTGAGCAATCAAAGCACATATTTGAGACGAAGTTGGACAAGAAAGGTAATGCAAAGAATAAAAGAAAATGAGATAAGAAGCGAACAAGTCCTCAAGGTACAAGTAACAAAGAGAATGTGACACTGCATAAGAAGTTCAACGCGTCTGATAGAGGATAGGGGATTTTGGTGTGAGGAGTAGAACGAGGGTGCAGGTTAGAAGGCTTTGTAGTGTTGGACTTGTGGAGGAGAGCATCACAGGAGAGATTTTCCACAACATCAGGGTGGCAAACCGCAGATCTACAATACTTAGGAGGAACAAATAGTGGGAGATGTTGGACAGAGTATTCCTCATATTCTTGTAGCATTGGAGAATAGGCACGCAGATCACTGGGCGTCTATTATCGAGATGGACGGTAAGATTTGTGATCAAGTTGTTTCTATTTTGAATGACCTTAGTTCTAATTATAGTTATGCTAATCCTAACCTCCTGGATAAGTGTGGGTTGAATAAAGAAATGGATGCATAATCTTGGTTGGTGCAGTTGGCTACAGGAACAAATAAGAGAGTTCATCATTGGGTAAGAGCTTGTGCGTTTGAGTTGAATGGTATGCCTACATCAGCAAATTTGAATGTATTTTCATTGGGATCATACATTATGTTGTTGGGCATGGACTGGTTGTATCTTCATACAACCAAGGTGGATTGTGATGTCAATGCTATTGAGTGTTTGGATGAAAATGGGGAACAAAGGGTCATGCAGGGTAAGAAGAAGGCATCATCAGTTAGAATGGTGACAGTTATGCAAGCGAAGCACAGTCACAGGAAAGGGTGTGTGTTATTTGCAATACATATTTCTAGTGACAAAGGCAAGATAGTTGAGGATGCAGATGTCTTGAGTAGGTACCTAGTTTTACAACAATTTCAGGATGTGTTTCCGGTAGAGATTTCAGAGTTGTTGGCTCACATGGAAGTGGACTTTTCTATTGAGTTGGTACCAGGGGCAGCACTAAAAAGGCACCTTACAGGATGAGCAAACCGAAGTTGGTGGAGTTGAAGTTGCAATTGAAGGAAATGCTTGACAAGGGGTACATTAGGCCAAGTGTGTCGTCTTGTGGTGCACCAGTGTTGTTTGTAAAGAAGAAGGATGGTACTCTCGGGTTATGCATTGATTATAGGTAGTTGAACAAAGTGACCCTCAATAACAAGCATCCATTTTCGAGGATTGATGACTTGTTTGATCAGTTGAAGGGAGTAGTAGTGTTCTAAAAAATTGATCTGAGATCAGGATACCATCAGGTACACATCAAAGAAGATAACATCTACAAGATTGCTTTCCAGACCAGGTATGGACATTATGAGTTTGTTGTAGTTCCATTTGGTTTGACTAATGCTCCTAGTACTTTCAAGTGCTTGATGAATAGTGTGTTGTGTCCTTATCTGGATAAATTTTTTATTCCATTCATTAATGATGTATTGGTACATTATAAGAATGAGGAAGAACATGTCGAACATTTAGAAACAGTATTGAGATTGTTGAGAGAGCATCAGCTGTATGCTAAGCTCAGTAAATGTAGTTTCTTTCAGAAATAGGTATATTACTTAGGATATGTGGTTTCCAAGGAAGCCATATTAATGGATCTAGAAAAGATAAGGGTTAACATGGAGTGGGAAGCTCCTAGGAATGTGGATGAGGTAAGATCATTCACGGGGCTAGAAGGTTATTACAAGAGGTTCATCAGGAACTTCTCACATATTTCTTATCCTATTACATCGTTTCAAAGGAAAGGCAAGAAATTTGAATGGACAGAGGAATGTGCAACTAGTTTTGAGTAGTTAAAGTAGTTGTGACAAATTCTCCAGTTATAAATATTGCAGATCCGGACAAAGAGTTTGTGGTATGTACAAATGCTTACAAGAGAGGGCTTGGTGGAGTTCTTATGTAGGAAGGACAAGTAGTATGATATGAATCAAGGACACTGAATGAGAATGAGCATAATTATCTAACACGTGATCTTGAGTTGGCAGTGATCATCCCTGCTTTGAAGATGTGGAGACACTATCTTCTTGGTAGCAGGTGTTGTCGCTCCCAGAGACAGCCTCAGATTGCTAACAAGACCAATGCCTGGGCACATCTAGATTTGGTGTCTCTTGTAAGATTCTTAAGAGATTGGAGACATCACATATACTTCATAAATGTATATATTTAAGTGGAATGGGTTGGTTCATTCATCTAAAGGAGTAAGCCATGGATTTATGGTATTTCTTCACATATACAAATCGCAGAAATATATGCATAAAACAGTGGAGGCCGAGTAGTTCAAGGACTTACAGTTTAATAAGCTTTTCCATAGTAATGAGAGAGGATAAGGGTAAGGAGTAACTCATCACATAGAGCTTAAAGCATCAAGAATTCTACCATTAACACATAGAGCTTGAAGCATTAAGGATTTCTACACTTATTTGAGTTACGGGTAGAAATAATGGACAAAAGAGGAATTGAATGCTATGATTCATGTAGCGCAAATTTAAAGATATAATTTCAATGATCCATACAGGCACATGCATTAATAAGTCAATACAAATGAATCTGTGAGGAAGTATGAAATATTTCTAGCAGATATGATTGCATGAATTCAGAGAAGAAACATGAACATAATGGGTTTTAATAGAGGGATAACATACTATAATACTTGAAGGGGGAATCACCACCATTTCCTTGATATTCTGAAAGATTTGTATTATAAATTCATCTAGTCTGAAAATAACATATAACGTTTTCTTTAGAATTTTTGAACCTTTGTGAAGTGTTGCTTCCCCCTATTTATCTGGAGAGGGAGAGCGTTGAACAATGATTACATCAAAATCATTGGGTCGGGTCTTAGCTGTCAGGTTGACTAGCTGTCTTGGTCAGGGATGGCTCTGTGGCCGAAAAGCATTACAAAATATTAATTGCCTCATTAAAGGGTGACACATTTACAGGATAACAAATCAGTCAATCAATCATATGAACAATTTTAACAAAATATCTTCATGCCCATCCCTGTGATCACTTATGCTTCAGGTTGTAATTTTCTCACGGTATGGCCTCATGTGTTGCATAGCCAACTCCAATCATTTCTGCCTTTACTGCTTGAACCATTCATCCTTCAAAGTTTGGAGTGGGCACTATCAGTTTCATGTCGGAGTACTTGAAGCAGAGGACCTCTAGGTGGTACTTTGTTTTCCCTCTGTATGGAGGCACCATGTTGGATCATCAAGTCTTCTTGAGCTACCAAGTCCTTGTTCACTTCAGTCAGCGTCGACCTTGGTTCCATGTCACAGAGGGCCTTTTTGGATCAACCCATGCCAGGTTTGAAGGCTCCATCTTCCTTATTAAATGCTACAGTTGTCGACCCACCGCGCCTTTATAGTTCTGTACTTCCTAGTCACAAAGTTCTCACATCGGGATTTCTCAGTGAAATTTTTTTACAGGATAGGGCCTTTAGATCCACTCTAGCCTCTTTTTTCTTCATATGACCGGGGCTATGACCAAGTGCTCAGTCCTCGGGCGCTAGGGCCTTTAGACTCTTCTCTGGGGGCCTTTTTCCTTTGTTACTTGGAATCCTGCATACCAATGATTCGTAACACTTTACCTTTGGCATTTCCCCTTGATACTTGTGATCATCGATCTGCGGGATCGATCCCACCCAGGATATCACAATCGCACTGCGGGATCGAGCCCACCCAGGATATCACAATCGCACTGCGGGAGAGAGTGTTGAGGACGAGTGGTTTTCGAAGGAGGGCATGAGCGGTAAGTGGTAAGTGACGGGGGTTTGAAATGGTATGAGAGGGACACATAGTGGAGGGGTTTGGTGGGGAAACCACTTTTCAGACCCCCCCGCTGATAAAGGGAAACATGGTGGGGGGGGGTTGCAAAAGGCCTGGGAGGCATTGACCTAGCAGAGTTAATCTGGGTCGTCTAGACATGGGGGTTGTTTATTTGATGGTGAAGGAGGGACCCCAGGATTAATGACGTCATCGGTGCCACGTGGCACCTCTTGAGTGGTGACACGTGCCACCCAGATACGCCCCCCATAGGACCCCTGAAAATGTCGAATCTACGTGCCACGTGTCCTCCGTACTACCACGTCATGTTGACGTCAACTACCATGTGTATTCATTTGGACCAATGGTATTCTGCTGCAAGGCCCCTGTGGAGGAGAGAGAAAAGGTGTGCTTGCCTTTGTTTTTGCAACTGATTTCCTTTGTAAATCGGCATTGGCCCTCCCCTGATGTTTTAACAATATTGGCGTATTTCCCCACAATTCCTTAAGGATGTTTCATTGGACCCTCCTATCGTCGCTTTTTCGATATCGGAGGTTTGCCCCTTTGTACTGCACTTTGAGATCCCGTTGATCACCGATATGTTGCGCCTTGGATCTTTGACTTTCGCAATCGCTGATATCAGTGATCGCTCTGTCGCACGTTTGTTGTACCCTTCCCCACTGATGTTGTTAGGAAACTCTGATTGCGATTTGTGATCTGCTCCTGGACCTCTGATAAGCTCTTCTCCTTCATTTCAGAGGCAACATAACTCTTGAACTTCAATAGGCCATATCTTATGATCAATAAGTCCATTTTCGGACTTCCATATACGGTTGGAAATCTCGTTCCGAGCACTATGTAGTGGAGAGGGTTCTATTTGGCTTTGAGTGCTTATGTGTCCTGGAATATGGCTTCAAAATTCACTGCTCTTTGACAACTTTGACCAAATCAGAACTCATAATGCAGTTAGTGACAACATTGGCTCCAACTGGGGACAATGCCTTACTGGCAAGGTGTTGAGAACCTGCAGACCAATACCCTTCCTTCCATTGGGTATGGAGTCATTTCTAA
Organism: Pinus tabuliformis; assembly: GCA_031772625.1. Classification (NCBI taxonomy): domain Eukaryota; kingdom Viridiplantae; phylum Streptophyta; class Pinopsida; order Pinales; family Pinaceae; genus Pinus; species Pinus tabuliformis. The sequence continues at coordinate 448,930,848 of CM062811.1, forward strand.
ACAAACGATAATTATGTGAAAGTGGACTTTTCAACATAAAGTGGAAATTTCATATAACAATTACAATACACACACCGGTATTTACAATGAGTGCAAGACAGGTACCTCTAGTTTTGGAAATAGAGTTTGAGGAACTCACCATTTACCGACAGTTCCAGAGATTCACCGTCCAAATTTTCAAGCATGTACGTTTTATTTCCTCTTCGTTATGCAATCCTAAAAGGGATGAATCATAACGGATCGAAGTTTCCGTGTTTTCCTTTGTCTTCCCGTCAAACATCTCAGCGGAGAACTAAATCTCCTAATTGAAGAGGTCGATCCTTGGCCTTCTTGTCAAACATGGATTTCAGATTTTGTTGATAATTTGACAGCTTGGCCCCCACCTGTTCTCTGTTCTCATGAAGCTCGACTAGCTAATTTATCCTTTGTGTTAGGGCACTTGACTCTTCCTTAGCTTCTTGTTGTAACTTCACCACCGGCATCGCTAATTGGATCGGGAAAACTGCGACCTTACCAGACACTAGCTCAAAAGGTGATTTCCCCGTGGATCGTTTATGAATTACTCGGTTGGCCCATAGGGAAAACTGTAGAAATTCTCACTGTAGATTAATACGATTATGCAATGTACTAAAGCAAATACTTAATCTACTTCTACTATTAAACTTGCGGAAGATTAGTTGATTTGAGCAAGATCAAATAGAACACATATAATAGAGAAGAAGAATTAATCACACATGAAACACGGAAGAATACTCTGGGGAGAGCCTCAACTAAAAACCCCACTATCTGTATTATCGTACAAGGTGGAAATATCTCAGGATTACACAGCTTTAGCTCTCACAGCTATCCAGCTCTTAGTACAATCCGTCACTGCTACTCATAGGCAAACAAGGCTTCTCACAAACCTTCTCCTTTGCCCTCCAAGCCTCCTATCTCCTTGTGCTGTTCCTTTGGGATGATTCACCTTCAACCAAGTGGAACACTGCTCTTACACACTGTAAACTACGCAATCCTCAAGGAACTTTGTTCCTTCTGCATGGATGAGTTTCCTTTATAGGAAAATTCCTCCAACTGATAGTACAATGTCCCTGTCTTTAATCTCAACTGGGTCTTTGTCTAAACTGACATGCATGAGTTATTTATGAGAGAATATTTAGTTATCTGGAGAACACTAGTTGCATTCATGCATGCATTAACTAACTGAACTCACAATTAGTTCCACAAACAGTCGGAACTAATTTAACTGGACTTAACTCAGTTAACTGAGCTAACTAACACTCAAATACAACTCATCCTTATCTCCTTAATTAGGGATAACTTCCTCAATCAAAGGGATAATTGTTGCATGACTTCACAAAGACTTCATGTTTGAATTTCTCCAACTAATTAACTCAAGATGAATTAATTAATTATTTTTCAAACAACTGGCGAGACTAAATTCGAATTTTAATTCTCAATTTTAATTCAAGGACGAATTAAAATTGGAATATATCCTGAAATGCTATCTATAGCAATGCTATTTATAACATTTCTATTTTTAGCATTTCTTGTTGCTATTTTCAACACTCCCTCTCAACAAGAAAGGAATTCAACTCGATCCCGATCTTGAACCTTTGGAATGTTCTACATGCAACACTTCCATCAAGTGTTGTTGCTCCAACAACACTAGAAACAAAAAATATCCAACTTGAACCAGAATGATGCCTTTGTCATCAAAGTCTCTAACTGTTATTGCTTCTGTCAACTGAAAACTATGCACCTCTATGCTCTTCAATATCTGACTGCTCTAGTTTCTGCCACTTTGATCTCTGATTGCATCAATCACATTGATTCCTCCTGTTGCATCTGTGCTGCAGCTGGTCCTATCTCCCAACACTGCATCCGCACTACACCTCCTTTCATCATGTTGCATCATGTTGCCCAATGCTACACTACAACTCAGTTACTGAGAAGTAAGTAACTGATCTCCCAACTGGCTTCCCTATTGGGCTAGAAACACCCTCTGATGCTGGAGCTCCCTCTGTCGCTCCATCCGCATCTGTCTCTACCCACTTAGCCAGTCCTGCTACTCCTCATCGAGGCTCCCATGGCAAGGTCTAATCAAAGAGGTTGGGTACCTCAAGGATCGTGCCCCTATTTCAGCGTTCATGGGACTATCACTTCACATCGCCCCACCTCACACCTGAAGGTATGGCTGCATGTGATCCCTCTGCTGACTTGGCTCGAAATTCCCCCCCTACTGGAGGTCTCTGCACGAGTGGATGCCTCCACTTGGTCTCCTCTCAACATCTCCAATTGTGGCTCCTCCACAATTGTCTGAGACTTCTTTTGGGGGCTGCATGTTGAGAGGTAATGTACTCTCCCTCTCAACCACGAAGTCTCTAACATTGGCCTTTCTCCTAAAGGCTTTACATGCATCTTGAACCTCAAGGGCATACAGGTTCTATACCCGTGAACAGATCTCTTTCACTTGTTCCGTGGTGATGTGTCTAAGGAAAACCTTTCCCTTACTGAAGACAACATCGTAGCCTTTGTCCTCCAACATCGCGATCGATACCAAGTTCTTCTTTAGTCCAGGCACATACTTCACATTTTTCAAGGTGATAGAAGCTCCATGCTCCCTCTAAAAAGCAACCGTGCCCACTCCTGAAACACTATACCTTTCATCGTCACCCATCTCTATGAGTATCTTGAGGTCTTTCTCCTCCAAGGTACTGAATAAACTTTTATCACCGGTCATGTGGAATGAGGCTCCACTGTCAAGAAACCAACCACAACCCATCATTGATGAAACCATGCATGTGATGAGGGTGAAGTCCATCTTGAACTAAGAGGCCAATGCCTCACCTTCAGATCCTTCCGAGGATCCCTTCTTGGACTTCTTCAATGGGAAATTAGTCGCATAATGACCCATCTCATGACAATTAAAGCATCTCACTTTAGATTTGTCACCCTTCTTCCCTCCATGAGAAGAACTCAATTTGGGATGAGAATCCTTCTCCTTCCCTTTCCTTGCCTTACTCGCTAAGGCCAGATTTCCATCATCCTCCTTGGATGAAGAACCATCTTGTGTGCTCCTCCTGATCTCCTCCTGCATGAGATCCGACCATAGTCGTTCCCAATCCAACAGTTTATCTCTTCCATTCATTAAGTCCTGGTAGCTACGCTAGCTCTTAGGAAGATTGAGGAGAGCGAGACTCACCATATCATCATAAGCTGTTGTTATTCCTACACTTCCAAGCTCATCTCTGCAGGTGGTGAGCTTGTTCAGATATGTAGAAATCGTGTCTTCCTTTTCACACTTGATTTTCCGAAGCTTGTCCTTGAGCGCCAGCTTCCTCTGGTCGTTGTTGTTCTGATATAGGTCCTTCAATGTCTTCCACATTGAAAACGGAGTCTCCTTCCCATGGAGACTCGAGACAATATGGTATCAAACTCCCTCCAGAAGAATCCTCCTCGCTCTTGCCACACACTTCTTCCATTCCGCTAATTCTTGGGCATTAGCTGCTACTGGCTTGGGGACTTCTTGATCAATGAAATCCTTCAACCCATTGTCTTCTAATAACGCTTCCATGCGATCCTTCCATGCTATGTAATTCGAGCTGCCATCCAGTGCATACTCGAGTCTTAAGCCATTGAATGCCATTGGTGAACTTTGAGATGTGATAAGAAATCGATTTTGTACCTGCAATCAAGAACTTCAAACTTCAAACTTTTCCCTTCTCAATATGTTGTTCACAGCTCTGATCACCTTTGCTCTAATACCATGTAGAAATTCTCATTGTAGATTAATTTGATTATGCAATGTACTAAAGCAAAATACTTAATCTACTTCTACTATCAAACTTGTGGAAGCTTAATCGATTTGAGCAAGATCAAACATAACACATATAACAGAGAAGAAGAATCAATCACACATGAAACACAGAAGAATACTTTGGTGAAAGCCTCAGCTAAAAACCCCACTATCTGTATTATCATACAAGGTGGAAATATCTTAGGATTACACAAAGCTTTAGCTCTCACAACTATCCAGCTCTCAGTACAATCCCTCACTGCTGCTCATAGGCAAACAAGGCTTCTCACAAACCTTCTCCTCTGCCCTCCAAGCCTCCTGTTTCCTTGCGCTTTTCCTCTGGGATCATTCACCTTCAACCAAGTGGAACACTGCTCTTACACACTGTAAAACTTTGCAATCCTCAAAGAACCTTGTTCCTTCTGCATGGATGAGTTTCCTTTATAGGAAAATTCATCCAACTGATAGTACAATGTCCCTATATTTAATCTCAACTGGGTCTTTTTCTGAACTGACATGCATGAGTTATTTATGAGAGAATATTTAGTTATCTGGAGAACACTAGTTGCATGCATGCATGCATTAACTAACTGAACTCACAATTAGTTCCACAAACTGTTTGGAACTAATTTAACTGGACTTAACTCAGTTAACTGAGCTAACTAATTACAACTCAAATACAGCTCATCCTTATCTCCTTAATTAAGGGATAACTTCCTCAATCAAAGGGATAACTGTTGCATGACTTCACAAAGACTTCATGTTTGAATTTCTCCAACTAATTAACTCAAGATGAATTAATTAATTATTTTTCAAACAGCTGGTGAGACTAAATTCGAATATAATTCTCAATTTTGATTCAAGGACAAATTAAAATTGGAATATATCCTGAAATGCTATCTATAGCAATGATATTTATAACATTTATATTTTTAGCATTTCTTGTTGCTATTTTCAATACAAACTTCAGTTGAGAGTCCTAGTTCCTCTGATTCTTGGTGATGGTCTTCTTCAACACCCTCACCACAGTTTCGTTTGAGGACTCAGCCAAGCCATTACCTTGAGGATAATAGGTAGTGGAGTGCTTGATGATGATATTGTAATTCTGGAAAAATCTGATGAACTTGGCAGATTTAAAGCCCCGAGCATTATCAGTGATAAATTTGAAGGACAACCAAAGCGAGATAATACGTTCTCCTCCATAAATTTGATTACCACTATTTCTATAGCATTTCTGGTTGGGATGGCTTCTACCCACTTGGTGAAATAATATGTGGCCGTCAATATCCACTTGTGTCGGCCACTGGATGGTGGGTTTATTTCTCATGTGAAATCTAGTCCCCATTGTCTGAAAGGTTCTTCCACATGTACTGGAATCAGGGGAAGAGGAGAAATATTTTGCCTCTCAGCAAACACTTGGCACTTCTGGCACAACCTGACTTGGGAATAAACATTCCCGAACAGTGTAGGTTAGTAGAATCTTGCCTTGAGGATTTTGTGTGTTGTGGTCTTCTAGCTGTAGTGACCTCCACGAACTCCTCCGTGAAAATCCTCAATCACTTTATGGGTTCGCCCTCCACCAAACATAACAACAATACCCCCACCGAGTCTTTCCACTAGAGTAAACCATTTGATATAATATATTTTTGCACTTGCAATCTCAGAGTTCGATATTTGGATTTATTCAGCTCCATCAAGCCCTTCAGGAATAAGAGATAATGAACGATGTTCTTATACCAGGGTGATCCCTCATATTTAGCATAAATCTTATGCTCAGATGTTTTAATCCTGCTTTGATGATCCTTTGGTCTGCCCTACTCTGTTATCAAGTTTATCCCTAAAGCTTGGCAATTTGATTCAAATAAAACCTTGGGCAATCCCTGGCCTTTTATGAGCTTAGTAAGCTTTATGTCTAGCTCATATTCTTGTATTTTTGCTATCCACCTACCCATTTTTCCTTCGTTATCTCCTTGCACCAGATGTCCTTGACTAATTTCGTTGGGACAAATGTTGTGATTTCCGATTGTAGCACATACATACGAAATGCCTTCAAAGCCTTGACTATTGCATACACTTGTTTCTCGAAGATGTTATATTTTAGCTTAACATCCCTCAAGACTTGGCTAAAGAAGGTGATGGGTTGTTCATAACATCTTTATTTTTATGTAGCAGCACTACGGCAATAGTATGTGGAGAAGTGAAAGAAAAGATATAGAAAGGCACTGAATAGTTGGGGTTGACTAGTACTAGGGCTTCAGCCAAAGCTTCTTTAATTCTAATGAAAGAATCTCTGGGGGCAGGGCTCGAATTGACTTCATTTTCCTTCTTAAGCATGTTCGTAATACCCTTGATTATTTATGCATATTTGGGTATGAACTTCCTCAAGAAATTTATTCTCCCCAAAAAGGCTTGGACCTCTTTCTTATTCATGGGTAGAGGAATATGACTCATGGCTTCGACTCATTTAGGATCAATCTTCACACCTTATTGCACTACTATGTGTCCTAATAGCTTCCCCTCGCTCAGGGTGAACTGAGATTTCTTAGGATTCAAAGAAAGACTATACCTCCTGCACTTTTCAAAGGTGAGCTTCAAGTGGAGGATGTGCTCTTTGTCAGTCTTAGAAAAGACTGTGATATCATCTAAACAAACCACCTCAAATTTGTCTTGCTCCCCTACGAAAGTTATGTCTATGGCTCTATGAAATGTGGCCCCTGCATTGATAAGACCGAAAGGCATGCGAGCATACATGAATGTTCCCCACGGGGTGGTGAAAGCAGTATTCTTTTGATCATCAGGGTGGATTGTGATCCGGATTTAAATAGGGATGCAACAAAATACATAGATAACCATATACACAAAGATGCAACAGAAATAATACTTCATTTCATTAATGTAAAATACTGAAGTATGCTTACAACTAGAAATGGAAATAAACCAGTGAGGGCAATGGTAGCTTATCTTTGAGAAGAGATGTGGCAGCTACATGCCTATGAACTGTGTTACAATGAGGCTCGAAGGCCTATTTATTGTCGAGAAACAATGGAAAACCCTTAACATCCCAAAACCTAACCCTAGAAGATGAAACGCCAAATTATGGGCCCCGTTTTGGGTAAGTTGGTACATCAACTTCCCAGGGTCGTAACTTTGGCACCTGATCTTCGTTTGATGCGTACAATAGCTCATTAAAAAGATCTATATGAGCACTACAACTTTGGGAAGAGCAACATCGGTCCATGGACCCATGATGCTCCAAGATTTCCCAAAAAACGTCGTTTAGGGCCTCAAAATAGCTCCGGAAGTTTAGGACCCGAAAAACTGCTAAAAATAGTAAACCGTGCTACAATTTAGGAAACTGAACAATTGAAAGAGACAGTTGTGGGGGTCCAAGTGGGATAGGTGGGTGGCCACCAACATCCACCTGGATCGTTCCTCTCCCCTTAGGAAGCAATGGTCCCCATTGCATTGAGTTCCTCCATGAGATGAGGAAGCTTCTGTTTCTGGTGAGCTGTTCTGCAATCTTTGAGGTGTCCAGTAAAGGTGGGAGGCATGGTCGAGGGTGGTACACATTGAACACTTGGTGCAAGCGAAGGAATGGAGGAATGTTATGCTCCTAAGAATTGTTTCCCATAGTCTTGGTAATGCTGTAAGGACCATGTCGGAGTGGTCGGAGCTTCTGATGGGCTCTTGTAAGGCGTTCTTTCTGTAGATGCAACCAGACTTTGTTGCCCACCTGAAACTTGTGTGGTACCCCTGTGGGTGAGGGGAAGTTGTTCCTGTGTTCTTTCATGATCATATCCCTTTGCTATTGCTGCTGCGTGGAGGAACCCTTCGCGGGGGTCATGGATGTGGTGACGGTCTTCCCCTAACTTTGGGAGCAAATTAGACAGAAAATGAATTTCCTAGTCTGGGAGATGAGCTTGCTGCCTTTCTTAGTAGAGATCAAAGAGGTGGCGGTAGGTGGGGCTACCTCCGGTATCCTGTATAATAAATTACACAAAGAAATAATGATAGCATGAGGCTTTGACTCATACACAGCATGTCGCCTCCACAAGTATGGCTGGCCTAATAATACATCACAAACATCCAGAGGTGTAATATCATACAATACCTTGTCTGTGAAGGGCTTGATGCTGTAGGGAAGGCGGCACTGCTGGCGAACTTTGAGATCTCGTCCTTCATGAAGCCACCCGATACTGTACGACTGCAGGTGTGGTGTAGTCGGTAGGCCCAACTGCTTCATGACCCCTGTTGAAATGAGGTTCTTTTGGCTCCCGCTGTCGACAATGAACTGTAGCGAGTATCCCTTTACCCACATCTGGGAGTGGAAGATACACTCCTCCTCCTCTGGATCCTCGGGCTCATTCTTCTAAATCTTGGCGGTGGAAACAGTGACGCTGGGCTCCGCATCAATGATCTAGTTCCCTTTGCCATTACCCTTGTCGGGTTTTGACTCAGGGTCAGAACATGCATTTGGTTCTGAAGCCTTCAACTCGGCCACCAACGACTGCTTGGTCTGACACTCACTTGTGTTATGAGTGGGACTCTTGTGGAACTCACACCAATTTCCTGTGTCCTTCTTCCAATTTGTGGTGTTGTTCTTTTCTTGCGGCTTTGATGGGTTGTCTTGGGTCACCCCGCCTTGCCTTTGTCCTTTGGTCTTTGGATTTGCAAATCTAAAGTCTCACTGCTTTTGTTTGAATTTTTGCTCAATTTTAACAGCGTATCGGTACGTCGTGCCGAGTGAGAAGATGTTCAGGAACTCCATCTCTTCCTGGATGTATCTGTGTAGGCAGCCACGGTATTTGAGTACCAAATGCAACTCAGATTCCTTGATACCCAACTGTGTGTGAAGGGTATGAAAGATGTTTGTGAACTCTGACACATCTTGGTCCCTTCCCTGCTGCAGTGTGGTCCATTTGATGTATTTGTCCTCATAGCTTTTGACAGGGTAGTACTGCTCCTTGACGGCATCCCGGAATGAATCCCAAGTGGGTGCAGCTGAAAATAGTGAGCCCGTAATTTCATTCTTCTGCTCGCAGTAGGTTTCCCACCAGTCCTTGATGTGGGGGGCTGCTTTAAGAAGAGCGAAAACAATCTTTTCCCGACTCTGAAATTCATGAACAGAAAAATACCCATCTAGTAGATTTAACCATTTATCTACGGCATTTGTGTCTATTTGATCCTCGAAGATGGGGATTTCAAAATTAACTTGTACCTTAAACGGTGTGGCGTTTCCAAAGTAGCTGTTTGAAGCCGATGCGTCGCCTCTGGGTAGCCGTTGAAGGATCTGCGCAAAGCTATCCATCATCACATTCCTTTGCCACTCGAGGGCTTCTTCAAGCAAGATTTTGATAGTATCTCCTACCCCCTCATCTTTCTTTTCATCTGCCATGGGAGGCTGTCAGGATTTGCGAGGCTGGTCTTGCAAAGGTTCGACCAGTTCAAGCACTAACTCCTTATATCCTGACCTTGTTGGGGACATGCAAAGAAAAACAGAGAAAAAGCAGACCGCTCTGATACCACTGATCCAGATTTAAACAGAAACGCAACAAAATACAAAGATAACCATATACACAAAGATGCAGCGGAAATAATACTTCATTTCATTAATGTAAAATACTGAAATATGCTTACAAACAGAAATGGAAATAAACCAGCTAGGGCGATGGTAGCTTATCTCTGAGAAGAGATGTGGAGGCTACCTGCCTCTGAACTGTGTTGCAATGAGGCTCAAAGTCCTATTTATTGTTGAGAAACAATGGAAAACCCTTAACATCCCAAAATCTAACCCTAGAAGATGAAACGCCAAATTGTGGGCGTTGTTTTGTGTAAGTTGGTACATCAACTTCCCGAGGTCGTAACTTTGGCACCTGATCTTCATTTGACGCGTACAATAGCTCGTTAGAAAGATCTATCCGAGCACTACAACTTTGGGAAGAGCAACATCAGTCCATGGACCCATGTTGCTCCCATATTTCCCAAAAAAAACGTCGTTTAGGGCCTCAAAACAACTCCGGAAGTTTAGGACTCGAAAAACTACTAAAAATAGTAAACTGTGCTACAATTTAGGAAACTGAAAAACTAAAAGAGACAGTTGTGGGGGTCCAAGTGGGATAGGTGGGTGGCCACCAACATCCACCTGGATCAGACTGCTACTTGGTTGTAACTAGAGAACCCATCCATCATGGACATTCTGACTACACTGACCACCTTCTGTAGTATATGATACATCTTAGGCAGCAGGTAGTTTTCTTTCAGTGATGCCTGTTTAGATTGTGAAAATCTACACATAGCCTTATTTCTCCGTTCTTTTTCTGTACAAGGACTAAGTTGGTCACCCATTCGGAGTACCTTAAAGGTATTATGATCTTTGCCAGTAGCTGCTTTCTCTCTTCTTTTTCAATGGAGGGGAGTAACAACGTATTTATCTGCCTGAGTTTATGCTTGCATGGATTTATTCCACTCTTGAAAGGAATCTTATGCTAAATGATGTTAGTATCAAATGCTTTCAAATCCTCATAAGACTAAGCAAAAACATGCTTGTAGATTTTGAAAAGATTTAAATACCTTTGTCTGTATTACAAGGGGATTCCTTTTGATAACCTGATCATTTGAGGTTCCTCCTCTGAGCCGATATTGCAGTGTTCTACTTGATCATTTATCTTCAGGGCCATTGGTTTGGAGGCTATGTCATCCTTATTAAAAAGCCTTTCGAATGGTACTAGTCCACGAGGGATGGTATTCCGTTTCAGTTGCAGAATTTTGCGCCCAACCACTGTGTCTTTACACAAAGTGGCTTCTTGATTTTCTTCTTCTTCTTCTTGATCAATGGTGGAGCTGGCGAAATCCCCAATGACTTCTATGAATTATTTCATTTGCTCGTCATCCTCGAATAACTACTAGTGCTTGACATTATCAGGTATGGAGGGTTTGTATGTGACCTCTACCTCATACCCGAGGCATGGATTTTGAGGGGGCCTGAACTGCTTGCAGCTACAACAAGGGAGTCAGCCATTCTATTTCCTTCTTTGGGCAAAAATTTGATATTAAACCCTAGGGAGTAGTTATCAATTAGATCCCACACTTCATTCCGGTAAGTCCTCAGTCTAGTGTGTTTGGCTTGGCACTAATTTCTGACTTGCCTTATGACCAGCTTAGAGTCTCCATAGACCGTTAGGCATTCAATATTCATATTCTTTGTCATTTGTAACCTAAGTAGCAATGCTTCATACTCCGCCAGATTGTTGGTTGCCTCAAACTCCAACTTGAATGAGAGGGGTATCACGTTACCCTCCGGAGATACCAACATTACTCCACCTCCATTTCGTTCTTTTGAGTTTGCTCCATCAAAGTATAATTGCAATACCTTGTTTTCATTTGCGTGTTGGTCTTCTAATTCCTTGTTAGGTGTACTAATTTTTCCTCTAAGATGGTCTCACCTTCTTCTAGGAACAGGCAGGAGAGGTCGCTTTATTTCCCATGCACTGGGGAGTTTTCTGAGCCTTTAGCTGGGGTCACAGTTTTTACAAACCTGGACTCTTTGTACAACCTCCTTTGCTCGCCTCCAAAAGTGGGAATAGTGGCATAAGTTAGATCTAACTTGATAGAGCCCCCCACCTTGGAACCTCAAGATCTAGATAGAAGCATGCCAAACCAAGGGGGACTGTTTTCCACCACTATGTCCATTACCACGCTCTTCACACGGATCTGAGCCAGGTTTACCACCAAATATTTTATCATTCCCAAGAATTTGACCCTCTTAGAGTCAAAGGAATATAGGTCCTTGTAGGGCCTAGTGATCTGCAAGCCCAGTTGTTCCATCACTACTAGGGGCATGAGGTTGTGTGAGGCTCCAAAATCCAACATGCAATTATGCAACAAGAGGTCATGGATTACTAGGGTCACGTAGAAGGGTGCAGTAGAAGGATCAAGTTCTTCCACATGTGGCCCAAAAACAACCATTGGCTTCTCTTCTTGAAGATTTAAACTATCATGGTGTTGTCTCTCCTAGAGACAGCCTTGGATTGCTTACAAGACCAGTGTCTGCGCACATCTAAATTCTATGTATCTGATAGGATCCTCAAGAAACTGTAGGTATCATATGCATCTTCTACACAAAGTAATTACAAATGTACAAATATACACATAACAACATGGGTTGGTTCCTTCATCCAAGGATATAAGCCATGCCTTTTTGGTATCCTTTCACATATACAACTCACAAGGATAAGGCAAAAACAAGTGGAGGCCGAGTAATCAAGGACTTGCAATTTAATCAAATTTTGCAGAATAATGAAAGAAGAGAAAGAGAATACTAACTCATCACATAGATCTTGAAACATCAAGAGTTCTATACTTATATGAGTTGAATATAGACAGGTGGATTAAGAAGAGTGAATGCTATGATTTCAGGAAGCGCACATTTAAAGACATAATCTCAGACTTGCATACAGGCATATGTATTAACTAGTTAACACCAATGAATCTGTAAGAATATAAGAGATATTTCTGACAGCTACAATTGCTTGAAATCATAGAGGAAGTGCGAACATAATGAAAGTTTAACAAAGAAACAACATACTGTAATACTCGAATATGGGAATCACCATTGTTTCATTCATATTCAGAAAGATGTAGATCTGGAATCCATACAACTTCAGAAGCACATGCACTTTTTTCCTAGAATTCAGAACCTTTCTTCAATGTTTCCTCCTCCCTTTTATAATGAGAGGGAGGACAAGAAAATCAGTTACAGAAAATATCTTTCAAGCTAAAGTTGCAGTTGTCTCTATGAATCAATGTCTCAGCGTGAATCCTCTAATTATTACAGTAGGGGGATTCCTTTCTTGAAAGAAAAACGGAATAACAATACCATGATCACAACAGCAAAACAAAATTAGTACATCGAAACTAAAATGATGGTTTCTATAAATATCTTCATGCCACTCCTCTTTGTTGGCCTTTGGTCCTGGCGTGTTCCTGCTAAGTCATGACTGATCCTCTCTCGGCTGGTTCTTGGCCATTGTTTACCTTAACCGCCAACCCATCACGCCCTTTTTCCCTTTGTCCTACGCTATCGATGCATAGCTTAAGTGTGACAACTAATTCTCTCAGTCGTGGGCCTTTAAATGTTAAAAAACTGATGAAACAGGCGGGGCATTTAATTTTCCCCTTAGTCTCTATGCTTTCAGCCCCTTTTATGAATTTCCCCATAGGACCACAGGTGGAGATAGAGGGCTTTTCTTTGAAGCGCTTAAGGCCCTCAATAAATGCGTGGGGGCCTTTTTCTTTATATTGCGATATCCCTCATCGGTCGATTTCCCTGACCCAAAACTTTTATAAACTGTAGCTCATGAAATATTGCATATGGGGCCTTCCTTATCGCATCACAATCATCGATAAGCTTGAGACTCAGAGCCGTCGATCGCCGATAAACTACTGATGTCATTACTGACATCATCACTGCCACGTGTCACCCTACGAGTGGTGCCATGTGGCTGATCTAGGTGGATGTTGGTGGCCACCCACCTATCCCATTTGGACCCCCACAACTGTCTCTTTCAGCTTTTTCAGTTTCCTAAATTGTAGCACAGTTTACTATTTTTAGCAGTTTTTTGGGTCCTGAACTTCCGGAGCCGTTTTAAGGCCCTAAACGACGTTTTTTGGGAAATCTGGGGCAACATGGGTTTCAGCTTTTTCAGTTTCCTAAATTGTAGCACAGTTTACCATTTTTAGCAGTTTTTCGGGTCCTGAACTTCTGGAGCCGTTTTAAGGCCCTAAACGACGTTTTTTGGGAAATTTGGGCAACATGGGTCCATGGACCCATGTTGCCTCCCAAAGTGGTAGTGCTCGGATAGATCCTTCTAACGAGCTATTGTACGCGTCAAACGGAGATCGTATGCCAAAGTTACGACCCCGGGAAATTGATGTACCAATTTACCCAAATGGGGCCCACAATTTGGCGTTTCATCTTCTAGGGTTAGGTTTCGGGATGTGAAAGGTTTTCTATTGTTTCTCAACAATAAATAGGCCTTCGAGCCTCATTGTAACGTAGTTCAGAGGCATGTAGCCACCACATCTCTTCTCAGAGATAAGCTACCATCGCCCTAGCTGGTTTATTTCCATTAATGTTTGTAAGCATATTTCAGTATTTTCCATTAATGAAATGAAGTATTATTTCCACTGCATCTTTGTGTATATGGTTATCTCTATAATTGGTTGCGTTCATGTTTAAATCCGGATCAGTGGCACCCAGAAATAGTGCCATGGGACGCCTAAAAATGCCGAAAATGAGTGACACGTGTCCACCACCACATCATCGTCTGTACTCGCCACATCATCTGCCAATGAAACCCACAATGCAGTGAGTGACAGCTATTGGCTCCAACTAGGGACAGTGCGTTGTTGGCAAGGTGTTGAGGACCTGTATATGAGTAGCTTTTCCTTCCATTGTGATGAGCCCCAATTTTTGGTAACAATTTGGGCTCATTTGGCCTACTTACCTTGCTCAACCCTTCATTTTTTTATCACTTATGCATCATTTCTTAGTATATTCGTGTTATTTGTAGGAAGAAGGGCAGTCATTATGCCTATGTGGCTAATACATGATGATTTCAGGTTTTTTGACATTAAATGGAGCAAAGACCACGCAAATGGAGACAAGGAGACAGCCAAGGTGGCATTGCGGGTTTATAGGGAGGTTGTCCACAGCCTTGAATGACCTTCCTCGTGATCTCCACCCCAACTCCGAGCTCCAAAGACTATCACCACCGAGCTAGAAGGTAGCCAACGGATTCTACAGGAACAACAGTTTACTTTTAGTTGGACAGCCAAGCCCCACTAATTGAGGAGGCCAGCTTGGCCCTCATCATGTATAAATATTGAGGCTGTAGCCTTCGATAAAGACTCTTGAACCTTTGTTGTAGATTTTGAATCACGAGCTGTAGCTCTGTTTTTGCTCTTTGTAAGCCAATTTTGTCATGTTGTTAGACTCATGATTATGATCTTTTAATAAAAGGCAGGCAGATTTGGATTCAATTCTGAGTTCTTAGAGGAGCTATAGCTCTCAGGTTAGGGCCCAACCTGAGAGCAATAGGTCTCCTTTCTTTGTATTGTTACTTGTCTTTCCTTTCAGCATTTCGTTTCTTTGCTTTGACATGCATTTGGAAAACACAGTCTGTTGATTCGAATTTCTTGAAGTGATTAAGTAGGTTAGTCTTAGGGATAAAATGCTTTCAGCAGTTTAGATTAGAATAGGAGGACTAGAATTCATCAGAGTTCCAAGAAAAGGTTGATCATACACTCACTTCCACCTCTGTTTAGAGATTGGGAGTGTAGACCGTGCCAACCACCAAAAAACGCAGTTTTACATGTTCATGCATGCTTTAAAGTCATATTTCCATTGGTAGAAGTGTCCATGCATTTAGATCTTGAGCAATAACGCCTTGTTTCAGCACCATGCACGATTTCTATCTTAACTTCCATCGTTGTTCTTTGATTTTTAATAAAACAGATAGAATAGGATGATGAATTCTCGGTTTTGTGCAAGACAGAGGTGATTTGTTTCATTTACACTGCGCAGCACCACTTCAACACTTCCTTATCCTCCTCAGTCGTCCCTAAGCCATCTCCTTACCTTGCAGCTAGATCCTTTGCCCACCAACTCTTCTGTTATCCACGTTGTTTTATATTTTCGGCCTTCCATTTGCCTCTACCCTTCTATCGACCAACCAGCTTGACACACCCCTTCTCCATATCCTTTCTCTGTCCATAGGCCATCACAAGCTCCTCTCTCATCTTACCTATCCACCCATACAGCTCCTTCACTCCTCCATCACCCAAAACTCCGACTGCAGAACATCCTGTAGAAGTTAGCAGACTTCCTGTGGAAATCCTAAGCTTCCTATAGGATCCCCTGCAGACATCCTGTAGAAGCCTGCAAACACGGTTGCCAAGCACCTGAACGTTGTGAACTTCTGTGGAATGATGTTAGGGATCCCCTGGAACCTCTCAGAGTCCTCCTGACCTTTCCCAAGCCTTCCTCCCCTTTGAACTACCCCTGCACAGTCAAGACCCAGTAAGAAGCACAATCATAATAACTCCAACCACTTGAGCAAAAATACAAAAAAAATGTGTTCTCTTCAATGGAAGTAGTTTAAATTCATGCATCTCATCTCACTAGAAGTAATGGCATCATTGTTAGGAGTTGCATTCCCATCATTGCATTGTAAGGATTAAGCTGGTCAGATTAGGGTTTACTAGGGTTTCCATGTTCGGTTGGCTTTCAGTTCATTCTTGCAAAGTAGGTTAATTTCCTTTGAGATAGCCTTCGTTCATCATTTAGAAAGCTTCTTCTGAGAACATATAGAAGTTGGCTTGAGCCCTAGCAGACTTGTGCCAGCTGACCAAGTGACAACTACGACAAGAGCTAGTACTTGTGCATACAACACCGTCGCTTCCAAGTTTGTTACGAACTACCGGGTTGATAAAATCAGAGAAGGAAGCTCCAGGAGTTGTAGCATTATTGCTACAATACTGGAGCCCACCATCTTTTTGGCGCCGTTGCCGGGGAAGCGTCAGAGTATTAGTAATTGTTGCTTTTCTTCTGTTTTCTTACTCTCGCCTTCTGCCAAGTAGTTTATTTCATTTCCATTCTGCAAAAGTAGCATAGACATTTCATGCTTTCATAGACTAGCATTTCAATTCCGCAATTTCAATTTTGCAAGCATAGATTAGCCTTTCAATTCTGCAAGCGTAGACTAGCATTTCCATTCCTGCAATTCCATTTGAGCAAAGTAGATTAGTTCTTTCCTGCTTTCATTTCAATTCTGCATTTTATTTCAGCAAGATAGTTAGTTGTAGATCAATCTGTTTCAGTTTTACAGGTACCAAAGAAAAACAAAAGCAATAAAAAAAAAGTCTTTCCATTTCATGCCTTGTAGGAATCGAGATAAAACAGGAAAATTCCTACCCAACACCCCCACCACATCACTGAGTCACCCTTCTCTCTTCTTCGGTGACAGTGATCCAGAAGAACCTATAGGGGAACCTCCTGAGATATACGAAGATCCTATAGCAGAAGAAGAATTAGAGACCATCCCATCTGAAGCTATGGCTGACAATAGATGAGAAGATGAGAGAATAGAAGGTGCCTTCCCCATCCGAGAAACCAGTGGAGACATGAAAATGAAAAACATTAGTCCCTCCGCTCTACCTCACTTCCATGGGCTGACTACTGAAGATCCTGATACCTTCCTGTTTGAGTTTGCTGTCCTTTGTAGAACCTCTGACTATACTGAAGATGAGCAGAAGCTGAAACTCTTCCCTTCAACTCTTAAGGATGCAGCATTACGCTGGTTCATGGGCCTACCTGGGAATAGTATCACCACTTGGGCTCAGATGCAGCAAGCTTTCAATACCAAGTACCGGGACTACTGTAGGTCCAAGGAAACCAAGGGAGAAATCTTTCGGATGACCATGGGAAATGATGAGTCCTTAGAGGATTATGAGGAGAGGTTCCAACTTAGCTATAAGCGGGCCAGGTGCACACTTGACCCTGAATCCCTCAAGTTGGTCTTGCTCCGAGGAGTCCCTGAAGACCTTTTAGATACCCTTCACATGTTAGCTGGGGGAGATATTTACCAACTGCCTTATGAGGACATCAAGACTGTGTTCAGAAACCACTCTAGGGTAGCCCGGAAACGAGGTAGAGGAAACATCCTCTCAGCTGGTATCCCTTTCTCCAAGCATGAGTTTGCAAATCAATTAGAAGATCTTAAGAGTGAGGTGAGACAAACCATCGCCATGCAACTGGACACATTCAGGATCCAACAGAAGAAGGAAGAAGCTGAGAGGGCCTTGGCTATCTTCTGCCCTAGATGTACAAGGAGACACCCTAAGAACGAATGCCCATTGCATTCGGTTGAAGTGTGCTTCGTTTGTGAGGAGGACCATCCCACAAATCAATGTCCAACCTTACCTGGGCTTAAAGCTATGTACCAAGGGACAGAAGCTCCCACTGAACCTCTCTATTTCCTCAACCAAAGGAGGCCACAAGGACCTAGACCTTACCAGCAGGGGATGCAAGGGGCACCTCAAGCTTATTACAGCCCCAACCAATCGACTCCTATGCCTTCCTGGGGTCCCCCTGCTCATCCTTCCTGGTCTATGCCTCCTCCATGGTCTTATCCACCTCAGTACCCTACTCAACCCACTACTCATTCATATCATTCACATGCCCAGCCACAACCTCAGTGGAATGCACCTCAGTCGGGGTGGAGGCCCCAGTACAACACTCCTCCCGCCATTTTGCCTCCACCACCAGTTCAACCTCAACCATTACCTCCTGCTCCTCCAAGGCAACCTCAAATGCCTGCTCAACCGAACCTGAACCCCAACAATAGACAGGCCCAACAGGTATACACTGGGGAAACATCATGCCCTACCTATGTTGTGGAGATCCAGGAGATCAATCTTCGATCTGGAAAGACTCTTCCGGATCGCCAACGTCCTCCCCCAGAGGACGAGGAGGACAAACATGAAAGTGAACCAAAGGCTATTCCACCCTTTCCTGAGAGACTAACAGCCACCACACAACCCAACCCAGAGGAGGATGAGCTTCTGGGAGAGCTCAAGCAGTTGTGTGTGAAAATACCACTTCTCCAAGCCATCAAGGATGTGCCAATATACAACAAACTGGTTAAGGAAAGGTGTTTCAAACACCCAGGCAGGCGAAAGAGAGATGCTTCAACCATCAATGTCTTAGGACAACTGTCTGACCTTATGTTAGGACAAGTCATCTGCCCAAAGTATCTAGATCCTGGGAGTCGTGTAGTAGATGTCCACATCAATGGCACCATCATACCTCACACCTTGATTGATTTGGGGGCTGCCATTAATGTGATGACCAGGGATACCATGCTCAAACTCAATCTTCAGGGTTCCTTGAGGAAGACCTCGACAGTCCTGCAACTAGCAGATCGCTCCACCGTGACTCCCGAAGGGATTGTGGAGGATGTCTTGGTCTCTGTCGACTCTTGGGAATACCCTACAGATTTCTTGGTTCTGCAACCCAAGGCAAAGCTTACTGGATATCCTCTTATTTTGGGAAGGCCTTGGTTAGCCACTGCAGATGCTTACATAAGTTGCCGTGCAGGAAACATGACCATCAAAAATGGTCCTATGTCCAAGCAGCTAGTCTTATACCCTCCTGCCCAACCCTCCTTAGAGCATGACTTACCGCTATGGTTGGAGGAAGGAGAAGAGGATGAGGTGTACTCAGCACCTTTGTGCACCCTAGACACCACTAGAAGAGACCCCCCAATCGAGGATGACTTGATTGAGACCTTGATCCAGAATCCACCTTCCAGTGCACTATCCTTAGAGAAATTGGTGGAGGATGCCCAAGCTAGCACCTTAGTGGACCTTTGTGCCACCAACCCTGTCACTCCCAGAGTCAAGAATGTGGAGTTCGGCCCTGAGAGAACGCTAAAGATCAGCGCCTCCCTATCTCCTTCCCAGGAAAAGGAGCTGTGTAGCCTGTTGGCCAGTCACCTAGATGCTTTTGCTTGGAGCTATAAGGAGATGAAAGGGGTCCATCCTTCGGTCTGTACCCATCACATATACATCAAAGAGGATTGTAAACCGGTTAGGCAACCTCAGAGGCGAATGAATCCAGCCCTTAAGGACATTGTCAAGGAAGAATTGCAAAAACTGTTGGATGCCGGATTCATTTACCCCATTTCAGATAGTGAATGGGTGTCCCCTCTGGTGTTGGTTCCCAAGAAAAATGGGAAATGGAGAATCTGTGTGGACTACCGAGAACTGAACAAAGCTACCAAGAAAGAC
This sequence comes from Pinus tabuliformis, assembly GCA_031772625.1. Lineage (NCBI taxonomy): Eukaryota > Viridiplantae > Streptophyta > Pinopsida > Pinales > Pinaceae > Pinus > Pinus tabuliformis. The sequence continues at coordinate 448,950,493 of CM062811.1, forward strand.
CATTTCCCTCTACCTTTCATAGATCAAGTGTTGGATGGACTGGCAGGAAAGAAGTTCTTCTCTTTCCTGGATGGGTTTAGCGGGTACAACCAAATCCAAATCAGCCCGGAAGACCAAGATAAAACCACCTTCACTTGTCCTTGGGGTACCTTTGCCTACCGAGTTCTTCCCTTTGGGCTATGCAATGCTCCTGCTACCTTCCAGAGAGCTGTCTTGAGCATCTTCTCGGAGCTGGTCCATGATGCGGTAGAAATCTATATGGATGACTTCACTCCTTATGGGTCCAACTTCCAGGAAGCATTGTCCAATCTGGGAAAGGTCCTAACCAAATGCATTGAGATGAACCTGTCCCTTAGTCCTGAAAAACCTGTCCCTCAGTCCTGAAAAATGTGAATTCCTGATGACTGAAGGGACCGTGCTAGGCCATACCATTTCTTGCCATGGGTTACAAGTGGATCCTAACAAAATTGCTCTCATCAAGAAGGTTCCACCTCCCCAAAAGGTAAGGGATGTTCGGAGTTTCTTAGGATTAGCAGGGTATTACAGGAGATTCATTAAAGACTTCAGCAAGCTAGCCTCGCCATTGTTTGGCCTGTTGGCAAAAGATGTGGAGTTTAAATGGTCTGACGATTGTCAGAGGGCGTTGAATGAATTAAAGGACAAGTTGGTGTCAACCCCAATCTTGAGAGGTCCAAACTGGGCCCTACCTTTCCACATCCACACTGATGCCTCGAACAAAGCCATAGGGGCAGCTTTAGGACAAGTTGAACAAAAACTTCCATATTCCATTTACTTCGTTAGCAAAAACTTGTCCAAAGCCGAACTGAATTACACTGTAACTGAGAAAGAATTCTTGGTTGTGGTCCATGCACTGAACAAGTTCCGACATTATATTATTGGCTATCAAACCTTTGTACATACGGATCATGCTGCAATTAGATATTTAATGAATAAACCAGATGTGAATGCTCGTATTATTAGATGGTTACTTTTGTTGCAGCAGTTTGATTTGACCATTGTTGACAAACCAGGTAAATAAAATGTTGTTGCTGACTTTTTATCTAGATTGGATTTGTCTACAGATGAGGATGGAACAGTGGATGACCAGATGCCCGATGAACATCTGTTTGCTATCTCAGTACTCTCTCCATGGTTTGCTGATATAGCAAACTACCTTGTTTCAGCACAGTTCCCTCCGCACCTATCTTCAAGAGAGAAGAGCATAATCATCAGAAAAAGTGCCTCATTTACTTGGATCGGGGGCAATCTGTTCAAGCTTGGCCCTGATCAGATCTTAAGGCGTTGTGTAAGGGAGGAGGAAGTCTTCGATATCCTCCTCACCTGTCATGATGGGCCTTATGGAGGACATTTTGCAGCAAAGAGGACTGCCTTCAAAATCCTGCAGGCGGGCTACTATTGGCCCACACTTCATCAAGATGTCAGAAGATATATCAGCCGACGTGACCAATGCCAAAGAATGGGGAAACCGACTCAAAGGGATGAGATGCCTCTCCAACCTCAAGTGACTCTTGAGCCATTTGAGAAGTGGGGTATGGATTTTGTGGGTCCAATCAACCCTCCTTCGAGGCAAAGGTCTTACATCATTGTGTGCACTGACTACCTGACAAAGTGGGCAGAGACTAAAGCAATCAAAGCAGCGACAGAAGAGAAGGTGGCCGAGTTCTTAAGAGAAAACATCTTCTACAAGTTTGGCTACCCAAGAGAGCTGGTCACCGATCAAGGGAGCCAGTTCACAACCAACCTAATTGAAGACCTACTAGCTCATCACAAAATCAAGCATAGGACTTCCACCCCCTATCATCCACAGGCAAATGGGCAAGTGGAAGTCACCAACAGAGCATTGGAAGGGATTTTGACTAAGGTGGTGAGCAGCAGTAGGAAAGATTGGGCGGATCGCCTGGTTGAGGCCACATGGGCTTACAACACCACCTGGAAGACCACCACCGGCTTCACACCTTATGAGCTGGTCTATGGGAAGAAAGCTTTGCTGTCCATTGAATTTGAATACAACACTTTGAGGATGGCAGCTCAGCTAGACCTAGATCTCAGCCATGCACAACAAGAAAGGTTATTGCAGCTGAATGGACTGGACGAGCACCGGATGCAGGCCCTCCTTCACTCAGAAGTGGTTCAACTTTAGAGAAAGGTGTGGCATGACCAACACCTCCATGACAAGCAATTCCAGCCGGGAGATTGGGCCTTGTTGTATGACTCCAGGTACAAAGATTTCAAGGGGAAGCTGAGAACCAGATGGCTAGGACCATATGCAGTGGAAAAATGCCACGACAATGGATCTGTTCTTATTCAAACCTTTGATGAGGAAGCCATCCCCATGCTTGTCAATGGGCATTGATTGAAGATCTACAGGAAACCTCTCTCAAGACAAGAGTTCATCAAAACTATGGAGAAATCAGTGTTGGTCATAGAGAAGGGTTCTGCCTCTGCTTTGGGCATACCTGAAAGATCTAAAAAAAAAAACATTAAAAAAAAGAAAAAATAATAAAGATCCTTGGGTGAAAACCTTTCTGAGGCTCCCAAGGCAGGTGGTAGGGGTGAAAACCTCATTGAGGCGCCCCTATTGTCTTTCAAAAAAAAAAAAAAAGATATTTAAAAAAGATCCTTGAGTGAAAACCTCTCTGAGGCGCTTAAGGCAGATGGCAAGGGTGAAAACCTCATTGAGGCGCCCCTGTTATCTTTCAAAAAAAAAAGAGAAAAAAAAAAGAAAAAAACAATAAGCAAAAAAGGCGAGGACAACAAGTTTATAATGTGAAAATGCATGCAGGTTGCAGGTGTTCTATGAAGGAGAGGAGGTCTTTTAACGCAAAGCCAGAGATCCTTATCATGCTGCCAGGAGACCTCACCAGCACCTCCTCCAAGAATACTCATTTTCTCCAAGGTATGTGCACAATTTCATCACGGCTTGAGTCTTCTACAGGAAGATGCAGACTTTCTACAGGAAGGTGCGGACTTTCTACATGAAACGCAAACTTTCTACAGGAAGTTCTGTATTTCTACAGGAAACTTCCTGTAGAAGTTCGGGACGACCCAGAATTCATTTTATGAGATCTAACGACCAAGGAGCGGTTTGGATGCATGCAAGCTACTGTTGTCACCCTTATACACTGCTGTCACCTCTTTCTACCATCCCTGTCGACATGCAATGAAGTTACCTGCACCATCAAAGCAGATCATTGAGTTATCAAGAGAAAAGCAATTTTTGAGATGGAAAAACACTGAGATGTCATACCATATCCATCCCAGCCATCCATGAGCTCTGTGAGCGTGATCGTGGGGCCATTGCCTTCGTCGTGCAGCATGCACCCGAGGAGGAAAAACTGTTACAGGACATCCTGCAGGAGTCCCGTAACAGTTAAGCCCGCTAGAGTGCACACCATTCACAGCGCTTGCCATATACAATGAAAACGCGGGCACATGCAGCCGAAGCATCAAATCCATCGTCAGCGGCCTGTGAATATGAACCTCCGGGCCTGTGCAAATCCACCAACAGCAAATAAATCCACTCATCATCGTCCAAGAACCGAAAAATCGCGTTGCGGTCGCACAGGTAAGTGTCTCGACCCTTTCTTCCGTCGAATTGCATGAATGTTACTTTGAAAATGTTTGCAGTGTGAAGTGAATGGGTTGAGCGGTTGTATGGCCATTCGACTGGCCACGTCGATCAGTTAATGGTCTAGTCGGATGTTTGGGTGGCGGTCGTGGCAAAAGAAACGGGCAGTACACATGTGAGAGCAATCCCGTCGAAAAAAACGAGTTTGACAGAAGAGACGGCGGTGGATCTGCGGGGAATGATGCGGCAGTAAGGGAACTCGCAGGCAAATGATGGGATGACATCGTCCAACGGTCCGGCAGGGACAGCTCACCCCCGCGCCACGGATTCCGCCGATTCAAATCTAATCGGCTAGATTGCCACCCCATGCATTTATCATTCACCGTTTGAGACTCGAGTGATCATCCAGATCCCTCTGCAGCTCGATACTCCGAGTCTTTGGCCATCAGAACGCCTGTGAAGCAACACCAAGAGCGCAGACCCACTGCAGTATCCCCTAGAGATCGCGCGTTGCTCCTACAGGAAAGCTGTTTCTACAGGAAGTCAGGTTCCTCACGTCAAAAGGTGGCGGATTAAAAAGGTAAGCCTGAACTCTCCATGCAATTGGTTTTTGAGGGTGGCAGAATCGTCGTCTACAGTCTGGTCGTAGAAAATTGTTGCAAATGTTGTCTGCCGTGCATGAACTGTCGTCCTACAGGATGTCAGTGTAATTAAGCTGTGTTAAGGTCCTCAGGAGATAAGCTTCGTGGATTATATGCATGACAGAAGCGTAATTCTACGCTCTATCCCAGTAGGCCAAATTTCTTCCGCATTCGCCACCTCCAGCTAATGCAGCAGTTTTTCACCATGCCGGGTGGGTTCATCAGAAGGGAACCCACTGATTCAACAAAGTTAAGAGAAAATCCTGAGGTGGTGGAGCTATTCACACGAGCGCAATGGATATCCTTCTGTGACAAATTGCAGGGCTATGACGACGAAGTGGCAGAAGAGTTTTTGCAAGCTCTGAGGCCGAAATCTAAAACATTGGCCACCGTTAACTTCAGGGGTTTAAGCCTAAAACTCACCCCACAATTCATCAGCCGAGTTACGGAGCTCCCAATGGGATTACCATGGGATAAAGAAGAAAGGAAATTGGGCCAACAGGCTAAGAAAGAATTCTTTCCACCAGAGGAGGAATTCTCAGAAGACAAAAATGGGGTCCGTAGAACCAGTTTACTGCCACCGTGGAATGAAGTTAGCCTGCAGATTATGAAGTACATCACCTGCGAAGGCCGTTTTAGCATTGTATACGGGTACCACTTTCGGTTACTCACTGAATTAAGGCACCAGATGGATCTACCTGTAGAAAACAAGCTCAGTCTCCCCTACTTTCTATTACAGTCTTTGATTGAGTGTGCCACCAAGTTGAAAGAAGGCACACCAGACCAGGTAGCCCACCATGGACTGATCAAACTCCTCGTGGAGGATGCGCTCCACACATACAAGGTTCCTCTCTCATGGGAAGCCTTCAGAAATTTGACAAAGGATGGGGATATAAAGATGCTGACCGAAGAGCTCGGTTCATCTAGCAGTGAGGAGAAAGAGTCAGTGCCCGCGGGAAAGAAAGAAACAGGCCAGAAGACCACGACCACGGAGCAGAAGAAAAAGCAAGAGAAGAAACGAGAGACAAAGGGTGCCAAAGAGAAAGATGACACACCCATCTTGACAGCAAGAGAGAAAAGGTTGCAAGGCTGAGTGGACAAGGCTGAGAAGGTCCACATCAGCAAAAGTGCCTCGACAGCGACCGCAACCAAGTCAAAAAGCAAAACTCATGCAGCAAAGCAAACCAAGGTGGTGACACTTGTTTCTACAGGAAATCCGAAACCAGCTTCTACAGGAAGCCCGAAATTAACTGAACAAGGGTCTTCTACAGGAAGCCCGAAATTGACTAAAACAGGGTCTTCTACAGGAAGCCCCGAAAAAGTGAAACCCAAGGAGAAGAAAGTTGACATTCTTGCAAGGGAGGCAGCAACTGTGCTGGCCGCCCTCAGCACACCTCCTAAGCCAAAGGAGAAGAGAAAGAGGGAGACCCCTCTATATTTTAAAGCTCGACGAAGTGTGAGAATAAAGACAGGCAAGCCACAGCCTCCGTCCAGCAGCCCGATCATCATTGAAGATGCCCCTACTTCGCCCAAGGAAAGGTCCCCCTCGAGTATATCAGTCACCTATGAGAGGGGGAGCCCGAAGAAAACTACGTGGCAAGGAAAGTTAGACCAATTGACTGAAAAAGCTTGGCTACAGGATGCTGAAGATGCTCTACAGGAAACCTTAGCCAGGCTTAAAGAAACTGAGAGCAATAGACCTCCTTTTCTTTGTATTGTTACTTGTCTTTCCTTTCAGCATTTCATTTCTTTGCCTTGACATGCATTTGGAAAACACGGTCTGCTGATTCAATTTTCTTGATGTGATTAAGTAGGATTAGTTTCTGGATAAAGTGCTTTCAGCAGCTTAGATTAGAGTAGGAGGATTAGAATTCATCAGAGCTCCAAAAAAAGGTTGATCGTGCACTCACTGCCACCTCTGTTTAGAGATTGGGGGTGTAGACCGTGCCAACCACCAAAAAACGCAGTCTTATATGTTCATGCAAGCTTTAAAGTCATATTTCCATTGGTAGAAGTATCCATGCAGTTAGATCTTGAGCAATAACCCCTTGTTTCAGCTCCATGCACGATTTCTCTCTTAACTTACAGTGCTGTTCTTTGATTTTTAATAAAACAGATAGAATAGGATGATGAATTCTCGGTTTTGTGCAAGACAGAGGTGATTTGTTTCATTTACACTGCGCAGCACCACTTCAACACTTCCTTATCCTCCTCAGTCATCCCTAAGCCATCTCCTTACCTTGCAGCTAGATCCTTTGCCCACCAACTCTTCTATTATCCACGTTGCCTCATCTTTTCGGCCTTCCATTGCCTCTACCCTTCTATCGACCAACCAGCTTTATACACTCTCTCCCCATCTCATCTCTCTGTCCCTGAGCCATCTCAAGCTCCCCTTTCATCTTACCTATCTACCCATACAGCTCCTTCACTCCTCCATCACCCAAAACTCCGACTGCAGAACATCCTGTAGAAGTTAGCAGACTTCCTGTAGAAATCCCGAGCTTCCTGTAGGATCCCCTGCAGACATCTTGTAGAAGCCTGCAAACACGGTTGCCAAGCACCTGAACGTTGTGAACTTCTGTGGAATGATGTTAGGGATCCCCAGGAACCTCTCAAAGTCCTCCTGACCTTTCCCAAGCCTTCCTCCCCTTTGAACTACCCCTGCACAGTCAAGACCCAGTAAGAAGCACAATCATAATAACTCTAACCACTTGAGCAAAAATACAAAAAAACGTGTTCTCTTCAATGGAAGTAGTTTAAATTCATGCATCTCATCTCACTAGAAGTAATGGCATCATTGTTAGGAGTTGCATTCCCATCATTGCATTGTAAGGATTAAGCTGGTCAGATTAGGGTTTACTAGGGTTTCCATGTTCGGTTGGCTTTCAGTTCATTCTTGCAAAGTAGGTTAATTTCCTTTGAGATAGCCTTCGTTCATCATTTAGAAAGCTTCTTTTGAGAACATATAGAAGTTGGCTTGAGCCCTAGCGGACTTGTGCCAGCTGACCAAGTGACAACTGCGACAAGAGCTAGTACTTGTGCATACAACACCATCGCTTCCAAGTTTGTTACTAACTACCGGGTTGATAAAATTAGAGAAGGAAGCTCCAGGAGTTGTAGCATTATTGCTACAATACTGGAGCCCACCACATTGGGCATGGAGTTATTCTTAAACAACATATAATTCTGTGAAGAAAGGACTTTTTTGACAATAAACTGAAAATTCAAATAACAATTTTCAACACACACACTGAATATTTACAACGAGTAAGAGACAACTACCTCTAATTTTGAAAATAAAATTTTAGGAACTGACCATTTACAGGCAGTTCGAATAGTTCACCATCCACGTTTTCAAGCATGTAAGTGTTGTTTCCCCTCTCCTACAATATTGAAGGGGCCCAACCATAGTGGATCAAATTTCCCATCCTTTCTTTTGTCTTCTCGCCTGACATCCCATATGAGAACTAAATCTCCTTGTTGAAGAGGTTTGTCCTTAGCCTTCTTGTCAAACAGAGATTTCATCCTTTTTTGGTAGTTTGACAGTCTGGTCCCCACCTACTCTATGTTCTCGTGAAGCTCCACCAGCTGATTTATTCTTCTAGTCAAGACGTTAGGCTCTTCCTTGGCTTCTTGCAACAACTTAGCTATTGGCATTGCTAATTGGATAGGAAAGACAACAGCCTTGCCATATACTAGTTCAAAAGGAGATTTCCCAGTGGATATTTTGGGTGCTACACGGTTAGCCCATAGAGAAAACTTTAGTTGAGAGTCCTAGATCCTTTGATTTTCAGTGATGGTCTTCTTCAGAACTCTCACCACAGTTTTGTTAGAAGACTCATCCAAGCCATTCCCTTGAGGGTAGTATGTAGTGGAGTGTCCAATAATGATGTTGAATTTGTGGCAAATGTTGGTGAACTTGGCCGATTTGAATACCTATGCATTATCAGTGATGATTTCAAAAGGACATCCAAAGCGGCAAAATATGTTTTCCTCCATGAATTTTATCACCACTGAATTAATAACATTCTTAGCTGGGATAACCTCTACCCACTTGGTGAAATAATCAATGGTTGTTAGAATCCATTTGTGTTGATCGCTAGAAGGTGGGTTTATTTCTCTGATGAAGTCCAATCCCCACTGTCTAAATGGCTCCTCTACATGTATAGGAATCAAGGGGAGAGGAGCAAACTTTTGTCTTTCAGCAAACAAATGGATTTTTTGGCATGACCTGACCTTAGAATAAACATCTCCAAATGGCGTGGGCCAATAAAATCTTGCCTTGAGGATTTTGTGTGTTGTTGCCTTCCAACTGTAGTGTCCTCCACAGACTCCTCCATGGAAATCCTCAATCACTTCATGGGTCTCTCCCTTAACCAAACACAACAGTAATACCCTCACCAGGTCCTTCCAATAGAGCAATCCATGGATATAATGTATTTTTGTGCCTGCAATCTCAAACTCTGGTATTTTGATCTATCTAGTCCCAACAGGCATCTTAGAAACAAGAGGTAATGAAAAATGTTCTTATACCTGGGCGATCCCTCATACTTGGAATAGATCTTCTGTTCATCCGTTTTAATTCTGCTATGTTCATCCTTTGGATTGCCCTCCTCTGTGATCGGGCTTATCCCTAGAGCTTGGTAGTTGGATTCAAACAAAATCTTAGCCAATCCCTGGCCTTTGATGAGCTTGGTAGGCTTGATTTCCAACTCATATTCCTGTATTTTAGTTATCCATCTACCCCTCTTTCCTTCATTGTCTCCCTACACCATAATGTATTTGATTGTAGTCATTGTGACAAACATTGCGATTTCGAATTGCAGTACATACATATGGAATGACTTCAGCGCTTTGACCAATGCATAAGCATGTTTCTATAATCTATCATACTTTAGCTCAACATCCCTTAGGACTTGGATGAAAAAGGCGATAGGTTGCTCTTATCCTTCTTTATTTTTTTGTAACAACACAACAACAATGGTATGTGAAGAGGCAAAAGAAAAGATGTAGAAGGGTACTGAATAAGCACTGGGGCCTCAACCAAGGCTTCTTTGATCCTTGTGAAAGAATCACGGGGGACGGAGCTCCACTTAACTTTGTTCTCCTTCTTGAGCATATATGTGATTCCTTTAACTATCTCAGCATAGTTGGGTATGAACCGCCTTAAGAAATTTATCCTCCCCCAAAAGGATTAGACTTATTTCTTGTTTCCAAGCAGGGGATTAACGCTGATGGCTTTGACTTGTTCAGGATCAACCTTTACTCCTTCGTATGCTGCTATGTGTCCAAGCAACTTCCCATCACTCAGGGCGAATTGAGATTTCTTCAGATTTAGAGAGAGACCATACCTTCTGCACTTCTCGAAAGTGAGTTTTAAATGGAGGATATGCTCTTCATTAGTGTTAGAAAAGACTGTGATGTTGTCTAAGTAGACTACCACAAATTTATCTTACTCGCCCACAAAATCTATGTCCATTGCTCTCTGAAATGTGGCCCCTGCATTTACCAACCCTAACGACATGCATGCGTACATGAAGGTTCCCCATGGGGTGGTGAAAGTAGTCTTTCTCTGGTATTTGGGGTGGATCGCCACTTGGTTATATCCTGAGAATCCATCCATCATGGACTTTTTGGCTGCACCTACTACCTTCGGCAATATATTATCCATCTTGAGCAGATGGTAGTTATCTTTTAGAGACGCGCTGCTTAAATTCTGGAAGTCTACGCATAGCCTTATCTCTCCGCTCTTTCTATGGATAGGGACCAGATTAGTTACCCACTCAGAGTATCTTAGAGGGACTATGATCTTGGACTGCAGTAGCTTCCTTACCTCCTTTTTAATGAAGGGGAGTACGAGTGGGTTTATTTGTCTGAGTTTATGTTTGCATGGATTTATCCCACCCTTCAAAGGAATTTTATGTTGAATAATATTTGTATCAAAAGATTTCAAATCAATATAAGACCAAGCAAATACATCTTTGTAAGTTTTGAATATATAAATACCTTTGTCTGCATTGCAAGGGGATTTCTTTGGACAACCTGATCATCTAGGGTTCGTCCTTTGATCCGACGTTGTATTCATCTAATTGCTCATCCTTCTCTGGGGCCATTTGTTTGGACATTATGTCATCTTTATTGAAAAGTCTTTCAAGTGGAACAAGTCCATGAGGGATGGTATTCCCTTTTAGTTGCAAATTTTTTTTCCCAGCCACTGTGTCTTTCCACAGAGTGGCTTCTTGTTCTGCTTCTTCTTCTTCGATGGTGGAGTGGGAAAACTCCCCTACGACTTATATGAATCTTTTGACCTGCTCATCATCTTCAAATAGCTACTAGTGTTTGACATTATCAGGTATTAAAGGCTTGTGTTTGACTTCTATCTCATATTTGAGGAGTGGATTATGTGGGGGCTTGAAAGTGCTTGTAGCTATCGTAAGAGAGTCAACCATCTTGTTTTCTTCCCTGGGAAAAAACTAGATGTTAAAGGTTAGGAAGAAATTATCGATTAAGTCCATTTCGATACATCCTCAATCTGGGGTGTTTGGCTTGGAATTGATCTCAGATTTGCCTTATGACCAACTTAGAGTCTCCGTAGACTGTAAGGCATTTGATATTCATCTTTTTTGTTATTTGTATCCCAAGGATCAATGCTTTGTATTCCGCCACATTGTTGGTCTCTTCAAACTCCAGTTTGAATGAGAGGGGTATCAAGTTTCCCTTCGAAGATACCAACAATATTCCAGCTCCATTTCCATCTTTTGAGTTTGCTCCATCGAAGTATAAATTCCATATTTTATTTCACTTGGTTGCAAGTGCTCAGATTTCCCTATTAGGTGTATTGATTTTTCCTCTAGGAAGGTCTCGTCCTCTTCTACGAATAGACAGGAGATGTCGTTATCTTTCCCATGCACTGGGGAGTTCTCTGAGCCTTTAGGTGGGGTCATGGTTTTCACAAGTCGGGATTCTATGTACAACCTTCTTTGCTCACCTCCAAAAGTGGGAATGGTGGCATAAGTCAGATACAACTTGATAGATCCACCTACCTTTGAACCCCAAGATCTGGATAAGAGAATTCCAAAACGAGGAGGTATATCAGCTACCACTATATCCATTACCACACTTTTCACTGGGATCTGAGCCAAGTTTACCACCATATCCTTTATCATGCCTAAGCACTTGACTCTCTTGGATTCAAAGGAGTACAAATCCTTGTATGGTCTAGTGATTTCCAAGACCAGTTGTTCCATTACTGATAATGGCATGAGGTTGTGTGAGGCTCCTGAATCCAGCATGCAATTATGCAACAAAAGGTCATGGATCACTAAAGTCACATAAAAAGGTGCGGTAGAAGGGTCCGAATCTTCCACATGCAGCCCAAAAACGACCATTGGCCTTTCCTCCTAGAGGTTTAAATTATCATGGGCTGGTGCTCAGATAAAGGGATACATAAATTGAGAGACCTGAGCTTTATAAATAGGTTGCTTCAGGAGCTCAGTCAAGGGAACAAGAATTTTTACCTTCTCAAGCTCCTTCTTGAACTTAAATGCAGGTTGGACTTTTTTTGTACCTCCTAGCTCTATTCCTTCTACCTTGGCACTGGCAGCTTTTAGCAGAATAGGTGTCTCTTTTTCTATATGTCCCTTTGAACTAGTTCTTTCCTCACTAGAGGAGACTTTTATCCTGGAAGGGTCGAGATTCAGCTTACCCTTCCCTTTATTCAGTACTGGGGGAATAATTTGGGGAGTAGCTTCCCCTTGTTGTTATGGTTCTCTTGTCCTCTTCTTTGAAGATCTTAGATCATACTTACGTTGTGGTTGTGCTTGCATGAACTCTTCAAACTGTTTCCAATAATAATACCTATCTTCCTCATATGTTGTTTCTTATCTATCATGGTTGACCTCTTGGTGAGCCATATTCTCATATTCTTCTTCGGTAAAAGAAGAATACATATTTCCTTGCATCTCTTGTGTATCTGATGATTGTTCATTGGGACCATCTTCCAAGTATAATGAATGGGGGATCTGATCAATATGTTCCTTTCTTTCCCTTGGAAGTAGTTGCAGGGGAGGCCTTCTATATTGAGGGTTGTAACCCCGATTGTTGACTTGAGCGTTTTGTCTAGAAAGGTTCTTGTTCTCAATTTGAAGCTTTTCAACCTTTTGTGTTAAACTACTGACGAGTTTGTACAAATCATCCACCTTGGGGTCTGATGATTCTCTATCTTGACCAGAGGAGGATGCCTCCTCTTTCCCTCTTTTGGGTTCAATAGTTTCTTGCTTTACCCTTGACTTTCCCGCCGAGAGTATATTGGCTTCCACTTCAAGAGAATCGTTCTGAAGTTGGTTTAGAGTGAGAGACTTCCTCTCTCTTAGGGAAAAACCAACGTCAGACTCAAAAGCTCCTAGGAAAACCACACGAGCCACAGTTGGAGGAGGCTTTATGTCAGCAGGTAGGTTATTGTACTGCTTATTGAATCTTTTGATAAATTTTGAAGTATCCTCCTTCAACTTTTTTTCTTAGGGCATTAAACTTAGTGAGGATGTACTCATAACTCCTATTTTCTCCCCATTTCTAGGTGAAATTGTTTTCCAGCTCTTCCTAGGTAGTGATGGAGGCATTGGGTAAGTATTTGAACCACTTTCTGGCTTCTCCCTCAAGACTTTGTACAAAAAGTCTCATGACCACATCCAGTTTATCCACATATAGGATGTGAGCAAAAGAATTGAAGGCTTCAATGTGACTTTGAGCCATGTTATCATCTTCCCCATTGAACCTAGGCAGTTACTTTAGGTGGTTATGGGGCATTTCACTCAGAGGCTGAGGTAAATTAAGAGGTGCATACTTATTTAGCAAAAATCCTGGAAGAGCCATTTGGATTGGTGGAGGGGATTAAAATTTTCTTGAGGAACTAGGGTCAAGATCACAGTGGTTGGAGGAGAAGCAAGGTATGTCAGGGCCTTAAGAGTGAGTATTGAGTAGTGAGCAACAGTGGGCTGAGAATTGGAGGTGGAGGTGGCAAAGGCTAATGAGATTGTAGTACAAGCAGGGGGAGTTTTCTCTTTCACGACTTTCTTGCACATTAACTTTTCTCGACCAAATACAAATGGGGCTTTCTTTTGGGATGTATCCGAGTGAGTACGAGGCCTTTTAAAAGCCAGGGTTATGAATGATAATGAGGGGTGTGTGGAATCACCAAGGTGATATGAAAGCAATCAGAACAGACTTCGCTCACCTACATGAAGGCTGTTCAATTTGTCATATCCTAGGGGAAAAATCCTTCAATAAGCTCCCCAACAACGATGCCAAAAGATGTTGTCTCTCCCATAGACAACCTTAGATTGTTTACAAGACCAGTGCCTGGGCACATCTAAATTCTATGTATCTCATATGATCCTCAAGAAACCATAGGTATCATATGCATCTTCTACACAAAGAAATCACAAATATATAAATATACACACAACAAGATGAGTTGGTTCCTTCATCCAAGGATATAAGCCATGTCTTTCTGGTATCCTTTCACATATACAACTCACAAGAATAAGTCAAAAACAAGTGGAGGTCGAGTAATCAAGGAATTATAGTTTAATCAGATTTTGCAGAATAATGAAAGAAGAGAAAGAGAATACTAACTCATCACATAGAGCTTTAAGCATCAAGAGTTATATACTTATATGAGCTAAAGATAGACATGTGGATGTAAGAAGAGTGAATGTTATGATTTCAGGAAGCACACATTTAAAAATATAATCTCACACCTGCATATAGGCATATGTATTAACTAGTTAACACCAATGAATCTGTAAGAATATAAGAGATATTTATGGTAGCTACAATTGCTTGAAATCAGAGAGGAAGTGCGAATATAATGGAAGTTTAACAAAGAAACAACATATTGTAATAATCGAATATGGGAATCATCGTTGTTTCATTCATATTCAGGAATATGTAGATATGGAATCCATACAACTTTAGAAGCACCCGCAGTTTTTTCCTAGAATTCATAACCTTTCTTCAATGTTTCTTCCTCCCTTTATAATGAGAGGGAGGACAAGAAAATTAGTTACAGAAAATATCTTTCAGGTTGAAGTTGAAATTGTCTCTATGAATTGGTGTCTCAGTGTGAATCCTCTAACTATTACAACAAGGGGATTCCTTTCTTGAAATAAAAATAGTATAATAATACAATGATCACAACAACAAAACAAAATTAGTCCATCAAAACTGAAATGATGGTTTCTGTAAATATCTTCATGCCACTCCTCTTTGTTGGGCTTTGGTCCTAGCGTGTTCCTGCTCAGTCATGATTGATCCTCTCTCAATCGGTTCCTGGTCACTGTCTGCCTTAACCGCCAAACCATCACGCCCTTTTTCCCTCTGTCCTGTGCTATCGGCGCCTTACTGAAGTGTGACAACTAATTCTCTTAGTCGCGGGCCTTTAAATGTTATTAAACAGATGAAATAGGCAGGCACCTTTAATTTTCCCTTTAGTCTCTATGCTTTCAACCCCTTTTATGAATTTCCCCATAGGACCATAGGTGGAGACCAGGGGATTTTCTTTGAAGCACTTAAGGCCTTCAATAAACACGAGGGGGGCCTTTAGCTTTATATCATAATATCCCTCGCCAACTGATTTCCCGGACCCGAAACCTTTATAAACTGCAGCTCATGAAATATCACATATGGGACCTTCCTTATCGCATCTCAATAATTGATAAGGCCGAAACTCAGAGCCACCGATCGCTGATAACATCCTAACGTCATTGCTAACATCATCACTGCCGCGTGTCACCTTGTGAGTGGTGCCACGTGGCACCCCATAAATAGCCACATAGGACCCCTAAAAACGTTGAAGATGAGTGACATGTGTCCACCGCCACATCATCGTCTGTACTCACCACGTCATTTGCCACATCAGCCCAGTGGACCAATAAGAGGCCGCCACGTGGCTCACCTGGAGGAGAGAAAAAGGTTGACAAGGCCTTGGTTTTGTATGGAATTCCTTTGTATTTGATTTTCTCGGCCCCCATAGTGATGCAACATTTTATTGTGATATCGGCGGTTGGCAGGTCGTTTTAAGTTGACATCCGCCGAATTGCCTATCGACGATGGAGGAGAGAGAAAGGGAGGCCTGACCCTTCGTTTTTTCATGTTTTTCTTTGTTAACACTTTCCAGCCACTCCCCGATGGTACAACCTTATATCACATATCAGCTCCCGCAAAGGTTATTTAAATCAAAACCCCGTCGATAAATGTTTGGCCTTGACCCACTGATAGTCGATTGCCGATGCCACATGGAGGAGAGAGAAGGGGAGGCCCGACCCTTGGTTTTGTAAGCCATTCTTGTGTTATGATGTTTTAACCCTCCCGGACGATTCAACATTATATCACAGACCGGCCCCCCGTTGATAATAGTTTGTCTATGTCCTAGGAATCCTGTCGATGGCCGATTGCGATCTATCTAGGACCCCAATTGTGCTTCATCTCCACACTTAGCCATTTTTTTGGGTTTCCTGAGCTTTCTAAGGCAATCTTCAACAAACTCTAACTTTTATCCGGAAGTCCATTTTCGGACTTTTATATACTATTGGAAAACTTTTCTGAGCACTTGGCAATGGAGAGGGTTTGGTTAAGCTCTGATAGCTTCTGTGGCCTGAGAAAGGCCTGAGAAATGGCTTTAACTTCACTGCTATCGGGAAACCTTGACCAATGCAACCCACAAAGTAGTGAGTGACAACACATGGGTTGGTGCTGCAGCGGATGGATGCATGAATTGAGAGACTTGAGCTTTATAAGTAAGCTGCTTTAGAAGCTCAATCAGGGGAACATGAATATTTACCCTTTAAAGCTCCTTCTGAAGATTGAATGTAGGTTGGACTTTTTCTATACCTCCTCGCTCTGCTTCTCCTTCCTTACCACTGACAGTTTTTTGTAGAACTGGTGCCTCCTTTTCTGAGTGTCCCTCAGAACTATTGCTTTCCTTATTTGAGGGGACTTTAATCTTGGAAGATTTAGGATTCATCTTACCTTTCCCTTAATCTGGTATTGGGGTAATAACTTGGGGAGTAGTTCCTTCTTGTTGTTCCGGTTCCCTTGACCTCTTTATTGAAGATCTTAGATCATACTTTCGGTGGGGTTGGGCTTGCATGAAATCCACAAACTATTTATAATAATAATCCATATCCTCCTCATTTCCTACTCCTTCTCTATCATGACTGGTCTCCTGGTGAGCCACGTTTTCATGTTCTTCTTCAGGGAATGCGAAATACAAGTTTCCCTTAATGTCATGTGTATCCGACGATTGTTAACGGGGTCATATTCTAAATATAGGAAATGAGGGATCTAATCGAGCTATTCCTTTCTTTCCCTTGGAAGTATTTGCAGTGGAGGCCTTCTATACTAAGTGTTATAACCCTGGTTGTTGTTTTGAACATTTTGTTTGGAGAGACTCTTGTTCTCAAGCTCAAGATTTCCAACCTTATATGGTAAACTCCTGATGAGTTTATCTAGTTCATCCCACTTCAAGTCTGGTGATTCTCTAGGTTGACCAGAGGAGGATGCCTCTTATTTCCCTCTTTTATTCTCAGTAGGTTCCTGCTTTCCTCTTGACTTCCTGGCTAAGGTGAAATTTTCTTCCACCTCAAGAGCATCGATTTGGAGTTCATCTAAAGTGAGGGACTTCCTTTCCCTTAGAGTAAAACCAAAGTTGGGTTCAAAGGCTCCCAAAAAAGCTACTCGAGCAGCAGCTGGAGGAGGCTTTATCTCACCCAGCAGGTTATTGTACTGCTTATTGAACCTTTTGATAAATTATGAGATATCCTCTTTTGGATTCTTCCTTATAGCGTTAAACTCTATGAGGAGGTACTCATGATTTCTCTTTTCACCCCATTTTTGTGTGAAAGAGTTTTCAAGTTCCTCCCAGATAGTGATGGAGGAATTGGGTAGGGCTTTAAACCATTTTTTGGCTTCTCCATATAAGGATTGTAAGAATAGTCTCATGACCACATCTAGCTGTTCCACGTTTAAATTCTCAGCAAAGGCACAAAATGTTTCGATGTGTCTCTGTGCATTGTTATCATCCTCCCCATTGAACCTAGGCAGAAGCTTTAGGTAGTCCTGGGGCATAACACTTAGGGGCTGAGGTAAATTAAGAGGGGCATATTTATTTAGCAAAAAACCCAGAAGATCCATTTGGATTAATGGAGGGGGAGTGAGACTTTCCCGAGGGACTTGGGTAAAAAACACAATGGTAGGAGTGGTTTGGCTAAAAGCAGGGTATGTAAGGGTTTTAGGAGTAATTCCTGAATAGTGAGTAATGACAGTTTGAGAGCTAGATGAGGAGGATTCAAATACTGATGGGATGGTAGTGTAGTTAGTAGGCATTTTCTCCTTCCAGACTTTCCTGAAAATTAATTTTTCGGGGTCAGATACAAATGGGGCTTTCTATTGAGAGGTATCTGAGTGAGTGTGACACTTTTTAAAAGCCAGGATGATAAATGATAATGGGGATTGTGGAGTCCCCAAGGTGATATGGATGCAATCAGAACGCCTTTTCTCACCTATACAAAGAGTGCTCAACTTGTCATATTCTAGGGGGAAATTCGTTCAATAAGTTCCTTGGCAACGATGCTAGAAGATGTTATCTTTCCCAGAGACAACCTCAGATTGCTAACAAGACCAGTGCCTGGGCACATCTAGATTTGGTGTGTCTTGTAAGATTCTCAAGAGATTGGAGGCATCACATGTACTGCATAAATGTATATATTTAAGTGGAATGGGTTGGTTCATTTATTTCTTCACATATACAAATCGCAGAAATATATGCATAAAACAATGGAGGCCAAGTAGTTTAAGGACCTACAGTTTAATAAGATTTTGTAGATTTATGAGAGAGGATAGGGGTAAGGAGTAACTCATCACATAGAGCTTAAAGCATCAAGAATTCTACCGTTAACACATAGAGCTTGAAGCATTAAGGATTTCTACACTTATTTGAGTTACGGGTAGAAATAATGGACAAAAGAGGAGTTGAATGCTATGATTCATGTAGCGCAAATTTAAAGATATAATTTCAATGATCCATACAGGCACATGCATTAATAAGTCAATACAAATGATTATGTGAGATAGTATGAAATATTTTTAGTAGCTATGATTGCATGAATTCAAAGAAGAAACATTAACATAATGGGGTTTAATAGAGGGATAACATAATGCAATTCTTGAAGGGGGAATCACCGCCATTTCATTGATATTCTGAAAGATCTATATTATAAAGTCATACAGTATGAAAATAACATATAGTGTTTTCTTTAGAATTTTTGAACCTTTGTGAAGTGTTGCTTCCCCCTATTTATCTGGAGACAGAGAGCATTGAACATTCGTTACATCAAAAGCATTCAACCGGGTCTCAGTTGTCAGGTTGACTAGCTATCTCGGCCAGGGATGTCTCTGTAGCCCAAAAGCATTACAAAATATTAATTGCCTCATTAAAGGGAGACACATTTACAGGATAACAAATCAGTCAATCAATGAGATGAACAATGTTAAAAAAATATCTTCATGCCCATCCTTGTGATCACTTTTGCTTCAGGTTGTAGTTTGCTCATGGTATGGCCCCCTGTTTTGCTTAGCCGACTCTCTTCATTTTTGCCTTTACTGCTTGAACCATTCATCCTTCAAAGCTGGGAGTGGGCACTATCAGTGTCATGCTACAGTACTTGAAGCAGAGGACCTCTAGGCGGTACTTCATTTTCCCTCTGTATGGAGGCACCATGCTGGATCATCAAATCTTCCCTACCTACCAAGTCCTTGTTCACTTCAGTGAGCGTCGAACTTGGTTCTGTGTCACAAAGGGCCATCTGTATCAGCCCATGCCAGGTTTGAATGCTCCATCTTCCTTATTAAATGCCATAGTTGTTGACCCATTGTACCTTTAAAGTTTTGTACTGCCTGGTCGCGGAGTTCTCGTATCGAGATTTCTCACTGGAAAGATTTTATACGAGGGGGCCTTTAGATCGACTACAACCCCTTTTGCTTCATGTGACTGGGGTTATGACTAAGTGCTTAGTCCTCAGGCGCTAGGGCCTTTAGACTCTTGTTCGGGGGCCTTTTTCCTTCGTTACTTGGAATCCCGCATACTGGCGATTCGTAACAATTTACCTTTGGCATTTCCACTTGATACTTGCAATTGTCGATCTATGGGTTCGGGCCCACCCATGATATTGCAATCGCACTGCGGGAGAGAGTGTTGAGGACGAGTGGTTTTTGAAGGGGGCATGAACGGTAAGTGGTAAGTGAGGGGGATGCGAAATGATATGAGAGGGAGATGTAGCAGAGGGGCCCGACGGGGAAACCACTTTTCGGAACCCCCCTCGTTGATAAAGGGAAACATGGTGGGGGGGTCGAAAAGACCTAGGAGTTGTTGATCTGGTGGAGTCAATATGGGTCGTCCAGAGATGGGGGTCATTTATTTGATGGTAGAGGAAGGACCCTGAGATTGATGACGTCATCAATGCCACGTGACATATCCTGAGTTGTGACACATGTCACCCAGATACGCCCCCATAGGACCCCTAAAAATGCTGAAAGTACGTAACATGTGTCCTCCATACTGCCACGTCATGTTGATGTCAACTGCCATGTGTATTCATTTGGACCAATGGTATTCTACCACGTGGCCCCCCTGGAGGAGAGATAAAAGGCACGCCTGCCTCTAGTTTTGCAACTGATTTCCTTTGTAAATCAGTGTTGACCCTCCACAATTCCTTAAGGATGTTCCGTTGGACCTGGTGATCGCCGATTTGCCGATATCAGAGGTCTGCTCCTTTGTATCGCACTTTGAGATCCCACCGATCGCTGATATGACAATATGTTGTGCCTTGGATCTTTTACTTTTGCGATCACCGATACCAGAGACCTCTTTATCACAGGTTTATTGTGTCCTTCCCCACTGCTACTGCTAGGTAACTGCGATTGAGATTTGTGATCTACTCCGAGACCTCCGATAAGCTATTCTTCTTCATTTCAGAGGCAACAGAACCCCTAAACTTCAACAGGCCATATCTTCTGATCTAGAAGTCAATTTTCAGACTTCCATATACCATTGGAAAGCTCGTTCCGAGCACTATGCAATGGAGATAGTCCAATTTGGCTTTGAGTGCTTCTATGGCCTGGAATATGGCTTAAAAATTAACTACTCTTTGACAACTTTGACCAATTAGAACTCATAATGCAGTGAGTAACAACAAGAGGTTTGCACTGATGAGTGATCATAGTGGATTGCGATATCTATTTGACCAACATAATCTAAATGCCATACAAGCTAGATGGTTGGCCATAATTAGTGAGTTCGACTTTGAGATCAGGCACATTAAAGGTAAAGAGAGCATAGTTGCATATGTTCTTAGCAGGTGGTTATAGGTAAATCAGACAACAACTATGAGTTTGACTTTGTGATTAGGCAAATTAAAGGTAAAGAGAACAGGGTTTCAGATGCTCTTAGCAGGTGTTTATAAGTAATCACACAACAACTATGAGCTCTTATGGGACAAGTTTATAGGATCATATCTTATATGCATGACAATAGGATGACAAGTATAGGGAGCTTATGCACAAGTTACAGGTGATTAGGATAGGGATTATCGTCTCACAAGAGATGACTTGATTAGATTTAGGGACAAGGTCTATGTGCCAGATAGCGGTGAGCTCAAGAAGCTTATCTTGAGATAATTTCATGCTAAGTCATATTCAGGTCATCTGGGATATTAGAAGACGTTGAAAACAATGAAGAATTTTCATTATTGGTTGAATCTGACGAAGGAAGTGGAAGAGTTTGGATTGTTAACAGGTAAAATCAGAGTGTAAGCATTTAGGTGGATTACTTCAGCCTGTCCCGATTCCAAAGTGGAAATGGGAGGTCATTTCCATGGAATTTACTACAGGTTTGTCAAGGACATCTAGACAATATGATTCCATCATGGTTGTGGTGGAAAAGTTGACAAAGGTAGCACATTTCATTATAGTGAAGACGATGTATTCAATTGATGATGTAGCACATATCTTCATCAAAAATGTAGTGAGGTTGCATGGTGTACCAAAAAAATTGTGTCAGATAGGGATGCCAAGTTCACTTCTAGATTCTGGAAAGAGTTATTTGAAGGTTTGGGTACAAAGTTGGCTTTCAACACAACTTATCATCCCCAGACAGATGGACAAACAAAGAGGGTCAATAAGATATTGGAGGATATGTTGAGGATGTATGTGATGCATCAACATCGGAAGTGGGAAGAGTATCTTCCACTAGTTGAGTTTGCTTACAACAATGGATACCAAGAATCTATAAGGATGAGTCTATTTGAGGTATTGTATGGATGGAGTTGTAATACTCCCATCAGTTGGATTGATCTAATTAACGGGGTGTTGATTGGACTAGACATGTTGGCAAAGATGGAATAGGAATTGCAGGTAATCAAGAAGAATTTGAAGGTAGAACATGATAAACAAAAGAGTTATGTAGATCATAACAGGTTGTTTAAAGAGTTTCAGGTTGGCGAACATATGTACTTGCACATCAAGCCCAAGAAGAGCTCCTTGAGGACTAGATCATGTGCCAAGTTGGCACTTCGTTTTTGTGGACCTTTCAATATTCTTAAAAGGATTGGACCCATAGCCTATTGACTTGCACTGCCACTGAAAATGAAATTCCATGATGTTTTCCATGTGTCATAGCTTAAGAAGTATGTTAAAGAAGTTGATCATGTGATTGAATGGTCTGTATTATAGGTGGAACTCGAAGTTGAATTCCAGTTGGAACCTCAGTGCATTTTGTAGAGAAAGATGCTCATGCTTCGGAACCGAGCAATTGAGCAAGTTAAAGTGCAGTGGAAGCACTTGGGGCCCCATGAAGCTACATGGGAGATGGCGAATCAAATGTAGGTTATGTATCCTTCTCTATTCATTGGTCGAGCGAATGTTTTTGGCATATGTTTTGGTGTGATTTTTTGCTATATGTATATGTGTATATGGATGTAAATAACACCATGAGTTGTGTTATAAAGCTATAATAAGCAGTATGGGTGTCATGTTGTTATGGTTTTCATGATGTTATGTTTCTCATGTTGGTTTGCATCTCCGCAGGATGATCACTGTAAATACTACAATGAGCTACGTTATAAAGCTCCATGGGATATATGTTTTGATTTTCAACAATCTTACTGGTTGCAGGTGTCATTGAACACCGAGAACAGTGTTCCCCCAAGGGGGAGAGTTCTATAATAATCCTGGTAAAAAATATGTGTAATAAAGTTAATAAAGGAAAAAATAATAACCATGGTCATGGGACACATATTCCAAGCTGAATGTTGGGAAAAAATATAGTGATGGGGATCACTTGTGATTAATTAATGGCTATGGAAATTGGCAAAGGCAATGTCAAAGGCTTTGGAAATGCAAAGTGGCATTAATTGGCATTTTATTTATGAAAATAATGAAAATCGGGTGAAAAGGGAGGTGAAAGGTCTCATGTTGCATGTGAGGAGGAAAATGAAGGAAAATAATGGAAAATTGAAGAAATTAGAGACCTCATTAATAAAAAGGCTTTTGAGGATCAGTTGACAGAGTTTTGTTAGTTTAGTTTTGGAGCTCTCATCTTCTACTCTTTCTCTCATACTCCTAGAAACTTAGAGTTTTCTTGGAGCATCCTTGGAGGAGTGTGGCATACTTGGTATTTGAAGAAAGAAGGCAAATGGAGAGTAGGAAAACACAAGAGGACATCAAGATCAACAACCACAACGAGTTTTGCTTGCAGGTACCGAGTTGCATGTATGATTCCTTGCTAGTTCTGGTATGCATGGCACATGGATGTGGTTTCTTGGTCATGATTTGTCATTGGATGGAGGATTTCTTGGATAGCCATGGTGTTGTTTTTTTTTTTCATGTTCCTTATGGCTATGGGTTGAGTTACTAGTTCCTAGAAGCCTTGGTTGGACAAACACTTTGGAAGACTTGTAACAAATTGGGTTGAGTTACTAGTCCTGGAAGCCTTGGTTGGACAAACTCTTTGGAAGCCCTTGGTGGGTTGAGTTATTAGTCTTGGAATCCTTGATTGGACAAATGCTCTAGAAGCCCAACAACAGCTGTGGGTTGAGTTATTAGTCCTGGAACCCTTGTTTGGAACATACGCTTTGGAGCCCTGGACAACTTGGGTAGATACCAATTTGGTGATGGTTAGTGATGTATGATCATGAGCTGGAATCAATGGTTGAGGGTTTAGGTGGTTTGGCCTCTGGAAGCCCCGATTTTGTTTTGTTTGATTTGTTTCATGAGATCCCACATTCATGCTTGGAATATGGCACATGAGTGATTGGGTGAAAGAGAGATTTGATTCAACCAATCTATGGTCGGGTGGTACATGGAAGTCCAAGACTTGATTACATTTTGCATATGTTAATAAGAGCTTATTTCCTCTTGTATTGATGGGTAAATATACTTCTTCATATGTAGTTTCATGGTTGTTATACCTTCGTAAATTTTGTAAAATATATGATGGTTATGAGGATGTTTTATGACAGACTTGATGTATGGCTCTTATCATGTTTTGATTAACAAATTAATGAACAATAAATATATGACCTAATAGATGATAATGCAACTATTGTGATAAGGCATCAATGTTTCCTTATGAATCTCAAATAAGTATGAGACCTTTATGCTCATATTTGTTGTTATGACCTGTATATTGGGTATTTGTGATATGTTTAACGAAATTCCTGTCATGGCTAGTAGTTATCCATTCAAGTCATTGATCAAATGTTTGAATTAGTAATATTGTTTCAATTTTATTTATCATTTCTAAAAGTTTCATGAAGTTTTGGGCAGTGGCCTGAGTCCTAGCCCTAAAAATGTGGCACAAAATGTGGGGTCATTGACTCAGAACTAGCTGAAAAATTCTACAGTCGTTGGCATGCCCTTACTATGGGAGTGACTATAAGGCCTCATTCACATGCATGGCTTGTCATGGGAGTTACTGAGGATCAAGATCAAGGCTTGTCAAATTGTCTCAGGGGTTTGTCACGTGGAAGGGTTGGTTGGCTCCTGAAGGTTTTGTAGCATGTGTGGAAGGTCATAATGGTTTGCTTTGTCGATTCCACTTCCTTAATTGTACATGAGGAGTTGAGTCACATCATAGTGGCCTCTCATCACATGTTTACCCTGACGAACAGGTTAACTTGGGTAAATCTGGGAGTAGGGTGGTTACATATTTTCCCTTAATGTACTTGATCTCGAAGTAAAACTCACTGATCGTGGCCAACCATCTAGCTTGCCTACCATTCAGATTTAGTTTCTCAAACAAGTATCTCAATCCACTGTGTTCACTCATCAATACAAACCTCCTGCGAAGAACATAGTGCCTCGACATCTTCAATGCATGGATGATTGCTGCCAACTCAAGATAATGTGTAACAGAATTATGCTCGTGCTCATTTGATTTCCTGAATTCATAACATACCACCTGTCCCTCTTGCATCAAGACTCCACCAGGTCCTCTCTTGCAAGCATTTGTACACACTACAAACTCTTTATCTCGGTTTGCAATCTTTAGAACTGAATCATTTGTCAACAACTGTTTCAATTGCTCAAAACTTGTTTCACATTCCTCTATCCATTCAAATTTATTTCCTTTCCTTTGCAATGATGTAATAGGATAGGAAATCTGGGATAAGTTCCTGATGAACCTCTTGTAGTAACCTACTAACCCCATCAATGACCTTACCTCATCCACATTCCTAGGAGCCGCCCATTCCATGATAGCCCTTATCTTTTATGGATCCACTGCAATGCCTTCCTTGGAAACAACATGTCTTAAGTAATGCACCTCTATCTGAAAGAAACTACATTTTCTAAGCTTGGCATACAAATGATGTTGTCTTAGAAACCTCAACACTACTGCTAAATGTTCAACATGCTCTTCCTCATTCTTATAATATATCAATATATCATCAATGAACACAATAAAAAACTTTTCCAGATAAGGACGCAACACTCTATTCATCAAGCACATAAAAGTAGCTGCAGAATTAGTCAAACCAAAAGGAACTACAACAAACTCATAATGTCCATACCTAGTATGGAGAGAAGTCTTGTAGATGTCCTCTTCTTTAATGCGTACTTGATGATACCTTGATCTCAAATCAACCTTCGAGAACACCGCTACTCCCTTCAACTGGTCAAATAGATCATTGATACTCTACAATAGATACATGTTCTTGATGGTCACCTTGTTCAATTGATTTTAGTCAATGCACAATCTAAGAGTACCATCCTTCTTCTTCACAAACAACACTAGTGCACCCCACGACGATAAATTTGTCCTAATGTATCCTTTGTCAAGCATTTCCTTCAACTGCAACTTCAATTCCACTAACTCTGGTGTGCTCATCTTGTGTTGTGTCTTTGATGTTGTTGTTTCCCCTGATACCAACTCAATAAAAAAGTCCATTTCCTTGCGAATCAGTAACACTGAAATCTATGTTGGTAACACATCCTGAAACTTCTGTAAGAGCGGGTACATTTCCAAAACTTCCGCATCCTAAACATCCTTACCTTTATCACTAGAAATATGCACTGTAAACAACACACACCCTTTCCTATGACCACACTTCGCCTACATAGTTGTAACCATTCTAACTTATGTTGCCTTCTTCTTACCCTGCAAGATCCTCTATTCTCCATTGTCATCCAAGCACTCAATAGCCTTGTCATAACAATCCACCTTGGTCCTATGGAGATACAACCAATCCATACCCAACAACATCTTGTATGATCCCAATAGAATCACATTCAAGTGTGCTGATGTAGGCATACCATTCAACTCAAATGCATAAGCTCTTACCCAATGATGAACTCTTTTCTTTGTACCTGTAGCCAATTGCGCTAACCTATATTTTTCATGTACTTATTTATTCAAACCACACTTATCCACCAGGTAAGGATGAACATAACTATAATGAGATCCATGATTAATCAAAATAGAACAACTTATCAAAAAGCTTACTGTCCATCTTGATAATAGATGCCTGGTGATCTGACTGCCTATTATCCAATGTTGCATAGATTCAAGGAATGCTCTGTCCAACATCCCCAACTATCTACGCTTTCTATGCACTATATATCTAAGGCTTACCGCCCTAACACAATGGAAAATCCTTCTTGAGATGTTGCTTGCCACATATCCAACATTACAATTGTCTCTTACCATCACCTTTATTCTGCTACCCTTCAGGTTGTGACCCATGTGCCTGTTAAACTTCTTGTAAGGAAGTGCATTCTCTTTCTCACCTGCATCCCGAGGTCTTATTCGCTTCGGTGGCCACTTTCCCTTAGCTTCTAATTTCCCTTTCCAACCTTGATGACATTTTTTCTTACGCTTTGATCTCTCATGACATTGTTCAACTCTATGATGGCTTCCTCCAACGATCTCGGCTCATCAAACTCGATCATGTCTTTGAATGCTACAGACATCCCACTGATAAATCTCTGAATCTTCGCTTTCTCCTCCTTCAAATAAGGCACATACCTCAACAACTCCAAGAATTTTCTAGTATACTCCTCATTGATCATAAACCCCATCTTCAACTCATTGAACTCCTTCACCCTATCATCATAGTATCTATATGATAGATACCTCTTCCTGAATTCCTCTGACATTCTTCATGTCTTCCCACCAAATATTTGCTTTACCTTTAGGATTGAACGTAGCTATTTTGGCCTTCATGTTCTCTAAGTAATCATGCAATCTGTAGAACTTATTCATTCCAAGCAACCAAGCTTCTGCATCGACTTCTTCATTTCTTCATCAAATGTAGGTGGCTTGGATTTTTTGAACTCATCTAGAAAATATCCCATGCCACTCCTCATGTATAGATGATGGTGATGATGACCATCGTACCTGTCTAAACCATAACTAGAATAATACCCATGTCCATTGCGTCTCCTATCAGGTGTATCCAAGAATCTGCCATCCCTAATGGTATTGTCCATGTCCGACTTGTGCCCATTATGAGATCTACTAGCATAGGCTCCGTTAGTTTTGTCCTCCTGTCCATGACTTATTCAGAGTGGTCCCCGACTCTGCAAGTTTGAGAAGGTCTGAAGAGTAATTGCAACCTTTGCTTGTTTCTCCTGTGCCCTGGAAAGTCTCTCCTGTGACTGAATTATCCTGTCATTATCCAATTTACTACTTCTTATTTCTTCCTTCAAACTTCTCAAAGTGTCTGCTATGTGAGGGGATTACTCATCACCATGTTGCTCATATGACCTTTAGGGAGAGTCTCGTGAACTGTAGTATACTGTCTTCCTAGTCATTTCTTATCTTCTTCCTGCAACTATACCATGTCAGCTAAAAAAAAATGTAAACATAATCAACATACCTCAATATAGTTCAGGGGAGGATATATTGTCTGCAAAATCAACCAAATTAGCACAATACATGTATAAACATAATCATAGCAGTATATAAACAACATCTCAATCATCATCCAGTTAGCATGCATGACCATACCAATTGCATACCATGAGGCCATGCATGACAACTATAACCATGATAATGCATGCATACATCCACATAGACAACAAACATACACAACAAATGCATATTCAACTGACATGCATTCACGACAAACACATCTAAACAAGAATACCTTCAACTTCTATATGATGACACAACTGTAACAATGACCACCACCATGCATATGTAATAAGCACATATACAACCTACATGCATGCATTACAAACACATTCCACCCATCCAATCCAAGGGGTGAACCATGTTCTGATACCACTCTGTGGTATCAAATATCACCCAAAGAGAACGAAAACCAAACACCACCCAAAGATAATGGAATATGCTCTGATACCACTCTATAACACCCTCATCCCAACATTTACCCAAGCTAACCAGTCCATTGGGTAAACATGTGACGAAGAGTTACTATGATATTATTCAACTCCCCATGTACAATTAAGGAAGTGGAATAAACACACCAAAAACCAAACTAACCTTCCTCAGGAGCGACAGGACCGTAGGGGCTAACCAACCACTCCAGGTGCCCAACCCCTGAGTTAACTTGCTTTTTCACTGACCTAAACTCCATGTCACTCCCATGACAAGCCCTCCATGTGACTAAAAGCCTCCAGTCGCTCCCATAGCAAGGCCTCATGCGACTGCAGTCTTTTTCAGGTATTTTTGTGCCAACGACCCTGAAATATGAGCCACTTTTTCAGACTAGGACTTAGGCCTCTACCCATAACTTGATGAAATTCTAATAAATGATAAAATAACAAGAAGACAAGGCCTTTAATGCAAAACTTGAACCAGGAACTGACGAGACTCATCCTAACCATGACATACATTTCGTCAAACACATCATGAACATGTAATGTACAAGTCATATAAAAACATCTAAACATATTGACCTCATACTTATTTGAGATTCGTCAACAAGCTCTGATGCCCTCTCACAATGGCTACATTATCATCTATTAGGTCATACATTCATTAACTTTTCATTTACTAAACAAAACATGATGAGAGCCATAACCAAAGAGTGTCATAAAACCATGCTTATAACCATCATATAACCAATAAAATAACAATGATAGAACAACCATCAAATCCACATAATATCAAGTACATTTACTCATGAAATATAAGGGAAAAATATATCTTATTAACATATGAAAAATCCAAACAAGTTAGGGACTTCCACGTACCACCCAACCATAGATTGGGTTGAACCAAATCCTTCCTTTAGCTAATCATCCCCGCGCCATATTCCAAGCATGAATGTCGGACTCACAACAAAACCAACCAGTGCTTCTTAGGCTTTACTGTGTATCCTTCCATTACCAGTCAAGGGATTCCTAGGACTGAAACCCTAATCTATACCATCAAGTTTTATCATGTATCTCATCATTACTGGTCAAGGGATTCCTGGGTGCAAACAAAGAAACATACACTACAGGCTTTACCGCAATCCCATCATATATTTGTCAAGGGATCATTAGGCCCTAAACAAGCATGGATGCCTCGAGATCTCTCCACCTAAACGTGAATAATTTTCACGTTTCCAACATCACGCTTTATTGTGTATCCCACCATTACCGATCAAGGGATTCCTAGGCCTTTGGGAATTTTCTTGAGACCACCCCACTCAGTTTCGAAACTATTCGGCAATTTAGCTCAACCAAGTAAAAGAACCCCATCACCCCATGACTATCCATAAATAGAAAGGCAAGCCTAAAAACCACTGTCATGCCTAGAAAAACCATGCCAATGATAACAAGAGAACCAATTACACACATGCATGTACCATGCATCCAAAACTAGTAAGGAAATCATACATGCAATTCGATACTTGCAAGTAATCCCGTTGTAGCCGCTTGAGCCAAATCTTCCTTACTTGATCTTTACTTCCCTTTGCTTTCTTGTCCTTCCTTTTCCTTCTTTTATCCAATGCTATAGTGATCCAAGAATGCTCTAAGTGTGCAAGAGTATGAAAAAGATAATAGAGAGAGCTCCAAAACTAAACTGACAAAAGGTTGTGAATTGATCCTTATAAGTCTTTTTATTAATGAGGCCTCTATTTTCTTCAATTTCCATTATTTTTCCCTTCATTTTCCTCCTCACATGTAACATGTGACCTTTCACCTCCCCTTTCTCCTAATTTCCTTTATTTTCATAAATAATATGTCAATTAATGCCTCTTTGCCTTTTTAATGCCTTTAACAATTTTCCCTTAGCCATAATAAACCAAATGAACACCCACTAGGATGTTTTTCCCAACATTCAACTTATAATACATGTCCCATGGCCTTGGTTTTATTTTGCCTTTACTAACTTTATTACATGAACTTTTAACCCGGGGCTGTTACAGATATAACATTCAGGAGATATTTATATTTGTTTCACCATTTTATTAGATGATATTTTGTTAATTTGTGATGGTTCTAAAAGGAATGCACTAAAGTTGAAGGAGGTTCTTGAACTACATTGCACTATGATAGTGATGAAGATAAACATTTATGAGTCAATAATTTCTTTCATGGGACTAAGGATGATATCAAATATATTAAACAATTCTTTCCTTATCAACAATATTGATTTTTAGAGGGGAATTAGATGTGTTGGTTTACACACATACACACACATATATTGCATGTCTAGAAGAATCGATAACCATAATGGGCTCATAATCATGCGATACGGGGTCAATTCCAACCACTACCACTATAATCTCTAATGGATCAGACAACCCCAAAGCATGGCACATAGTCTAGGCGATGTTTGAACTAGCAACGTTGCAAGGGGTGACTTAACAGTGCACTCTATCACCCACTAATCTACACTCATGGGGACACTAAAGTTTTTATACCAAACCAAACAATTATGGCTTGAATGATTAACATGGATTACTCTCAAAATTAGAGAGATGGATTAAAGAATGGTGTAGAATGTGGTTATCTTAAGGTGGGAGGTTAGTTATAGTCAAATATATTACAGAAGCAATTCTTATATATTGGACATCTCATGCTTTCTTAAAAAAATGTGCTAAAGAAAACAAGGAAACTGAATTTCAAGTTTGTATGGTCAGGGGATAAAGAAAAAATAGGTATATGCTTGGTTAAATGGAAGATAATTACTCTTCGATAAGAGATGGGTGGGTGGGGTTAAAAGTGTAGAAATTATGGTGTATATTTGCAACTTCTCATAAATTTTTAATCAAAATAACAAGACACAAACCTACTCTAATGCTCTACGGAAAGTAATTCACAATTTAGAACCAAAATCTCAGACATGTAATAAGAAATCACAAACATGCAAATAGTATTTTTCCCGGAGAAAGCAAACTGCTAAAAACCCCAATACCTGCTTGCATTAATATGATGAATAGAGATGTATTACAATTTATTTTCTTAACTTAGCACAACCTACAAGTGCATAACCTATCTCTTTGCTCACTGAGAAGCTCTGATCCAGACTTAGTGATCTGAATGGGAAAGTTAGTGTTTGTTGTGCTAAATTCCTATTCAGAATAATAAACAAAGTGCTTAAGGATTATGGTAAATTGTGAGTTTTACATAAGTCCTTTTTTTTGTCTTTATATATAATTCATGAACTTAAAACATGAAATAAAAAAAGCACTAAACAACAACATAACAATAAACCTCAGCAATTGATAAAGGAGTTCACCTCTCCTAGGCTACGTCTCCTTGGTCCAACTTCTAATGGCTTGACCCAATCTCATTATGCTCAAAATACTTCAGTGATAAAGAGGACATAAAGTGTGTTGACCAAAAGAGTGGCTAGTTTCCCCTTCAAGGAAAGATTCTCCTGCAAAGAACTCTCACTCTAAAAACATGACAACCTACAGCCAGTCATGAAACAATCAAGAAAAGGGTTCCTAAATCAAGACCCCATACTCCATCTAACAATGAGCATAACAAGTACAACAATTCACTTGAAGTACTAAAAGAGAGCTTTCCTCAAAGACATAATGAGAAATGAAAAACATGAGCTACACCATATATGTCTCAGCTGCTACAAAAAACACATGAAGGCTAGAAAACCCCTACAAGATCCTCTGCATTCTCAAAAGCCTTCAAAAACTTATTTAACCCCCTCGTTTATCCTAGCACCCATAGAATTAAACCTTAAAAACATCTCTTCATAAGTGCTCCAATGGCTCTGAAACTTATTCCATTAGCTTTAGAAGACCCAAAAATACTTTTCTAGCATCTCCATGCTCTTGAAAAGGCCAAAAACTGAAGAAGATATGAGCTCTCCTAGCTCTTTCGCTATTCGCTCTACAAATTCCCCCAAATTCGACACCGGTCCTACAATTTCACCCAATTGTGCTAACAGAGCAAAAATTTAGCCAAAATTCGGCAGAAAACCTAGGCACATTAAAATGGCCTCCAAGGCCTTAACTCTGAAAAATATGGTCATGTGGGGGACCATGTGCCCAGGGCCAGGGCTAACCGTCCGCCCCCACCGGCTGGGCCTGTACTTCCTTCGCCTGTGGTTTTGTTGACATGCTATATGGCCAGGGTTGGCCCCTCTTTGCCTAGCTCTCGGTCATGGTAGTATTCACATGACAATGTTTAATGGGGGGTTGGGGCTAAGCGCTAGCCCCTTCCGCCAACACCTTCGCTGATTACAATTTAAAAGTTGTTTTTGTCTTATGGTTAACAAGGACCATGGTTAGCCCGATTGGTTAGGGTGCGATGCTGTTTGTTGAGAGGTCATGGTATTGATCCCTGTGGAGTCCAGTTCAGACTTGACCCAAAATTTTGGTGGCCCTCATGCTGCTATGTGGCGGCCTTCGATTGGGTCACGTAGCAACATGTGGTTGGCCAACGTGTCACCAATAAAACACTGCCATGTCAACGCCAAGCAAATCAATAAAATCATGCCAAGTGGCGCAACCCAATTGGTTCGCCAAATCAATCAACCAAGTCAACCATGCCCAGTCAATAGGCCATGTCAACAGTACGAACTGCTGACTGGGTTGTCACAATTTTGCCAAATTCGTATGTTTGAGAAAACAAACAAAACATTTTTCTGGGAGAATACGATGTTCGTTTCGTGCAAAATGAGTTGCACCATATTCAGGATGACGAGCACTATGCGGGCATTCAGGTTTCACACCAACCTGACAACTTTGAATTTTGAGCAAATTTTTGAGCTCTAGATCACTCCTCCCCACTGGGAGCTTTGGGACCCCAAAACATCACTTTCAGTTGTTCAGCAGATGAGGGCATAGTTCCCTCACCTTTCCAATCTCGATCCATTTGGCCTTGCTCAGGTTGGTTCCTCTGAGCCCCACATGAAGGTAGTCCACACTCCCTCGTTCTGAAGTCCTTGTTCTAGTGTTAAGAATGGTGTCTTGCTGTAGTTTTTCAAGGTACTCATGAAAGAAATCATCAATGGACTTCTTGGCTTTGTCTATGTCGCTATAGCCATCAATAGTAACATCCTTCCCAAAAATGAAATCCAATGGCGATCTTCTACAAAATCTTTACCAAGGATCCAGTCCAAAATGACTTTGGCAAATAACCCAAACAAGATTCACATGGAAATACTTGTATAAATGAGTGCTTGACACATTTGTAACATACTGAATGTGCTGCAACTACTCATCCCAAAGTTTAGGATGCTTACTAAAATTTTCACAAATGGAAATGCATCTTACAATATAGAATACATTTGACTCCCAAATTTCCATACAAATTAACTCATAATGAAGCCAAAATAGCATAACAATGCCAAAGAAAACATTGTTGCATATAAGTGTTTTATTCACAAATGTAACTTTTACAAAATTCCCAATTGTGGGGACATGCAAGAAGTGAAATACAAAATAAATGCAGTCTTTAATTAGACAAATAGTCCAACCATTTCTTACCCAACCATGCTAGGGAATTTTCTTTGGGCACTTCACTTCCTTCTAGAACTGCTTCTGGAATGGTTATGGTGTGCCTTGCGCATTCCTCTACCTTCTCCCTCTCAGGTGTTTCCATTACCTATTTTGCCTTCTTTAGATGAAGATTTGGATGAAACTTCCAACACTTTTCAATCCAATGCCCACTTATGTTGCAGTGAGTGCAAAAGTTTTTATGAGCTTTTCTTGGCACAAATATCTTTAAACTTGGATGAAAATTTCCCTTGGTCTCAATTCCAATTGACATATTCATCTTCTTGACTAATGATTTCCTTTTGTGGCACTTAGCTACACAATGGTTATGTGCATGGCAAAAAGTGCACAGAAAAACATTCCACAATGTGTTATTCAAATCATCATGTTGTTTGTAATCATCAAAAGCCTTTGAATAATCAAGATGCTTATACCTCTTATGGTTGTCCTTTGGCTTATGAGCCTGGTGAGGGGAACTTGAATTGTGAGAAGAACTTGTCTTACTCTCTTCTTCAACTTGCTCATCTCTCTTTGTAGAAGTCTTGAATTTCATGTCCTCCTTTTGCTTTAGAAACCAAGATGGTACCAATTCTGGATGCAAATCCCAACAATTTGCCTCCTCATGTCCTCTCTCACAACAAAAAGAACAAGATACCCAAGAGCTATCGCTGGAAGACCATTCTTCCTTTTCCACATAGCCCAAACCTTCATATCGAGGTATCTCCTTTGCCTCAATTGGATGGATAATGCCCTAATTGTTCACTCCAAGGCCTCCTCCCTTGTAACCCATCTTGGAGAAGAGCGTTACTTCTATGCCTTTTCTATGCTTATCAAACGCTACAAAAGAGCTTAAATCAACATTTTTATGTAAATAAACTACATTTAAATGCTTACCATTTTCCTCATATTTCGATTGAGGGACAAAGATGCTCTTAAACTCTTTCCTAATTCTTGAGGTGTCTTCTTGGACTCTTGGTCTTTCTTCTTTCAACTCCTTGGAATTTGGCATTGATAGAACCTCAACCTCAACATCATGTGGACAAAAGGTGCAAACTTGGGCATCTTCCTTTTCTGAGGGGCTTTCTTTGGTAGCCTCTTGTGGGTATTCATCCAACAATTCCTCCTCCTTCTCTGCTCTAGATGAAGTGGTGGAGGATGCTTCAAGGAAACCTCCTTGTGTCCCTAGTACATAAGAGGCATCCTCCATTTGACAAGAGCCATAGGTTGCATTCTTGCCATTTCCACAAGCTTTCTTAGTATTTGAGGGACTCTTTGCTGCTTTGGTAGAACAATATTCATTAGTCTATTCCTCCACAACATTATGCAACATGAGGCACATCTTTTACTTCTCTTCCTCAGCAACTTCAAGTAGTCTTTTGAGCTTCGTGTTCTCTTGTTGGAGAAATGAAATAATTTCCTCCTAATCTTGGAGACTATCATGCTTTGAATTCATTCCCATGCTTACTGAAGCCTCAACTACAATTTGAGGTAGAATTGGTGGTGGAGATTGTAGCAATCTTGTTCTCCTGCCCAAACCTTCTCCTCTCTTGAGCTTCAAACTTGTAAGCTTCACATTCACTTGAAAAAAATTAAATCCTCCCTGGACAAAGAAAACCGATAGCTCTTATACCAACTTCATATGAATGGGAAAGTAAGTGTTTGCTGTGCTAAATTCCAATTCAGAATAGTAAACAAAGTGCTTGAGGATTATGAGGTAAATTGCAAGTTTTACATGAGTTTTGTTTGTTTGTTTGTATTTATATGTAATTCATGAGCTTAAAACATGAATTAAAAAAAAAACACTGAACAACATAATAACAATAATACACTCAATAATTGATAAAGGAGTTCACCTCTCCTGGGCTACGTCTCCTTGGTCCAAATTCCAATGGCTTGACCCAATCTCATTATACTGAAAATACTTTAGTGATAAAGAGTACATAAAGTGTGCTGACCAAAAGAGTGGCTAGTTTCCCCTTCAAGGAAACATTCTCCTACAAAGAAATCTCACTCTAAAAACAAGACAACCTACACCCAATCATGAAACAATCAACAAGAAAAGGGTTCCCAAATCAAGACACCATACTCCATCTGACAATGAGCATAACAAGTATAACAATTCACTTGAAGCACTAAAAGAGAGCTCTCCTCGATGACATAATGAGAAATGAGAAACATGAGCTACACCATATATGTCTCAGCTACTGTAAAAAACATATGAAGGTTAGAAAACCCCTACAAGGTCCTCTCCATTCTCAAAAGCCTTCAAAAGCTTATTCAACCCCCCTGGTTTATCCTAGCACCTATAGAATTAAATCTTAAAAAAAGTCTCTTCGTAAGTGCTCCAATGGCTCTGAAACCTATTCCATTAGCTTTGGAAGACACAAAAATGGCTGTCCAGCCTCTCCACGCTCCTGAAAAGACCAAAAATTGAAGAAGATATGAGCTCTCCTAGCTCTTGTACTATTTGCTCTACAAATTCCCCCAAATTCGGCACCGTCCTACAATTTCACCCCAAATTGTGCAAGCAGAGCGATAATTTAGCTGAAATTTGTCGAAGAACTTGGGCGCATTAAAATGGCCTCCAAGGCCTTAACTCCGAAAAATATGGTCATGTGGGGGGCCACGTGCTCGGGGCCAAGGCTAACTGTTTGCCCCGCCGGGCGGGCCCCCGCTTCCTTTGGCTGCGGTTTTGTTGAAATGCCATATGGCCGGGGTTGGCCCCACTTTTCTTGGCCCTCGGTCGCGGTAATGGTCACATGAAAATGTTTAATGGGTGGTTCGGGCTAAGCCCTGGCCCCTTCCCCCAACACCTTTTCCGATTATAATTTAAAAGTTGTTTTTGTCTTATGGTTAACAAGGACCATGGTTAGCCTAATTGGTTAGGGTGCAACATTATTTGTTGAGAGGTCATGATATCGATCCTTGTAGAGTCTAGTTCGGACTTGACCCAAAATTTTGGTGGCCCCTGTGCTGCAATGTGGTGGCCTCTGGTTGGGCCACATTGCAGCATGTGGTTGGCCAACATGCCACCAATAAAATACGTGCCAACCAAACCAATAAAATCCTGCCAAGTGGCGTGACCCAATTAGTCTACCAAACCAGTCAACCAAGTCAACCATGCCTAGTCAGCAGGCCACGTCATCCTGCCACATCAGCAATACAGAGTACTGACTGGGTTGTCATAATTTTGCCAAATTCGCTTGTTTAGGAAAAAGGACAGAATGCGTTTCCGGGAGCATGTGATGTCTGTTTCGAGCGAAACAAGTTGTGCCAGATTCAGGATGACATGCACTATGCGGTCGTTTAGGTTTGACACCGATCCGACAACTTTGAATTTTGAGAAAATTTTTGAACTCCGGATCACTTACTCAATTTCTGGCTTTTCTTGAGCCCCTATTTGCTTGCGCTGTTCCTTGAGGAATTAACCCCTATTATTTAGGAATTTCCTCCAAAATGCTTTTGCAATTCCTAGGATTGATCACCTAACCAATACAATAAACTATACACTCAATCTAGTATATAATTAATTGTACATTGCCTTGGAATCTCCACCATAGTTGGGCAACTCATATTCTTTGCATGAATGAGCTAATTATTAGCTAATTCATCATTTAACTAGAAGATCTCTAAGTTAGATCGATGTCCCACTACTTAATTGACCACTAACTATTTCTATTAACAGTTAGAACTAGTTTAACTGATTACAACTGAAATTATCTCAACCTAGACACCTAAAATTTAGGAATCACTACATACAACTGAACTTCATGACCTTAACTCAAATTGATTGAGCTAGACTCTTATAAAATAGGAATTAACACATGCAAAGTGAAATTCAACTCATTAACTCAAATGGAGTGTTCTTAACTAAGTGACAAGAGCCTTGTCACCTCAGTTAACTCCTCCAAGCTTTTTGCTGATGTGGAATTTCAAAATTCCTCAATTTAATCAAGGCAAAATCAAATTGAGAGTTTCTTGCAACATTTTTCAACACTCCCTCTCAGGAAGAAAGGGATTATCAACCACCCCTATCGTGCACCTGTGGAATGTACTATATGCAACACCTCTCACTGTTGTTGTTGCTACTGCAACATTTGCAACTGAGAAGCATAATTTTTTTTTAATTTGAATCAACTGTGTCTGCAACTATCTACTGGAAAAATTGTGCTACTGCTGACTCTGCTATTGAGCCTCCTGCTTTACTGTCAACACTCCTCTACACTCTTCAGTATCTGACTGACACTGATCCTCCTGCTACTGAATATTGTGGGCCCCTGTAGCAAGGTAATGATCCATGAGGAGAGTGGCTCAATGGACCCTGCCCAAATTTCCACAACTCTGGTACTAAGGATTTGCATTGCCCCAACTCACTCCTGGAGGTATAACTACATGCATGGAGAAATATTTTCTACCCATATTGTTGTTGCTACTGCTTTATTGTTGCTTTTGCACTATTTCTACAACCACTACATTAATGAGTCTGATCTCCCCAAATCTTGAAGTACTAGCTTCCATAGGGCTTCTCCCTCTGAAACTAGCCTCCCTCTGAGTTTCGATCTCCCTATGGGAAATCTCACCGCTCCTCAATCTACTAATATCAATGATCACAACTCATTTTTGTGTCAATAAACATTGGCTTACTGATCTTCCCACTAGTAGGCTTTTATCTCCATTAAGAAGTTTACACACAGGGTATTTTGGATCTGCCCTGAACTAGGGCTCCATAACTTTGCCTCCTAGTAGCTCATTAGTTATTTAATGATCACTGTACATGAGGAATTCAATGGTTGGTTTCTAATGTGAATCCAGCTCTGATACCATGTAGAAATTATGGTGTAGATTTGCAATTGCTCATGAAGTTTTAATCAAATTGCAAGACACAAACCTACTTTATTGCTTTGCGGAAAGTAATTCACAATTTAGAACAAAAATCTCAAACATGAAATAAGAAATCACACACATGCAAATATTATTTTTCCGGGGGAAAGAAAACTGCTAAAAACCCCAATGTGTGCTTGCATTAATATGATGAATAGAGATGTATTACAATTGCTTAGCTCAACTGAGCACAACCTGCAAGTCCATAACCTATCTCTTTGCTCATTGAGAAGCCCTGACCCAGACTTAGTCAATTTATACCTCTTCTTAAGCCCCTATTTGCTTTCATTTCTCCTTGAGGAATTAGCCCCTATTATTTAGGAATTTACTCCAAAATGCTTGCACAATTCCTAGAATTGTGTTGGCATTATGACACAGGTTTGGCACTATGGCACAGGTGTTGTCCTTGATGGCAACTCACTTAGATGGAAGATCACAATTCAGGCTCTCAGAATGAAAGAAAAAGAGATAAACGTAGGTTCCTCTTAACCAAGTCACGTATACACGCGGGTTCGACAATCAAAAGGCGCATATACGTATGCATGCACTTTCATGCAAGGAAAAGCACGTACATGTGGGAAAAATTATTTTTGGTCCATGGTATTTAGTGCTTAGTATTTGGACCTATGGTTTTGGACCATGGTATCTCGTCCGAAGTGTTTAACCCAGGTATTGGGTCCATGGTATTGATTCTCTATGGTTTTGGACCATGGTATTGAGTAAGGCCTAAGGCTATAAAAGGGGAAGGAGATCATTTGGCGAAGGCATTCACTCAAGCATTGAATATCTTATGAAGAGTAAGATCTAGAATTGGGTTATGGTGCATAGCTGGATCTGAACCAAGGAGGAACCTGAGCGCTAGAAGAAGGATAAGTTCTATTGTTGGGTCAAGATCTTAAGGCTTGAATAGTAGTATCTTTGTGTGATTTTGATTTGTTATATTTGACGCATGACTTGATCTATAAATCTGATAATCTGGGTATAATTCATGTCTGAATAAGTGAAAAGGGTAAGATTATCTTTTATAGATCTGTACGCAAGTTCAGCGAAGCAAAGGCACGTATACACACTGGTTCGGTAATTTAAAATAGCGTATACACAGGTTGGCCTTAATACAACAGTGTATGCACGCAGGTTCTACATATTGAAGTAGGGTACGTCTCATGAAATATGTTTTAGCTACTTTTGTTTATTGCTGCAGTGTTTTGGGTTCAGGATTGGTTTTTGGTTACTATCAATGTATTCTAGTTATAACATTCAAAGAAGTAATTGTTTGATTCAGTTTTGATTGAAGCAAAGGAGATTGGTTGATGCAGATGTATTTGATGTTCAATTATTTTCATTGATGGATCCAGTCTAAAAATTTATGAAATGTGGCCCCTGGAAGAAAAGAGAAGGTTGTAGCCTTCTGTAGGTCAGCACCTATGTACTAGTACATCAGCTAATGCAAGAGCTAAGGGGGTTGTAGCTCCCTTCCAGGAGAAGCTGGAAAATGAGAGAAGGTTGTAGCCTTCTGCAGGTAGAAGCCTGTGTACTAGTATAAGACTGCACTAGTACAGATCCATTGTAAAAAGAAGTTTCTAATTGAAAGAAGATAGAGAGGAATTGCAGCAGGTGGTTTTCACCCACATTGGATTTCCACCTTATATCTTGTGTTCTTAAGTGTGACTGCATGTTCTGTTTACTATTCCTAGTTATTGTTTATATGGTTCTGACACACAGATTAATGATCCACATTTGAAGAATAAATTAAATTATAAGTCTGCAAGTTATACGCGAGTTTCCTTAACTGCAGTTGCATATATACGTCATTTCCACTAATTGAAGTAGCGTATGCAAATTTGATTATGAAATGAAAAATAATTGACTTGATAATACTAGTTCACC
The DNA here is from genome assembly GCA_031772625.1 of Pinus tabuliformis. NCBI lineage: Eukaryota > Viridiplantae > Streptophyta > Pinopsida > Pinales > Pinaceae > Pinus > Pinus tabuliformis. The sequence continues at coordinate 448,990,965 of CM062811.1, forward strand.
CCCCCTCTTAGTATTATTTCCAACAATTGGTATCAGATCAGGTCCTTCAGAAGAATCTTGATCGTGAAGGAAGATCTATCATCATGAGCAACTACGAAAAAGAGGCATCGATCAGGCCACCAATCTTTGATGGGAGCAACTTTGTCTATTGGAAGGTAAGGATCACAACCTATCTTCAATCTCTTGTTATAGAAGTTTGGGATATCGTGGAAGTAGGATACACATTTCCATCAACAACTCCTACAGATACGGCTGGTAAGAAGCAGTATGAAATAAATGCAAAGGCTGTCAATACTCTATTAGGGAGTTTATCTCAATCCGAATTTGTCAAGGTTATGCAGCTCAAAACCGCAAAAGAAATATGGGACAAGATCATTCTGAGCTATGAAGGAGATGATCAGGTAAAATGTGAAAAACTACAAACTCTCAGAATTCAATATGAAAATCTCAGAATGTACAATGATGAAAGTGTGGCTAATTATTTCTTACGTATAGATGAGATTGTTAATTGTATGAAAAACTTGGATGAAGAGATAAAAGAAGTTACTTTGGTTGAAAAGGTTCTAAGATCTTTGTCTTCTAAGTTTGAATCAAAAGTCTCTGCCATAGAAGAAAAACAGGATCTACAGAGTATTACCATGTCACAGCTGCATGGAATCCTAACTGCTTTCGAAATGAGAAAAGGGGGACCATCAGGCAGGAGAGAAGCCGCATTCAAAGCTTCAGGAAAAGGAGATTACAATGAGTCAGGACATATGTCAAAAGGAGAGGAAGAATCAAACTTTGTCAAGAACCTTCAACGAGTTTCTGGAAGATTCAGAGGTAAGCTAACTTTCAAATGCTTTGCTTGTGGAAGAGTTGGTCACTATGCAGCCAAGTGTCCTCATAAAGATAAGCTTGATAAAGGTAAGGAACTAGTTAGATGGAACAAAAAACAGAATGTAAGTAACAAGAGCTATTATGCACATGAAGACAGTGATGGATTTTCAATTAGTGATGAAGATGAACAATGTAATAATTATAGACTTTTGATGTCTTTTGAAGATGATTATTTCTTGGATGCTATAGATGAAAATGATCTCTATGAAGAAATTTCTAAACTTAAAATCTGTTTAGAAGAAAAGAGTATGATCATAGATACTCTGACATTCCAACTTGCTGAAAGGGAAAAACACAATGGGACTTAGAAAAGATATTGAGAAAACAAAATCTCTTAATCTTAGATTTGCTAAAGGATCTGAAACTTTAGATGAGATTATCAAAGTGTAGCATTCTCCACTAATCAAGACAGGTCTTGGATATACTGAAGAAGCATCTCAAGCACAGAAGCCATCCACCTCCAAAAGTTATCTTGATGCAGCAAGGAGAAGTGAACAGGTTGACAATCGACAACAAAGGCATAAAGCAGATCACCAGGTAAATCAGGGTCAATCTACCTCAAGGATGAACAGAGATCACCAAGTACATCGGGGACAATCTACTTCAAGGATGAACAAAAGCTACAACCAACCGCAGGTAAATCATTCTCAATTTGCCTCAAGAATGAATGTCTATGGAAACTACAATCACCTGGACGGAAGGTTTGATAATCGCAGGAATTTCTTCAATGGCCAATGTTTCTCTTGTCATAACTTTGGACACAAAGCAGCTCAATGTGTTGCCTACAAGACCATCATGACCAGAGAAGCACGAAATCAAAGGAGTGTGACTGGAATCATGAAAAGAACCTACAATAACTTTTCTGCTCTTGAAAATGAAATATAATGTTCTATTTGTAACAACTTCGGTCATGAAGATTCTGAATGCAGGAGTAGGTTTCGACAAACAATTCAGAAGGATCAAGCTTCATTGAGTCCCAAAACATGGAGAAAGAAAGAACCGCAACCAGAAAGATGTGGTATAGCCTTATATGTGGAAGGACAGGAAAATCAGTGGTACATCGACAATGGATGCTCGAAACATATGACAGGTGATAAAGAAAAACTTCAGTCATATAGTGCCTTAGAAAAGGAAAGGAAGGTCTCATTTGGAAATGACACCCCTGCATTCATAAAAGGTAAAGGTTCTATTATTTTGAAAGAAAAAGTCAAAGCTGGAAATTTTATGTATGTTGATGACTTAAAACATAATCTATTGAGTGTCAGTCAAATGTGTGATCAAGGAAATGAGGTAATATTTTGATCAAATGGATGTATTGTTTGTGAGCTTGATATAGGAGAAACAATGATCAAAGGCATAAGAACTCCAAATAATTTATACATACTCAAGGGAGGACAACAACAATGCTATCTAAGCAAGAATGATGAACACTAGCTATGGCACAAAAGATTGGGGCATCTAAGCTTCTCTCAGATAAGGAAAGCATGCAAATATCAGGCGGTTCGTGATCTCCCTGACATCAGAATTCCAGACAATACAATATGTAAATCATGTCAGTTTGGTAAGCAAACCAGAACTAATTTCCTTAAGAAGAAAGGATCAACTAGTAAGCCACTTGAACTTGTCCATACTGATGTATGTGGTCCATCCAGGAAAAGGTCACCTCGAGGAGAAGAATACTTCATATTGTTCATTGACGACTTTTCTAGGATGTGTTGGATAGGACTTCTGAAGCATAAAGATGAAGCTTTCGAAAATTTCAAAGCATTCAAAGCCTTGGTTGAAAATGAATCAAACATAGAATCAAATGCCTCAGGTCTGATCGACGGGGGGAATTTACCTCAGATGAAATTTTCGATTTTTGTGAAGAACATGGAATAAGAAGGAAATTCTCTACTGCAAGGACTCCTCAGCAAAATGGAGTAGTGGAAAGGATGAATAGAACGGTTCAACAAATGGCTCATGCTATGCTTGATGAATCTAGAACTCCCGCAACCTTCTAGGGTGAAGCTGCATTTGCTACCGTTATTATTCTCAACAAGACAAACGTCCGGGTGAACAACACTCAAACTCTTCATGAAATTTGGTATGGTAAGACTCCTACGATAAAATACTTCAAAATTTTTGGAAGCAAATGTTACATCAAAAGGACTGATGAAAACCTTGGCAAGTTTGAACCTAGAGAAGATGAAGGCATTCTCCTTGGTTACTATCCCCAAAGCAAAGGATATGAGTGTTACAATAAAAGACTTAGAAAAATTGTTGAAAGTATTGATGTAGTGGTTGATGAAGAAGGAAACATTCCAAGGCAGGTAAAATCCGAAGATTTTGAAGATGATGAGGACTATCATTCAACATCAAATCAGACTAATGATGAAGAAGACACCTATGAGGAACCAGAAGAACAGATAAGGGTAGAAGAAAAGACTCCATCCAGGTATGTCCAGAATAATCATCCAGAAACTCAAATTTTGTGGCAGAAAGAGGCAGGTGTACAAACAAGAAGAACTATTTCAGAAGCTTCAAGCTATCTAGCATTGCTCTCCTCCACTGAACCACGAAATGTAAGTGAAGCATGCAAAGATGAATGCTGGGTCAAGGCCATGAATGAAGAACTTGAGCAGATTGAAAAGAGTAACACTTGGGAGTTAGTTCGTATAACAAATGATAAAAATGTCATAGGGACAAAATGGATATTCAAAAACAAGCTGAATGAGAATGGAGATGTTATTAGAAACAAGGCCAGACTTGTTTGCAAAGGGTATGCTCAACAAGAAGGCATAGACTTTGAAGAAACTTTTGCACCAGTTGCTAGACTTGATGCCATAAGAATGCTCCTTGCTCTTTCTAGCTTTCAGGAGTTCAAAGTATATCAAATGGATGTGAAATCTGCCTTTCTAAATGGAGACTTAGAAGAAAAAGTGTACATTGAGCAACTAGATGGATTCATCCTTGGGAATGATCCAAAACTTTTATACATACTCAAAAAGGCTCTCTATGGCCTTAAACAGGCTCCAAGGGCTTGGTATTATCGTTTGGATAAGTACCTCCATCAACAAGGTTTTTCAAAAGGATCAACAGATGGAAATCTATATATAAAAATCGATAATGACAAATTGCTAATACTTGTTGTGTATGTTGATGATATCATCTTTGGCAGCAATGAAGAAGCCATGAGTCAAAACTTCGCTTTGGTGATGCAAAAAGAATTTGAAATGTCCTTACTTGGTGAGCTCACATATTTTCTTGGTTTACAAGTCCAACAAAACAAAGACGATATCTTTCTATCGCAAACCAAGTACCTCAAGTAGATTTTGAAGAAATATGGAATGGAGGATTCCAAACCGGTATGTACCCTTATGGTAATAGGATGCAGCCTCAGCGCAAATTATGAATCAACAATAGTGCATCAACCAACCTATAGATCAATGATTGGAAGTCTGCTCTATTTGACAGGTACCCGACCAGACATCATGCATGCAGTTGGAATAGTCGGAAGATTTCAGGCAAATCCAAAGGAAACTCATCTTCAGGCAGTCAAAATATTTTTGAAGTATCTTCAAGGAACTCAAAACTATGGCTTATGGTATCCTAGAGATACAAATCTCACATTTCATGCATATACAGATGCAGATTGGGCAGGAAGCGTGGATGACAGAAAAAGCACTAGTGCTGGTGCATTCTTTATGGGTTCCAGATTAATATCTTGGTTCAGCAAGAAACAAAGTTCAATTGCATTATCTACAGCTGAAGTTAATCATCTGAGTTAGACTGATGTCCCGCTACTTAACTGACCACCAACTAGTTCTATTAACAGTTAGAACTAGTTTAACTAATTATCACTGAAATTAACTCAATCTAGGCTCCTAAAATTTAGGAATCATTACATACAACTGAACTTCATGCCCTTAACTTGAATTAACTGAGCTAGACTCCTATAAAACAAGAATCAACACATGTAAATTGAAATTCAACTCATTAACTCAAATTGAGTGTTCTTAATTGAGTGACAAGAGCCATGTCACCTCAGTTAACTCCTCCAAGCTGTTTGTTGGTGTGGAATTTCAAATTTCCTCAATTTAATCAAGGTAAAATCAAATTGAGAATTTATTGTTGCATTTTTCAACAAAAAGACATTCACCAATTTGCAAATTGTTTGAAAGCAAAAATGTGTGTGCATGTTGATTTTAGAAATGGTCTCTAGAGTCAAGTGGTTTATAAAAAATACATCAAGCTAAGCACACTTAAGGAATAGATAAGAAGGCCCACAAAATGTTTTCATAAATTCTCAATAACATGGAAATTTATGGTTCTAGCTTTTCCTGTGATCAAGAGATAGTTAGCGTGGAAGGTGGATAACGAGAATAGAATTATATTAGGGGAGGATCCCTAGGTTAGTTATAATATAAATTTCAGTTTTTAAAAAATTAGTGACTTCCACATGAGAGGGAGTATTTCATTCTTATCCAAGTGGTTGATCCAAACCCTACCTCCGTTTGGAGATGAGAATTCAAAACAATATGTAGGATTAAGATTGTTGATGATAAAGCTTTGGAATGGGAAGCATTTATAGTGAGTATACGTTCTAGCCATGCTTGACCCAAGGACCCAAAAAATGAATTGATTTGATTGAGAAATTATGCAATGAGTATTTGCACACCAAAGACGAGTCATAAGGTATTATGTAAGGTTGCACGATAAGTAATCCTGATTGAGTGGAAATGTGTAGGAAAATTTAAGTCTCCTTTAAAATCTCATATATTTGTGTGGTGCTCTTAGTAATAAGGTTTTAACATGTCATATAATAAAAAAAGAGGTTCTCAATGTATAAATAGATTCCCTTCATGCAAATAAAATGAAGAGACCATTCAAGATCTATTTGTGTCTTGTGTTCACTATTCAATTTTGGAAAGAAGTAAATCCTATTGGAGGATTGTAAAATGTTCAAAGAGGACCATCAATCGAGGAAAGTTTAAGGACATGGTGTGGGAACATGGTAGTGAAAAAATTCAAAGCTTTGCCACTTAGTATAACCTAGGGATTGTGCCTTGCAATGAATACAAGTCTTTTGAAAGTAGTCTATTTCAATAATACAATGTGTCACTTCAAAAAAAGTATCCTAAATGGTTATAATAAACAAAAAAATGAAAATCATTGTGGGTAAATTAATTGTTGAGGTTGTTGACAAATTAGGGGCTTGGTGTTAATTTGGTGTTATGAATATAATTCATAACAGGTGACATAAATAAAATTTATGTAAATATTAAATAATCAAATATTGGTTATGTTAAATAGTCAGTAAGTTAAGTGAAAAGGCATGTTTAAAAGACATGCCCAGTCATCAAAGGACACCTGCTTAGGTATATATAGGCGGGTACTCATTGTAACATTCATCACTTATACATTTTATATATTAATAAATTATTATTTACAAATACCTTTTGTGTACTTTTACATTCAAGTCTACAAGCTATCATTTTTTATGCTTCATTTGGCAGCTCAGGGATAAATTCCCTTCATTGGACAAAATTCCTCATTCAGAGAGACCCAAAATTGCCCCTGGAAGCACTCAATTTGGTTAAGGAAAAACATATTTTTTTGCGAGAAAATCCACAATAGAACAATGTCCAAGTCAGCCTAGAAGCAAAATTGGCACCCCTCCAACTCATATAAATACAAGTTGAGGCACACCTCATTTGGCATCACATCAACACATATTTCTTCTCTCTCCTCTTCTCATTGGTTCGTACAACTCTAAAAAAGTGCAAGTTGACTTCCCACGTGATAGGGTCTCGGAGGAGCTCTGAGTTTCTGCATTAACTTTATGTTTTGGTGACTTTGACCAATGTTGACCTTGACGTTTTAGGCATAGTTTGACTTTGATCTTTTGGGATAATTTTTTTCCTTCTAGGCCACATTCTTTGGCGCAATAACAGAGGCATTCTGGACACTTTGACCTGCATTGACTGTAGGCTTGATTGCAAACTTTGACCGTAGGGAATCTCTCTCCATTGACATGATTTGACTGCTTGGATTGGGATTGTTTTGACCCTTGTTTGACCAACATTGAAGGTTGAATTTGTGGAATGATAACCAAGCTTGATTGAAAGTGTTATTAGTTGAATTTGTGGACTGGTTAGGGCACATTTGACTATAATTTGTAGACTTGCACATAATTGTAGACTTTGATAGTTGACCAGAATTGACTTTTGAAGCTCATCATTAGTTGGATATTGGTTTGTCTATTTCGATAGTCCAAGGTTTGACTTTGACTCATTGTTGATTGGATTATCGTACTCTGTACTGAACATTTATGACAACCTAACAAGAAGAATAATTTGAAAGGGTTTTCCCCCTTGTGAGGCTTTTCCCTAGTCTTTGACCAATCTTGGTGTCTCTTGTCATTGCTTCTGATTGTCTCTTATTATATATTGCATTTATTATTTTATCTATAATTGTTATTGTTTACACGAAGATTGAATTAATTTCCAATTAAAGTTAATATTTGGGCTAAAGTGATTGTAACAACATAGAACAATGGAAATTAACATGGTATTAGAGCTAAGGTAAAGAGCAAAGCCCAAAGAGATAAGAGATAAGAAGCAATCAAATTTTAAAGAAGTTAAAGGAGCTTATTTGATTTGGACAAGATTGCTTCCTCTTTCTTCAAGGACAATGAGAAGTTGGGTGATTCATCAAAATTTGTTGCATGGAAGATCAAGTTAGAAGTCATATTGGATGACAATGATGTTTTGGAATATGTGCAAGGGAAGATTCCCGAGCCTACGAAGAATGCTCCCGCTGGCAACAAGTCGTTTATGCTCGTAATTGAAGAAGTCCAAAGATATGTATGATAAATTGGTAGGGATGTATCAAGTCAACAACTTGAACCACATTCTCTGTTTGAAGAACAAACTCAAAGAAATGAAGATGAACACGGGGGTATATGTGCAATCCTACATTGTGAGGGTATCTCAACTAAGAGATCAACTACAAATTGCTGGTGAGCCTGTATCTGATAGAGAGTTAGTGATGATCACTCTTCAAGGTCTTCCTCCTATATGGGAAACCTTCATTACTACTATAAGAAACAACAACAAACTCCTAAAATTTGAGGAGCTCATTAGACAGTGTACCCATGAGGAAGCTAGGATGATTGCCCGTAGAATAATTCCAAAGAATGAAGAAGCATATGCTTTTGTTGCTCAAGACAAGAAGAGGAAAGGTAGAGGAGGTCCATCTAATTCAAGGAAGTCTGGTCCAACGCCCAGAGGCTCCAATAGAAGTAAATAAAGAAGACACATGGATATGTTTAAGATTGAGTGTTATAATTGTTACAGGTTTGTCCATTATGCTCAATATTTCCGAGAAAGAAGCAATGCTCCAAGGACAAGATACAACAAAAATTGTGGCTTCAACAATAGCAGGTTCAATAATAGAAGAAGAGATGATTGAAGAGTAATAGATGATAGAAGAAGAAGAGATGCTTTGGATGATCATGAAGAAAACCATCGTCCTCAAAAGAAGTCAAGGAACTCTAGGTATGAAAGTAATGCAACTACTAGTCAATCTGAGTTTATTATTATTTATGCCCTTTCTAGTTCTTCTCCATTGGATTTGTATGATAGTTGGTTGGTATATAGTGGGGCTTCTAGACACTTCTTTGGTTATAAGGAAGTCCTCTCAAATTTGGTGGAGAGGGAGACAAGTTTGAAGATTATTCTTGGAGACAGTTCTACATATTCAGTGACAGGCTTTGGTTATGTCAAATTTGATTTGGAATCTGGGGAATCTATTCTTCCCCATGAAGTAAGGTATGTTCTAGGTTTAAATAAGAACCCGGTATCCATATCTGTGTTGAGAAATGGCAACAAGAAATTCCAATTTAATTTGTCCTTGAATTAATCTGAGAATTAAAATTGAATTCTATTCTCATAGCAACTTGTAAATAGTTAATTAAGTTTAATTAACTTAATTAGCTAAGGAATTTCGAGTTGGAAGTCTTTATGTAGTCATGTATATGTTCTCCCTAAGTTTTAGGGGTCTAGTATGAGTTTAAGTTGAGTTTGAAATTATATCACTCAGTTTACTGAGTTAAGTTCAGTTAAATTAGTTCTAAATTATTTTTGGAACTTATAGAGGACTAATAGTCAGTTGGTGCACTAATGCATCCACTAGTGCTACTCCAATTAACTGAAGATTTCCTCATGAGAAACTCATGCATTTCAGTTCAGAGAAAGACCTAGTTGAGACTAGAGTGCAGGGATACTATCTGTTGTATGATTTACTGAGTTGTATATATCATGCATGCAATTAGGAACTGGACCTAGTTTGGATTGCACAATTTTGGATGCATTGGATTCTCATTAATATGGGCTATTCATCCATAGGAATGGTGCAAGGAAATAGGGCTTGGAGAGCTACAAAATTGGCTAAGTGTTGGCCAAGAGCTTGCTTGTGAGCTAAGAGAGTTGAGCATACTTTTGCGGAATTGTTCTAGTGAGAACAAGCTTTGTATCTTCACTCACATTTCTGATATATGCAATATAGATAGTGGGGTTTTGACCAGTGTCTTTCCTGAGATACATCTTGTGTTATGTGCCATTGATTTATATTCTTCTTGTTCTTATTGTTTTCATCGATTTATTGGCTTCCGCTGATTGAAAGTAGAAGTAGATTCTAGTCCCGTCCTTTAGTAAGTTGCATGAGCTTGTGAATCTACAGGATTTTCTACATGGTATCAGAGTTGAGAACAATATAATAGAGGAGATTTCGAAGTTTTGAGTTTTGGGTTACAAGTGAAATTTGAATTTTCATTACATACTTCAGGATTGACAGATGGCGTTCTACGGTTTGCAGCTCGAGTATGCCTTATAAGGCAACTCAAATTTTATAGCTTGGAGGGATAGAATGGAGGCTGTGCTAGAGGATAATGGTTTGAAGGAATTTGTTGATCAAGAAATTCCTAAGCCAACAATATTGGATGCAGAAAATTTGGCTGAACGGAAGAAGTGTGTGGCAAAGGCAAGGCGAATAATCCATGAGGGAGTTTGAGACCACATTGTCTCGAGTCTCCATTGCAAGGAAACTCCGTATGCTATGTGGAAAGAATTGAAAAACTTGTTTCAGAACAACAATGACCAAAGGAAATTGGCATTGAAGGACAAACTTAGAAAAATCAAAATGGAGAAAGGCGAGACTATTCCAAAATACTTGACCAAGTTCACTCAATGTCATGATGAACTTGGAAGTGTTGGAATCACGGTTGTCGAGGATGATATCATGAGTCTTGCTCTTATAGGACTCCCAAAGAGTTGGCATAGTTATCATGACTCTGTTAATGGTTGGGAGAAGCTGCTAGATTGGGAATGACTATGGTCGGATTTGATGCAGGAGGAGATCAGGAGGAACACCAGGGATGGCTCTTCATCAACAACTGATGATGGAGAACTGTGCCTTAACAATTAAGGTGAATAAGGGGAAAGGAAAAGATTCCCATTCCAAATCGTATTCTTATCATGGAGGTAGGAATAAAGACATGATGAAAGTTAAGTGCTTTCATTGTCATGAGATGGGCAATTTTGCTGCAAATTGTCCACTCAAGAAGTCCAAGAAGAAGTCCCTAGGAGAAGCAGCGGGTGAGGCTTTGGCCTCTCAATTTGAATTGGCCTTTTCCCTCATTGCATGCATGGTGTCATCAATGATGGGAATTTTATGGTACTTAGATAGTGGAGCTCCATTCCACATGACTGGCGACAAAGAGTTATTCAGTGACCCGGAGGAGAAAGATCTCCAGATGCATATCAAGATGGGTGATGACGGGAAGTATAGTGTTACTGGATTTGGCATGATTACTTTTCAAAGGGAACATGGGGCTACACTCACCTTGAAGAATATTATGTATGTGCCTGAGCTGAATAAGAACTTGGTATCTATTGCCATGCTTGAGGATAGAGGCTATGATGTGATCTTCTCAAAAGGAAAAGTGTTCCTTCAACACAGAGCCATGGGTCAGGTAAAGAAGATAGGGATTCATGTGAAGAATGTATATAAGTTGGAGGTAGAGGAGTGTGCTTCTTTGAGCACAAAAGTAGAAAGGGTACATAGCTAAGACATTGGCGAGTTATGGCACAAACGATTGAGCCACTTTCATCATGGAGATTTGAAGATATTGTAACAGATCTCTATCGGTCTTCCCAAAGGTATGCTTGAGCAAGTTGATACATGTAAGGGGTGTACTTTGGGAAAATACACCAAGTCTTCCCTTCAAGACAGAGATAGTCTAACAAAGGATATTCTAGAGAGAGTCCATTAAGATGTGTGTGGACCATTCTCGACAACATCCACGACCAGGCATAGGTATTATGTTATATTTGTTGATGACTATTATCATAAATGCTGGATTTTTTTCATGTAGAAAGAGGATCAAAATTTCACAAAGTTCTGTGAGTTTAAAGCATTGGTGGAGAAAGAGTCAGGCAAGAAGGTTAAAGCTCCAAGGAGTGATAACAATGGTGAGTATGTATCAAACGAGTTTAAGAAATTCTGTGTAGTGGAAGGGATTAAATAGGGGTTGACGACACCCCATAAGCCTCCGCATAATGGGGTGGCCGAGAGGAAGAACATAAGCATAGTAGGGGCAACGAGGGAAATGTTGCATGATCAAAGCCTACCACTACGCTTTTGGGTTGAGGCATGCAACACAATGATTTATGTTCAGAATCGTAGCCCACATCAGATACTTGAGATGAAGACACCACATGAGGCTTATTCTGGTAAGAGGCCATATGTTGGTCACTTTAAGATTTTTGGGTCATCGTATATTTCCATTTGACCAAAGATGCACGGAAGAAGATTGAGTTGACAACAGATTTGGGGATATTCGTGGGGTACATTGATACACCCTCACAACTATCGGTTGTACTTTCCGACCAATAGGATGACAGTGGTTCGAAGGGATGCCAGATTCGATGAGGAGAAGGCCAGGCGAGTTTCCCTTGAGAGGGAGCTTGCGCTACATGGAGATGAGGAGCTTTTAGCTCCTAAGGTTGATGATATTCAGATTGATGTGGAGCAACCACATCCAGAGGATTCGGGAGTGGAGACATCCACTCAGGCAGAGTCTTCCAGAGAGGGAAGAAAGTGCACAAGAGAGGTTGACATATTGTTGGATGGTGCACAGGAGAATGTGGGAGCAACCACTTCTCAGTGCAGTCAGAGGAGGCCACCTGAGAGGTACACCAGATACATGGCTCTTATGGGCAAATGCATTGTGACTGAGCCCTATTCCTTTAACGAAGCAGTGCAACAACTGGTTTGGGTTGATGCCACGGTGGAGGAGTATGACTCCATAGTTCGTAAGAGTGTTTGGGATGTGGTCCCGAGACCAGAGGACAAGTCAGTGGTGAGCTCCCGTTGGATTTACAAGGTAAAGCAAACTGCAGATGGTAGTGTGGAGAAGCATAAGACTAGATTTGTGGCCTGTAGCTTTTCACACGTAGAGGAGATTGACTATGATGAGACATTTTCTCTTGTTGCAAGGTACTCGTCAATCAGATATATATTAGCACTATCAGCATAGGTGGGTTGGAAGATACATCAGATGGATGTGAAGGAAACCTTCCTTAATGGTTTGATTGAGGAAGAGGTGTACATAGAGCAACCTGAAGGTTTTGAAACCTTTGACCGTGAGTCGCATGTGTGCCGGCTCAAGAGAGTGTTGTGTAGGCTGAAGCAAGCACCCTGTGCTTGGTACACCAGGAGAGATAGCTACTTCACCGGGTTGGGCTTCATGAAGAGTGAAGTGGATGCGAACTTGTACCACATAGTGGTGGAAGGTAAGTTGTTGATCATTGTACTTTATGTTGATGATCTCATACTGACAATGACGATCAACTGATCAAATCTTGCATGGAGAACCTTGAAAGAGAGTTTGAGATGAAGGACATGGGGCTCATGCAGTACTTTCTTAGCATGGAGGTATGGCAGGGAGATGGGGAGTTGTTTGTGTCTCAGGGAAAGTATGCCAATGAGATATTGAAGAGATTCCACATGGAGAGCAGCAAACCAATGGAGACTCCTCTAGTAGGTAACTGGAGGAAGGAGGATGCTACTTCAGGAGAAGTAGTGAAATCTATTGTTTACCTGCAACTTGTGGGTTCACTCATGTACTTGGTGAACACATGATCGCATATGTGCTATGTAGTTAACCAACTTAGTCAAACGATGGTTAGGCCTACCAAGTTGTATTGGAAGGTGGCAAAGCATGTGTTGAGATACCTCAGGGGAACTTCTCAGTATGGATTATGGTACATACAGACAGAGGGAGTGAAGCTTCAAGGCTTCACCGATGCAGATCGCGCTAGGAGTCCATCTGACAGGAAGAGCACATCAAGAGGGATCCTCAGTATTGGGTCAATGACAATTTCTTGGTACAAAAGGAAACAAAGATCAGTTGCACTTAGTTAGGTAGAGGCAGAGTACATGGCTGCAAGTCAGGCAACATGTGAGGCCATATGGATGAGGAAGTTCCTGGTTTGTTTGTTTGGTCAACAGATGGATCCAACTGTGATTTATTGCGATAATCAGAGTTGTATCAAACTCTATGAAAATCCAGTTTTACATGATTGGTCTAAGCATATTGATATCCGATATCATCATATCAGAGATTGTGTATTGAGGCAGATTATGTTGTTAGAGTACATTCCCATGGAAGAGAAAGATGCTGAAATTTTGACAAAGGCATTGTCAAGATGTAAATTTGAGTTTCACAGAGACAAGATCGGGGTAGCTGATAATCCCTTTCTTGTTGAGAGGGAGCGTTGAGAAATGGCAACAATAAATTCCAGTTTAATTTGTCCTTGAATTAAACTGAGAATTAAAATCGATTTATATTCTTATAGAAACTTGCAAATAGTTAATTAAGTTTAATTAACTTAATTAGCTTAGGAATTTCGAGTTGGAAGTCTTTGTGTAGTCATGTATATGTTCTCCCTAAATTTTAGGGTCCAGTATGAGTTTAATTTGAGTTGGAAATTAGATCACTCAGTTTATTGAGTTAAGTCTAATTATATGAGTTCTAAATTGTTTTTGGAACTAATAGAGGACTAATAGTAAGTTGGTGCACTAATGCATCCACTAGTGCTACTCCAATTAACTGAAGATTTCCTCGTGAGAAACTCATGCATATCATTTTAGAGAAAGACCCAGTTGAGACTAGAGTGCAGGGATAATGTACTATCAGTTGTATGATTTATTGAGTTGTATATATCATGCATGCAATCAAGAACTAGACCTAGTTTGGATTGTGCAGTTTTGGATGCACTGGATTCCCATTAATATGGGCTATTCAACCATAGGAATTGTGCAAGGAAATAGGGGCTTGGAGAGTTGCAAAATTGGCTAAGTGTTGGCCAAGAGCTTGCTTGTGAGCTGAGAGAGTTGAGCATACTTGTGCGGAATTGTTCTAGTGAGAAAAAGCTTTGTATCTTCACTCATATTTCTGATATATGCAATACAAATAGTGGGGTTTTGAGCAATGGCTTTCCCTAGATACATCTTGTGTTATGTGCGATTTATTTATCTTCTTCTCGTTCTTATTGTTTTCATCGATCTATTGGCTTCTACTGGTTGAAAGTAGTAGTAGATTCTTGTCCTGTGCATTAGTAAATTGCATGAGCTTGTGAATCTATAAGATTTTCTACAATTGGCCCTTAAAGACAAAGGACGAGAGTAGCTTTCATAAGAGGAAAAGTCCTCACTTTGCCTACGGAATAATGCATGAGGGATGCATTCACATTGGGATCTAGAGTTGAAGGACTCTATAGAGTCATTGGAATACCTCCATTGGAAATGGTACACAACACCAATCATCAAAGTGAGTTATGGCACCAAAGATTAGCACATCTACATTGTGAAGATCTACTGAAATTGAACAAGTTAGTCTTTGGGAATCTTGATATTCAAGCTAGACATAGATGGAGTATGTCCAGGGTGTTCCAGTGGAAAGAAGACAAGGGAACCATTCCCTCCAGCAAGAACAAGACTAATGACATTCTCCAACTCATTCATTCTGACATATGTGGACCCATGCATGTGCATTCTCTTGGTGGTCATCTCTACTACATAACTTTTATTGACGATTTCTCCAGGAAGACATGGATGAAGCCTTTGATATGCTCAAGGACTTCGACACTAATCAAAATCAAATAGGGAATAAAATTAAGATCTTCAGGTCTAAAAATGGTGGAGAGTACATTTCAAATGAGTTCATAGAATTCTGCAAGAAAGAAGGTATCAATAAAGAAACTAGGTGCCCTATAATCTCAAACAAAATGGAGTAGTTGAAAGAAATAACAAGTCCATTGTGGAAGCTACACGAGCAATGCTCCATGATCAAAAGTTGTCAAAGTTCCTTTGGGGAGAAGCAACCAATATAGCAGTATATGTTCAAAACAGGGTTCCTCATTAAGCATTGGACAACAAGACTCCCTAAGAAGTATTCACAGGTGTGAAGCTCGACATTAGACATCTCAGGATATTTGGTTGCTCCATATATTTTCACGTGTCGAAGGACAAAATGACCAAGTTGGAAGCCACTAAAAGGAAAGGTACGTTTTTTGGGTACTGTGAAAATTATACAGCATTTAGAATATATATTTCTAGTCAAAGAAAGGTTGAGTTTAGCATGGATGTAACTTTTGATGAAGATGTTGCCCTTAGAAAAGCAAGGAACCTTCTTCTGCCTCCTCCTCCTAAAAAAAGGATGATGATATGGATCTACTAGAAGGTCCTTC
Source organism: Pinus tabuliformis (assembly GCA_031772625.1). Taxonomy (NCBI): domain Eukaryota; kingdom Viridiplantae; phylum Streptophyta; class Pinopsida; order Pinales; family Pinaceae; genus Pinus; species Pinus tabuliformis. The sequence goes on from CM062811.1 coordinate 449,006,639, forward strand.
CATGCCAAAATATGAGAAGGACATTGTTGATTATCCCATGGATCCATTGGACCCTCCTCCAAGTGATCCACCCACCAGGAAGAGACCATTATAGCTTCAAGATACATTACAAGATGTTGAGAAACATATTCGTGCTAAAGGAACCTTTAGATAAAGCAAGAATCCATGTCGGTATTAGGGATACATTTTAGCCATGAGTGCGATCATTCAGGCTAAGCCCTCCACCTTTGAAGAAGACATGAAAGAAAAAGTTTGGAATGATTCCATAGCCAAAGAGTATAAATCAATAATGAAAAATGATGTATGGGATGTTGTTATAAGACCAAAGGGAAAATGAGTTGTGACTTCGAAATGGCTATATTCAAAATCAAACATGGAGCTAATGGAAGCATTGAGAAGTATAAGCAAGGTTCATAGCTTGAGGGTTCTCCTCGAAAGAGGGAGAAGAATGTGATGATATATTTGCTCCCATTTCTCACTACACCACTATTAGATGAATCATTTCCCTTGTTTCTAGTCAAGGATGGAATCTTCACTAGATGTATGTAAAGCCGAGATTTCTTCATGGCATACTACAAGAACAATTTTATGTTAAGAAACCATAGGGGTTTGAAGTGAAGAACCGAAAGGCACATGTTTGTAGGTTGAAGAAGGCATTATATGGCTTGAAGCAAGGCCCTAGATATAAGTTTTCCCATATTGACAGTTACCTGGTGAAGCTTGGATTCACAAGAAGTAGTGCCGATCACAACCTCTAATTCAAGGTGGTCCAAGGTATGCCTTTTCTTCACAGCTAATGGGCCCTTGATGCTCGAGTGTAAGAGGGAGCTTGCCTCTGAGTTCAAGATGAAGGATCTTGGTATGGTGCACTATTTCCTAGGATTATAAGTTTGGAAGAGACCTGGAGAGATTTTATTCTTTCAAGGAAAATATGTTTTAAAGTTGTTGGAATGATTTGGAATGATAGAATGCAAATCCTTGGACACCTTGATGGAGATGAGTTTCAAGAAGTTGTGCATAGATGCTGTTGGGCCTGAACTAGCTAATATTTCTGAGTATTGAAAACTAATTGGGGCATTGATGTTCCTGTCAACACTCGATCGAACATTTGATTTATCGTAAACACCTTGACTCAAATTCATGAAGGAGCCCCTTCATTCACATTAGGTTGTTGCAAAACACATTTTAAGATATTTGCATGGGACAATTAACCTTGGTCTAAGATATTTTGTTGGAGATGTTCGACTACACGGATAAACTGATGCTGATTGGGCTGGAAACATTATTGGTAGGAAAATGACATTAGGGTGCTGCTTTAGCTTGGGGCCTGTTATGATATCTTGGATGATCATGAAACATAGGTTTTTGGCTTTAAGCACGATCACATAGCTACTGGCATGGTTAGATGTGAGGCAGTTTCGTTAAGAAATCTATTTGGAGAGCTATTTGAGCAGGTCCTAAATACTATAGTGATGTATTATGACAACAAGAGTGGGATATGATTAGTAGAGAATCTCATATTTCATGACAAGTCCAAGCACATTGAGATAATTTACCACTAAATTTGAGACATGGTACAAAGAGGAGCCGTAAGACTCCATCACATATCGACAAATGAATAGATAGTAGACATAATCACCATGGCTTTGCTGAAAGGGAATTTATGGTTTTTAGAGAGAAGCTTGGACTGATGGATGTGACCCTTCCTGGTAAGGGTCCCGATTGATAGAGAACACTGAGCTATGCTCTTCCCCCCTGTTTGAGTTCACATGGAGAGGAATTGAGCCTGAGAGCCCCTAGGTTTGAGGTATATCTGGACAATAGGATAGTTTTGATCCTTACCCTTTGCGGTAAGTGGATATCGCCTATTGTCACAATAGGGTATGCGTGATCCTTGTCATTTATGACAAGATGAGTATCTCCCCCTATCATGATTGAAAAAGTATACCCCTGTATGCATCTTACCCACAAGCAGGGTGATGAGCCCCAAATTTGGTAACATTTTGGGCTCATTTGGCCTAACTACCCTTGCTCAACCCTTCAGTTTTCATAACTTATGCATCATTTTTTAGTATATTTATGTCATTTGTACGAATGAGGGCAGTCACTATTCCTAGGTGGCTAACACGTGCTTATTTCAGGTTTTTTTGACATTTAATGGAGCAAAACCACGCAGATGAAGGCTAGGAGATAGCCAAGATGGGATTGAGATTTTGTAGGAAGGTTGTCCACAGCATTGAATGGCCCTCCTCGTGATCTTCACCCCCAACTCCGAGATCCAACAGCAACCACCACCGAGTTAGAAGGCAGCGAAACGGATTTTGAGGAAGCAGCAGTTCACTCCTAGTTTGGTCAGCCAAATCCCACTGACTTAGGAGGCCAGCTTGGGGCCTCGTAATGTATAAATGATGAGGCTGTAGCCTTCGAAAAGGACTTTTGAAACCTTGTTGCACATTCTAGACTACGAGCTGTTAGCTCTGTTTTGCTCTTTTGTAGCCATTATTGGCATGTTATTTGGCTTATGATTATTATCTTTTAATGGAAAGCAGGCAGATTTGAGTTCAGTTCTGAGTTCTTAAAGGAGCCATAACTCTTGGGGTTGGGCCCAACCTGAGAGCCTAAGGCCTCCTTCCTTTGTATTATTATCTTTCTTTCAGCATTGTATTTCTTTTCCTTTACATGCATTTGGAAACGCAGTTTGCTGAGTTGAATTTCTTGGTGTGGTTAAGTAGGTTAGTTTTATGAAACAGAGTTGCTTCAGTAGTTTAGAATAGAGTAAGGATATTGGAGTTAATAAGAGTTCCAAAAAGGGTTGACTGCACACTCATTTTCACCTCTGTTTAGGGACTGGAATTGCAGACAATGCCACCCACCAAAAACATTGTTTTACATGTTCATGCAATCTTTGATGCCATATTTTCGTTTGTAGAAGCGTCCGTGCGTTCAGATCTTGTGGAATGATTCTTTGCTTCAGTACCATGCATGATTTTCCTCAGAAATAACGTTGCTGTTCTTTGGTTTTATTAAACAGTTAGAATAGGTTAATGAAATTTCGGTTATGTGCAGGACGTGGATGATTTGTTTCGTTTACACTGTGCAGTACTACTCCCTCACTCCCTTATCCTTCTAAGCCATGCCTAGGCCAACTACTCATCTCCCAATTAGACCCCTTGTCCCTCAACTATTCTATCACCCTCGTTATTCTACCTCCTTCGACCTTCCATTCCCTCTACCCTCTTCAAGACAACCTAGCTTTGCACACCCCCTCTTCATCTCATCTCTCTGTCACTGAGTCCTTAAAAAATCCTCTCCTACCTCCCTATCCATCCATGCAGCCTCTTCCACTCACCCATCACCCAAGAATCCGATTGTAGAACATCCTGTAGGAATTATTGAACTTCCTGTAGAAATTCTGAACATCCTGTAGAACCCCTGCAGACTTCCTGTAGAAGCTCATAAACACGGTTGCTTGGAATCCAAACTTTGTGAAACTCTCTGAAAGGACGTTAGGGATTCCTTAGACCCTCTCTGAGCCTTCCTGAGCTCTTCCAAGCATTTCTCCCCTTGATCTACCCCTGCACAGTAAAGACCCAGTTAGAAGCACATGCACAATAATTCCAACAACTTGAACAAAAATACAAAAATATGTTTTCTTCAGATCAAAGTATTCTAGACACATGCATCTCACCTTCCTAGAAGTAATGGCATCTCTTTCAGTAGTTTGCATTCCCACCTTTGCATCAGTAGGACTAGCTGGTAAAATTAGGGTTTGCTAGGGTTTGTGTTTCTTGTTGGCTTTCAGTTCCTTCCTGCAGTAGGTTAATTTCCTTTGAGTTAGCTTTCGTTCATCGGTTAAAAAGCTTCTTCTAAGAGCTCATAGAAGTTGGCTTGAGCCCTAGCGGACTTGTGCCAGCTGACCAAGTGACAGCTGCGGCAAGAGCTAGTACTTGTACATACAGCACCGTCGCTTCCAAGTTTGTTACGAACTACCGGGTTGATAAAATTAGAGAAGGAAGCTCCAGGAGTTGTAGCATTATTGCTACAATACTGGAGCCCACCATCTTTTTGGCGCCGTTGCCGGGGAAGCGTCAGAGTATTAGTAATTGTTGCTTTTCTTCTACTCTCCTACTCTCGCCTTCTGCTAAGTAGTATTTCATTTCCATTTCCTTCCTGCAAAAGTAGTATAGACATTTCCTGCTTTCATAGATTAACATTTCAATTCCGCAATTTCATTTTTGCAAGCGTAGATTAGCATTTCAATTCTGCAAGCGTAGACTAGCATTTCAATTCCTGCAATTTCATTTGAGCGAAGTAGATTAGTTCTTTCCTGCTTTCATTTCAATTCTGCATTTTCGTTTCAGCAAGATAGTTAGTTGTAGATCAATCTGTTTCAGTTTTTGCAGGTACCAGAGAAAAAACAAAAGCAATCAAAAGTCTTTCCATTTCATGCCTCATAGGAATCGAGATCAAACAGGCAAATTCTTACCCAACACCCCCACCACATCACTAAGTCACCCTTCTCTCTTCTTTGGTGACAGTGATCCAGAAGAGCCTATAGGTGAACCTCCTGAGACATACGAAGATCCTATAGCAGAAGAAGAGTTCGAGAACACTCCATCTGAAGCCATGGCCGACCATAGGGGAGAAGATGAGAGAATTGAGGGTGCCTTCCCCATCCGAGAGACCAATGGAGACATGAAAATGAAGAACATCAGTCCCTCCGCTTTACCTCACTTCCATGGACTGACTACTGAAGACCCTGATACCTTCCTGTTTGAGTTTGCTGTCCTTTGTAGAACCTATGACTATACTGAAGATGAGCAGAAGCTGAAACTCTTCCCCTCAACTCTTAAGGATGCAGCACTACGTTGGTTCATGGGCTTACCTGGGAACAGTATCACCACTTGGGCTCAGATGCAGCAAGCTTTCACTACCAAGTACAGGGACTACTGTAGGTCCAAGGAAACCAAGGGAGAAATCTTTCAGATGACCATGGGGAATGATGAGTCCTTAGAGGATTACGAGGAAAGGTTCCAACTTAGCTATAAACGGGCCAGGTACACACTTGACCCTGAATCCCTCAAGTTGGTTCTGCTCCGAGGGGTCCCTAAAGACATCTTAGATACCCTTCACATGCTAGCTGGAGGAGATATTTACCAACTACCTTATGAGGACATAAAGACTGTGTTTAGAAACCACTCTAGGGCAGCCCGGAAAAGAGGTAGAGGAAACATCCTCTCAGCTGGTATTCCTTTCTCCAAACATGAGTTTGCAAATCAATTAGAGGATCTCAAGAGTGAGGCGAGACAGACCATTGCCATGCAACTTGATACATTCTGAATCTAGCAGAAGAAAGAAGAAGCTGAGAGGGCCTTGGCTATCTTCTGCCCTAGGTGTACAAGGAAACACCCTAAGAACGAATGCCCATTACATTCGGTTGAAGTATGTTTTGTTTGTGAGGAGGACCACCCCACAAACCAATGTCCAACCTTACCTGGGCTTAAAGCCATGTATCAAGGGACAGAAGCCCCCACTGAACCTCTCTATTCCCTCAACCAAAGGAGGCCACAAGGACCTAGACCTTACCAACAGGGGATGTAAGGGACACCCCAAGCTTATTACAGCCCCAACCAATCTACTTCTATGCCTTCCTGGGGTCCCCCTGCTCATCCTTCCTGGTCTATGCCTCCTCCATGGTCTTACCCACCTCAGTACCATACTCAACCCACTACTCATTCGTATCACTCACATGCCCAGCCACAGCCTCAGTGGAATGCACCTCAATCGGGGTGGAGGCCCTAGTACAATACTCCTCCTGCCATTTTGCCTCCACCACCAATTCAACCACAACCATTACCTCCTGCTCCTCCAAGGAAACCTCAAATGCCTGCTCAACCGAACCCGAACCCCAACAACAGACAGGCCCAACAGGTATATACTGGGGAAACATCATGCCCTACCTATGCTGTGGAGATCCAGGAGATCAATCTGCGATCTGGAAAGACTCTTCCGGATTGCCAACCTCCTCCCCCAGAGGACGAGGAAGATAAACAGGAAAGTGAACCAAAGGCCATTCCACCCTTTCCTCAAAGACTAACAGCCACCACACAACCCAACCCAGAGGAGGATGAGCTTCTGGGAGAGCTCAAACAGTTGTGTGTGAAAATACCACTTCTCCAAGCCATCAAAGATGTACCGATATACAACAAATTGGTTAAGGAAAAGTGTTTCAGACATCCAGGCAGACGAAAAAGAGATGCTTCAACCATCAATGTCATAGGACAACTGTCTGATCTTATGTTGGGACAAGTCATCTGCCCAAAGTATTTGGATCCTGGGAGTCCTGTAGTAGATGTCCACATCAATGGCACCATCATACCTCACACCTTGATTGATTTGGGGGCTGCCATTAATGTGGTGACCAGAGATACCATGCTCAAACTCAACCTTCAGGGTTCCTTGAGAAAGACCTCGACAGTCCTACAACTAGCAGATCGCTCCACTGTGACTCCCGAAGGGATCGTAGAGGATGTCTTGGTCTCAGTTGACTCTTGGGAGTACCCTGCTGACTTCTTGGTTCTGAAACCAAAGGCAAAGCTTACTGGATACCCTCTCATTTTGGGAAGGCCTTGGTTAGCCACTGCAGATGCTTACATAAGCTGCCGTGCAGGAAACATGACCATCAAAAATGGTCCTATGTCCAAGCAGCTAGTCCTATACCCTCCTGCCCAACCCTTATTAGAGCATGACTTACCACTTTGGTTGGAAGAAGGAGAAGAAGATGAGGTGTACTCAACACCTTTGTGCACCCTAGACACCACTAGGGGAGGCCTCCCAACAGAAGATGATTTGATTGACACCTTGATCCAGAATCCACCTCCCAGTGCACTGTCCTTAGAGGAATTGGTGGAGGATGCCCAAGCCAGCACCTTAGTGGACCTTTGTGCGACCAACCCTGTCACTCCCAGAGTAAAAAATGTGGAGTTCGGCCCTGAGAGAACGTTAAAGATCAGCTCCTCCCTATCTCCTTCCCAGGAAAAGGAGCTGTGTAGTCTGTTGGCTAGTCATCTAGATGCTTTTGCTTGGAGTTATAAGGAGATGAAAGGAGTTCATCCTTCGGTCTGTACCCATCACATCTACATCAAAGAGGATTGCAAGCCAGTGGGCAACCCCAGAGGAGAATGAATCCAGCCCTTAAGGACATCGTCAAGGAAGAATTGCAAAAACTGTTGGATGCCGGATTCATTTACCCCATCTCAGATAGCGAGTGGGTGTCCCCTCTGGTGTTGGTTCCCAAGAAAAATGGGAAGTGGAGAATCTGTGTGGACTACCGAGAACTGAACAAAGCTACCAAGAAAGACCATTTTCCTCTACCTTTCATAGATCAAGTGTTGGATGGACTGGCAGGAAAGAAGTTTTTCTCTTTCCTAGATGGGTTTAGCGGGTACAACCAGATCTAAATCAGCCCGAAAGACCAAGATAAGACCACCTTCACTTGTCCTTGGGGTTCCTTTGCTTACCGAGTTCTTCCCTTTGGACTATGCAATGCTCCTGCCACCTTCCAGAGAGCCGTCTTGAGCATCTTTTCTGAGCTAGTCCATGATTCGGTGGAAATCTATATGGATGACTTCACACCTTATGGGTCCAACTTCCAGGAAGCATTGTCCAATCTGGGAAAAGTCCTAACCAAGTGCATTGAGATGAACCTGTCCCTTAGTCCTGAAAAGTGTGAATTCTTGATGACTCAAGGGACTGTGCTAGGCCATACCATTTCTTGCCAAGGGTTACAGGTGGATCCTAACAAAATTGCTCTCATCACGAAGGTTCCACCTCCTCAGAAGGTAAGAGATATCCGAAGTTTCTTAGGATTAGCAGGGTATTATAGGAGATTCATTAAAGACTTCAGCAAGCTAGCCTCGCCATTGTTTGGCCTCTTGGCAAAAGATGTTGAGTTTAAATGGACTGACGACTGTCAGAGGGCTCTGAATGAATTAAAGGACAAGTTGGTGTCTGCCCCAATCTTGAGAGGTCCAAACTGGGCCCTACCTTTCCACATCCACACTGATGCCTCGAACAAAGCCATAGGGGCAGCCTTAGGACAAGTTGAACAAAAACTTCCTTATGCCATTTACTTTGTCAGCAAAAACTTATCCAAGGCAGAACTGAATTACACCATGACTGAGAAGGAATTCTTGGCCGTGGTCCATGCACTGAACAAATTCCGACATTATATCACTGGATATCAAACATTTGTACACACTGATCATGCTGCAATTAGATATTTAATGAATAAACCAGATGTGAATGCTTGTATTATTAGATGGTTACTTTTGTTGCAGCAGTTTGATTTGACTATCGTTGACAAACCAGGTAAAGAGAATGTTGTTGCTAACTTCTTGTCTAGGTTGGATTTACCTGCAGGTGAGGATGAAACAGTGGATGACCAGATGCCCGATGAACATCTGTTTGCTATTTCAGTACTCTCTCCATGGTTTGCTGATATAGCAAACTACCTTGTTTCAGCACAGTTCCCTCCGCACTTATCCTCAAGAGAAAAGAGCAGAATCGTCAGAAAGAGTGCCTCATTCACTTGGATTGGGGGCAACCTGTTCAAGCTTGGCCCTGATCAGATCTTAAGGCATTGTGTAAGGGAGGAGGAAGTCTTTGATATCCTCCTCACCTGTCATGACGGGCCTTGTGGAGGACATTTTGCAGCAAAGAGGACTGCCTTCAAAATCCTGCAGGCAGGCTACTATTGGCCCACGCTTCATCAAGATGTCAGAAGATATATCAACCAATGTGATCGATGCCAAAGGATGGGGAAACCGACTCCAAGGGATGAAATGCCTCTCCAACCTCAAGTGACTCTTGAGCCATTTGAGAAGTGGGGTATGGATTTTGTGGGTCCAACCAATCCTCCTTTGAGGCAGAGGTCTTACATCATTGTGTGCACAGACTACCTGACAAAGTGGGCAGAAACCAAGGCAATCAAAGCAACGACAGAAGAAAAGGTGGCCGAGTTCTTAAGAGAAAACATCTTCTACAAATTTGGCTACCCAAGAGAGCTAGTCACCGATCAAGGAAGCCAGTTCACCTCCAACTTAATTGAAGACCTGCTAGCTCTGAGTTTCTGCATTAACTTTATGTTTTGGTGACTTTGACCAATGTTGACCTTGACGTTTTAGGCATAGTTTGACTTTGATCTTTTGGGATAATTTTTTTCCTGCTAGGCCACATTCTTTGGCGCAATAACAGAGGCATTCTGGACACTTTGACCTGCATTGACTGTAGGCTTGATTGCAAACTTTGACTGTAGGGAATCTCTCTCCATTGACATGATTTGACTGCTTGGATTGGGATTGTTTTGACCCTTGTTTGACCAACATTGAAGGTTGAATTTGTGGAATGATAACCAAACTTGATTGAAAGTGTTATTAGTTGAATTTGTGGACTGGTTAGGGCACATTTGACTATAATTTGTAGACTTGCACATAATTGTAGACTTTGATAGTTGACCAGAATTGACTTTTGAAGCTCATCATTAGTTGGATATTGGTTTGTCTATTTCGATAGTCCAAGGTTTGACTTTGACTCATTGTTGATTGGATTATCGTACTCTGTACTGAACATTTATGACAACCTAACAAGAAGAATAATTTGAAAGGGTTTTCCCCCTTGTGAGGCTTTTCCCAAGTCTTTGACCAGTCTTGGTGTCTCTTGTCATTGCTTCTGATTGTCTCTTATTATATATTGCATTTATTATTTTATCTATAATTGTTATTGTTTACTGGAAGATTGAATTAATTTCCAATTAAAGTTAAGATTTGGGCTAAAGTGATTGTAACAACATAGAACAATGGAAATTAACATGGCATTAGAGCTAAGGTAAAGAGCAAAGCTCAAAGAGATAAGAAGCAATCAAATTTTAAAGAAGTTAAAGGAGCTTATTTGATTTGGACAAGATTGCTTCCTCTTTCTTCAAGGACAATGAGAAGTTGGGTGATTCATCAAAATTTGTTGCATGGAAGATCAAGTTAGAAGTCATATTGGATGACAATGATGTTTTGGAATATGTGCAAGGGAAGATTCCCGAGCCTACGAAGAATGCTCCCGCTGGTAACAAGTCGTTTATGCTCATAATTGAAGAAGTCCAAAGATATGTATGATAAATTGGTAGGGATGTATCAAGTCAACAACTTGAACCACATTCTCTGTTTGAAGAACAAACTCAAAGAAATGAAGATGAACAAGGGGGTATATGTGCAATCCTACATTATGAGGGTATCTCAACTAAGAGATCAACTACAAATTGCTGGTGAGCCTGTATCTGATAGAGAGTTAGTGATGATCACTCTTCAAGGTCTTCCTCCTATATGGGAAACCTTCATTACTACTATAAGAAACAACAACAAACTCCTAAAATTTGAGGAGCTCATTAGACAGTGTACCCATGAGGAAGCTAGGATGATTGCCCGTAGAATAATTCCAAAGAATGAAGAAGCATATGCTTTTGTTGCTCAAGACAAGAAGAGGAAAGGTAGAGGAGGTCCATCTAATTCAAGGAAGTTTGGTCCAACGCCTAGAGACTCCAATAGAAGTAAATAAAGAAGACACATGGATATGTTTAAGATTGAGTGTTATAATTGTTACAGGTTTGTCCATTATGCTCAATATTTCCGAGAAAGAAGCAATGCTCCAAGGGCAAGATACAACAAAAATTGTGGCTTCAACAATAGCAGGTTCAATAATAGAAGAAGAGATGATTGAAGAGTAAGAGATGATAGAAGAAGAAGAGATGCTCTGGATGATCATGAAGAAAACCATCGTCCTCAAAAGAAGTCAAGGAACTCTAGGTATGAAAGTAATGCAACTACTAGTCAATCTGAGTTTATTCTTATTTATGCCCTTTCTAGTTCTTCTCCATTGGATTTGTATGATAGTTGGTTGGTATATAGTGGGGCTTTTAGACACTTCTTTGGTTATAAGGAAGTCCTCTCAAATTTGGTGGAGAGGGAGACAAGTTTGAAGATTATTCTTGGAGACAGTTCTACATATTCAGTGACAGGCTTTGGTTATGTCAAATTTGATTTGGAATATGGGGAATCTATTCTTCCCCATGAAGTAAGGTATGTTCTAGGTTTAAATAAGAACCCGGTATCCATATCTGTGTTGAGAAATGGCAACAAGAAATTCCAATTTAATTTGTCCTTGAATTAATCTGAGAATTAAAATTGAATTCTATTCTCATAGCAACTTGTAAATAGTTAATTAAGTTTAATTAACTTAATTAGCTAAGGAATTTCGAGTTGGAAGTCTTTATGTAGTCATGTATATGTTCTCCCTAAGTTTTAGGGGTCTAGTATGAGTTTAAGTTGAGTTTGAAATTATATCACTCAGTTTACTGAGTTAAGTTCAGTTAAATTAGTTCTAAATTATTTTTGGAACTTATAGAGGACTAACAGTCAGTTGGTGCACTAATGCATCCACTAGTGCTACTCCAATTAACTGAAGATTTCCTCATGAGAAACTCATGCATTTCAGTTCAGAGAAAGACCTAGTTGAGACTAGAGTGCAGGGATACTATCTGTTGTATGATTTACTGAGTTGTATATATCATGCATGCAATTAGGAACTGGACCTAGTTTGGATTGCACAATTTTGGATGCATTGGATTCTCATTAATATGGGCTATTCATCCATAGGAATGGTGCAAGGAAATAGGGCTTGGAGAGCTACAAAATTGGCTAAGTGTTGGCCAAGAGCTTGCTTGTGAGCTAAGAGAGTTGAGCATACTTTTGCGGAATTGTTATAGTGAGAACAAGCTTTGTATCTTCACTCACATTTCTGATATATTCAATATAGATAGTGGGGTTTTGACCAGTGTCTTTCCTGAGATACATCTTGTGTTATGTGCCATTGATTTATATTCTTCTTGTTCTTATTGTTTTCATCGATTTATTGGCTTCCGCTGATTGAAAGTAGAAGTAGATTCTAGTCCCGTCCTTTAGTAAGTTGCATGAGCTTGTGAATCTACAGGATTTTCTACATGGTATCAGAGCTGAGAACAGTATAATAGAGGAGATTTCGAAGTTTTGAGTTTTGGGTTACAAGTGAAATTTGAATTTTCATTACATACTTCAGGATTGACAGATGGCGTTCTACGGTTTGCGGCTCGAGTATGCCTTATAAGGCAACTCAAATTTTATAGCTTGGAGGGATAGAATGGAGGCTGTGCTAGAGGATAATGGTTTGAAGGAATTTGTTGATCAAGAAATTCCTAAGCCAACAATATTGGATGCAGAAAATTTGGCTGAACGGAAGAAGTGTGTGGCAAAGGCAAGGCGAATAATCCATGAGGGAGTTTGAGACCACATTGTCTCGAGTCTCCATTGCAAGGAAACTCCGTATGCTATGTGGAAAGAATTGAAAAACTTGTTTCAGAACAACAATGACCAAAGGAAATTGGCACTGAAGGACAAACTTAGAAAAATCAAAATGGAGAAAGGCGAGACTATTCCAAAATACTTGACCAAGTTCACTCAATGTCATGATGAACTTGGAAGTGTTGGAATCACGGTTGTCGAGGATGATATCATGAGTCTTGCTCTTATAGGACTCCCAAAGAGTTGGCATAGTTATCATGACTCTGTTAATGGTTGGGAGAAGCTGCTAGATTGGGAATGACTATGGTCGGATTTGATGCAGGAGGAGATCATGAGGAACACCAGGGATGGCTCTTCATCAACAACTGATGATGGAGAACAGTGCCTTAACAATTAAGGTGAATAAGGGGAAAGGAAAAGATTCCCATTCCAAATCATATTCTTATCATGGAGGTAGGAATAAAGACATGATGAAAGTTAAGTGCTTTCATTGTCATGAGATGGGAAATTTTGCTGCAAATTGTCCACTCAAGAAGTCCAGGAAGAAGTCCCTAGGAGAAGCAGCGGGTGAGGCTTTGGCCTCTCAATTTGAATTGGCCTTTTCCCTCATTCCATGCATGGTGTCATCAATGATGGGAATTTTATGGTACTTAGATAGTGGAGCTCCATTCCACATGACTGGCGACAAAGAGTTATTCAGTGACCCGGAGGAGAAAGATCTCCAGATGCATATCAAGATGGGTGATGACGGGAAGTATAGTGTTACTGGATTTGGCATGATTACTTTTCAAAGGGAACATGGGGCTACACTCACCTTGAAGAATATTATGTATGTGCCTGAGCTGAATAAGAACTTGGTATCTATTGCCATGCTTGAGGATAGAGGCTATGATGTGATCTTCTCAAAAGGAAAAGTGTTCCTTCAACACAGAGCCATGGGTCAGGTAAAGAAGATAGGGATTCATGTGAAGAATCTATATAAGTTGGAGGTAGAGGAGTGTGCTTCTTTGAGCACAAAAGTAGAAAGGGTACATAGCCAAGACATTGGCGAGTTATGGCACAAACGATTGAGCCACTTTCATCATGGAGATTTGAAGATATTGTAACAGATCTCTATCGGTCTTCCCAAAGGTATGCTTGAGCAAGTTGATACATGTAAGGGGTGTACTTTGGGAAAATACACCAAGTCTTCCCTTCAAGACAGAGATAGTCTAACAGAGGCTATTCTAGAGAGAGTCCATTAAGATGTGTGTGGACCGTTCTCGACAACATCCACGACCAGGCATAGGTATTATGTTATATTTGTTGATGACTATTATCGTAAATGCTGGATTTTTTTCATGTAGAAAGAGGATCAAAATTTCACAAAGTTCTGTGAGTTTAAAGCATTGGTGGAGAAAGAGTCAGGCAAGAAGGTTAAAGCTCTAAGGAGTGATAACAATGGTGAGTATGTACCAAACGAGTTTAAGAACTTCTGTGTAGTGGAAGGGATTAAATAGGGGTTGACGACACCCCATAAGCCTCCGCATAATGGGGTGGCCGAGAGGAAGAACATAAGCATAGTAGGGCAAACGAGGGAAATGTTGCATGATTAAAGCCTACCACTACGCTTTTGGGTTGAGGCATGCAACACAATGATTTATGTTCAGAATCGTAGCCCACATCAGATACTTGAGATGAAGACACCACAGGAGGCTTATTCTGGTAAGAGGCCATATGTTGGTCACTTTAAGATTTTTGGGTCATCGTATATTTCCATTTGACCAAAGATGCACGGAAGAAGATTGAGTTGACAACAGATTTGGGGATATTCGTGGGGTACATTGATACACCCTCACAACTATCGGTTGTACTTTCCGACCAATAGGATGACAGTGGTTCGAAGGGATGCCAGATTCGATGAGGAGAAGGCCAGGCGAGTTTCCCTTGAGAGGGAGCTTGAGCTACATGGAGATGAGGAGCTTTTAGCTCCTAAGGTTGATGATATTCAGATTGATGTGGAGCAACCACATCCAGAGGATTCGGGAGTGGAGACATCCACTCAGGCAGAGTCTTCCAGAGAGGGAAGAAAGTGCACAAGAGAGGTTGACATATTGTTGGATGGTGCACAAGAGAATGTGGGAGCAACCACTTCTCAGTGCAGTCAGAGGAGGCCACCTGAGAGGTACACCAGATACATGGCTCTTATGGGAAAATGCATTGTGACTGAGCCATATTCCTTTAACGAAGCAGTGCAACAACTGGTTTGGGTTGATGCCACGGTGGAGGAGTATGACTCCATAGTTCGTAAGAGTGTTTGGGATGTGGTCCCGAGACCAGAGGACAAGTCAGTGGTGAGCTCCCGTTGGATTTACAAGGTAAAGCAAACTGCAGATGGTAGTGTGGAGAAGCATAAGACTAGATTTGTGGCATGTAGCTTTTCACACGTAGAGGAGATTGACTATGATGAGACATTTTCTCTTGTTGCAAGGTACTCGTCAATCAGATATATATTAGCACTATCAGCATAGGTGGGTTGGAAGATACATCAGATGGATGTGAAGGAAACCTTCCTTAATGGTTTGATTGAGGAAGAGGTGTACATAGAGCAACCTGAAGGTTTTGAAACCTTTGACCGTGAGTCGCATGTGTGCCGGCTCAAGAGAGTGTTGTGTAGGCTGAAGCAAGCACCCTGTGCTTGGTACACCAGGAGAGATAGCTACTTCACCGGGTTGGGCTTCATGAAGAGTGAAGTGGATGCGAACTTGTACCACATAGTGGTGGAAGGTAAGTTGTTGATCATTGTACTTTATGTTGATGATCTCATACTGACAATGACGATCAACTGATCAAATCTTGCATGGAGAACCTTGAAAGAGAGTTTGAGATGAAGGACATGGGGCTCATGCAGTACTTTCTTAGCATGGAGGTATGGCAGGGAGATGGGGAGTTGTTTGTGTCTCAGGGAAAGTATGCCAATGAGATATTGAAGAGATTCCACATGGAGAGCAGCAAACCCATGGAGACTCCTCTAGTAGGTAACTGGAGGAAGGAGGATGCTACTTCAGGAGAAGTAGTGAAATCTATTGTTTACCTGCAACTTGTGGGTTCACTCATGTACTTGGTGAACACATGATCGCATATGTGCTATGTAGTTAACCAACTTAGTCAAACGATGGTTAGGCCTACCAAGTTGTATTGGAAGGTGGCAAAGCATGTGTTGAGATACCTCAGGGGAACTTCTCAGTATGGATTATGGTACATACAGACAGAGGGAGTGAAGCTTCAAGGCTTCACCGATGCAGATCGCGCTAGGAGTCCATCTGACAGGAAGAGCACATCAAGAGGGATCTTCAGTATTGGGTCAATGACAATTTCTTGGTACAAAAGGAAACAAAGATCAGTTGCACTTAGTTAGGTAGAGGCAGAGTACATGGCTGCAAGTCAGGCAACATGTGAGGCCATATGGATGAGGAAGTTCCTGGTTTGTTTGTTTGGTCAACAGATGGATCCAACTGTGATTTATTGCGATAATCAGAGTTGTATCAAACTCTATGAAAATCCAGTTTTACATGATTGGTCTAAGCATATTGATATACGATATCATCATATCAGAGATTGTGTATCGAGGCAGATTATGTTGTTAGAGTACATTCCCATGGAAGAGAAAGATGCTGAAATTTTGACAAAGGCATTGTCAAGATGTAAATTTGAGTTTCACAGAGACAAGATCGGGGTAGCTGATAATCCCTTTCTTGTTGAGAGGGAGCGTTGAGAAATGGCAACAATAAATTCCAGTTTAATTTGTCCTTGAATTAAATTGAGAATTAAAATCGATTTATATTCTCATAGAAACTTGCAAATAGTTAATTAAGTTTAATTAACTTAATTAGCTTAGGAATTTCGAGTTGGAAGTCTTTATGTAGTCATGTATATGTTCTCCCTAAATTTTAGGGTCCAGTATGAGTTTAATTTGAGTTGGAAATTAGATCACTCAGTTTATTGAGTTAAGTCTAATTATATGAGTTCTAAATTGTTTTTGGAACTAATAGAGGACTAATAGTAAGTTGGTGCACTAATGCATCCACTAGTGCTACTCCAATTAACTGAAGATTTCCTCGTGAGAAACTCATGCATGTCAGTTTAGAGAAAGACCCAGTTGAGACTAGAGTGCAGGGATAATGTACTATCAGTTGTATGATTTATTGAGTTGTATATATCATGCATGCAATCAAGAACTAGACCTAGTTTGGATTGTGCAGTTTTGGATGCACTGGATTCCCATTAATATGGGCTATTCAACCATAGAAATTGTGCAAGGAAATAGGGGCTTGGAGAGTTGCAAAATTGGCTAAGTGTTGGCCAAGAGCTTGCTTGTGAGCTGAGAGAGTCGAGCATACTTGTGCGGAATTGTTCTAGTGAGAAAAAGCTTTGTATCTTCACTCATATTTCTGATATATGCAATACAAATAGTGGGGTTTTGAGCAATGGCTTTCCCTAGATACATCTTGTGTTATGTGCGATTTATTTATCTTCTTCTCGTTCTTATTGTTTTCATCGATCTATTGGCTTCTACTGGTTGAAAGTAGTAGTAGATTCTTGTCCTGTGCATTAGTAAATTGCATTGGCTTGTGAATCTATAAGATTTTCTACAATTGGCCCTTAAAGACAAAGGACGAGAGTAGCTTTCATAAGAGGAAAAGTCCTCACTTTGCCTACGGAATACTGCATGAGGGATGCATTCACATTGGGATCTAGAGTTGAAGGACTCTATAGAGTCATTGGAATACCTCCATTGGAAATGGTACACAACACCAATCATCAAAGTGAGTTATGGCACCAAAGATTAGCACATCTACATTGTGAAGCTCTACTGAAATTGAACAAGTTAGTCTTTGGGAATCTTGATATTCAAGCTAGACATAGATGGAGTATGTCCAGGGTGTTCCAGTGGAAAGAAGACAAGGGAACCATTCCCTCCAGCAAGAACAAGACTAATGACATTCTCCAACTCATTCATTCTGACATATGTGGACCCATGCATGTGCATTCTCTTGGTGGTCATCTCTACTACATAACTTTTATTGACGATTTCTCCAGGAAGACATGGATGAAGCCTTTGATATGCTCAAGGACTTCGACACTAATCAAAATCAAATAGGGAATAAAATTAAGATCTTCAGGTCTAAAAATGGTGGAGAGTACATTTCAAATGAGTTCATAGACTTCTGCAAGAAAGAAGGTATCAATAAAGAAACTAGGTGCCCTATAATCTCAAACAAAATGGAGTAGTTGAAAGAAATAACAAGTCCATTGTGGAAGCTACACGAGCAATGCTCCATGATCAAAAGTTGTCAAAGTTCCTTTGGGGAGATGCAACCAATATAGCAGTATATGTTCAAAACAGGGTTCCTCATTAAGCATTGGACAACAAGACTCCCTAAGAAGTATTCACAGGTGTGAAGTTCGACATTAGACATCTCAGGATATTTGGTTGCTCCATATATTTTCACGTGTCGAAGGACAAAAGGACCAAGTTGGAAGCCACTAAAAGGAAAGGTACGTTTTTTGGGTACTGTGAAAATTATACAGCATTTAGAATATATATTTCTAGTCAAAGAAAGGTTGAGTTTAGCATGGATGTAACTTTTGATGAAGATGTTGCCCTTGGAAAAGCAAGGAACCTTCTTCTGCCTCCTCCTCCTAAAAAAAGGATGATGATATGGATCTACTAGAAGGTCCTTCCATGCCAAAATATGAGAAGGACATTGTTGATTATCCCATGGATCCATTGGACCCTCCTCCAAGTGATCCACCCACCAGGAAGAGACCATTATAGCTTCAAGATACATTACAAGATGTTGAGAAACATATTCGCGCTAAAGAAACCTTTAGAGAAAGCAAGAATCCATGTCGGTATTAGGGATACATTTTAGCCATGAGTGCGATCATTCAGGCTAAGCCCTCCACCTTTGAAGAAGACATGAAAGAAAAAGTTTGGAATGATTCCATAGCCGAAGAGTATAAATCATAATGAAAAATGATGTATGGGATGTTGTTATAAGACCAAAGGGAAAATGAGTTGTGACTTCGAAATGGCTATATTCAAAATCAAACATGGAGCTAATGGAAGCATCGAGAAGTATAAGCAAGGTTCATAGCTTGAGGGTTCTCCTCGAAAGAGGGAGAAGAATGTGATGATATATTTGCTCCCATTTCTCACTACACCACTATTAGATGAATCATTTCCCTTGTTTCTAGTCAAGGATGGAATCTTCACTAGATGTATGTAAAGCCGAGATTTCTTCATGGCATACTACAAGAACAATTTTATGTTAAGAAACCATAGGGGTTTGAAGTGAAGAACCGAAAGGCACATGTTTGTAGGTTGAAGAAGGCATTATATGGCTTGAAGCAAGGCCCTAGATATAAGTTTTCCCATATTGACAGTTACCTGGTGAAGCTTGGATTCACAAGAAGTAGTGCCGATCACAACCTCTAATTCAAGGTGGTCCAAGGTATGCCTTTTCTTCACAGCTAATGGGCCCCTGATGCTCGAGTGTAAGAGGGAGCTTGCCTCTGAGTTCAAGATGAAGGATCTTGGTATGGTGCACTATTTCCTAGGATTATAAGTTTGGAAGAGACCTGGAGAGATTTTCTTCTTTCAAGGAAAATATGTTTTAAAGTTGTTGGAATGATTTGGAATGATAGAATGCAAATCCTTGGACACCTTGATGGAGATGAGTTTCAAGAAGTTGTGCATAGATGCTGTTGGGCTTGAACTAGCTAATATTTCTGAGTATTGAAAACTAATTGGGGCATTGATGTTCCTGTCAACACTCGATCGAACATGTGATTTATCGTAAACACCTTGAGTCAAATTCATGAAGGAGCCCCTTCATTCACATTAGGTTGCTGCAAAACACATTTTAAGATATTTGCATGGGACAATTAACCTTGGTCTAAGATATTTTGTTGGAGATGTTCGACTACACGGATAAACTGATGCTGATTGGGCTGGAAACATTATTGGTAGGAAAATGACATTAGGGTGCTGCTTTAGCTTGGGGCCTGTTATGATATCTTGGATGATCATGAAACATAGGTTTTTGGCTTTAAGCACGATCACATAGCTACTGGCATGGTTAGATGTGAGGCAGTTTCGTTAAGAAATCTATTTGGAGAGCTATTTGAGCAGGTCCTAAATACTATAGTGATGTATTATGACAACAAGAGTGGGATATGATTAGTAGAGAATCTCATATTTCATGACAAGTCCAAGCACATTGAGATAATTTACCACTAAATTTGAGACATGGTACAAAGAGGAGCCGTAAGACTCCATCACATATCGACAAATGAATAGATAGTAGACATAATCACCATGGCTTTGCCGAAAGGGAATTTATGGTTTTTAGAGAGAAGCTTGGACTGATGGATGTGACCCTTCCTGGTAAGGGTCCCGATTGATAGAGAACACTGAGCTATGCTCTTCCCCCCTGTTTGAGTTCACATGGAGAGGAATTGAGCCTGAGAGCCCCTAGGTTTGAGGTATATCCGGACAATAGGATAGTTTTGATCCTTACCCTTTGCGGTAAGTGGATATCGCCTATTGTCACAATAGGGTATGCGTGATCCTTGTCATTTATGACAAGATGAGTATCTCCCCCTATCATGATTGAAAAAGTATACCCCTGTATGCATCCTACCCACAAGCAGGGTGATGAGCCCCAAATTTGGTAACATTTTGGGCTCATTTGGCCTAACTACCCTTGCTCAACCCTTCATTTTTCATAACTTATGCATCATTTTTTAGTATATTTATGTCATTTGTACGAATGAGGGCAGTCACTATTCCTAGGTGGCTAACACGTGCTTATTTCAGGTTTTTTTGACATTTAATGGAGCAAAACCACGCAGATGAAGGCTAGGAGACAACCAAGATGGGATTGAGATTTTGTAGGAAGGTTGTCCACAGCATTGAATGGCCCTCCTCGTGATCTTCACCCCCAACTCCGAGATCCAACAGCCACCACCACCGAGTTAGAAGGCAGCGAAACGGATTTTGAGGAAGCAACAGTTCACTCCTAGTTTGGTCAGCCAAATCCCACTGACTTAGGAGGCCAGCTTGGGGCCTCGTAATGTATAAATGATGAGGCTGTAGCCTTCGAAAAGGACTTTTGAAACCTTGTTGCACATTCTAGACTACAAGCTGTTAGCTCTGTTTTGCTCTTTTGTAGCCATTATTGGCATGTTATTTGGCTTATGATTATTATCTTTTAATGGAAAGCAGGCAGATTTGAGTTCAGTTCTGAGTTCTTAAAGGAGCCATAGCTCTTGGGGTTGGGCCCAACCTGAGAGCCTAAGGCCTCCTTCCTTTGTATTGTTATCTTTCTTTCAGCATTGTATTTCTTTTCCTTTACATGCATTTGGAAACGCAGTTTGCTGAGTTGAATTTCTTGGTGTGGTTAAGTAGGTTAGTTTTATGAAACAGAGTTGCTTCAGTAGTTTAGAATAGAGTAAGGATATTGGAGTTAATAAGAGTTCCAAAAAGGGTTGACTGCACACTCATTTTCACCTCTGTTTAGGGACTGGAATTGCAGACAATGCCACCCACCAAAAACATTGTTTTACATGTTCATGCAATCTTTGATGCCATATTTTCGTTTGTAGAAGCGTCCGTGCATTCAGATCTTGTGGAATGATTCTTTGCTTCAGTACCATGCATGATTTTCCTCAGAAATAACGTTGCTGTTCTTTGGTTTTATTAAACAGTTAGAATAGGTTAATGAAATTTCGGTTATGTGCAGGACGTGGATGATTTGTTTCGTTTACACTGTGCAGTACTACTCCCTCACTCCCTTATCCTTCTAAGCCATGCCTAGGCCAACTACTCATCTCCCAATTAGACCCCTTGTCCCTCAACTATTCTATCACCCTCGTTATTCTACCTCCTTCGACCTTCCATTCCCTCTACCCTCTTCAAGACAACCTAGCTTTGCACACCCCCTCTTCATCTCATCTCTCTGTCACTGAGTCCTTAAAAACTCCTCTCCTACCTCCCTATCCATCCATGCAGCCTCTTCCACTCACCCATCACCCAAGAATCCGATTGTAGAACATCCTGTAGGAATTATTGAACTTCCTGTAGAAATTCTGAACATCCTGTAGAACCCCTGCAGACTTCCTGTAGAAGCTCATAAACACGGTTGCTTGGAATCCAAACTTTGTGAAACTCTCTGAAAGGATGTTAGGGACTCCTTAGACCCTCTCTGAGCCTTCTTGAGCTCTTCCAAGCATTTCTCCCCTTGATCTACCCCTGCACAGTAAAGACCCAGTTAGAAGCACATGCATAATAATTCCAACAACTTGAACAAAAATACAAAAATATGTTTTCTTCAGATCAAAGTATTCTAGACACATGCATCTCACCTTCCTAGAAGTAATGGCATCTCTTTCAGTAGTTTGCATTCCCACCTTTGCATCAGTAGGCTAGCTGGTAAAATTAGGGTTTGCTAGGGTTTGTGTTTCTTGTTGGCTTTCAGTTCCTTCCTGCAGTAGGTTAATTTCCTTTGAGTTAGCTTTCGTTCATCGGTTAAAAAGCTTCTTCTAAGAGCTCATAGAAGTTGGCTTGAGCCCTAGCGGACTTGTGCCAGCTGACCAAGTGACAGCTGCGGCAAGAGCTAGTACTTGTACATACAGCACCGTCGCTTCCAAGTTTGTTACGAACTACCGGGTTGATAAAATTAGAGAAGGAAGCTCCAGGAGTTGTAGCATTATTGCTACAATACTGGAGCCCACCATCTTTTTGGCGCCGTTGCCGGGGAAGCGTCAGAGTATTAGTAATTGTTGCTTTTCTTCTACTCTCCTACTCTCGCCTTCTGCTAAGTAGTATTTCATTTCCATTTCCTTCCTGCAAAAGTAGTATAGACATTTCCTGCTTTCATAGATTAACATTTCAATTCCGCAATTTCATTTTTGCAAGCGTAGATTAGCATTTCAATTCTGCAAGCGTAGACTAGCATTTGAATTCCTGCAATTTCATTTGAGCGAAGTAGATTAGTTCTTTCCTGCTTTCATTTCAATTCTGCATTTTCGTTTCAGCAAGATAGTTAGTTGTAGATCAATCTGTTTCAGTTTTTGCAGGTACCAGAGAAAAAACAAAAGCAATCAAAAGTCTTTCCATTTCATGCCTCGTAGGAATCGAGATCAAACAGGCAAATTCTTACCCAACACCCCCACCACATCACTAAGTCACCCTTCTCTCTTCTTTGGTGACAGTGATCCAGAAGAGCCTATAGGTGAACCTCCTGAGACATACGAAGATCCTATAGCAGAAGAAGAGTTCGAGAACACTCCATCTGAAGCCATGGCCGACCATAGGGGAGAAGATGAGAGAATTGAGGGTGCCTTCCCCATCCGAGAGACCAATGGAGACATGAAAATGAAGAACATCAGTCCCTTCGCTTTACCTCACTTCCATGGACTGACTACTGAAGACCTTGATACCTTCCTGTTTGAGTTTGCTATCCTTTGTAGAACCTATGACTATACTGAAGATGAGCAGAAGCTGAAACTCTTCCCCTCAACTCTTAAGGATGCATCACTACGTTGGTTCATGGGCTTACCTGGGAACAGTATCACCACTTGGGCTCAGATGCAGCAAGCTTTCACTACCAAGTACAGGGACTACTGTAGGTCCAAGGAAACCAAGGGAGAAATCTTTCGGATGACCATGGGGAATGATGAGTCCTTAGAGGATTACGAGGAAAGGTTCCAACTTAGCTATAAACGGGCCAGGTGCACACTTGACCCTGAATCCCTCAAGTTGGTTTGCTCCGAGGGGTCCCTGAAGACATCTTAGATACCCTTCACATGCTAGCTGGAGGAGATATTTACCAACTACCTTATGAGGACATAAAGACTGTGTTTAGAAACCACTCTAGGGCAGCCCGGAAAAGAGGTAGAGGAAACATCCTCTCAGCTGGTATTCCTTTCTCCAAACATGAGTTTGCAAATCAATTAGAGGATCTCAAGAGTGAGGCGAGACAGACCATTGCCATGCAACTTGATACATTCTGAATCTAGCAGAAGAAAGAAGAAGCTGAGAGGGCCTTGGCTATCTTCTGCCCTAGGTGTACAAGGAAACACCCTAAGAACGAATGCCCATTACATTCGGTTGAAGTATGTTTTGTTTGTGAGGAGGACCACCCCACAAACCAATGTCCAACCTTACCTGGGCTTAAAGCCATGTATCAAGGGACAGAAGCCCCCACTGAACCTCTCTATTCCCTCAACCAAAGGAGGCCACAAGGACCTAGACCTTACCAGCAGGGGATGCAAGGGACACCCCAAGCTTATTACAACCCCAACCAATCTACTTCTATGCCTTCCTGGGGTCCCCCTGCTCATCCTTCCTGGTCTATGCCTCCTCCATGGTCTTACCCACCTCAGTACCATACTCAACCCACTACTCATTCGTATCACTCACATGCCCAGCCACAGCCTCAGTGGAATGCACCTCAATCGGGGTGGAGGCCCCAGTACAATACTCCTCCCGCCATTTTGCCTCCACCACCAATTCAACCACAACCATTACCTCCTGCTCCTCCAAGGAAACCTCAAATGCCTGCTCAACCGAACCCGAACCCCAACAAAAGACAGGCCCAACAGGTATATACTGGGGAAACATCATGCCCTACCTATGCTGTGGAGATCCAGGAGATCAATCTGCGATCTGGAAAGACTCTTCCGGATTGCCAACCTCCTCCCCCAGAGGACGAGGAAGATAAACAGGAAAGTGAACCAAAGGCAATTCCACCCTTTCCTAAGAGACTAACAGCCACCACACAACCCAACCCAGAGGAGGATGAGCTTCTGGGAGAGCTCAAACAGTTGTGTGTGAAAATACCACTTCTCCAAGCCATCAAAGATGTACCGATATACAACAAACTGGTTAAGGAAAAGTGTTTCAGACATCCAGGTAGACGAAAAAGAGATGCTTCAACCATCAATGTCATAGGACAACTGTCTGATCTTATGTTGGGACAAGTCATCTGCCCAAAGTATTTTGATCCTGGGAGTCCTGTAGTAGATGTCCACATCAATGGCACCATCATACCTCACACCTTGATTGATTTGGGGGCTGCCATTAATGTGGTGACCAGAGATACCATGCTCAAACTCAACCTTCAGGGTTCCTTGAGAAAGACCCCGACAGTCCTACAACTAGCAGATCGCTCCACTGTGACTCCCGAAGGGATCGTAGAGGATGTCTTGGTCTCAGTTGACTCTTGGGAGTACCCTGCTGACTTCTTGGTTCTGAAACCAAAGGCAAAGCTTACTGGATACCCTCTCATTTTTGGAAGGCCTTGGTCAGCCACTGCAGATGCTTACATAAGCTGCCGTGCAGGAAACATGACCATCAAAAATGGTCCTATGTCCAAGCAGCTAGTCCTATACCCTCCTGCCCAACCCTTATTAGAGCATGACTTACCACTTTGGTTGGAAGAAGGAGAAGAAGATGAGGTGTACTCAACACCTTTGTGCACCCTAGACACCACTAGGGGAGGCCTCCCAACAGAAGATGATTTGATTGACACCTTGATCCAGAATCCACCTCCCAGTGCACTGTCCTTAGAGGAATTGGTGGAGGATGCCCAAGCCAACACCTTAGTGGACCTTTGTGCGACCAACCCTGTCACTCCCAGAGTAAAAAATGTGGAGTTCGGCCCTGAGAGAACGTTAAAGATCAGCTCCTCCCTATCTCCTTCCCAGGAAAAGGAGCTGTGTAGTCTGTTGGCTAGTCATCTAGATGCTTTTGCTTGGAGTTATAAGGAGATGAAAGGAGTTCATCCTTCGGTCTGTACCCATCACATCTACATCAAAGAGGATTGCAAGCCAGTTGGGCAACCCCAGAGGAGAATGAATCCAGCCCTTAAGGACATCGTCAAGGAAGAATTGCAAAAACTGTTGGATGCCGGATTCATTTACCCCATCTCGGATAACGAGTGGGTGTCCCCTCTGGTGTTGGTTCCCAAGAAAAATGGGAAGTGGAGAATCTGTGTGGACTACCGAGAACTGAACAAAGCTACCAAGAAAGACCATTTTCCTCTACCTTTCATAGATCAAGTGTTGGATGGACTGGCAGGAAAGAAGTTTTTCTCTTTCCTAGATGGGTTTAGCGGGTACAACCAGATCCAAATCAGCCCGAAAGACCAAGATAAGACCACCTTCACTTGTCCTTGGGGTACCTTTGCTTACCGAGTTCTTCCCTTTGGACTATGCAATGCTCCTGCCACCTTCCAGAGAGCCGTCTTGAGCATCTTTTCTGAGCTAGTCCATGATTCGGTGGAAATCTATATGGATGACTTCACACCTTATGGGTCCAACTTCCAGGAAGCATTGTCCAATCTGGGAAAAGTCCTAACCAAGTGCATTGAGATGAACCTGTCCCTTAGTCCTGAAAAGTGTGAATTCTTGATGACTCAAGGGACCGTGCTAGGCCATACCATTTCTTGCCAAGGGTTACAGGTGGATCCTAACAAAATTGCTCTCATCACGAAGGTTCCACCTCCTCAGAAGGTAAGAGATATTCGAAGTTTCTTAGGATTTGCAGGGTATTATAGGAGATTCATTAAAGACTTCAGCAAGCTAGCCTCGCCATTGTTTGGCCTCTTGGCAAAAGATGTTGAGTTTAAATGGACTGACGACTGTCAGAGGGCTCTGAATGAATTAAAGGACAAGTTGGTGTCTGCCCCAATCTTGAGAGGTCCAAACTGGGCCCTACCTTTCCACATCCACACTGATGCCTCGAACAAAGCCATAGGGGTAGCCTTAGGACAAGTTGAACAAAAACTTCCTTATTCCATTTACTTTGTCAGCAAAAACTTATCCAAGGCAGAACTGAATTACACCATGACTGAGAAGGAATTCTTGGCCGTGGTCCATGCACTGAACAAATTCCGACATTATATCACTGGATATCAAACATTTGTACGCACTGATCATGCTGCAATTAGATATTTAATGAATAAACCAGATGTGAATGCTCGTATTATTAGATGGTTACTTTTGTTGCAGCAGTTTGATTTGACTATCGTTGACAAACCAGGTAAAGAGAATGTTGTTGCTAACTTCTTGTCTAGGTTGGATTTACCTGCAGGTGAGGATGAAACAGTGGATGACCAGATGCCCGATGAACATCTGTTTGCTATTTCAGTACTCTCTCCATGGTTTGCTGATATAGCAAACTACCTTGTTTCAGCACAGTTCCCTCCGCACTTATCCTCAAGAGAAAAGAGCAGAATCGTCAGAAAGAGTGCCTCATTCACTTGGATTGGGGGCAACCTATTCAAGCTTGGCCCTGATCAGATCTTAAGGCATTGTGTAAGGGAGGAGGAAGTCTTTGATATCCTCCTCACCTGTCATGACGGGCCTTGTGAAGGACATTTTGCAGCAAAGAGGACTGCCTTCAAAATCCTGTAGGCAGGCTACTATTGGCCCACGCTTCATCAAGATGTCAGAAGATATATCAACCAATGTGATCGATGCCAAAGGATGGGGAAACCGACTCCAAGGGATGAAATGCCTCTCCAACCTCAAGTGACTCTTGAGCCATTTGAGAAGTGGGGTATGGATTTTGTGGGTCCAACCAATCCTCCTTTGAGGCAGAGGTCTTACATCATTGTGTGCACAGACTACCTGACAAAGTGGGCAGAAACCAAGGCAATCAAAGCAGCGACAGAAGAAAAGGTGGCCGAGTTCTTAAGAGAAAACATCTTCTACAAATTTGGCTACCCAAGAGAGCTAGTCACCGATCAAGGAAGCCAGTTCACCTCCAACTTAATTGAAGACCTGCTAGCTCATCACAAAATCAAGCATAGGGCTTCCACCCCCTATCATCCTCAAGCAAATGGGCAGGTGGAAGTCACCAATAGAGCATTGGAAGGGATCTCGACTAAGGTGGTGAGCAGCAGTAGAAAAGATTGGGCAGATCGCCTGGTTGAGGCCACATGGGCTTACACCATTTGGAAGACCACAACCGGCTTCACACCTTATGAGTTGGTCTATGGGAAGAGAGCTCTGCTGTCAATTGAATTCGAGTACAACACTTTGAGGATGGCAGCTCAGTTGGACCTAGATCTCAGCCATGCCCAACAAGAAATGTTATGGTAGCTGAATGGATTGGACGAGCACAGAATGCAGGCCCTTCTTCACTCAAAAGTGGTTAAACTTCAGAGGAAGGTGTGGCATGACCAACACCTCAATGACAAGCAATTTCAGCCGGGAGATTGGGCACTGTTGTATGATTCCAGGCATAAAGATTTCAAGGGGAAGCTGAGAACCAGATGGTTGGGACCATATGCAGTGGAAAAATGTAATGACAATGGATCTGTTCTTATTCGGACCATTGATGAGGAGGCCATCCCTATGCTTGTCAATGGGCATCGGTTGAAGATCTACAGAAAGCCTTTGTCAAGACAAGAATTCATCAAAACTGTGGAAAAATCAGTGCTGGTCATAGAGAAGGGTTCTGCCTCTGTTTTGGGCATACCCTGACGATCTTAAAAAAATAAAAAAAAATAAATAAATAATAAAAATAAATAAATAAATAAATAAAGATCCTTGGGTGAAAACCTTTCTGAGGCTCCCAAGGTAGATGGTAGGGGTGAAAACCTCATAGAGGCGCCCCTGCTGTCTTTCAAAAAAAAAAAAGATGTTTGAAAAAGAACCTCGAGTGAAAACTTCTCGGAGGTGCTTAAGGTAGATGGAAAGAGTGAAAACCTCATTGAGGCGCCCTTGTTGTCTTTCAAAAAAAAAATAAAAATAAAAAAAATAAACAAAAAAAACAGGGACAGCATGTTCACAATGTGGCAATGCATGCAGGTTGCAGGTATTCTATGAAGGAAAAGAGGTCCCTCAACTCAAAGACAAGGGTCCTTATTATGCTACCAGGTGACCTCACCAGCACCCCCTCTGAAAACACTCATCTTCTCTAAGGTATGGGCACGATTTGATCACAGTTTAGTCTTCTACAGGAAGCTACAGACTTTCTACAGGAAGTTCTGTATTTCTACAGGAAACTTCCTGTAGAAGTTTTGGACGGCCCATAACTAATTATGTGGGGAGATCTAACGACCGAGGTCCGGCATGGAGGCATGCAAGCTAATATTTTCTCCATCACACACTGCTGTCACCTCCTTCTACCACCCCAGTTTCCATGCAATGAAAATACCTGCACAGTCAAAACAGATCATTGAATTATCAGAGGAAGCGCTTCTCAAATGGGAAAAAGATGTAGGATGCCATGCAATACTTATCACAACTATCCAAGGGCCCTGTGATCGTGATCGTGATGCCATTGTCTTCACCGTGCAGCATGCACCCGAGGAGGAAAAACTGCTACAGGACATCCTACAGGAATCCCGTAGCAGTTCAACCAGCTAGAGTGTACACCATTAAATCGCCTGCAACATGCAATAATAGAGCAGGCACATGCACCACCTGCAGCCAGGTAATAAGCATCGTAACTATCAGCAGCCTGCGAAAAGGAAGGACCTCCGGGCCTGTGCAAATAGCAGCAACGAGCAAATCTAATCACCATCGTCCTGAAACCTGGAAAATCATGTCGCGACCGCACAGGTAAGTGCCTCGCCCTTTCTTTCATCAAATTACATGAATCATACTATGAAATGTTTGCAAGTGTGGGAATGAATGGGTTGAGCAGTCGAATGGCCATTCAACTGGCCACGACGACTAGTCAGCTGGTCTAGTCGGATTTGGAAAGTGGCGGTCGTGGCAAGCAAACCGGGTAATAGACACGTGAGAAGTGTCCAGTCGGAGGGAAGCGGCGTTTTAACAGAAATGACGGCGGCGGATCTGCGGGAATGATGCAACAGTCAGGGAAACTTGTAGTGGAATGAGTGGGTGACGTCGTCCAACGGTCCGGCAGGGACAGCTAACCCCCGCGCCACGAATTCCGTCGGGATTCAAATCCATCGGCTAGATCGCCACCCCACGCATTTATCATCAGCTGTTTAGAAGTCGAGTGAGCGTCCGAATTTCTCTGAAGCTTGTTACTCCAAGTCTTCGGCTTGTTCGAACGTCTGGTAGCGGCACAGAAGGCGCAGAACCACTACAGTGCTCTCCAGAACCCGTGCGCTGCTTCTACAGGAAAGCTACGCTACAGGAAGCTCACTGCCACGAGGAAAATTGGTCTCTTCACGTCAAAGGTGGCGAATTGGAAAAGATAAGCCTGAACCTGTGCCTCCCATGCAATTGGTTTCGAGGGTGGCGAAGTCGACGTTCTAAAAAATGTGAAACTACAGTCTGATCATAAAAATTGCAAGTGTTGTCTTCCTTTTGCATGAGTTGTCGTCGAAGTATATGTGGGATTTTCTACAGTAGGTGATTTTTCAGGCTCATCTGTAGATAGTCTTCGCGAATTGTGTGCGTGGCAGAGGCGTAATTCTACGCTCTATCCCAAAAGGCTAGTTTTTGATACGCACCCGCCACCTCCAGCTAACATAGCAGGTTTTCACCATGCCGGGTGGATTCATCAGAAAGGAACCGATCGACTCAAAGAAACTAAGGGAGAACCCTGAGGTGGTAGAGCTTTTCACTCGTGCGCAATGGATGTCGTTCTGCGACAAACTCCAAGGATATGATGATGAGGTGGCAGAGGAGTTATTGCAAGCTCTGAAGCCAAAATCAAAAACGCTGGCCACCGTCAATTTCAGGGGTTTGAGTCTTAGACTCACCCCACAGTTCATCAGCCGAGTCACTGAGCTCCCAATGGGGGTACCGTGGGACAAGGAGGAGAGGAAATTAGGCCAAAAGGCTAAAAAGGAGTTCTTCCCACCAGAGGAGCAATTCTCAGAGGATAAGAACGGGGTTCACAAAACTAGCTTATAGCCACTTTGGAGTGAGGTCAGCCTCCGAATTATGAAATACATCACATGCGAAGGACGGTTTAGCATTGTGTATGGGTACCATTTCCGGCTACTCACTGAATTGAGACATCAGATGGACCTACCTACAGAAAGCAAACTAAGTATTCCCTACTTTCTCCTGCAGTCTATGACTGAATGTGCCACCAATTTGAGAGAAGGCACACCAGACCAGGTAGCTCATCATGGGCTCATTAAGCTCCTCGTGGAGGATGCACTCCACACATACAAAGTCCCTCTCTCGTGGGAAGCCTTCCGAAATCTGACTAAGGATGGCGATATAAAAATGTTGATCGAAGAGCTTGGTTCCTCCAGCAGCAAGGAGAAGGAGTCAGTACCCACAGAGAAGAAGGGAAAAGGCCAAGAACCCACGGCCAAAGCACTGAAGAAAGAGCAAAAAGCGAAACAAGAGAAAAAGGTTGCCGAAGAGAAGGATGAAAAATCCATATTGACGCCCAAAGAGAAAAGGTTACAAAGTAGGGTGGACAAGACCGAGCAGGTCCACGTCAGTAAAGGCACCTCGACAGCAGCCCCAACCAAGTCAAAAAGCAAAACCCCCGTAGTCAAACAAGCTAAAACGGTGCCACCTGTTTCTACAAGAAAACCAAAATCGGCTTCTACAGGAAGCCATAAATCAGCTGATAAAGGGCCTTCTACAGGAAGCTTCGAGAAAGGAAAACCAAAGGAAAAGAGAGCTGACATTCTTGCAAGGGAGGCAGCAGCCATGCTGGCTGCCCTTAGTACACCTCCTAAGCCGAAGGAAAAGAGGAAGAGGGAGAACCCTCTATATTTTAAGGCCCAGAGAAGTGTGAGAATCAAAACAGGGAGGCCACAGCTTCCATCCAGCAGCCCAATTACTATAGAGGATGCCCCTACTTCGCCCAGGGAGAGGTCCCCCTCAGAAATATCAGTCACTTATGAGCGGGGGAGCCCGAAGACAACCACGTGGAAAGAGAGAATGGACAGGTTGGCTTCAGAAGTCCAGCTACAGGATGCTGAGGCTGCTCTACAGGAAACCTTAGCCTGGCTTAAGGAGACAGAGAGGATGGAGGGAGAGGCACCATCATCACCACCGAGGGAAGACGAAGTAGAACCACCAAGGGAAGAAGAAAAAGAGCATATTCCGGAGCCTAGTCCCCAGCCAAGTTTGAGCTCATATTACAATTTCTTAGAAGCTGGAAAGATTATACCACAGAAATTCACTGTGCCACTTTTCTTTGCATTGGAGGAAGAAAGAGTGAGAACGCACACGTGGATGAAAATAGCTAAATCAAAAGGCGTGGCAGATATAGGCCCCTTGGAGGAACAACTCAAGGAGGCACGGAAAGAATTAGCTATGGCCAAACACGTGGCAAACTGCCAGCGGGTGTTCCTACAGGAAGAAAACGAGAAACTTAGACTGCAGCTACAGGAGCTGAGGGGAGGAACGAGCACATCCTCAGGGGACATCACAGCAGAACAACAAGGTAGAGAAGGACTGCAAGTCGGTCTTGGGGAGCCAACCTCGCATTTACAAGAAAAAGAACTGCAAGCACAAATTGAGATACAAGCGCTCAAACAGCAGTTGCAGCAAAAAGAGGCACAATTGGCCTGCATGGCCAGTTGGGCCATGGATGCTATACAATGCAGACAGCCGGCCAAATCCTATGGCCTGTACCTAAGAGACTAGTGGCTGCAATTTCAAATCAATGCATTGGCGCAAAGGGGTATCTCCCAACTCCAAGACCCGCGACAGTTCACAGAATTATGCAATACCAGTTCATCAGAGGATAAGGCCAAACTATCAGAGTTTTATCTCCATAATTTGGCCCTTCCTAATGTGACTTCATGGGATCCCAACACGGTCTTAGGGGATATGCAGTTGATGGCATTTGCCTCATGGTTGAACCATGAAGACAAGAGAGCAGCAGAAGTCAAAGAGGTCATGAACCGAGAGCTGAATGAGCCATTACTAATTAGAGCAGAACCAGGGGATCCAACTGCATTAATATCGGCACACCAACACTTATCCATCGACCCTCAAGCTTTATTGAAATATATGGATCAGCAGGCCCAGGCCATAGCGCATTTCGAGGATATGGAGAGACTATTAGGGGACAACTGTGTTCAAGCTTGTACCCGCCGATGGAACACATTGGCCCACAGTCTAAAAATCAGGGAATATCACTCTCCAACTCGAATGAGGGGAGCTCTAGTACGGGTGCCCCTCTATAAGAAATCCATGCAGAACCTCCAGGCCAGCTGGATTGGCCTCAAGCTAAGCCCACCTCTGCTGTTAGGATTGATGGAAGGCAGCACAGAAAAAGATGAGCATGAATAGTGGGAAGAGGTGGAAAGAAAGGCTGGGTTCCATGTCAGTAAGGAGGACACTACTGCAGAAGCCTGGGATGTGAGGGTGGCAGTGAAGGCAATGAAGGACGAGGAGCTGGATTAGTTGCTCAAGGATGAGCAATCATTTTAGCTGGGGGGTGATGATGAGCCCCAAATTTGGTGACATTTTGGGCTCATTTGGCCTAACTACCCTTGCTCAACCCTTCATTTTTCAACTTATGCATCATTTTTTAGTATATTTATGTCATTTGTACGAATGAGGGCAGTCACTATTCCTAGGTGGCTAACACGTGCTTATTTCAGGTTTTTTTGACATTTAATGGAGCAAAACCATGCAGATGAAGGCTAGGAGACAGCCAAGATGGGATTGAGATTTTGTAGGAAGGTTGTCCACAGCATTGAATGGCCCTCCTCGTGATCTTCACCCCCAACTCTGAGCTCCAACAGCCACCACCACCAAGTTAGAAGGCAGCCAAACGGATTTTGAGGAAGCAGCAGTTCACTCCTAGTTTGGTCAGCCAAATCCCACTGATTTAGGAGGCCAGCTTGGGGCCTCGTAATGTATAAATGATGAGGCTGTAGCCTTCGAAAAGGAA
The DNA here is from genome assembly GCA_031772625.1 of Pinus tabuliformis. Lineage (NCBI taxonomy): Eukaryota > Viridiplantae > Streptophyta > Pinopsida > Pinales > Pinaceae > Pinus > Pinus tabuliformis. Next base: position 449,039,879 of record CM062811.1, read on the forward strand.
TTTTGAAACCTTGTTGCACATTCTAGACTACGAGCTGTTAGCTCTGTTTTTCTCTTTTGTAGCCATTATTGGCATGTTATTTGGCTTATGATTATTATCTTTTAATGGAAAGAAGGCAGATTTGAGTTCAGTTCTGAGTTCTTAAACGAGCCATAGCTCTCGGGGTTGGGCCCAATCTGAGAGCCTAAGGCCTCCTTCCTTTGTATTGTTATCTTTCTTTCAGCATTGTATTTCTTTTCCTTTACATGCATTTGGAAACGTAGTTTGCTGAGTTGAATTTCTTGGTGTGGTTAAGTAGGTTAGTTTTATGAAACAGAGTTGCTTCAGTAGTTTAGAATAGAGTAAGGAGATTGGAGTTAATAAGAGTTCCAAAAAGGGTAGACTGCACACTCATTTTCACCTCTGTTTAGGGATTGGAATTGCAGACAGTGCCACCCACCAAAAACATTGTTTTACATGTTCATGCAATATTTGATGCCATATTTTCGTTTGTAGAAGCGTCCATGCATTCAGATCTTGTGGAATGATTCTTTGCTTCAGTACCATGCATGATTTTCCTCAGAAATAACGTTGTTGTTCTTTGGTTTTATTAAACAATTAGAATAGGTTATTGAAATTTCGGTTATGTGCAGGACGTGGATGATTTGTTTCGTTTACACTGTGATGTACTACTCCCTCACTCCGTTATCCTTCTAAGCCGTGCCTAGGCCAACTACTCATCTCCCAATTAGACCCCTTTTCCCTCAACTATTCTATCACCCTCGTTATTCTACCTCCTTCGGCCTTCCATTCCCTCTACCCTCTTCAAGACAACCTAGCTTTGCACACCCCCTCTTCATCTCATCTCTCTGTCACTGAGTCCTTACAAACTCCTCTCCTACCTCCCTATCCATCCATGCAGCCTCTTCCACTCACCCATCACCCAAGAATCCGATTGTAGAACATCTTGTAGGAATTACTGAACTTCTTGTAGAAATTCTGAACATCCTGTAGAACCCCTGCAGACTTCCTGTAGAAGCTCATAAACACAGTTGCTTAGCATCCAAACTTTGTGAAACTCTCTGAAAGGATGTTAGGGACTCCTTAGACCCTCTCTGAGCCTTCCTGAGCTCTTCCAAGCATTTCTCCCCTTGATCTACCCCTGCACAGTAAAGACCCAGTTAGAAGCACATGCATAATAATTCCAACAACTTGAACAAAAATACAAAAATATGTTTTCTTCAGATCAAAGTAGTCTAGACACATGCATCTCACCTTCCTAGAAGTAATGGCATCTCTTTCAGTAGTTTGCATTCCCACCTTTGCATCAGTAGGACTAGCTGGTAAAATTAGGGTTTGCTAGGGTTTGTGTTTCTTGTTGGCTTTCAGTTCCTTCCTGCAGTAGGTTAATTTCCTTTGAGTTAGCTTTCGTTCATCGGTTAAAAAGCTTCTTCTAAGAGCTCATAGAAGTTGGCTTGAGCCCTAGCGGACTTGTGCCAGCTGACCAAGTGACAGCTGCGGCAAGAGCTAGTACTTGTGCATACAACACCGTCGCTTCCAAGTTTGTTACGAACTACCGGGTTGATAAAATTAGAGAAGGAAGCTCCAGGAGTTGTAGCATTATTGCTACAATACTGGAGCCCACCACAGGGCTTGTTTGGATTGCCTACCCATCTAGCCAATGGGTTGAGATGACTTGAGTTGGTGTGAACCTTGCATAGCAAATGGATCTCGCTCAAGTATAGAGGATGTAGGTGTTCTACCATTAGACTCTTCAAGGTCAACTTAGGAAGAACAACAAACATTGGGATGGTTGTGATCTCTTTAGTATATGAAAAGTTTGGCCTCGCCTGTTGACTAAAAAAAATGATGAATGTGATCCTTATTTCTAGATGGATCTCGCCCAATTGTCACTAGACGATAGGATGGTTGTGATATCTACCCTATATGGAAAGTTTGGTCTTGCCTGTTGACTAAACAACATGATGGATGTGATCCTTTCCGGTAGACAGATCTCACCTATTTTCATTGGATAAATGGTTGTAGCTTGAGCTCCCCTGTGATTTCAAATTATTCTTCTTTTAAATTCGAGAGCGTTCAGCAGATGAAGCATAAATGAGAAGATATGGCATTTGACTTGATGATGACAAGATATTTTTGATGGGACATACTTTGCAGTAAAAAAAATTTCCCTAGCTAAGAGGGAGCGTTAATTTGGTAGCTCATGGTTAAATTCCCTTCATTGAAAAAAATTCCTCATTTAAAGAGACCTAAAATTTCCCTTGCAAGCACTCAATTTGGTTAAGGAAAAACATATTTTTTAGTGAGAAAACCCACAATGGCATAAATGTCCAATTTAGCCTAGAAGAAAAATTGGCACCCCTCGAACACATAATACAAATTGAGGCACACCTCATTTGGCATCACATCAATGCAACATTCTTCTCGCTCCTCTTCTCATTGGTTCATACAACTCTGAAAAAGTGTAGGTTGACTTCACATGTGTGAGGGTATTGGAGGCAACTCTGAATTTCTATGTTGAATTTCTGTTTTGGTGACTTTGACCAGCTTTGACTTTGGTGTTTTGGCCATAGTTTGACTTTGATCTTTTTGGAGAATTTATGTCCTTATAGACTTCATTCTTTGGCACAATAACCGAGGCATTTTGGGAACTTTGACTTGTGTTGATTGCATGCTTGATTGTTGACTTTGGTCGCAGGGAATCTCTTTCCATTGACCTGATTTGACCACTTGGATTGGGACTGTTTTGACCTATGTTTGACCAACATTGAAGGCCGATTTTGTGGATTGTTGATTGAGCTTGATTGGAGGTGTTGACCATTGAATTTTTGGATTGATTAGGGAAAATTTGATTGTTGTTGACTTCAACATAATTGTAGACTTTGAGAGTTGACCAGAATTGACTTTTGAGGCTCATCATTGGTTGGATATTGGTTTTTCTATTTGGATATTCAAAGGTTGACTTCTACTCATTGTTGATTGGATTATTGTATTCTTTTTTCAACATTTTATGACAATATAATAATAATAAGAATTTGAAAGGGTTTTCCCCCTTGTGGGGTTTTTCCCCTTGTGGGGTTTTTCCCTGGTCTTTGACCAATCTTGGTGTCTCTTGTCATTGCTTCTGATTGTCTCTCATTGTATATCGCATTTACTGTTCTATCTACAATTGCTATTGTTTACTGGAAGATTGAATTGATTGCTAATTGAAGTTAAGAATTGGGCTAAAGTGATTGTAACTGTGAGAACAATGGAAATAAAATTAGTTGGGCCTATTGTGATCATGCATCTCAAAATGTCTCATAAAATAGGTTATGAGATCTTTTATATTACAACAATATAGGGTGGATCTATTGTATTACAACAATACAGGGTAGGGATTGCTTTTAATTTTTTTTGAAAAGAAAAAAAAGTAGTACGGAGGAAAAGAATATCTAACCTTTTCTTTTGTACTACTTCTTCTTTTACACCCATATATGGATAAATATATCTTAATCCATCTTAAATTAATTTAAATATTCTATCTTTTAAACAAATCCGATTGAATTTGGCTAGCCTTGAGCCTTGAACCTTGAACCTTCGGCCAGCCTTGAACCTTGAACCTTGAACCTTCGGCCAACCTTGAACCTTGAACCTTGAACCTTGAACTTTGAACCTTAGGCCAGCCTTGATGGTGCCCCATCACCCCACCTTCAAACCCCACATCCAAAAGAGCCCCCCAAGAACCCGCCAACAATCCCTTAACCGCCAACAACCCAGAAGGATTAAATTTAATACCACTACTGCCCCGAACTCCAAATTATAACCCTGAAGATCCCCGCCAACATCCAAAGACCCCGCCAACATCCAAATACTCCGCCAACATCCCGAAGACCCCGCCAACATCCTTAAGTCCCACCAACATCCTTAAAATGGTTATATTACTTTTTTTTCCCAAAGTCATAGTATCAAAAAAAAATGTTTGGGAAAAAAAAGTAATATAACCATTTTAAGGATGTTGGTGGGACTTAAGGATGTTGGCGGGGTCTTCGGGATGTTGGCGGAGTATTTGGATGTTGGCGGGGTCTTCGGATGTTGGCGGGGATCTTCAGGGTTATAAGTTGGAGTTCGGTGCAGTAGTGGTATTAAATTTAATCCTTCTGGGTTGTTGGCGGTTAAGGGGTTGTTGGCGGGTTCTTGGAGGGCTCTTTGGGATGTGGGGTTTGAAGGTGGGGTGATGGGGCATGGTGCACATGGAGTTATTGCTCAAGTGATTTGCACATTATCAAGTTTATTTCTCAAGTGATTTGCATATTATGTGAAGGTTGTGGAATGGGTAATTTTGTTGATTATCTCATACTAACAATGATGATCAACTGATCAAATCTTGCATGGAGAACCTTGCAAGAGAGTTTGAGATGAATGACATGGGGCTCATGCATTACTTTCTTAGCATGGAGGTATGGCAGGGAGATGGGGAGTTGTTTGTGTCTCAGGGAAAGTATGCCAATGAGATACTCAAGAGATTCCACATGGAGAGCTGCAAACCCATGGAGACTCCTCTAGTAGGTAACTGGAGGAAGGAGGATGCTACTTCAGGAGAAGTAGTGAAATCTATTGTTTACCTGCAACTTGTGGGTTCACTCATGTACTTGGTGAACACATGACCGGATATGTGCTATGTAGTTAACCAACTTAGTCAAGCGATGGTTAGGCCTACCAAACTATATTGGAAGGTGGCAAAGCATGTGTTGAGATACCTCAGGGGAACTTCTCAGTATGGATTATGGTACATACAGACAGAGGGGGTGAAGCTTCAGGGCTTCACCGATGCAGATTGGGCTGGGAGTCCATCTGATAGGAAGAGAACATCAAGAGGGATCTTCAGTATTGGGTCAACGACAATTTCTTGGTACAACAGGAAACAAAGATCAGTTGCACTCAGTTAGGTAGAGGAAGAGTACATGGTTGCGAGTTAGGCAACTTGTGAGGCCATATGGATGAGGAAGTTCCTGGTTTGTTTGTTTGGTCAACAGATGGATCCAACTGTGATTTATTGCGATAATCAGAGTTGTATCAAACTCTATGAAAATCCAGTTTTCCATGATTGGTCTAAGCATATTGATATCCAATATCATCATCTCAGAGATTGTGTATTGAGGCAAATTATGTTGTTAGAGTACGTTCCCACGAAAGAGCAAGATGCTGAAATTTTGAAAAAGGCATTGTCAAGATGTAAATTTGAGTTTCACAGAGACAAGATCGGGGTAGCTGATAATCCCTTTTGTGTTGAGAGGGAGCATTGAGAAATGGCAACATTAAATTCCAGTTTAATTTGTCCTTGAATTAAACTGATAATTAAAATCGAATTATATTCTCACATAAACTTGTAAATAGTTAATTAAGTTTAATTAACTTAATTAGCTTAGGAATTTCAAGTTGGAAGTCTTTATGTAGTCATGTATATGTTCTCCCTAAATTTTAGGGGTCCAGTATGAGTTTAGATTGAGTTGGAAATTAGATCACTCAGTTTACTGATTTAAGTCTAGTTAAATGAGTTATAAATTGTTTTTGGAACTAATAGAGGACTAATAGTAAGTTGGTGCACTAATGCATCCAATAGTGCTACTCCAATTAACTGAAGATTTCCTCATGAGAAACTCATGCACTTCAGTTTAGAGAAAGACCCAGTTGAGACTAGAGCGCAGGGATAATGTACTATTAGTTGTATGATTTATTGAGTTGTATATATCATGCATGCAATCAGGAACTAGACCTGGTTTGGATTGTGCAGTTTTGGATGCATTGGATTCCCATTAATATGGGCTATTCAACCATAGGAATTGCGCAAGGAAATAGGGGCTTGGAGAGTTGCAAAATTGGCTAAGTGTTGGCCAAGAGCTTGCTTGTGAGCTGAGAGAGTCGAGCATACTTGTGCGGAATTGTTCTAGTGAGAACAAGCTTTTTATCTTCACTCATATTTCTGATATATGCAATACAGATAGTGGGGTTTTGAGCAATGGTTTTCCTTAGATACATCTTGTGTTATGTGCCATTTATTTATCTTCTTCTCGTTCTTATTGTTTTCATCGATCTATTGGCTTCTACTGGTTGAAAGGAGTAGTAGATTCTTGTCCTGTGCATTAGTCAATTGCATGAGCTTGTGAATCTATAAGATTTTCTACAATTGGCCCTTGAAGACAAAGGACGAGAGTAGCTTTCATAAGAGGAAAAGTCCTCACTTGGCCTACGGAATACTGCATGAGGGATGCATTCACATTGGGATCTAGAGTTGAAGGACTCTATAGAGTCATTGGAATACCTCTATTGGAAATGGTCCACAACACCAATCATCAAAGTGAGTTATGGCACCAAAGATTAGCACATCTACATTGTGAAGCTATACCGAAATTGAACAAGTTAGTCTTTTGGAATCTTGATATTCAAGCTAGACATAGATGGAGTATGTCCAGGGTGTTCCAGTGGAAAGAAGACAAGGGAACCATTCCCCCCTAGCAAGAACAAGACTAATGAAATTCTCCAACTCATTCATTCTGACATATGTGGACCCATGCATGTGCATTCTCTTGGTGGTCATCTCTACTACATAACTTTTATTGACGATTTCTCCAGGAAGACATGGATGAAGCCTTTGATATGCTCAAGGACTTCGACACTAATCAAAATCAAACAAGGAATACAATTAAGATATTTAGGTCTAAAAATGGTGGAGAGTACATTTCAAATGAGTTCATAGACTTCTGCAAGAAAGAAGGTATCAATAAAGAAACTAGTGTGCCCTATAATCTCAAACAAAATGGAGCAGATGAAAGAAAGAACAAGTCCATTGTGGAAGCTACACGAGCAATGCTCCATGATCAAAAGTTGTCAAAGTTTCTTTGGGGAGAAGCAACCAATATAGTTGTATATGTTCAAAACAGGGTTCCTCATTAAGCATTGGAAACAAGACTCCCTAGGAAGTATTCACAAGTGTGAAGCTCGACATTAGACATCTAAGGATATTTGGTTGCCCCATATATTTTCACGTATCGAAGGACAAAAGGACCAAGTTGGAAGCCACTAAAAGGAAAGGTACGTTTGTTGGGTACTGTGAAAATTCTACAACATTTAGAATATATATTCCTAGTCAAAGAAAGGTTGAGTTTAGCATGGATGTAACTTTTGATGAAGATGTTGCCCTTGGAAAAGCAAGGAACCTTCCTTTGCCTCCTACTCCTAAAAAAAAGGATGATGATATGGATCTCCTAGAAGGTCCCTCCATGCCAAAATATGAGAAGGACATTGTTGATTATCCCATGGATCCATTGGACCCTCCTCCAAGTGATCCACCCACCAGGAAGAGACCATTATGGCTTCAAGATACATTACAAGTTGTTGACAAACATATTTGCGCTAGAGGAACCTTTAGAGAAAGCAAGAATCCATGTCGGTATTAGGGATACATTTTAGCCATGAGTGCGATCATTCAGGCTAAGCCCTCCACCTTTGAAGAAGACATGAAAGAAAAAGTTTGGAACGATTCCATAGCCGAAGAGTATGAATCAATAAAGAAAAATGATGTATGGGATGTTGTTCCAAGACCAAAGGGAAAATATTTTGTGACTTCGAAATGGCTATATTCAAAATCAAACATGGAGCTAATGGAAGCATCGAGAAGTATAAGCAAGGTTCATGGCTTGAGGGTTCTCCTCGAAAGAGGGAGAAGAATGTGATGATATATTTGCTCCCATTTCTCACTACACCACTATTAGATGAATCATTTCCCTTGTTTTTAGTCAAGGATGGACTCTTCACTAGATGTCTGTAAAGTCGAGATTTCTTCATGGCATACTACAAGAACAATTTTATGTTAAGAAACCATAGGGGTTTGAAGTGAAGAACCGAAAGGCACATGTTTGCAGGTTGAAGAAGGCATTATACGGCTTGAAGCAAGGCCCTAGATATTGGTTTTCCCGTATTGACAGTTACCTGGTGAAGCTTGGATTCACAAGAAGCAATGCCGATCACAACCTCTAATTCAAGGTGGTCCAAGGTATGCCTTTTCTTCACAGGTAATGGGCCCCTGATGCTCGAGTGTAAGAGGGAGCTTGCCTCTGAGTTCAAGATGAAGGATCTTGGTATGATGCACTATTTCCTGGGATTATAAGTTTGGAAGAGACCTGAAGAGGTTTTCCTTTTTCAAGGAAAATATGTTGTAAAGTTGTTGGAATGATTTGGAATGATAGAATGCAAATCCTTGGACACCCTGATGGAGATGAATTTCAAGAAGTTGTGCATAGATGCTGTTGGGCTTGACCTAGCTAATATTTCTGAGTATCGACAACTAATTGGGGCATTGATATTCCTTGTCAACACTCGATCGAACATATGATTTATCGTAAACACCTTCAGTCAAATTCATGAAGGAGCCCCTTCATTCACATTAGGTTGCCGCAAAACACATTCTAAGATATTTGCATGGGACAATTAACCTTGGTCTAAGATATTTTGTCAGAGATGTTCAACTACACGGATAAACTGATGCAGATTGGGCTGGAAACATTATTGGTAGGAAATGCACATTAGGGTGCTGCTTTAGCTTGGGGCCTGTTATGATATCTTGGATGATCATGAAACATAAGTTTGTGGCTTTAAGCACGATTGAGTCAGAATACATAGCTACTAGCATGGTTAGATGTGAGGCAGTTTCGTTAAGAAATCTATTTGGAGAGCTATTTGAGCAGGTCCTAAATACTATAGTGATGTATTACAACAACAAGAGTGGGATATGATTAGCAGATAATCTCATATTTCATGACAAGTCTAAGCACATTGAGATAATTTACCACTAAATTTTAGACATGGTACAAAGAGGAGCCGTAAGACTCCATTACATATCAAAAAATGAATAGATAGCAGACATAATCACCATGGCTTTGCCGAAAGGGAATTTATGGTTTTTAGAGAGAAGCTTGGACTGATGGATGTGACCCTTCCTGGTAAGGGTCCTGATTGATAGAGAACACTGAGCTATGCTCTTCCCCCCTGTTTGAGTTCACATGGAGAGGAATTGAGCCTGAGAGGCCCTAGGTTTGAGGTATATCTGGACAACAGGATAGTTTTGATCCTTACCCTTTGCGGTAAGTGGATATCACCTATTGTCACAATAGGGTATGCGTGATCCTTGTCATTTATGACAAGATGAGTATCTCCCCCTATCATGATTGACAAAGTATACCCCCGTATGCATCCTACCCACAAGCAGGGCTTGATGGGATTGCCTACCCATCTAGCCAATGGGTTGAGATGACTTGAGTTGGTGTGAACCTTGCATAGCAAATGGATCTCGCTCAAGTATAGAGGATGTAGGTGTTCTACCACTAGACTCTTCAAGGTAAACTTAGGAAGAAAAACAAACATTAAGATGGTTGTGATCTCTTCCGTATATGGAAAGTTTGGTCTCACCTGTTGACTAAACAACATGATGAATGCGATCCTTATTTCTAGATGGATCTCACCCAATTGTCACTAGACGGTAGGATGGTTGTGATCTCTACCCTATATGGAAAGTTTGGTCTTTCCTGTTGACTAAACAACATGATGGATGTGATCCTTTCCGGTAGATGGATCTCGCCTATTTTCATTGGATAAATGGTTGTAGCTTGAGCTCCCCTGTGATTTCAAATTATTCTTCTTTTAAATTCGAGAGTGTTCAACAGACGAAGCATAAATGAGAAGAGATGACATTTTACTTGATGATGACAAGATATTTTTGATGGGACATACTTTGCAGTCAAAAAAATTTCCCTAGCTAAGAGGGAGTGTTAATTTGGTAGCTCATGGTTAAATTCCCTTCATTGAAAAAAATTCCTCATTTAAAGAGACTTAAAATTTCCCTTGCAAGAACTCAATTTGGTTAAGGAAAAACATATTTTTTAGTGAGAAAACCCACAATGGCATAAATGTCCAATTTAGCCTAGAAGAAAAATTGGCACCCCTCCAACACATATTATACAAATTGAGGCACACCTCATTTGGCATCATATCAATGCAACATTCTTCTCTCTCCTCTTCTCATTGGTTCATACAACTCTGAAAAAGTGTAGGCTGACTTCACATGTGTGAGGGTATTGGAGGCAACTCTGAATTTCTATGTTGAATTTCCATTTTGGTGACTTTGACCAGTGTTGAATTTGGTGTTCTGGCCATAGTTTGACTTTGATCTTTTTAGAGAATTTATGTCCTTATATACTTCATTCTTTGGCACAATAACCGAGGCATTTTGGGCACTTTGACTTGTGTTGATTGTAGGCTTGATTGTTGACTTTGGTCGCAGTGAATCTCTTTCCATTGACCTGATTTGACCACTTGGATTGGGACTGTTTTGACCTATGCTTGACCAACATTGAAGGCCGAGTTTGTGAATTGTTGATCGAGCTTGATTGGAGGTGTTGACCGTTGAATTTTTGGATTGATTAGGGAACATTTGATTGTTGTTGACTTCAACATAATTGTAGACTTTGAGAGTTGACCAGAATTGACTTTTGAGGCTCATCATTGGTTGGATATTGGTTTTTCTGTTTGGATATTCAAAGGTTGACTTTTACTCACTGTTGATTGGTTATTGTATTCTTTTTTGAACATTTTATGACAATATAATAATAAGAAGAATTTGAAAGGGTTTTCCCCCTTGTGGGGTTTTTCCCTGGTCTTTGACCAATCTTGGTGTCTCTTGTCATTGCTTCTGATTGTCTCTTATTGTATATTGCATTTACTGTTCTATCTACAATTGCTATTGTTTACTGGAAGATTGAATTGATTGCTAATTGAAGTTAAGAATTGGGCTAAAGTGATTGTAACTGTGAGAACAATGGAAAATTAATAATTGAGCCTATTGTGATAATGCATCTCAAAATGTCTCAAGTCAATGGTGCACGTGGAGTTATTTCTCAAGTGATTTGCACATTATCAAGTTTATTTCTCAAGTGATTTGCAGATTATGTGAAGGTTGTGGAATGGGTAATTTTGTTTGGGAAAAAATCTATGGGAAAATTTAAGGGCCCTTTAAAATCTCATATATTTGCTTGGTGCTCTTAGTAATAAGGTTTTAACATGGGATATAATACAAAAAACTAGTTGGAAAGGCCCAAATAGATGCTTTTCATGCAAAGAAAATGAAAAGACCATTCAACATTTGATTGTGTCTTGTGTTTACAGTATTCAAGTTTAGGAAAAAGTGGAGGCTATTAGAGAACTTAAAAATGTTCGAAGAGGACCACTAATTGAGGAAAATTTAAGGGTTTGGTGTGGGAAAATGGTAATGAAAAAATTCAAAGCTTTTCCACTTATTATATCTAGGGGAGTGTGCCTTGCAGGGAATACACATATTTTTTAAGAAGTCTATTTCAATAATACAATGTATCAATCAAGAATAAGTATCATAAATGGTTATAACAACCCAAAAATGAAAATCATGCTAGGCAATTTAGTTATTGATATTATTGAAAAATTAGGGGCTTGGGCCTATTGTGATCATGCATCTCGAAGTGACTCCTAGGTCAGTGGTGAATGTGGAGTTATATCTCAAATGATTTGCATGTCATCAAGTTTAAAATGGGGCTTGGTAATGGGTCAAATAGTTTTGTTAAATCATTGGCTCTAAAGTTGACTCCTATGCTTGCCACATAAAAGGTAATTCAGAAATCTAAATCTTTGGTGATTCCCTTGTGGTGACAAATTAGATCAAGGGTTTAAATGCTTTAGAGATTTTTTTTGTTGAGATCTATTTTTTATAAGATCTAATTTTTAACAATTTTATTTTACAATTCTTCTCCCCATCATCATGTATTAAGTGAGAGGAATGAGTTACTAGATAGGTCATACAAGGAAGGTTTATAGTTGGATACAAGAATATGGCATGTACGTCATTCCTTTGAATACAATCACATTTCTTTTATATTAGAATATTGTAAAGAGATGTAAAGATGTGGATAACAATGATTGTTTTGTCTTTGGGGCATAATATTTTTCTTTGTGTTTTTAATATGTAATATGGGTTTGGTGATATTATGTTTCCGAAAGTCTGGTTCATTATGAGTGAATTTGTTATGATTCTATAATGTGGCATAGGGCATATGGGAGATGTAGAAGGATATAAACTATTGAAAGCCATTTGAAAAATGTTATTTTATTTGATATAATACATATATATTTTTTATGAAGAAAACACAATGTAAGATTTGTTTTTTTGTAAATTTTCTTAAGAACCAATATTTCATATATTTAAATAGAATAACAATCTAATGTTTTGTGTATGCGTCATTACAATGATAACAAAACTAATAATACTAGTGTTGAGGACTCTGATTTTATTTTTTAATTGAAGTTTCAAGAGGTTCAATAAAGTTAGGTCATTAACAATTATTGTATAATGTATCAATAAAGTTTTGTTTTTTGTTTTGTAAGCTTGATAGGACTACATCTTCATAATGTCCAACTTGTCACTCTGATCGGGGGGATAGCACAAGATTTGAATCCAAGACATCTGGTTCGGTGAGACTTCATTTCCATGACTATTGCCAATTGAACTACCCCAAGCGGACAATGTATCAATAAAGTTATTATTGATGAAAAATCCAAATTTATCTCCTTGTTAAAGTAGATAGTACATGAAATTATAGTTCATAATTCCTACATGAATAAAAATAATAATATTCATAAATTTTTTATTCATTAATATATTCTTGGAGATTGGTGAACAATTTCTAATTCTGAAGGAAAACTTTGTAAAGAAAACCATTAGATGCTTTCCAAAAGTAAAATACTTTATATTCTTGGGGAATACCAAGACTTTACTTAAAAAGGTTAGATTAGATTTACTTGCTTGAGCTAGGAAGGGATACCCTTCCCAATGTAACTATGGAAAATGCCTCATCTTCTAGTTTAATAGACATTAATGCCTTATCTTCTAACAAACTTGGGGAGGTCTCTTAAACGTAAAAAAATGGAGGGTAGAGACTTTAAAATGTCTCTCCGCCATTGTTAGAAGGTAGTGACTTTCCTCAAACCAAGTGAATGTAACATTAAGACTTTACTTTTTAACTCAACAATAAGAATAACATTATATGAATGATAAACTTTATATTTACTTAATAAATTTATCTTACACTTATAAAAATTTACCCACTTATAAGTGACAAAGGGTTATCCATCTCTTATACATTGTAGTTAACCCCTTTAGTGTAAGTAACAAGAAAAGAAGAAAAGATTTTCTATTCTAGTGCAAAAATATCTCTACTAGTTGCAATCAAATTTTTTGGACAATGTGTCTAAATACAAATATATATATACTATAAATAAATAAAACAATTTATTTTAAAACCATTTTAAAACCATTTCTTTATACATGAAAACTTTATTCTATAGTATAATTTTTCTTAAATAATATTGATAAATTAATTTACATTTATAAATAATAACAATTACTTTCATTAAGAATTAAATTATAATAAATTGATCACTTATAAGAAAATCTTAATATACAAATTAGAATATATATATATAAAATTAACTCATACAAAATATATATTTTTTTATTTTTATTTTTTTATATGAAAAAGGGTTTAATTTCCAAAAACATTTAAAATAATAAAAAGATTTAGAAAAGCTACACAATTATTTACATTCTTATCAATTTTAAATTTTATCAATATTACACGTGAATTCTCACTTAAACCGCAACTAAAATGTTACATCATGTGAAGAATCTTAGATAAGGGAAAGATCATTAGGACCACGAGCATTCTAAAAAATAAACAGAGAGAAATTGTAAAGTGCATGAGACAACAACTTTACCTAAAGTGCATGAGACAACAACTTTACCTATGCCATAGAGAAGAGTCCTTTGAAAAAACTCCATACCACTCAATGTGTGTTGTCATCACCTCCTCACATTTGATTGAAGACTTAGACTTGGGCGTAGTTGACAATGATGGCGAAATTTAATATTGATATGTGGTATATAGTTTCAATGTGTTTATGAAATGAGCAATGTTTTTATATTTTTTATTGTAATTATATTTTAATTATTTTTGGTAAGGGTTAGTTTTTGGTTTGCATGGTAATGACACATTTTCGAGAAGTTAAATAAACAAAGTTTAAAATATTTTACATAATTAATTAAAAAAAAAACAATATATATAACAATAAAAATCATTGTAGATAAATGTTTTTCGGAATAATTATATTGTTAGGATTTAGTCGACGTTTGGAACCAACCAATGTGGTTTATCCTCACGACAAGGATGAACCACATTGGTTGGTTCGAAATGTCGACCAAATCCTAATGATGTGATTATTCCAAAAGACATTTATCTACAATATGGATCACAAAAGTCTAAGATCTAACATGAAAGTTATTATTATTTTTTTCATGTTTTGTAGAGGGTTGTGGTAAGGATGCCCACTAATCTCATTGTTTTTCCTCACAGAGGTATAATGGTCAATCAACTTTATTGGAGGCTAAGAGAATTGGTATTTTAAAAGGTATAAAATTGGAAACATTTTTAGATTTGTCTTACTTTTTGTTTGTAGATGATATTTTGTCATTTTGTGATGGTTTTAGAAGGGATGCACTAAAGTCGAAGCAGGTTCTTGTATTGTAATTTTTTTTTTATGAGAACGGTTGTAATTTCCATTAATACTAGGCCACATAAAAAAATGATAATTTAGTACAAAAGTGCATGATGTTTTTGTGTAGCATATCACTATGACATCTTGCTTTCTTTTACAAAAGGAGTTCTAGAAGGCATGTATTTCCTAAAAACACTACTAGTTTATAGCCTTACAAAAGAACCTTGAAGGAAGGCTACTTTACAAAACAAAAGAGGACAGATGGAGTTACAATTTTAGTTCCAGGTTCACTCTTTGTTGTTCTTCTTTATATTGCTCCTCTTCCTATTGATTATGATATTCTTGTAGTTGTCCTTGATTAACAATACCCTCTTCACCTAAGATTTGTGAGCTCTTGGAAAACTGCTTTTGTTGTGTTATACAAGAGGTCAATCATTCAATTATATGCTTCAATATAGTGTTCTCATACCACAAGCCTACTATATCTCCTTCATAAGTTGACAATGTGTTGATGATGAGGTTGTTTTCCTGGTCTCGAACCTGAATATGAATCCCGTGAAGGCATTAAATCTACTCCAAATCATTCTTATGCTTTCTATCTTGAGGATATGAGCTTGGAGAACCTACAAATAGATTAGTGATGGGGAAAGGGGTTGGATTTGTGCCACATCTTGGAGGGAAGGCAATACAAATTCTAAATTTTTGGATTGAAAATGAAAAGGGAGAGCCAAAACTCAAAGTAAACCATGAAAATGACCCATGATTAAGAAACCCCATACTGTCGTCAGTAGGCAGCAATGTTATGGATCAAATTGTTCAATTCACTCATGAGCCATGAAAACAAACCCAAGGATCAGTAGAGGAATTTTCGGGTATTCACAGTGGAGCCAATCATGAAAACTCTACAACAAGGTTGAATTTCTTAACCCACAACATTCAAAGAATTAATCATACCCATGTTAATCATGGTGGATCAAGAGAACATAAATGGGAAGGAAGAATTCAAATAAAGGAAAGTATTGGATACATAGCCACAAGGATATGGGTTGTCAATTGAAATTACAAATGCCTTGATGATGATAGGATCTAATTATTCATGAAACCAAGGATATGACATATATAAAACCCATTTTTTATAATTATAATTCATAATAAGAGGTTGAGGAATTTGAAATTCATAGTTCTGATGTGAACTTGCCAAATTTCCTCGAGGAATGTTTGTTGCTTCCTTTTGCAAGGTGTAAGCATAACCATTATGTTTTCTTAGAATGTGGAAAAAAGGACCTCATCAAATTTCTTAAGTTCTTGGTGGATTTTGGCATAACTTTTTCCCATCTGTTGTGTGTGAGTTCTTGCTTTGTGGCCTTGCATTTCCTTGATATGGTTTTTGAGTCTTTAAGAACCACCAACTTCATGATTTGCTTCTTACTTGTCAAGAAAAGACCCATAAACATAGCAAGACATTCTGCTTCATTAACAATTGCACATCGTAATCCCCATAAGAAGCCAAAGACTGTTAGGAAACCAACTGTTGGTACCATTCCTTGACCTCCTTTTTCCTCTGGAAACACATAGTTTGCCTACCTTTTTCCTTCATACATCTCTTAGACCCCTTGAAATTGATTAGTTAACAGTATTATAGTTGTTAAATGCATTAGAATTGATTTATGAGTTTTATGTTAAAGAATTAGGGATTTTTGATAAAAATACTACAAAAAGTTGCAAAATATTGTAATTGGTTTATTGTTTGACATATGGCACGACAGCTAAGCTAAAGCAAAGGGTAGGGACGAAAAATAGAATGTACAAGCATGGACGAACACCTATCCTACAGCAGAACCAACACTCCTGAATGTGCGGTCAATGATGGTCAAAGCACAACATGTTGGCGACAAAAGCAGCAACAACATAGGGTTCTAAACCGATTTAGTTTTGTTCCTTTTTGAAATCAGTTCAGAATGGAAACAACTTAGAAACTATGCCATAACAAAAGCGGCAACAGCCGCATAACGAATGTACATTCGTTCCAAAATGTAAACGGTGTTAGTTTTTAAAAAGACATATGTAAACACAGTTACGTGTTGTTGGTTAGTTGTTATCAGTGTATCGTTTTGAAAAACAGAGCTTTTGAACTTAATACCAAAACTCGGTTGCAGTCACGATTTTGTTATTGCGTTGATTCTATAGTTGCTTGAGCGCAGTCCAGTATACCTTTGAAACGTGGACGGGCCCTGCGTGGAACGGGTATACTGTCATTTCATTTCATTTGCAACTTCTGAATATTCAATAGTATGCACAGTGATTAGAGTTTGGTTTATGCTTTCGTTGATTTAATTAGCAATTCATATGAGTAATGTTTATGATGGTGGCTTGAAGGATTCATCGCTGAGATCGTTGAATTGTATCCTGTAAGGGATCTGATCTTTCGTTATTTTTAAAAGCATCTTCATGAACCCTGTTTCTCATGTATTTGAATTTTAAGTGTGCTTATGATTTTAGTATGTTTCAATCTTTCATGAATGATAAACATTGAATGCTGAGTGTTCACTGAACAGGGGTTTTATGCACAACATCCTCGTAAGGGGATTGAAATCTTGGTTTAAGTAATACACAGTGTTTTAAAATAGGTAGATGAATTGAGTGACCTGAGTGTCCAGGTGATAGGGAGCATACCTCAACCTTCCGTAAAGAAGTTTTGTAACCTACCATCATGAACACTTAGTCAGGAATCCTTTATGTCTATAGATTGTAGACGCATGCCTCGAAGTTTACTTATCCTGGTCGATAATAAATATAGCCTAATCTAGCACCCTAGATAGGACACTACACCAACTCACAAAAAGATAGAAAAGATAGATCAACGCCTTAGAATTTAACCTCTTCGAGGGGGCAACCTCCTTTACATTACACAAATGAACAATTCTTGGATGATACAAATGACTAAACCTCCCTTCTATATATATGAGTCTAGGGGGTCATAATATAATCAAGCCGACATAACAGTAATAACACAAGCGCACAATAACAATAGTGGGTTTCTATGGGGCATACTAATAACAATATGGGGACAATAGGGGCACAATAATAACAATAAGGGATATAATGACAATAGTAATGGGGGAATCACTAGTAATATAGGAGCTTAACATGCCCCTCTCCTTCCGAAAAGAGTTGTCCTCAACGCTTGAGTAGTTCTGGATGATTCTGTATAAAATTCTCATCCTCCCATGTGGAATATTTAGCGGATAAGTTCTTCCACTTGATGAGATACTCCGAAATTGATCGATTTCGTAGTTGTCGAGTTCTTGTTTCTGTGACTGCTTCTGGTTCCAATATGATTTTTCCGTCCTCATCAAGTTTTGGCAATATTGTTTGAACTAGGAGCGTGTCACCTATAACCTTCTTTAAACATGAAACATGGAAAACTGGGTGCACTCAGGAAGCCGCAGGAAGCTCCAATTTGTATGCCATAGTACCAATCTTTTGCAACACCTTGTACGAACCATAATACTTATAATTCATTATCCTTCTTAGCTTGCTTGAGGGACATTTGTTTATATGGTTGTAGTCGTAGGAATACCCAGTCACCTACATCAAAACTTCTTTCGCTGCGATGTTGATTTGCCTATTGTTTCATTCTATTCTGCGCCAACGTGAGGTTATCGTTTAAGAGTTGGAGAACTTGTTGTTGATGCTCGATGTGATGTTCCACTGCTTGAACCTTAGAATTTTCTCTTAAATATGATGTGATGGATGGTGGCTGATAACCATAAAGTGCCATAAATGGGGTCATTTTTGCTGTAGTATGGAAGGAAGTGTTATACCACCATTCAGCCAGAGGCAACCATTTGACCCATTGTGTCTGTTTATTAGATACAAAGCAACGAAGATATCCTTCCAAACATTTGTTTACTATCTCAGTTTGCCCATCAGATTGAGGATGATAAGATGAGCTATGAGCTAACTGAGTATCGAGACAAGAAAATAATTCTGTCCAAAAATTTCTAGTGAAATTGGGATCTCTGTCACTTACAATAATCTTTGGGTTTCCATGTATCTTTTGAATTGTTTCCATAAATGCAGTAGAAACTGTATTGGCTTTAAATGAATTTGATAATGCATAAAAGTGTGCATACTTGGTAAGTCTATCAACTACCACCATGATGACACTCTTTCCCTCAGACTTGGGTAAACCTGTGATAAAATCCATTGAAACCTCTTGCCAACATTAGATTGGAATGGATAAAGGTTTTAATAGACATGGGGTCTTAATTGTTTCAACTTTATTTTGTTGGCATACCAAACATTCCGCCACAAACTTTTGAATATCTGATTTAGGGCCATCCCAAAAAAATTCCTTCTTAACCCTGTGGTAAGTTTTTAAAAATCCTGAGTGCCCTCCTAAGGGAGAAGTGTGCAATTCCATAAGATTTTTTTTTGTTTCAGTTGGGAATTATTACATAGGTGTAAGCGATCTTTGTACCATAACGAATCTTTTTTCCAGCTAAATGTATCAGATGTACTGGGATCTTGTTGTAACTTTCGAATGAGTGCCCACACTTCTTCGTCATTCTTCCATTCCTCCCTTGCTTCGTTTATCCAATTTGGTTGGATAATAGAAATGGCACAAAACAATGCTTCCACATCCTCATCCTTTCTTAAGAGTGCATCTGCCACAACATTTTGCTTCCCTTTTTTGTAGGTGATTTCAAAGTCATAACCCAACAACTTTGTGACCCATTTTTGTTTCTTCAGAGGATAATATTTGTTCTAAAAAGTATTTAAGACTATCATGATCCGTTTTTACCTTGAAGTGTATTCCCATTAGGTAGGGTCGCCATTTCTTAAGTGTATGTAGTATTGCCAACATTTCCTTCTCATAAATAGCTTTGTGTAAATAATTTCCCTTGATTGGACAACTTTCGAAAGCAATGGGTCTTTCATCTTGCATTAAAACAACACCAATTCCATTTTCTGAAGCATCACATTCCACAATAAAGGTTTTTGTGAAGTCCGACATAGCTAAGACCGGTGCTTGGCACATTTCCTCTTTAAGATGTTCAAAGGCCTTTGTTGCTTCCGTAGTCCATGAAAATGCATCTTTCTTCAATAATGTTGTTAGAGGTGCTGCTATTCTCCCAAAATTCTTAACAAACTTGTGATAATACCATGTCAACCCGAGAAATCCTTGCAGATGCTTTATGGATGTGGGGATTTTCCATTCCTTAATGGCTTTAATTTTTCTAGGGTCTACCTTAACACCTTCATGAGATACAATATGACCTAGATATTCCACCTCTTGTACTTCAAAGAAACATTTGGAGCTTTCTGCATATAATTGTTTCTCCTCCAATAGTTTGAGCACCTTGTCAACATGTTCAACATGATCCTTCCAAGACTTACTGTAGATTAGTATATCATCAAAAAATACTAACACAAATTTTCTAAGGAAGGGCTTGTAAATGGAATTCATCAACCCTTGAAATGTAGAAGGTGCATTGGTAAGGCCAAAAGGCATGACCAAAAATTCATAATGACCCTCATGAGTTCCAAATGTTGTTTTCAGAATGTCTTTAGTCTTCATTCTGATTTGATGATATCCTGAACGAAGATCCAACTTGGTGAAGTAAATTGATCCATGCAATTCATCCAATAATTCATCAATGACAGGAATGGGAAATTTATCTTTAATAATGAGCTTGTTGAGCTCCCTATAATTCGGACACATGCGCCGTGATCCATCCTTCTTGTGCACCAATACTACTGGAGTAGAGAAAGAACTTTGACTAGGTTGAATTATACTAGCCTCTAGCATTTCTGCAACCATACGTTCAATTTCACTCTTTTGGGCATAGGGATATCTGTACGGCCTGATGTTTGGAGGAACACTTCCTGGAATCAAATGAATAGCATGATCATGATCACGAATAGGTGGAGACCTTTGGGAGTATCAAATACCTTAGAATGATTGTCCAAGACCTTTTGGAGATATGGAGAAATAGATGATTTCGATGTGGGAACCTCTAGCGAACAAAATTGTGCAATTACACCTCGTTGTTCCTTCTTTAGAAGACTTGTCATACCGTCAGAACTAATTATCTTTCCTGGTTTCCCTGCAATACCCCTTAATTCAACTTCCTTTCCTTCCGCACAAAATTTCATGAAAATTTCTTGAAAATTAGAAGCTATTGTACCCAAGGATTGTAGCCATTGGACTCCTAGTACAACATCAACACCACCCATTGGAATGGAAAGAATTGGGCTATTCAATACATATTCTCCCATGGATAGCTTGATATTATGGCACTTTCCAGAGCAATTTATGGTTCCTCCACTTGCAACCATCACTTGACACTCTGGTGCTGGATATAGGAAGCAATTCAATTCCTTTGCTATCTTACAATGAATAAAATTATGGGTACTTCTCGAATCAATCAACACTATTACCTTTTTCTTCTTGATATGTCCTTCTATCTTGATAGTTTGAGGAGTGGTAATTCTAGCCAATGCATTACAAGATATGGTTGGATTCATTTCTTCTTTATATAGGGTTTTTTCCTAGAGTATATCCTCTTCTTTTGACATTTCTTGTTCCTTTTCTTCCTCCTCTTCACAATCTATGTAGAATAATTTCTTCTCAGCACACTTATGACCTTTAGTGTATTTGCTATCACAACTGTAACAAAGCCCTTTTGCTCTTTTTTCTTCCAATTGTTGTGGTGTCAACCTTGTAGGTTGTGGAAGGCTAGGGGAAACAACACTTCCATCTTTATAGTTGTGAGTGGTAGGCTTCCTGGTTGCCATAATTTTTCTTTCCATTTTTCTTGCTAACTTGAATGCCTTCTCCAATGAATCAGGTTCCCAAAGGCGAACCTCATGTTGGATATTATCCTTTAAAGTCCCTATGAACGCATCAATCCAATGCTCCTCTGGAATATCTTTTACCCTTATGTTCAATTTTTGGAAGTCCTCAATGTGCTTCATCATTGAACCATTTTGTTTGAGATTTATCAATTGGCTAAAAGAGGTGTTGATTTTTGTATCCTCATAATGTGCTATCATTTCTTCCGTAAAAATTGCCCAAGTGACAATTTGTTTACGAGAGAAAAACCATCAATACCATACAAACTGATTTGGTACCAAATATAAAGTTGCAATACGTACCTTTTGTGTGTTTTGCACATTATGGAGATCGAAAAATTGCTCCATCTGTAGTATCCATGTTTTGGGATCCTTGCCATCAAACTTCCTCATATTGATTTTTGGAACATGGTAGGTCTTTAATCCAACGTTAGAGTCTATGAAATCATGATTAACATTTCTTTTGTTCTCATCATGAGTTTCATTTAATACCCTTTCACCATTAGTGACCATTTCTTGTAGCAACTTATTCAAATTTATCTTCAATTCTTCCATCTTATCGTCCATGCCATTCATCTTAGCGTCTATGCCATTCATCTTAGCTTCCACGCCATCCATCTTAGCTTCCATATTAACTTGCATGCCATTCATATTAGCTTCCACGCCATTCATCTTGGCTTCATTTACCTTTAGTGAGAGTGAAATTTGTTGTACTTGGTCTTGTAATTTTGATATATCATGTTGCATTTCTTCCTCTTCATCACGAGTCATGCTAGAGCTTTTAGGTTGCTTGCTAGGTGTTTCCATTTTCTTTCTTCAGGGCACTAATTAATGCTAAGAGCTCGATATTTAATCTATTGTATCTTTGTAACTACAGATCTCGAATATCTAAAATCTCATCTTGTGGTAGTCCTCTTTCTAACCTCACAAGTCTGATCAAGATTGGATTCTCCAAGGAATAGTTATGCCAAATCTCCCACGGTGACCTGATTGTAAACTAGTTCAGTAGAGTGAACTTGTATGACATGCCACGTGTCACTGTTTCAACCTTGGTACCTGAAACTGATACACAGAAAACTACAGACCGTCCTCTTTCTGAAACATCTGACGAAATTTCAATCTGATGCTCAAAACAAAAGTTATGATGATTTTCCCCAGGTCACCTGTTTGGAATGTAATTCAGGAGTTTGAAAAAACCCTAACTTCCTCAGATCATAGCTCCGCAAATTCAGTGAGACAAGCTCCGAAATTCAGACCCAAAGTTCAGAAGGATTTCGGCTCAAACGGGTTTTTTTTGTAGCTTCTGAAACATCACAGAAAAAAATTATAGCGAAAATGCCACGATGACCTGTTTTGAGAAGCGAAACCCTAGAATCCAAAGCTATGATACCAAATGTTAGGAAACTAGCTCACAAAAAGATAGAAAAGATAGATCAACGCCTTAGAATTCAGCCTCTTCGAGGGGGAAACCTCCTTTACATTACACAAATGAACAATTCTTGGATGATACAAATGACTAAACCTCCCTTCTATATATAGGAGTCTAAGGGCTCATAATATAATCAAGCCGACATAACAGTAATAACATAAGGGCACAAAAATAACAATAGTGGGTTTCTATGGGGAGGTGAGGAAGCTGGACCCAAACAGGGACCGCATTAGGAATATCAAGCTCCGGGTCAAAATCCGGAGTCCATTTGTTTAAATATAAACCTCTGGAATCCATGAAATAAGGCCCTTTATGGAAGATTAAATCCTTGTCTTCCTTTGTCTCAAAATGAAATGTAAAATATCCCTTTCCACAAAATCTGATAGAGATTTTTCCTTGTATTTTATCTGTCCAATTCCTTTCCACCCACCTCTGGACTGTTTTTGGAGAGGGCCAAAGTCCTGTAAATTGCCCAATAAGTCCTTTTTCTGCCAAGGCAAGAGCAGCCATTCTGGGTAAAGTTGGAGGGAGAGAAACTTCTTGTAACCCATCAAGTTTTTTCACGAACTTTGATACTGAAGGGCAAGCTCGTTGAGGAGGCATGGACTTGATCAAGGCAGAGAAGGCGTGTTGGTGAGTTGCCTCCTCCGGTGAAGCCTCCAGAGGGGCCATCCCGAGCGGCCGAAGATCGGTTCAGACCTAATGTTTGCAGGCGGCAGCGGGAGCAGAGCGCGCGTTCATAGTAAGGCTCAAATTTATCTCATTGTTAAAGTAGACAATACATGAAATTCTTGTTCATAATTCCTACATGAATAAAGACAAAAATATTCATAAAAAATTAATTCATTAATATAATCTTGGAGATTGGTGAACAATTTCTAATTCTCAAAGAAAACTTTGTAAAGAAAACCATTAGATGTTTTCCAAAAGTGAAGGACCTTATCTTCCCGGGGAATACCAAGACTTTACTTAAAAAGGTAAAATTATATTTACTTGCTTGAGCTAGTAAAGGATACCCTTCCCAATGTTACTCGAAAAATGCCTCATCTTCTAGCTTAATAGATATTCATGCGTTATCTTCTAACAAACCTTGGAAGGTCTCTTAGAAGTAAAACAATGAATAAATATATTTATTCATATATATTATTATTTATTTATTTATATATTATATATAAATAAAACCATTTATTTTGAAACCGTCTCTTTATACATAACAACTCTATTTCATAATGTAATTTTCTCTATTTCATAATGTAATTTTTTTAAATAATAGGATAAATTAATTTGCATTTATGAATAATAACAATTATTTTCATTATCAATTAACAATTAAATTATAAAAAATTTATTTAAAAAAACATGTTATACAAATTAGAAACTATATATATGATTCATTCATAAATCATTACAAAAATATTAATATTATATATATATATATATAGAGGGTGTCTTTTATATGAAAACGGGGTTAAATTCCCAAAATATTTAAAATAATAAAAGATTTAGGAAAGCTACACAATTATTTACATTCTTATTAATTTTAAATGTTATCAATATTACACATGAATTCTCACTTAAACCGCAACTAAGATGTTACATCATGTGAAGAATCTTAGATAAGGGAAAGATCATTAGGACCACCAACATTGTAAAGTGCACGAGACAACAGCTTACCTATACCCACGTTTGATGGCGAAATGATGGCGAAATTTAATATTGATATGTGGTGTATAGTTTCAATATGTTTATGAAATGAGCAATGTTTTAATATTTTTTTTTTAATTGTAATTATATTTTAATTATTTTTGAAAATTTGTGTTAAACTATATAATGGATGTTTTTTTTTTTTTTTTTTAATGAATAAGTAGGGATAGACTTCATAATGTTATTGATTTTTTTTGGTTTATAAGTGGTAAGGGTTATTTGTTTGGTTTGCATGGTATTATCCAT
This sequence comes from Pinus tabuliformis, assembly GCA_031772625.1. Classification (NCBI taxonomy): domain Eukaryota; kingdom Viridiplantae; phylum Streptophyta; class Pinopsida; order Pinales; family Pinaceae; genus Pinus; species Pinus tabuliformis. Next base: position 449,064,729 of record CM062811.1, read on the forward strand.
TTTCTTTTATGAGAAGTTAAATAAACAAAGTTTAAAATATTTTATATAATTAATTAAAAAAATCAAAACAATCCAGATAATAGTAAAAGTTATAAGGATATCCACTAATTTTATTGTTTTTCCTCATAGAGGCATATTGGTCACGTAAACTTTTTTTTGGAGGCTAAGAGAATTGGTATTTAAAAAAAATAAAATTGGAAATATTTTAATATTAATCTTATTTTTTGTTTGTAAATGATATTTTGTCATTTTGGGATTGTTTTAGAAGGGATGCACTAAAGTTGAAACAAATTCTTGTATTGTAATTTTTTTATGAGAATAGTTGTAATTTCTATTAATACTGGACCACATAAAAAAATGATAATTCAGTATAAAAGCGTATGATGTTTTTGTGTAACATATTACTATGACATCTTGCTTTCTTTATATAAAAGGAGTTTTAGAAGACATGTATTTCCTAAAAACACTACTAGTTTATAGCATTATAAAAGAGTCTTGAAGGAAGACTACTTTACAAAACACGAGAGGATAGAGGGAGTTACAATTTTAGTTCCAGGTTCACCCTTTCTTGTTCTTCTTTATATTGCTCCTCTTCCTATTGATTATGATATTCTTGTAGTTGTCCTTGATTAACAATGCCCTCTTCATTTAATATTTGTGAGCCCTTGGAAGATTGCTTTTGTTGTGTTGTACATGAGGTTAATTATTCAATTATATGATTTAATATAGTGTTCTCATACCACAAGCCTACTATGTCTCCTTCATGAGTTGACAATGTGTTGATGATGAGGTTGTTTTCCTAGTCTCGAACCTGAATCTGAATCCCCTGAAGGCATTAAATCTGCTCCAAATCATTCTTGTGCTTTCTATCTTGAGGATATGAGCTTGGAGAACCTACAAATGGATTAGTGAAGGGGAAAGGGGTTGGATTTGTGCCACATCTTGGAGGGAAGGCAATACAAATTCTAATATTTTGGATTGAAAATGAAAAGGGAGAGCCAAAACTCAAATACCATGTAGGAATTTACAGGGTAAGTTCCTCAGAAAGAATACCATAGGAAGACCTGTCACCATATTTTCTTTACATAGATGCTGAAGGGAGCGATAGTTTAAGTGACCAAATCGCTCATGCCAAAGTTTGCTCACTTCATCATTATGAGCAACAAATACTGAGGGAAGATTTGATGACCCAAAGTTGTGAAACTTATACAACCTTTTGGAATCATCAGCAAGACCAGTAGCTAGAATCTGTTTAGGATCTTTTAGATCCTTGATTACAACATCATGAGGTGAAAATTCAACAATTTTACCTTCACCTGAATGAGTTATCTGATAGACAGATAGAAGGTTGCAGGATAAGGTTGGAACACATAATACATCATTAAACTGACCATTGTCTAGATGAACAGTTCCAGTCCCTACAACATTAAGAGATATATCATCACCAATATATATATTTTTGGTGTTACAATCATTTAAAGAAGAAAACATGGCTTGGTTTTTGGCCATGTGACAAGAGGCTCCAGAATCAATGAGCCACTCATGAGAATGAGAAGAAGAAGAAGATACATTTAATGCATAACCAGACTGAGATGATTGACAATGACATGCAGAAAGTGCCATTCCGGAAGTTGAAGTTGAAGTAGGCTCCACATGGATGTTATGTTTCTTCATTGCGGCTTCCAAGGCTTCCATCTTCTTAAAGCATTTAGATTCTAAGTGGCCATCTCGATTACAAAAGTTACAATGTCTATCAGTCTTCTTCCATTTGTTTTTATTGGTCTTATCATTTTGCTGAAATGATCTTTCATTTTGAGGCTGAGATGGTTTAGGACCATTCTTTTGAGGATATGACTTCTTAGGATTCTTTGAATTTGGTTGCTGCTGGGCGGCTAACGCTTTCGTGGAAGAGTTTCCAAGATTAAGAAGACCAAGGTGTAAGAGTTTTTCTTGTTCTCTTATTAAGGAATCACAAAAGGAGTCAAAGGAAGGGGCCTTGTAGTCTTGTCCTTGACAAATGAAAGCTTCCCTTGTAGAATGGAAAGTGGAAACAAATACAGAGTAGGCTGGTCCCAACTTAGTAAGGATGGAATAAATAAGGTTACCATCTTCTTTCTTAACTTTAACACCTTCCAAGAGATATCTAAGGGTCTTGAATTTGGACAAGAAATCTTCAATGCAAGAAAAATTATTAGGATCCAAAGTAAGCAGCTCATTTTCAAGTTGATGGGCTCTAATTTCATTTTTAATCCCAAAAACTTTAGCAAGTTTTTCTAATGCTTCATGAGGAGTCTCAAGTCCTGCAATGTGGAATCTAAGATCAGGAGAAATAGACATCCCTATCAAACCACGTGCTTGATCTTGTCTATTTTCCCATTTTTCCACCTTGTCTTCATCTTTTGGTTTCTTCTCTTGGTCTGTGGCTATTTTGAAGAGACCTTTACTTCTAAGTAAATCTTCCATGTAGGCTACCCATTGGAAGTAGTTAGTGCTGTCAAGAATGACTTGGCATGGACTTTCTATTTAAAAAAAAAACTGAAGCTGAAGATGCTGAAAGTAAGTGTTCCAATGGATAGATCTCGAAAAAATAGGCAGTTTTAAAAAAAACGGCTCTGAAAAAGGCTTCCGGATGAAGAAATTATGGCTTTTTGAAAAAAAATTGTTGACGTTGCCGGCAAAGTGCGCGAATGTGCGGGAATGAAAAAAAATCTGCCCCCACAAAATGGAGACTTGAACCCAAGACCTCTACTCTCTTAAAATAGCTTTGAACCAATTGATCTATACAAAAAATTTGAGAGAGAGAGAGAGAGAGAGAGAGAGAGAGGGGGGGGGGCCTTGGTTTGCGTGCTTGCCTTGAGAAAGCTCTTTTTCCCTACAAAACACAAAACACAAAACCCAACACAAATATGCAAAGAAAAACGAACCTTGCGGCTCGAAGTTACCTTTAGCCAAAAAACTAAAAAATTAAAAAAAAATCTCAAGGTTAGCTTTAGCCGAAAAACTAAATATTTTCCTCAATGTTTCTGATTTTCCGAGATCACACTAAGGTGCAGGGAAAAGAGCATACGCATGAGAAAAATCCTTCCTTTCTGTTTCTGATTTGCCCAGATCGCACAGAGTCGCAGGGCAAAGAGCATACGCAGAAATGAAAGGTATAGATCCGGTTAAAAAAAAGGCTAAATAAACTGAGACCGAAATAAGCAGAGAGAGAATAACAGTAAACTGCAAAAAACATTGTATACCTCCCGATCTAAAAAATGACGCAGCTAGGGCTACCAGAAACCTTTTCGCGTGAAACGAAAGGGGTTCCTCACTGGAACAGATGCTCTGAACGCAACAGAGCAGTCCTCTCGGCCCGAAAGCAGTCAGAAACAACAGATCTAGGAAACGACAGCCGCATGCAGTTCTACCGGCTTCAGATTTGGATCACCAACGGACGCGGCCCTCAAATAGCTCTGATACCATGTAGGAATTTACAGGGTAAGTTCCTCAGAAAGAATACCAAAAGGACACCACTCACAACCAGATCTCAAATCAATACACCAGTATTTTTGACGTGGTTAAAACCCTCAAAGTGCAAGGAGGGAAACAGTCCACGGCCTGTCCCAACGTGGGTACTACAGGCAATTTATTAATCAAAGAATGAAAATTTACATAAGCTTCTCTCATGCACGGATTACTCGAACAATGACCCTCCATGCGCTTTAAATAGAACTCATGGACCAATCGGGTGTCAAGCCACGGATCAAGTGTCGGTAATACCGAGGTGAGAGTGAACCGTCGAATCACTACATATCGTGACCGTCGGATTGTAAGTTACAAAATGTACAACGGTAAAGAAACACACTTTACCTAACTCTATACTAGACCAAGTTGAACTTAACTATATCCTATGTGTCGGAATATCCTAACAAAAATGACCCATGATTAAGAAACCCCAAAGTGTCGTCAGTAGGTGCTAATACTATGGATCAAATTGTTCAATTCACTCATGAGCCATGAAAACAAACCCAAGGATTAGTAGAGGAATTTTCGGGTATTCACAGTGGAGCCAATCAAGAAAAATCTACAACGATGTTGAATTTCTTAACTCACAACACTCAAAGAATTAATCATACCCATGGGTTGTCAATTCAAATTACAAATGCCTTTATGATGATATGATCTAATTATTCATTAAACCAAGGATATGATATATATAAAACCCATTTTTTATAATTATAATTCATAATAAGAGGTTAAGGAATTTGAAATTCATAGTTCCCATGTGATCTGGCCAAATTTCCTCGAGGAATGTTTGTTGCTTCCTTTTGCAAGGTGTAAGCATAACCATTATGTTTTCTTAGAATGTGGAAAAAAAGGACCTCATCAAATTTCTTAAGTTGTTGGTGGATTTTGGCATAACTTTTGTCCATCTGTTGTGTGTGAGTTCTTTCTTTATGGCCTTGCATTTCCTTGATATGATTTTTGAGTCTTTAAGAACCACCAACTTCATGATTTGCTTCTTACTTGTCAAGCAAAGTCTCATAAACATAACAAAACATTATGCTTCATTATCAGTTGCACATTGTAATACCCATGAGAAGCTAAAGACAATTTTTTAATCTAGGTTCTATAAATTGTCACCCGCTCCTACCTCCTTTATATTGCCTCTCAAAATGTTATCAAAGCCTATAGAATGGACCTTTCCCATCTCTTTTTTCAATTTTCCATTCCCTTATTAGAAAGTATTAGCTTCCATTCTTGCTTTTGTGAGCTATGGAAGTGATTGAAAATAACAACCTATTTTTGAGATAAAATATTTGAAAGCGAAATACACTCCTATGTATCCAAGTTAAAGCAATTATTGTTATTCAGACCTAATATTTGAAGAATTTCTACTATTAGTTTGCATGCCAAAGCCAAAACTGTAGAAGTTGATTTTTTTTCCTATTGAATAATAGATTTGTTTCTAGAGGTCGTGAAGTAGCTGGGCCTACTAACCATACCATACCCGCAACCGTACAGCCAACAATGTCGCCTTCCCTACAACATCAAGCCCTACAGAAATGAGGTATTGTGTGATGTTGCTCCTCTCAACGTTTGTGATGTATTATTAAGACAACCATACTTGTGGAAGTGACATGATGTATATGAGTCTAGACCTCGCTCGGTGATTATTTCTTTGGGTGATATGCTATACAGGATACCTGAGGTTTCCCCACCTACCACCACCTCTTTGATCTCTGCCAAGAAATGTCGTAAGATCATATCCCAAACTAGGAAATTTATTTTCTTTTTGGTTCACTCTCAAAGTAAGGGGAAGATCATAGCCACATCCATGGTCCCTGGGAAGGGTTCCTCCACGCAGCAGAAGCAGGTGGATACAATCATGAAAGAATACAGGGACATCTTCTCCTCACCCACAAGGGTACCGTTGCACTGTCAGGTCAAGCATTCGTTCGATCTGAGTCTCACAGCACCTACACCCAACAGGCCGATATATTGTCGCTCCATTGTGGAAAATGCCAAGTACAAGCATCAACATGATCAACATCTGGTGCCACACAAGTTTTAGGTGGGCGAAAAATTTTGGTTACATTTGAAGAAAGAATGCCATACAAGAGCCCATCGAAAACTCAAACCCTTCGATATGGTCCTTACACCATTACCAAGGCTGTGGGAAACAATGCTTTGGAGCACAACATTCCTCCATTCCTTGGCTTGCACCGAGTGTCCAATGTGGACCGCCCTCGACCATGCTTCCCACCATTACTGGACACATAAAAGATTGTAGAACATCTCGCCAGGGACCAGGTTCAACATAAGTTTTCCCAACTCATGGAGGCACTCAACGCAATGGGGACCATTGCTTCCTAAGGGGGAAGGAATGATCCAGGTGGATATTGGTGGCCACCCGCCTATTCCACTTGGACCCCCAATGTTGTCTCTTTCAATTTTTCGGTTTCTTTAATTGTAGCATAATTTACTATTTTTGGCCGTTTTTCGGGTCCTGAACTTCGGGAGCCGTGTTGAGGCCCTAAACGATGTTTTTAGGGAAAATAGAGAGATTGAAAACGTCCCAAATTAGCATGCTTGTTTGTTTTCAGCCTTCTTTTCGAGATCTTCGAAACGAGGTATTATGATAGCCAAACAGAGATCGTATGCCAAAATTACGACCACAAGAAGTTGATGTACCAATTTACCCAAACGAGGCCCACGATTTTGGCGCTTCATCTCCTAGGGTTAGGTTTTTGGATGTTTAGGGTTTTCCATTGTTTCTAAATAATAAATAGGCCAAGCGTCATTGTAACACAGTACAACGGCATATAGCCACCACATCTCTTCTCAGAGATAAGCTACCATCCCCTGAGCTAGTCTTATTTCCATTTTGTTTATAAGCATATTTCAGTATTTGATATTAATGAAATAAGTGTTATTTCTACTGCATATTTGTATTTATGGTTATATCTATAATTTGTTGCATTCCTGTTTAAATCTGGATCAGTGGTATCAGAGCGATCTGCTCTTTCTTTGTTTTTCTTTACATGTCCCCAACGAGGCCAAGATATAAGGAGTTAGGGCTTGTTCTGGTTGAACCTTTGTAAGATCAACCTCGCAAATCCCGACATCCTCCCATTGGTGGACAAAAATAAAGACGAGGGGGCAGGAGATCCTATCAAAATCTTGCTCAAAGAAGCCCTCGATCGACAAAGAAACGCTATGATGGAAAACTTTGCCCAGATCCTTTAGCGACTACACAGGGGTGACACATCTACTTCCAGCAGCTACTCTAGAAGCGACGCACCCTTTAAGGTACAAGTTAATTTTGACGGTCCCATATTTGAGAGTCAGATAGATGCAGATGTTGAAGATAAATGGTTAAATCTACTAGAAGGATATTTTTTTGTTCATGATTTTTCCAGTTGGGAAAATATCACTTTTTCACTTCTCAAAGCCGCCCCCCACATCAAGAACTGGTGTGAAACCTACTGCAAGCAGAAGGATGAAAGTACAACCTCACTGTTTTTAGCCGCACCCACTTGGAATTCATTCCGGGATGCCATCAAGGAGCAGTACTACCCTATCAGAAGCTGTGAAAATAAATACATAAAGTGGACCACGCTGCGGCAAGGAAGGGACCAAGACGTGCTGGAGTTTAACAATATTTTTCATACCCTTCGCACAAAGTTGGGTATCAAGGATTCAGAGCGGAATTTGGTACTCAAATACCGTGGCTGCCTACTTAGGTACATCCATGATGAGATGGAGTTCCTAGACATCTCCTCACTTGGAACGACGTACCGATACGTTGTCAAGATCAAATAGAAGTTTAAACAAAAGAAGCAAGACTTTGGATCTGCGAATCCGAAGAACAAAGGACAAAGAAAAAGTGGGGTGACTGAGGACAACCCGTTGAAGCTGCAAGAAAAGAACACCACCACGAAGTCAAAGAAGGAAATAGGAAAGTGGTGTGAGTTCCATAAGAGCCCCACTCACAACACAAGTGAGTTTTGGACCAAGCAGTCACTAGTGGCTGAATTGAAGGCTTCAGAATCAGATGCATGTTCCGACCCTGAGTCAAAACCTGACAAGAGGAATGAAAAAGGGAAGCAGATTATTGATGGGGAGCCCAACCCCACTGTTGCCACCACCAAGATCCATAAGAATGAGCCCGATGATCCAAAGGAGGGGGAGCGCCTTTTACACTCACAAATGTGGGTGAAGGGTTCGTTGCTACAATTCATTGTCGACAATGGCAGCCAAAAGAACCTCATTACAATAGAGATTGTGAAGTGGTTGGGCCTATTGACCATACCACACCCGCAAACATACAACATCGGGTGGATTCACCAAGGACGAGATCTTCGAGTCAGTCAGTAGTGTCGCCTTCCCTACAGCATCAAGCCCTTCACAGATGAGGTATTATGTGATGTTGCTTCTCTCGACGTTTGTGATGTATTATTAGGACAACCATACTTATGGAAGCGACATGCTGTATATAAGTCTAGACCTCTCTCGGTGATTATTTCTTTGGGTGATACACTATACAGGATACTAGAGGTTGCCCCACCTACTTCCACTTCTTTGATCTCTGGTAAGAAATGTAGTAAGATAATCTCCCAGACTAGGAAATTTTCTTTCTTTCTGGTCCACTCTCAAAGTAAGGGGAAGATCGTAACCACATCCATGGCCCTCGGGAATGGTTCCTCCACGTAGCAAAAGCAGGTGGATACGATCATGAAAGAATACAGGGACATATTCTCCTCACCCATAGGGGTACCTTTGCATTGTCAGGTCAAGCATTCGTTCGGTCTGACTCTCGGAGCACCTACACCCAACAGGCCGAGTACAAGCAGCAACATGATCAACATCAAGTGCCACACAAGTTTCAGGTGGGCGAAAAATTCTGGTTACATTTGTAGAAATAACACCATACAAGAGCCCATCGGAAACTAAGACCACTCCGATATGGTCCTTACAACATTACCAAGCTGTGGGAAACAATGCTTTGGAGCACAACATTCCTCCATTCCTTGGTTTGCATCGAGTGTACAATGTGGACTGCCCTCGACCATGCTTCCCACCATTACTGGACACATCAAAGATTGCAGAACATCTCACCAGGGACTAGGTTCAATAGAGGTTTCCCCATCTCATGGAGGCACTCAACGCAATGGGGACCATTGCTTCCTAATGGGAGAGGAATGATCCATGTGGATATTGGTGACCACCTTCCTATTCCACTTGGACCCCCAACGCTGTCTCTTTCAATTTCCTTAATTATAGCACAATTTACTATTTTTGGCAGTTTTTCGGGTCCTGAACTTCCAGAGCCGTTTTGAGGCCCTAAACGACGTTTTTAGGGAAAACAAAGAGACCGAAAATGTCCCAAATTGGCTTGGCCACTCTTTATATAGCTCTCTCTTCGAGATCTTCGAAACAAGGTATTATGATAGCCAAACGGAGATCGTATGCCAAAGTTACGACCATGGGAAGTTGATGTACTAATTTACCCAAATGGGGCCCACAGTTTTGGCGGTTCATCTCCTAGGGTTAGGTTTTTAGATGTTTAGGGTTTTCCATTGTTTCTCAATAATAAATAGGCCTTTGAGCCTCATTGTAACACAGTTCAGAGGCATGTAGCCTCCACATCTCTTCTCATAGATAAGCTACCATCGCCCGAACTAGTCTTATTTCCATTATGTTTGTAAGCATATTTTAGTATTTGATATTAATGAAATGAAGTGTTATTTCTACTGCATCTTTGTATTTATGGTTATATCCATAATTTGTTGCGTTCTTGTTTAAATCTGGATCAGTGGTATCATAGTAGTCTACTCTTTCTCTGTTTTTCTTTGCATGTCCCCAATGAGGCCGGGATATAAGGAGTTAGAGATCGATTTGGTTGAACCTTTGGAAGATCAACCTCGCAAACCCTGATGGCCTCCCATGGCGGATGAAAAGAAAGATGAGGGGGCATGAGATCTTATCAAAATCTCGCTCGAAGAAGCCCTTGAGTGACAAAGGAACGCGATGATGGACAACTTTGCCCAGATCCTTCAGCGACTACCCAGGGACGACACATCTACTTCCAGCAGCTACTCTAGAAGCACCACACCCTTTAAGGTACAAGTTAATTTTGACATTCCGATATTTGAGGGTCAGATAGATGCGGATGCAGTAGATAAATGGTTAAATTTGCTAGAAGGATATTTTTTTGTTCATGATTTTTTCCAGCCGAGAAAAGATCACTTTTGCGCTTCTCAAAGCTGCTCCCCACGTCAAGAACTAGTGGGAAACCTATTGCGAGTAGAAGGATTGTTGGCTTGTTGGGGCTTGACCTAGGTTTGAAGTTAATTAGCCAAACAAATCCCTGTACTACTGGCCCTTTCGGCAACAGTCCGCGAAGCACGGACTGAGGTCTCACTCGAAGTAGTATGGGAGGGTGCTAGAATCAGGTTTCCGCACCCTTGAGATGTCTGAGAGGTTCGACTGGTCCTTTGTTTGTTCTTACGCGCAGGTGGCTTCGTGCACCTTCCGTTCCTCGCGGCTTGAGATCCTGCCTTCGCACAACCCTAACCAGGGGCCGTGCCTCGCTCTGCGCTATTAGTCGAGATCCTATTTATCGCTAGTATTAATTAAACACCTTCGCCTACTTAAATGTCTTAAGTTATACTTAACAATACAAACCATTCATATAGGTTCGCGCAGTAAATAAAAAATATACTTGCAAATTATATCCAATCATGTATTAAACCAGGAAAATATACACAAAATTATAGTAAAACTTATCTTTATTGATTATCCAATGATTACAAATTTGACCTGCCCTGCGCACTCAGCTGCAGGGGTCCATGCACTTAGCTGCGGACTACTAGGCCTCTGCGCATTCAGCTACAGAGCCTTCTCCTACTCTATGACCCACACACACACTTTTACATTTTTACTCAATCACTTAGCCTTCTCATGCCTCTATTCGTTTCTCCATTAGTTAATCTTTTACACTTAGAGCCTCGCTCTATTTATATAATCCCATGGTCCGCAGACCATGGGTAGGTCTATCCAACCGAAATTACATTACAAAAACTAGGATGGACAACCCTGTGACTCTATTATACTTTCGCGCCCACAATTTGCAGAGCTTTTACAACAAGATTCGGTCAAAACTTGGGCTTTAAGCCCCAAAACATGCCTTGGGGGGGATTCCACGCCCAATAGGCCCCCAACACAAACGTCGTGACTCGCCCTCGAGTCACTCTGTCAGCACGGAGATCTTTGTGCAGAGTCCCTCCAACTGTTCTCGAACTGTGGCAAGGCTAGTAGCACATTGAGTCGCTGCTTGCTGGATCTGGTGCATACGTTGTTCCGAGACCTTTGTGTTAGAACTGCTTCTCTGCATCTGTGTTGGTATCCCCTGCATTTGTTTATAGTCCCGCGCCTTTTTCCGGATTCTTGGAGCGCGAACACTGTGGTTCTGCCAGTTAGTTAGATAGCCGGGCCCTTGTAGGGCTTTAAGCAGCTTCCATTCACTTTTCCTGGGAAAGACTCTCCATTTAGTTTGATTAGCTATATCGCACCTCCATCTGTGACCTCTTTAACAACGTATGGTCCCAACCAATGCATTCTAAACTTTCCCAGGAATTTATCAAACTTACTGTCATATAACAGCACTAAATCATTTACTTTGAAAGTGCGCAACTTAATATGGAAATCGTGCTAGGCCTTCTCACGCTGCTTTTGCACCTGTTGATGAAAGCTAGCTAGGAAGCATTTCTCCTCGAGTTCTTCCAACTGTGCGATTCTTTCTTCCAGGGCTTCACGGTTCGTCATACCTGTAAGCGCTGCTATGCACAGACTAGGTACAATATACTCCATTGGCATGACAAATTCCACACCATAAACTAACTGGAAAGGTGTCTGTCCCGTCAATTTCTTGCATGTTGTCCTATAAGCCCATAGTATTGCAGGTACGCGCAGGTCCAAATCGCTCTGCTGCACGTTGCATAATTCGGTTAGCGCAGTTTCTAGTATTTTGTTGAATGCTTCTACTGTCCCATTGGCTTGTGGGTGATACGTGTGCTTTTCTAATGATACACCTAGAACTCTTCTGTTAGCGCGCTGATGGTTTCATTCAAGAAATGTGTACCGCGATCACTCATTAAGATTTTCGGATAGCCAAATCAAGTCAACACGTGTTCAAACAAAAACTTCGCAGCCGTGGCGGCCGTGCAGTCTTTGACCAGCTGCGCTTCTGCCCAGCGAGTCGGGTACTCCATCGGGTGATGATGTATCATGTGCCCATTTTTCCCTGAGGTTTGATAGGTCTTACAAAGTCGATTGCCCTTTTTTCAAAGGGCTGCAACGCCATTTGTGGATTTAAAGGCATCTCGTCCCTTCGTGATGGTTTACCTGTCCTTTGACATATATCATAGGCCTTACAGTGTGCTTTTGAATCCTAGTGAAGGGTTGGCCACCAAAACCCTGCGCAGAGAATCTTTTGTGCGGTCGCTCATCGTGCATAGTGTCCTCCTGCAGCGCCCAATGTGCTTCCACGAGGATCTGGCTTCATTCAAATTCAGGTACATACCTTCGTAGTATCTCATCATTTCCCATTTTGTACAGGTGCCCCGCGATGAAAAAAAAATAGGCCACGCGCACCACCAGTTCCTTATTCTGTTGGACGGAGTATTCCTTCAGCGCAGTCCCTGTTGTCAGAAAGTGGATTATATATTCAAAGTGTCCATTTGTGACACGCACAACAAAGAGCTGTGCGTCAGGTAATCCTTCCTCCAAACTAGTAGGTTCCTTGCCTGTCTCAATACGCGACAAGTGATGTGGTCCTACGTTTAGGCATCTAGGGTTTACCACGACCTCAAAGTCATACTCTTGGAATAATAAGATCCACCCACATATGCGCCCCCCAAACATAGGGTTATTGACCAAGTATTTCAGTGTGGAATGGTCTGTAGGCATCTTGAAATGTCCTCCTAGCAAATAGTGCCAGTATTTTTGGAGCACGTACACCATAGCCAACCCCTCGCGCTTGGTTGTGGAATAATTTTTTTCCGCTTTGGACAACCTGCGATTTGTAAATGTGATAGGGTGATCCAAGCCCTATCCACCCTCTTGTGTGAGCACTGCTCCCAGCGCTATACATGACGTGTCAACATGGACATGAAACTCCACATCCCATTTGGGAAGACCAGGATTGGGGCGGAGGCCAGTTTCTCTTTTAGTACATCCAGGATTTTCATGCAATCATCATTCCAGTATAACGTGAAATCCCTTTTCAACAATTTCTCCATTGGCGCGGTGACCTGGGCATAGCTTTTGATTAACTTCCTATAGTACCATGTATGTCCCAAGGTAGCGTGCAATTTTTTAACACTGCGCGGTGCTTCCAAATTCAAAATTACTACAATCTTCGCGGGGTCTACCATTAGTCCCTATTTGCAGACCACATGTCCCAATAGGTTCCCAAAGGGAATGAGGAACGTACACTTTTTAAGGTTCAGCGCGATTTGGTGTCATCGAAAAGTATCCAGCATCAAGCGTAAGCTCACTATGTGGTGCTTAACCAATCCAAATACAGTCCAATCATCCAGATAGACCTCCAGGAATTTGTGGATATATTCTTTGAATGCGGCAACAACTATGCGCGAAAAGATGGCTGGCACATTCTTTAACCCAAACGACATGATGGTGTATTGAAATCAGCCCCACTCAGTCGCGAAGGTGGTCTTGCTCCTGTCTTCCGGCACGATTTTGATCTAGTGGTACCTTGAGAACCCATCAATGAAAGAATATGCTTCTTTCCCGCTAGAATTTTCCAATACTTCATCTGTGAACGGGGTTGGGAATGGGTCGTGCACACAAGCATCATTCAATTTCCTAAGGTCCACACATATTCTTATCTCGCCCTTCTGCTTCTTCTCTTGCGCTACCATAGGGTTTACCTAGTCGAATTCTTCCATTGGCTCAATAATTCCAGCTATGAGCATTTTATCTAATTCTACGTGGACCTTTTCCTTGTACTTTGGATTCAAGCGGTAAGGTCTCTACTTAACCGACTTCACGTTGGGTTTTAGGGTGATCTTCATCATCCATAAATTGCCAACGATCCCCTTTAAGTCCGTGATCTTGGTCGGGAATAAGTCTTGGTACTACCAGAGTAACTCAACGACCTTGCCCACCGTTGCATCATCCCAGTAGTCGCCGAGTGTTGCATACTTCAGTTCGGCCTCTGTACCAATGTTCACCTGCTTCATTTTTACCGGCGCGGTAATGTCAGGGTCTTCAATCAATGGTCCTTGAACCTCGCGATAGCCTTCAGTTTTTGGAATGTTAACTTTTTGCAAATCTTCGTCATCTTCTTCAATGTTTACATTGTAACACTCTAGCACACAGCTCAGCTAGGTCACCCATTCAGGCTGAAGCACTTCCATTGGTTCCTAGGGTATTTTAAAGATAATTGCTTTTACTACTTGTAGCGCATCATCAACATTATCCCACCAATGATCCTCAAACGTGAAGGTTAACAGGAATCCTTTGCGTAGGATATCCCATTCGTTCGTGCCATGGCGGAGCTCCGTTTCTATATACCAATTCATGGGTATAATATCTAGGGTATGACAGAATAGGTGCACCCACTCAAGTTGTGGCTCTTCCCCATAGACCTTTGTCCATTTTACGAGGTGTGCACGTGGATCATCCTGTCCGTCATACTTGTCTTTTAACAGCAACTGAGGCTTCCCAAACCGCATGCGCATCATCCTTCTGCATTCACGCCAGTTCTCAAAACTTATTTAGTGCGTACCCCACCATCTTGCAGGCATAGCTCGTAGTACCCATGTTAGAGCATCGAAACATTGTTGTTATGGTACTTCTCTTTCAAATTTTTTCAGGGAGTCATCCACCTCGCTGAACCCGTCATATGTAGGCAGATCTCTTACCTCTGTTGCTACGCAGCGCAACGACCTTGTCATCATGTTACAGTTGAGCGTGGTTACCTCGTGTAACCGATTCTACCATCATTCTATCTCCTCATCAGAATTTGACGTGCAAGAGCTTTTGCGTTCCCATGAGATTCGGCCATCCGCGGTTGGATTTACCCAGTCCTACTCCCGTGCGGTTATTTTGTAGATACATTCCAAGCCATCGTTGTTGTCCTAGTCACGCACTGGCTCTGTGTAGCGCAATCCTTTTGCAGCGTCTAAAGGTACCACTACGCATAGTGACTTTTTCTCAAAGATCATCTTGCACTTCTTTATATTTATTACTCCATTCATGTCAGTGGGCCAATCTATTCCCAATAGTGCGGGGTTGGTATTGCTATCATCAACAATCTCTATCACTTTGATATCTGTTAGCGCACTTGCTCTTTCGATGTCTACTATGATTCCTTGCAATCTCCCCATAGGTAGGATATTTTGCTGGTTCGCCATTCGTAGTTGGATAGGAGACCATTGCAGTGCCAGCCTGCCCATGCGCTCCCATGTCTGTTTTGGTAGGACGTTCACGTCCGATCCTAGATCCAGAATCACTTGGTCCATCTCATATTCCCCGATTTGCGCGGTCAATCTCATCTCCCTTCCTATTCGCGTCGTGTGTTTCCCGAGCTTCCAGACTATGCGCGGTTCTCCTGGCGCGGTCCCAACGCATCTAGTTATGAGTTCTTGCAGCCCCTTTACAACCTTGCTGTCACACAACAACTTCATGCATGTCTCCAAGAATGTAGTGAGCATCGATGGGTCCATTTCTGGCTCCAGTCTGTCTTTACTTCCTGAAGTGGAGGCATCAGCGAAGCTCCTCTTAGCTTCCATGAAGGTCTCCTTAGCGTGCTCCAAATCAAATTCTGGTTCCTTCGTTGGGGCCTTGCGAAGCCATGTACTTTGTTTGGGCTACTTTCCTTTATCATCCCCTGTCGTAATACCACTTCAGAGCACAATATTTACATTAGGGTCTTCCTCGCACGGCTCAAACCTCATCATTTGCAGGTTTTGAGTTGGGGGAGGTTGGAGTGCTCCTTTATCGCGCAACCTAGCTATTAATGTTGGACATTCCTCTGTCTCATGATCAAACAATGTACAATACAAGCATGATGGCCGCGTTGGATTCATACAATTGCGGGCATAATGTCTCGAACCTCTGCAATTGTAACATATCAGCTGTCCGCGACCTCTTCCTGGTCCCCCTCCACCTCGGCCTCGTCCGTGCCCTTGAAATCCAGTGCGCGCCATTTCTGTGTTTTGATCGAGGGCCTGTGTTTCGACTTGAACTCTGTAGGTAGGAGTTCGATCTATCATCAATTCATAACTACAAGTGCGCTCATCATGTCCTAATCTCCTGCAGAAATTACAGAACAACTGCTGGGAGTTCTGCGTATACTTCTTTTCTAGATGGTAGTTATCTGTAGCATGCTTTCCTCCTATATAACAAATCACGCACCATAACGCAGGTGCCACACTTGGTCCTGCTTGTGCCTCCGGTCTTAGTGGCATTGGTCCTCCTCTCGCAAGGTAATTCACGAACACCACGCAGTGGTCCTTGTCATGCCCCTAGCCCTTGCATTTTACGCACCATACCTTGTCGTGTGCTTGTGGGCGAGCTGTCCTGTCTTGTTTCAAACTCTGCATCTCAAGGCACAAGTTTTTCAACTGCACGTGAATCTGCTGAACTCCTAGGTTAGGATCTTGTATTGGAGTCTCGTGCAATCTCATTGCGACCTCCAAAGCCTTAGTTTGAGTGGTTAGCCTTTGTTGCGATATCGTGTTCCGTAGATGCGGTGTTAACGATGCTACAAACCATTCGCAGTGTTTCCCATTTGTTAATGTAATGTTCGCTTCGGGAATTGTGCACTTTATTCTTTGATGCAACTCCCACAGGGTTTCGCTTGGTAGCATTGTGATTTCCTTGAATCCTTGTGCTTCCCATACAACTTTTATCATGAACCAAAACTGGTCTGGATCTTCATTCCCTACTCCCTTGAACACTGGTAGCTTTATTGCGCTGGCCATACTACTTCATGGTGGTGGCGGAGGTGGTATGGGCGAAGTTGGGGGTGAAGACGGTGAAACTGGTGGTGGTGTGGGTGGGGGTGGTATGCATGGAATTCTCTGCCTTATCAGATTGATTGTACTTCTTGGCGAAACCTTCGCGAGCTCTTCTTCGCCCCCTCGCGGAGGTGAAATCAAGGGGCTAGTTTCTAGTTTTGTGCTACCTTCGTTTCTGTAGATTCTCCCACTCCGCATAGCCCCAAACATCAATTTATTCGCATAACTCGTTTTTCACACAGTAGCATTTTAATCCAAGTGTTCAAAGATTTAACATACTTACCTCGCTGTCCCTTGAGGAAACATTGTTTTGCCTCGATATCGCTGACTGAAGTATCTATCGTGAATTTGGTGATGAATCCTCCTATGATTTGATCGAGCCAGTGATCGAAAGCTTGCACGATCTTATCTTCCGCTGCTTCCAGTCTGCGCACCACTTTTGGAGTCCACACAATAGGTTTGTTGAGTTTACACCTTCCTTGGCTATCTGCTAGCTTCGCGATCCACTCGTACAACTCAGTAGAGAAGGATGAAAAGAAAATTTCGTGGATCTCCGTATACAAGTAGCAATCTAACCACTCTTCATTTGATAGTCGTGGATTCCTGTTTTCCTGTGCCGCGAACTCCTGAATATTTCTGTCCAACCACTCTTCAATTCCTTTCTTTGTCGTATTTTAGTGATAAGACATCAGACGTCTCTATGCAGATCCCGGTCTCGGCAACGGAACA
Source organism: Pinus tabuliformis (assembly GCA_031772625.1). Lineage (NCBI taxonomy): Eukaryota > Viridiplantae > Streptophyta > Pinopsida > Pinales > Pinaceae > Pinus > Pinus tabuliformis. The sequence goes on from CM062811.1 coordinate 449,081,993, forward strand.
ATTTTTTGGCTTGTTGGGGCCTGACCTAGGTTCAAAGTTAATTAGCCAAACAAATCCCTGTACTACTGACCCTTTCGGCAACAGTCTACGGATTGCGGATTGAGGTCTCACCCGAAGTAGTATGGGAGGGTGCTAGAACTAGGTTTCTGCACCCTTGAGATGTCTGAGAGGTTTGACTGGTCCTTTGTTTGTTCCTGCATGCAGGTGGCTTCGCGCACCTTCCATTCCTCACGACCTGATATCCCACCTTCGCGCAGCCCTAACCAAGGGCTGTGCCTCGCTCTGCGGTATTAATTAAACACCTTTGCCTACTTAAATGTCTTAAGTTATACTTAACAATACAAACCATTTATACAGCTTCACACAGTAAATAAACAATATACTTGCAAATTATATCCAATCATGCATTAAACCAGGAAAAGATACACATAATTATAGTAAAACTTCTCTTTATTTATTCTCCAACAGTTACAGATTCGACCTACCTTGCGCACTCAGCTGCAGGGGTTCGCGCACTCAGCTGCAAAGCCTTCTCCTACTCTATGACCACATACACACTTTTACACTTTTACTTAATCACTTAGCCTTCTCATGCCTCTATTCGTTTCTCCATTAGTTATTCTTTTATTTATACAATCCCATGGTCAGCGGACCATGGGTAGCTCTATCCAAACGACATTACATTACAAAACTAGGGTGGACAACCCTGTGACTCTATTATACTTTCGCGCCCTGCGCCCGCAATTCACGGAGCATTTACAACAAGATTCGGTCAAAACTTGGGCTTTAAGCCCCAAAACATGCCTTGGGGGGGATTCCATGCCCAATAAGGATGAAAGTATGGCCTCACTATTTTCAGCCACACCCACTTAGAATTCATCCCGGGATGCCATCAAGGAGCAGTACTACCTTGTTGGAAGCTACGAGGATAAATACATAAATTGGACCACGTTGCGGCAGGGAACAGACCAAGATGCGTTGGAGTTTACCAATATTTTTCATACCCTTCGCACAAAGTTGGGTATCAAGGATTCAGAGTGGCATTTGGTACTCAAATATCATGGTTGCCTACTCAGGTACATCTAGGATGAGATGGAGAACCTCAACATCTCCTCGCTTGGCATGACGTACCGATATGCTGTCAAGATCGAGCAGACATTTGAACAAAAGAAGCGAGACTTTGGATCTGCGAATTCGAAGAACAAAGGACAAAGCCAAGGCGGGGTGACTGAAGACAACCCGTCGAAGTTGCAAGAGAATAACACCACCAATAATTTGAAGAAGGACACAGGAAAGTGGTGTGAGTTCCATAAGAGCCCCACTCACAACACAAGTGAGTGTCGGACCAAGCAGTTGCTGGTGGCCGAGTTGAAGGCTTTAGAATCAGATGCATGTTCTGACCCTGAGTTAGAACCCGACAAGTGGAATGACAAAGGGAAGAAGATTATTGATGCGGAGCCCAATACCACTGTTGCCACCACCAAGATCCAGAATAATGAGCCCGATGATCCAGAGGAGGGGGAGCGTCTTTTCCACTCACAAATGTGGGTGAAGGGTTTGCTGTTGCAATTCATTGTCAACAATGGCAGCCAAAAGAACCAAATTTCAGTAGAGTTCGTGAAGCGGCTAGGCCTACTGACCATACCACACCCGCATCCATACAACATCGTGTGGCTTCACCAAGGATGAGATCTTCGAGTCAGCCAGCAGTGCCGCCTTCCCTACAACATCAAGCCCTTCACAAATGAGGTATTGTGTGATGTTGCTCCTCTCGACGTTTGTGATGTATTATTAGGACAACCATACTTGTGGAAGTGACATGTTGTATATGAGTCTATACCTCGCTCGATGATTATTTCTTTGGGTGATACACTATACAGGATACCAGAGGTTGCCCCAACTACTACCACCTCTTTGATCTCTGCAAGAAATGCAGTAAGATCATCTCCCAGACTAGGAAATTTATTTTCTTTTTGGTGTGCTCTCAAAGTAAGGGGAAGATCGTAGCCACATCCATGGCTCCCGGGAATGGTTCCTCCACGTTGCAGAAGCAGGTGGATACGGTCATGAAAGAATACAGGGACATCTTCTCTTCACCCACAGGGGTACTGTTGCACTTTCAGGTCAAGCATTCATTCGATCTGACTCCCGGATCACCTACACCCAATAGGCTAATATATCGCCGCTCCATTGTGGAAAATTCCAAGTATAAACAAAGACATGATCAACATCGGGTGCCACACAAGTTTCAAGTGGGTGACAAATTCTGGTTACATTTGCAGAAAGAATGCCATACAAGAGCCCATCGGAAACTCAGACCACTCCGATATGGTCCTTGCACCATTACGAAGGCTGTGGGAAACAATGCTTTGGAGAACAACATTCCTTCATTCCTTGGCTTGCACCAAGTGTCCAATGTGGACCGCCCTCGACCACGCTTCCCACCATTACTGGACATATTAGAGATTGCAAAACATCTCACGAGGGACCGGGTTCAACAGAAGTTTCCCCATCTCATGGAGGCACTCAATGCAATGGGGACCATTGCTTCCTAAGGTGGGAGGAATGATCCAGTTGGATATTGGTGGCCACTTTCCTATTCCACTTGGACCCTAATGCTGTCTCCTTCAGTTTTTTGGTTTCCTTAATTGTAGCACAGTTTACTATTTTTGGCAGTGCTTCAAGTCTTGAACTTCCGGCGCTGTTTTGAGGCCCTAAACAATGTTTTTAGGGAAAACGGAGAGACCAAAAATTGTCCCAAACCAACTTGCTCTTTTGCTTTTGGTAATCTCTTCGAGATCTTCAAAACAAGGTATTATGATAGCCAAATGAAGATCGTATGCCAAAGTTACGACACCGAGAAGTTGATGTACCAATTTACCCAAATGGGGACCACAGTTTTGGCACTTCATCTCCTAGGGTTAGGATTTTGGATGTTTAGGGTTTTCCATTGTTTCTCAATAATAAATAGGCCTTTGAGCCTCATTGTAACACAATTCAGAGGCATGTAGCCGCCACATCCCTTCTAAAAAATAAGCTACCATTGCCCGAGCTAGTCTTATTTCCATTCTATTTGTAAGCATATTTCAATAATTTGATATTAATGAAATGAAGTTTTATTTCTACTACAACTTTGTATTTATGGTTATATATGTAATTTGTTGTGTTCCTGTTTAAATCCATATCATTTCAATGCTTTGCTAATCCATTAAATAGAGTAATTGGATAATGCTACATAGATGTCGTATATCTTTGACTTGTGTTGATTGAATGTGCATGTTCTAATTATGGCAATCGAAGCTACGATTGGAGCTTACAAGCCGAGAGGAGAGAAGAGCTTGCGATAGATTCCAAGTATGCCTCTTTACATTCTTCAATTTCTTTAAGAGAAGCTTTATATTCTTTTCTTTTTGTTGTTCTAGATCAATCCACTAGGTCTAGGGAACATATTTCTGTCCGCAGTCGTAAATTCTGCATAATGAATTGGCGACTCCATTAGGGATCGTTTCTTTCCCTTAGTGGTTTCCTTGACCTTAGCCCTTGCTTCACCTCTTGAACATACATGAATTTCCTCACTCAACTTTGGATTGATCCTAGGAAGAATTTTCTCTAAGCTTGGATTGATTTTTTGTGTCGTGATTTGGCCGGATCTACATCGACGCTCCCCTTGGTCTGGAGACAGATTGTTGCAGTGCACCCTAGCCTTCTCTGCACCTATGTTGCAGAGCACTGGTGCCCTTTCTGCACCTGTGCTGGCCCCTATTATAAGTAAAAAATTGCATTTTGTGCCTTGCTCTATGATTTTCTTACTTCCAGCTAGTTTTACTTGTGTATCTCAGTGTGTCCCTGTCTCTTTGAAGCCAATACAACACTTGATTTTGTGTGAAATTGAGAGAATTTTCCTTTGGTCATTATTCAAAGGTTTCCTTCAGTTTCTTAACAATTTTGAGTGTTTTTGCTTTCATTTTTGCAATTCCACACCCCCCCCCCCCAATCCACATTTATATAGAACATACCTATTCAAAGGAGCACATTTTACCAAATGCATATAAAAGAGTCTTATTGATTCCTTTAAATCATCTGGGAAGTGAAATTGTTTCCACCTTTTCCATAAGACTTATGTTGTCCAATCTAATACGTCAACAAGTTTAAGAGATCATGAGTGTCGTAGCCATTGTTTGATGGGGATAATTTCTTCATATGTTTCCAAATGCAATTGCCCTTGAATACTATCCTTCCATAATTTTATGATTTGACCATTGCTAGGTACCAAAGTGATATTAGATTGGATGAGAGTTTCTCTTGATTCTAAGAGTTTCCACATTATTGATACATTTCTTTCAAGAAGCAAATTATTCAAGCATATTTTCCTAGCTTTTTTTTTTAATATATATATTGAAAACTATTTATTTCCACTATGTTGAAGGGTCTATGATCAATTTCCACATAATTTTGGCTCCCATGGCTAAATTCATGATTGTTAGAGCTTTCATACATACACCTCCTGTCTCTTTTGGAGTTATTGTTATTGGCCATTTGATTAAATAATATATTTTGTTTCGAGTTCTCCTCCTTCCCATAGAAATTTCCTGATTTTACTTGTACGACGCTCCATGGTGTTTTTAGGATCAAGAAGAGTTCAACATTGATAGGTGGGAAAATAATAAGCACTGCTTTAATTAAAGTGACTCTTGTAAGAATTAACCATCTTGCACAACCCCCCCACCCCACTCTTTTGTTGTGTTCTTTTACTAATTTTATCTAGTATACCTTGCCAGAATTGAGATGACTTAAGATGAGGGATTATGGAGTGAAATGGGAATACCCATGCATTTAAAATAAAACCACAATTACACACTTGGGAAACCTAGGATATGGGAAATACCGTGGAGCTCCTAAGAAGAGATATTCCATCCATATATTTGACTTTTTAAATTATTGACTTTCCCTCGAGAGGCATTTAAGAAACTATCCATTTTTCTTTTACTTTATTATTATTATTATTATCATTTATGAGCTATTATATTAGAAGCTTCTCCCATAAGTAAAATTTCATCAACAAACTAATAATGGTTTATTTCTCTTGCTTAGATTATGTTGATACTTTGAATTTTTCCTTCAAGTCTTTCTTGTTCAAGTTTCTTACATAAAAACTCTGCCATTATGATGTAAAGGAGAGGTGATAAAGGACAACCCTACCTTAGTCCACTCCGGGCTTAAAAAAAACCAATAGGTCGACCATTTAAAGAGGCAAAATCCAAGGTGAGATAATACATGCTTGAATCCAATCAATAAATTCATCACAAAATTCAAACTCATGCGTAACAACATAAAAAAAATGAACACCTTACATGATAGTCAAATGCATCTGCCATGTCCATTTTGATGATCATTCCTTTTTCTTTTTTGGCCATGTTTGAGTGTATGGATTCTTGAAATAATATAATGTTATCTAATATTTGTCTTTTCTAGATAAATCCTCTGTTATTCTCGTATATTAGTTTATCAATTACATTTTTAATTCGGGTAACTATGATCTTTTTAAAGATTTTATATGTTGATTTGCACAAAGAAATGGAGCAAAATCTAGAAAATGATGAAGCTTTTACCTCTTTCATAATCAGGGATAGAAAGGTGGAATTAGTGCCTTCCCCTACTTTTTTCTTCTTGAGAGTACAATTTAGCATCTTTTTAAGATATTAATTAAGTAAACTCTAGAAGGTATGGAAAAAATGGACTGAGAATCCATCTAGCCTAAGATATTTATATTTTTCCAAGCGCCATGTTGCTTCCAATAATTTCTTCTCCTTGATCTATCCTATAAGTTCTACATTTTCTTCCTTGGTGATAATGGTTGGTATGTTTTCTAACATTATTGATATGTATTTGAGATGCCACCTCTTCCTCAAAATATATCATTTGAGAGGGAGTTTTAGTTGCTTCATTTATTTCTTCAAATCTACCTTCTCTTTGAGCATCTTCAAGAGTTATTGACTCGATGTTGTTTAGTTGTCCTCTAGCTTTGTCCTGATCATGAAAAATGAGGTGTTCCTATCCCTTTATTTTAGCCATAAACTTCTAGACCCAAATATCCATTCCTCTTCTTCTTTTCAGTATGCGAGATACACTTTGAAGGATTTTTTTTTTAATTAAATCCTCGGTGACTTCCACTTATTCCATTTTCTTTTGTACTTTTCCCAAAGAGGATTGGTATTCTTTTCTTTAGTTGTTTGGATTTACATACTCTTTGAGGCCCAATCTTTTAGCATTTTTTTGACCACTTGAAGCTTGGATTCCCAAATGAAGGAATTAAAGACCCTGTGAAATAGGTATTCTCTGTTCAATAAATAAAAGATATAACATGTTATTTTGCAACCAAACTAAATTAAATATGAAAGCAATCAATCCATAGTCCTTTGGGGCTTCCATAATAAGGGGTAGTGGCTTATGATTAGAGATATATGAATGTATTATTATTGAAGAAAACATATAATCTTGTAAGAATAGGTTGTTGTGGATCATAAATCTATCTAGTCTAGTTGCTATATGTTCTAGCTTAGTTTGTTTATTACTCCATGCATATTTTGTCAGAATTTGGGGTAGCTTGGAAGGTATTTCTGAGTGGTGAGAACCAACCAAAAAAAGTTGGTTAGGATAGTTACCCAAGTGGTTGAGGTTTTGACCCAAAGTTGTGGGCTTGAGACCTGGGTTAATTAATTGTTTAATCTAATTTGTTGTTGAGTTGTAAATTAGGGGTTCCTTGAAGGACAAAGAAAACCCCCAAGATAGCTCACACAAAAGTATAAATAGAAGGCCAATGGAAGGCCTAATCACAAGTGAGATGGACTTCACTTGTGGAGTTCATTTTTTTTAAAGAAGCCACAGATCCTAAGAGATAACCACAATAAGGACAAAATTGTCAAAGGAGGCCAAGTAAAGTTATGCATGGAAGGTCAAGGCCTAGTATAGAGGCTGAGGCTAGTTAATATATATTCTAGTTGGATCTGTAAGGAAATAAGCCCTAGTAAAGGGCTGATATAGTAGATCTAAGGAAGGATGAGTAGGGCTGGGCCAGATTTGCTTGTCTGTGGAACAAATATGAGGAGTAAAAGAAGGCCAAGCTCTACCTAAGGGGAAGGAAGGTTGGTTAGGATAGAATGAGGTTAGAGAGAAGATTGTGGATTGTTTAAGGATGCAACTAAGGTGAAGATAAAGTAGGACTGAGTGCCTAGAAGGTGGCCAAAGGTTTGGTAAGTGAGACTGAAGTTCAGATCTAACATGCTGAGGTGTTACAGGGCCTATTAAAGCTATAGGGTCTATTAGGGATCAAAAAGCAGTCAGATCCCTTGATTTGTGGGAGAGAGGGGTTTTAGTGGAAGGTTGAAACCTTCACAAGGCTAGTTGAGGGACCAAGGGCTTGGAATAGGCTTATCCTTAGTGAAGGAGAAAAGGTCGAGGCATAGTCAGGTTAGATGGGGACTTATAATAGTCGTGGTTAGGGCATACAAGAAGGTTATAGCAAGTCGATAACTATAGGAGGATGATAAAGGCCTTAAGAAGGAATAAGAGGGTCTAATTTGTGTGAGGAAGGGCAGTCAAGGACTACAGGGGTTAGCCATATGCTATCTTGGCTGAAGGAGAAGGGGCTACAAAGTGAATAGAGCATCAAGGGAGCTAGCGAAGCTTGGATAAGGATGGTCATGGGGATAAAAGGACCCCTAAAGGTGACTTCATGTAGGTCGAGGCTACAAGAGGTCCATTGTAGAAAAACCTAAATAAAATAAGAGGTTAGTGTGTGTTAAAGTATTGAAAACAGGCATACCAAGTGATCTAAGGGATGAAGGATTTAACCCAAATCTAAGAATCTAATTGAAGAATTTGTTAGGTGGGTAGCCAGTGGTCAAAAGGAGTTGACCATGTGTGGTGAAGTAAAATTATAAGTGCGGACACAAACAAATTCCTCTAGCCCGATAATGGGTCTAGCCACAACATATACATTCTATGGAAGATTTCCTTAGGATAGAACCAATTAAGAGGGCCTACCTCTTAGTACACTTATCTCATTTGATGATGTCATTTCTTGCTCGCTCCAACTATCTCTCGCTTCCTTGTTCAAACATCTGAAATAAGTAAACAACAACAAACAACAACTGTAATAATAGACAAATTGTAATTCAACCTACTTAACAAGTCAAGAAACATTAAGCCATGAATCTGTAAGATGAAAAATCATGTAGGAAATCAATTGATAGTTGCATATATATTGATATCAAGAAGAGATTACAACCATTGTCTTGACGTTGCGATTCTCCTATGACAAGACTAGGTTCCCACACACTTCTGCTAGAATTCCATGATGGCCTGAATCAACAATAGTTTTAAGGCTCTTCCCTTTAGGATTCACTCCAAACCAAATCACACTTCTCCCTCACACAACTAGATAGCTACAACTAGGAATAGCTTGTTGTTTACCCTAAACCAAAATAGCACTAGCACACCAACATTAACACTAGCTTGTGCTTGGGAAGAAGGGAGGTTTATATAGGATGAATGGATGGGAGATGGATCCTCCTCCTCATGGGAGAAGGTCTTATCCCTTGAGGTAGTTCCATAATTACAGGGGAAAAGAGCCCAAACTGACATCCTTGACCCCATCCTGCCAAACCATTTACCATACTTCCATTACGAAGCTTCTAGAGCTGGAAGCTTCGGCCCTTAATTTAAAAAACTTTCCATAACAGGATCGGTGCAACTAGAACACATCTCAGTCGCTCTGGACGATGCTACAGATAGTGCTAATATCTACACATCGGTGCGGGGGAGACAAAGGCCATTAGTGTCGGTCTTGTAAACTGGGCAAAACAAAAGTTTCAGGGGAAATGGTGCAAAAGGGAATTGATCTGCTCATGAAGAGGGACACAATGGGAGTTTCTTCATGAAGGAAAAGCATGTGGGGTTCACTGTAGAGGTCCTCTAGGATCAAGGAATGGGGAGTACAGGGACAGTGACAAAATGCTGTGTAATAGATGCCCCCTAAAGCATGAAGGCCGAGCTAGAGTGAGGGATGAAATGCTTTATGAATCAATGTGGGGAACTGTAGTCTACCATCGGAAAATGTACAAGCAAGTACATATACATATACATAACTGAGAACTATATCAAATGATACATGAATCGTGGCATGGATGCAGCCATCCAGAGAATGATCATGTAAATGGATCCAGGTATGGGCGCAACCATCCATCAAAGAGGATCATAATGAAACCAAGGTATGGTCGCAACCATCCAATAATGAGAAGGATCACATATGATAACTCATGGTATGGTCGCAACCATCCATCTGAAAGAGACATGTATATCAACATAACCATGTCACATCACTTCGCAACCTAGAATTTTGTGATCTGAGTCCAGGGTCTTGTGCTCCAACATGACCCGATCAAAGTACAAATTCTAACATGTGAATAGATGTGTTGACGTCGAACATGCTAGAAAGTCGCTTGATTACTAGTCAATGATGTAAACTGTTAACAAGTGCGAGAGAAACCACCAATAATGACAATGGTCCTCAAGGTACTATCAGCACAATTCACGGAATGTGAATAGAGGAACTGAAGTCGAACACCCGTGAAATCACTCGATCAAAAGCCAATGATGTGAACTTGTCATCGAGTGCGAAGAACTTGCCATTAGGGCATGCAAGCTCTAAGGTACTGGAAGGGAGTCTCTCAGTCAACTTCCCGGGTAATGAGTTGAATTCGACGGGAAATGACCATGTCGAAGGAGGGCCATAATGTTTCCCACATCACCGACACAAGACGAAAGGACGCAAAATGATTTTTGGTGATAAAGAGAATCAGAGGTAAGTGTAACAGCAGAAGGACAACTCTTGAACATATCAGCGACACAACTGGAAGTTTGTTAGCTTTTGGATCCATGGGATCGGTGGTCATGATGACGTGGCAGAGATAAAATGGAAGGAAGAAATGAATGACCCAAACCTAGGAAGGTCAACGATACAAAGGAGGATATCCCATCCCGAAACGAAGCAAAAAGTGTCATGTTCAAGATTGAGCTGGCAACACAATTGATAGATTTCCAAATTTTCCCCCACCATTTCTGGAAGGTACCCCAATTATTTTTTAATCACAAGCTTGAAGGGGATAGCATATGCTTGCACTGTAAGTTCATCCTTCGGACGAATCCGACCTAGTAAGTTTAACGAGCCCTAGGAAGGAGAAGCTCATGTTTGTCATGGTGATGAATCCAATGTCGTTTAATAGTTTAACAAGTCCAACAAAGGCGTAACTCAGTATCTTTTTCATGTTTAAAGAGTTTGAAAAAGACACGTAAAAGAAAACTCCACATGGTCCCTTTTTATACGTTTGTGTCTCTCGATCCCGAAAAGGTAGAAAATGATACTTGAGAGAACCTCTTGACCATTTCAGTCAAGGAGTACCTTTTTCGTAAATAGTGCCTCCCAACACGAAAAAGGGGTAAACTCATACTGGGCACATGATGTTTCGCATCCATTAACGAGTTCAAAACGACAAGGGCTTATCCATCTTTTCACTTTTAAAGGGTCAGAAAAGAGCTTGAAAGCATACACCCCATTTTATTTTCTTTTGCGAGTCAAAAGGGAAAAAATACTCGACAATATTTTCATATAAACTTAACGAGTCGAGAAAAGAGCTGAAATGTGACTCGTCATCATCGTCGAACATCCATCACCTGTTGCTGTGCAAAAAAGGTAAAGTGTATTATCTAATTCTTGAGGCAAAATAGGTTGAAATATTTACAAAAATGTGATATTTTTATGAAAAATGAATAAAAAGGAGAAAAGTAAATATATTTTTACGATTTACCATTTTATCTTGCTATGAAAACTTTTTACTCACAATAACCCTAATTGTTCCAGAGTAGATTGTGGGAGATCCGGGAGGTCAAACGCTGAGCCGCCAGTTACAGGTAAAAGCCAAAGTCCTGAGCTCCATTTTCATGTCCTTCATTTATGTTTTTAACCATTTTTTAAGTTTTTTGGGGGGGTTTGCAAAAACTTTTTCAGCCTCGGTCGGCGTGACTTCCGGGCATAGAATTGCACCGGTCGAGGATGATTAACAAAGCCAGTCATACCGTCGGCACAACTGTTTTTAAAATAGGCATGCCGGCGCCATGAAAAGGGAAAAACCCTATTTCCTCAAAAAATCACCGTTAGAACTCAAATTTTATGGGCTAAGCATGATTTTTGACTCAAATTAATGGCTTTTTTAGGAAAGAATCGCTGCAAATGGTGGACTGCAAAGAACGGGAACATGAGGGTGTTGAAACCTAGGCAATGAATGACCCAAATTGCTTGGAAGCTTTGAGGGCTTGCAGGCTCCTCAATTTCTTTCTCACGCCAGGGATGCAGGCCCAACCTAAGTTGCTTCGGTACTTGATTAGTCTTTGGGACATTAATCGAGAGATATTTGTCATTGGTGACTAGGAGCTGGAGTTGGAAACTTCAGATATATACTTCATCACTAGACTATCCCGAAGAGGGGAACCTGTAAAATTGTACGGGTCACGACCAATTGGGGCAAGCATATCTTCATTGCTTGCTAAACACTCTCCTGAGGCCCTGAAATCCAAGAGTGGGAAGATTAAGATTTCCAATGTTCGGGATCTGACACTAAGAGTGCTTCTGTTGACCATCAACAAAGTGGCGGGGTCCCAGGTGGAACATGAGACCAACAAGTCGAAGTTCCTATATGCTATTGATTGCACAACACCTATGATCTTCAACCGGGAATAGGCCATAGAGGTCAACATAAAGTTCCAACTTTCCAAAGCGAAGGCGGGGAATTTGAAGCAATTTTGCTTCAGATCTGTGTTTGTGACCTTCTTCTTGGAACGGGTACCACTGTTCTAGTATCAGCTAACTGAGGTAGATCCTCCTATGCCACGCGATCCGCGGATGGCCCGCTGGAGTCGTTTGATGCTCAAAATCACTAGGGGTCAGCACATGTCGTACATACCTGCATTTTTTTCATGGCTACAATGAAAAAAAATCGTTGTGGAGGACTGGCCATACAGTGGCACCAACTTCTGTGGAGATCCGACATTCTCTTACCATATGGAGAGGATTTTGACGATGAATGTAAAAAATCAACTTTTTAATTTTGAGATTTTTATTTGTTTTTGGTATATATGTGATTATAACATTTTTCTTGTTATTGCAGATGTTGGGCCAGAGTGGCCTGCTAGGATGTCCCCAATAGCTGGGCACGTCCCCCGCCTTATTGATGCTGTTGCTCCTTATCAGGAAGGGAGTGATAACAAGGAGGAGATCGCGAGGAACCTTGAGGGGTTGACTCGTGGCATCCTGGAGTATGCTCAGGTTGGAGACATTCCTCGTCAGTACCTGAGACACATGGTGGGATTCTCAAATCAGATCCACTGATTGCTGACTCGTGTTGCATGAGCTGTATCATGCTACCACAATCACCATGCTAATTAGTTCCTAGGTCCAACACTTACATTTTTTGAGGCCTGCGTGCCACGGATATATGAGGCATGCGAGCTTCCGATGTTATTTTGGACACATTTATTATTTTTTGGGGTTCTGATGTATCAAACATTATCACCATATATATATATGCTATATTTTCTTGTCTACTTTGGTACAAATGGTTTGTTTTATCGTTTCACATGTTTCGTAAATGTCTATCTAACACATGATTAACTAATGCATTTGTCAATGTATTCAAGCGTCTAGGAATATGATGATATGTAATGTAATCAAAATGTTTTTCCAATAGACGGATACGGAGATACATTCTCAATATTTGAGGGTTTCTGACGGAATATTGCCCGTTGAGTTGAAGGACGACAAGCTGTGAATCTAGGTTGACAACCAACTCTCTAATATCAAGATAATTTGCTTCTGACAACAATTTGATGACCGCACTGTATTCAACAATGTTGTTTTTGTGCGACCTAGACAGATACCTTGAAGGTCAATCAACTCACCGTTAGGGTCATAAATAGTCCATGCCACGGATGGGTACTACGACAAGCACCATCAGCGAAACCAATCCGTGGAGTCGTAGACATCTGCAAAGCAAGAAAAACATAGTAAATAGGAAACCTACTTGAAAACTAACACACAAAACCACACTGCACAAAGATGAATGACACACTAATGTACACAAGTAACCATGCAAGATGACCTAAGCATAGTACTTCTTGGGAGAGTCCATGCTGGGACTCGGGTAATATATAAACACAGAAGGACACTGGAGTTTTACTGTTGACATAACGAGTAAGCATCGACTCAGCCAAATAATGGAGTAGAACTCATATAAGGCTTTGTCCCCATGCCCCCTGGGTGAGGGAGGGTTACGGGTTGGATGGAAACCCCATTGCAATAATGGGTAATCGGTAAAAACTCAGGGAGGGAGAAAAATATTGAATCCACGAAGGGATAAAGGTGCCCTTAGTTGAAAGATCTTGATCATGGTAGGATAAATTAACACATCAATTGACAACGGAGAAGAGCACTCTTCGAGAGCGGTAGACATGACCGCTGGACGAGGCAGGAACAAGGAGCAATGATGAGTATTGGTCCAAGGTGGTTCCTCGAGAGACATGACTTCCATGATACCTTCATTAGAAAGGAAGGTATCGACTAAGGGATCAACGCCAAGCCACAGGGATTGAGAGTACGTATCGAGAGGTCTTCTACATAAAAGAATCAGAGGATGCATAACTCGAAGCCGAAACAATTTCCATGTAATTCACTTAGGTGGGACAAAGTGACATAACCTCGCCCCAGGTATCAACAAGATTTGGTGAAGGTATGACCCAAGGATTAGATTTGACTGAGATCATGTTGCCTCTGGAGTGGAAAAATTCCCATTAAGGCAGAATCTTTGAAAATACCTTCTCCCACACTCTCATAGGGAGCACCATTATGCTTGACGTATGAAACTTCGCCATCTGAGGAGGAAGAGGCAAAGAAAGACAACTGGTCGACAGTGATAATCTTCCCTTGATGGGGAAAATGAATCACGCGAAATAAATAGGAGGCCACAGTATGCATGGCATGGGTCTAGCTTCGGTTGAGTAAAAGATTATAATTGAGATTGGCATCAACAATTTCTACCTCAACTTGCACTGTCTTGCCTTCCAGAGTGATGGCAAGGTTAGGTAAGACACCGAAGGGTCACGAATCATGCCCATCGAAAGCTTCCAAAGTGTTCGATGATTGGTTCAAAGTAGGAGAACCAATAGCCTTCCAACAAGTGGTTGACATGATGTAGGTGGAAGCACCTTCATCGATGACATTCCGGTGGATGGTCTTCTCATTGATGATTACCTGAATGAGAAAGGAAATCTGATGAGGGAGACGCGGAACATGGTTCTCTAGATCAAAACTTATCAAATTGGAATTGGTGGGATCAATGCCCCCGATAGCTGATAGCAAATATTTCCATTGTGATGGGCAGCTTTGGAGCACCTCAATAACTGACATTATGGATGACGCCTGAGCCAAATCCTCAACAATATTGTAGTGCTGAGAAACTCGGGCATTGGGATTATATGAGGATTTCCGCGGCACACCTAGAGAGGGTGGCCATATAGTAGAATCAGGGTTAGGGTGCTCAATATGAAGAGGGCGAGAACTCGGGGTAGAAGAAGAAAGTGCGGCTTCTTTCTCTTACCCAACTGTCGAAGCAAGAATTTGATAATATTTCGATCTAGTAGCCACATTAATAGGTGTACTGATCATGAACACTCGAGATCCAGAGGAAGAAAATTGGGGTTGGTCTACCATTTGGGTCTGTTGAGACGGAAATGACTCTTCAAGGACAATGGGGGTCCCTTTGAGCAAGTGACTAACTTCAGATCGTCAGAGACAATCCTTAGTGTAGCGATCTTCCTCACAAATGAAGCAATGATACTTAGGTTTCCGTTGCGAAGATTCACCAATAGACGATTTGGGAGGACCCTGCTTTGGGGCATCGAATTTATCCTTTCCTTTGCCTTTCTTCTTTCCTTTCAAGGATTTGTTTGCTGTGGTAGACTGGACAGCATGGACCTCTGAGGTTTTACCAAGGCTAGGTGGATTTTGGGATGAACTATTAGGAACAACATTTGAGACCGACTTCTATTTGGAAGAAGATTTAGCAGGGGTCTGGGATACTGAACTAATAACTCCATCAACGGGAGGTACAACTTATGACTTTGATGCTGTAGGATCAGATGATGGTCGCGGAGCATCAGGTAATAACTCATACAAAGTACCAGACTAAGAGTAAACTAGATCCAAGTACTGGGCATCAACGATGGATTGCTCTTCAATGACGCATCCACCCATAGCTATATTGCGAGAAATTGGGGCCACAAATGATTTGGTGAACCATTCAATGAGCAACTGATCAACAATCTCAAATTTGATCAGGCGACATCGATGTCTCCATTCATGGATGTGATTAGAGATGTGTGTTGCAATATCTTGCTTAAGCGATGTCAGAAAATAGGTGCCAGTTTCATAGCGAACCGACAACTAGAAGTGTGTGAGGAAAGCCATGGCTAAAGAGTTAAAGTCATGGTAAGTACTTTGAGGTAGCTCTATTCACTTGGCTACATCACCCATGAGGGTTCGTTGGAAAAGACGGAGACAAATGGAATCGTCAACGTATGAGTTCGACGAGCACTAGAGGTGATATGTCATCACATGGACCTGAGGATCTTCTTTAGCTTTCCCATCGAACTTTGGACAATCGCTTGGTATCTTGGATGGCACCGAAGGCCAGTATGGCAAATGAATGATGGGATCATTCATAAGGCGAGATACATATGGAAAATCAAGTGTAGCCAAGAATGGAAATTGGGTGTTAAAAGGCATGGGAGGTCGATAAGCGGGTCCGAACAGAGGAGCCCATCCCTACTGGTAAGGATTTTGGCCCCATAGTGGGGGATTTTGGCCATATGGCATCTGAGGCTGACCCCATTGCAGATTACCTTGACCATAGGGAGGATTTTGACCTTGAATACCTTGGAAATGTCCAACCATAGGTTGCTGAAAAACAACATACGGGTTAAAAGGCTGTTGAGCCTGTTGACCTTGGACATACGGATATTGGACCTGTTGTCCTTGAACATACGGGTGATGAACCTGTTGCCCTTGAACAAGAGGATTTTGGACCTGCTGTCCTTGGGTATAAGGTTGATACACTTGTTGCCCTTGGACATAGGGATTCTGTACTTGCTTCCCTTGACCAAAAAGATTTTGAACTTGGTGACCTAGGGCGTTAGGGTTTTGTACTTGATGCCCTTGTCTAGTAGGATTATGGACATGTTGACCTAGGACATTAGTATTTTGAGCCTGCTGCTACAGGACTTGACCTTGACCCTGCCCTTGCAAGGGTTAACCTTGCTGATATGTATACAAGGGTTGTTGCTGCCTTGGTTGGTTTTGTTGTTGTAAGGGTTGACCTTGCGGTTGCAAAATTTGTCCATGAGGCTGAAGAGCTTGGCCCTGCGAGGACATGGGCTGGGAGGTGTGCGGAGCATATTGTATCTGCTGCTGCACGATTTGTTGCAACTGTTGCAAGGGTTGACCTTGAGGTTGTTGCAGTTGACCTTGCTGCGGGATCATTTGCCCTTGCGGTTGCGTGGAGAGCCCTTGCTGCAACAGAGGTTGCCATTGTGGTAACAAATGCCCTTGTTGTTGTAGAGGTTGTCCTTGCTGTTGCAAGGGTACTTGAATAGTGCCCGGGAAATTTCCGAACTGAATTTGGCCATAGCCAGGCTGAATGTACTACCCAGATTGGAGGGTGTAAGGTTGATTAACCATTCCTTGAGAACCATATGGAACATAAGGAGTTTGGTATTGGACCTGAGCCCCATAGGGCTGCTGATACTGAACATTGCTCGATCCAGATGGACCAACGAGATTCTAAACTTGTTGGTACTAGACATTGCTTGATCCAGTAGGATTAGCAGGGTTGTGAATAATACTAGAAGAAGGCTGGTTCATACCAAGCATGTGAGCTTGTGAGCCACTCACATTGGTGGCACTTGACACCATAGAAACATTCAGGTTTTTCCCCCCAGGCGGTGGCACAGCCTAGCCACTGACTAGAGGGATGGAGGAACTGACATAGACATTCTTCAAAACTGCGGGTTGTGCCTGAGGGGTAACTGGGGTTGACAATACAAGGGTATTGGGAATGGTGGGTTGCACTGGGACTGAGGTAACATCCTTTTGGGAAGTCGTGTTTGTAACGAACAAACTTGAAGTAGGCATGGCGCCTGACACCCAAACAGGGCTATGGTAAAGCGATGAGGCACTAGGTGTACCTGAAACCAACTGTGCCAAAGACAGTTAGTTGGGTGGCAAACTGGCGAGAATACCCCCTGAATAGGGGAAACGCTCGAGAGGAAAAGCCAACTCTTCCTCCTTAACAATGTGTGGAGTAGAAACTTCGAACTATTCCGGATAGGTGACTGGAGCATCACCTTCGGGTTCCATGTATGGAAACAAACGACGAGGAATGGCCGAAGAAGTACGAGGGGATATTTCCAAAGGAACATTCGGGTGGTCGTACAGACTGTAAGGACACTACGATGATATCACAATAGGGTCAAACAGAGGATTCAAAGGGTAGATAACTAGTCCAAGATGACCATCAATGGTCAGAGAGTTCTCAGGAGTTTGAACGAGATTGTCCAGGGATTCCAGGCCAAGATCAGTAGATGACCCAATATCGAAAGTAGGTGGAGGATGAGATGAAAAAGGTTGAATGCTCATAACAATTCTGAGTTCAACACCTTGTTCCTCGAGTGACTCTGGTAACTCAAGAAACAACTCCTCAGACAATCTTTTAGACAGAGGAGAGGAAGAGGAACTGGGTGAACCAGATAGTTTAGCCACGACGACCTTGTCTTAGTCAAACAACCAAGCAACTGAAAGCAAAATGATCTTTCACTACCTTACTTTTTCGAAAAATAAACTAATGAAAAATGCATTCCAATTCCTAATTTCCTGACAAGCACATATCTAATAGTCCTTTCAAAAGCAAAATATTTCTTTTCCTTTTCCAAATGCCAATGCAATTCTAGTTTTTTAGTGATGCAAGCTATCATAGCACAATGATGCAACAGACTAGAATTTCATACTTTTTCATGAACAACAAAATAAACTTTTCGCATACAATTCTTTAATGAAAAAGTTTTCGAGACAATAAGCTCTTCAAGCAAATGAAAACATGAAAAGAGAGGCTCATTCAGACTAATGAAATACTGACTTCACTAACAACAAGACAAGCAACGTGATCCATTTTGGAAAAGAAATGTTTAGACAAGCAAACGAAAACTTTTCAAATTTGTGTAATAGAGGTCAAAGTCGTAAAAGGACCGAAAACGGAATGCAAGGAGTAAATACACCTACAACCCAACTCACTGAGTTCACAAACAGTTGAATGGACGACAATCTAGATGCCCTAGTGTCGCTGACCACCCACTAACTCAAGCAATCAAGCAGAAAGATGATAAGCCAACAAGAAAACAAAACCAAATGAAAAAACTTTCTAGTCAGGTAGAAAATGATCCAAAATGCTTACGAGGTCCAAATCATAAGAGCAGAACACACTGGCCAAGATTGGGGCCAAACACTAATCTTCACTTACAGGCATCGGTGCGACTGCCTAACTGAAAACAAGTGCCAGGGGCTGGTCGACGTGACTGTTCCTCAGCATATCGCGCTGATTGACATGATTGTTTAGTGGATTAAGCACGTTGATCAAGGGAGACAAGAAAAAATATTTTTTTTTGAAACAGAGACCAGATCTGCTACTATGAATTTCAAACTTAGGCTAGTAAGTAGGAGAAAAGAAATAGAACCAAAGGGAAAAAGTGGAACTAGAAAAGTTCACACGAAATCATGAAATCTAAGACAAACAAAAGGATTGGTTCCCCAGCGGAGTCGCCAATTTGTGGTGAAGTAAAATTATAAGTGCAGACATAAACAAATTCCTCTAGCCCGATAATGGGTATAGCCACAACAGATACATTCTATGGAATATTTCCTTAGGTTAGAACCAATTAAGAGGGCCTAATTTTTAGTACGCTTATCCTGTTTGATGATATCCTTGCTTTCTCGCTCCAACTATCTCTCGCTTCCTTCTTCAGACACCTGAAACAAGTAAACGACAACAAACAACAACCACGATAATAGACAAATTGTAATTCAACCTACTTAGCAAGTCTAGAAACATTAAGTCATGAATATGTAAGATGACAAATCATGTAGGAAATCAACCGATAGTTGCATATATATTGATATCAAGAAGATATTACAGCCATTGTCTTGACATTGCGGTTCTCCTTTGACAAGACCAGGTTCCCACACACTTCTGCTAGCATTCCGTGATGGCCTCAATTAACAATAGTTTTAAGGCTCTTCCCTTTAGGTTTCACTCCAAACCAAATCATACTTCTCCCTAACACAACTAGATAGCTACAACTAGGAATAGCTTGTTGTTTACTCCAAACCAAAATAGCAATAGCACACCAACATTAACACTAGCTTGTGCTTTGGAAGAAGGGAGGTTTATATAGGATGAATGGATGGGAGATGGATCCTCTCCTCATGGGAGAAGGTCTTATCCCTTGAGGTAGTTCCATCATTATAGAGGAAAAGAGCCCAAACTGACATCCTTGACCCCATCCAGCCAAACCATTTACCAGATTTTTGTTATGAAGCTTCTAGAGCTGGAATCTTCGGTCCTTATTTTAAAAAAATTTCCATAACAGGACCAGCGCGACTGGAACACAACTCAGTCGCTTCGATCAGCTCTAGGGATAGTGCTAATATCTGCATATTGACGCAGGGGAGACAAAGGCCATTAGCGTCGGGCATGTAAACTGGGCAAAACAGAAGTTTCAGGGGAAATGGTGCAAAAGGGAATTGATCTGCTCATGTAGAGGGACACAATGGGAGTTTCTTCATGAAGGCAAAGCATGTGGAGTTCACTGTAGAGGTCCTCCAAGATCAAGGAACGGGGAGTACAAGGACAATGAAAAAATGTTTTGTAACACCATGAAGGAAGGAAGACTGTAGTAACCAAGGGATAGGCGCTACAACAAGGGACAGTGAAAACAAAGGATAGAAAGGGCTGAAGGTGAAGAAATACTATAGTAAGTTAAGTGATTTGTCTCTATATTTTGTATTGGGTAGATGAGGGCCTTAAGGATTAGAAATCAACCCTAGTTTTTGTATCCTATGTATACTAGTTATACGAGGGTTTCATAAAGGGCCATGATCCCTAGTACGAGGGCCCTAATGTTTTCTTATTGATGGACTAATGAGAAACGAGATTTGGGTTAATATTCTTGTGTATTATTATTGTTTCAATGTTTTTATATTTTTATTGTGTAAAGTTGTTTTGGTTGAACATTGTTAGTGTGTGTGCTAAGTCTAGCCATAGACCAAACTTAGGGTGCAAGAAAATTTCAACATATTTCCCATTCAATAGTTTGATATCCACAAGGTCCCAATCATCTATTAATTCCTCAATTTTCTCATGCATGATATCTTTTACTTTTACTTTTTGTGATTGGAATGGTAGTGTTGAAAACTCTGCTAATGATGACATGATTCAAATTTTAATTTTAGTTCACTGGTTGTATCAATTCCCATAATCCAATATTTTATGGGCAACGAATAGGAGGGTAAACATTGATTAAATGGAGAATTTTCCCCAAATCTAGATGCTAGAATGTGTGAAGAATCCAATTGTTAGAAGTAAAATATAATTAAAATTTTGGGCTAGTGGAGTCCTAAAGAGAAAGTATTCCACCTGGTGCTCCTTTGGATCCAATTGTTGACCTTGAAATTATTGGAAATGTGTTGTCGTCGATGTCAAAAATAACATTGGAGCTAAGTGTTGTTAAGAAGACGATGTGCCAAGAATATCTAAGATGATCAGTAACAATGATCAAGGTGTTCCTAAAGGTTTTCAAGAGGGGTCAAAACCCCAAGCACCGGGTCTCAGATGCAAAGGTGAAGTCATGGAGGTTGATCTCATCATTGTATAGAACCTCAAATTTCAAAATATTGGGCAATCCCCAAATTTAGTGAAACTCCAAATTAGAGCATATCCCCAAATCACACCAAAACCTAAATTTCCTATTTTATGCGCATGTTGTGAAGCATTTATAGGCACATCATGTACAACTTACAGATTAGTATGTAGAAATATTAAAAGTTATGAGGATGTTAATTCAGGCTTGTCGAATAAATGACGAATAAGTATGAGTGGAAGATATTCGTTTGATAATTTTGGGCCTGTGATCGAATGACGCTTGTTGATAGTGGGCTCCCCTTGTGTCAAGGGTTAACATGAAGGGGTTGGGGGTCCACGATGTGGATTCACACCATACTATTGAACGACAATTGATGACCCAAATATATTGCAAGGCCCCTCCCCTCGCCAAGTACAAAATCACTATGGAGGGTCTGTGAAACTAATGGAATTCACAAAATGGTTTTGGCGCACAACATAGGTGGAGTATAGGTGGAAAAAAAATGAGACACACAAGAGGCATCGAGACTAAGTTGTAGCTAATAAGGCACCTGATCACAACCCCTCATCATAGGGTGCTTAGCTTAAGCACCCAAGTGATTGTCAAACCACTAAGTCTAAACAATGTGCATGCAAAAGAACAAGCGACAAGAAATAAGTGACATAGGTGGCATCCAAGTGGACCCAACATGACATGGAAACACATGTGGAGATAGGTGGAAGTGACATAGACATTTCATGATTCAAGGTGATACATGGATTCATATGGCCACATGGAAGGGTGAAACGTGTCACTCATATATGGTGCTTTTTGTTGGCCAAATGGGATACTTCTGGATTACACACGACACCACCTAAAGGGTGCCATGTGGCACGATGATGTCACCATGATGATAGATTGATGTATTTTTTTTTCTTTTCGCTAAAACGATTAAGGGCATGGTTGTGTTATATGGTCCTATGGGTCAAGGAAATAAGCCCCCAAGGGAAAAAGTGATTGGAACCACATTATGTGGCCTTAATCCTATGAGCAGAATCACAAGTTCAATGTCGAATTTACTGGTGGTGACAACCCATGGTTATTAAAATACCCGGGGTAGTAAAATCTTCTTGTCAGGCTTGTTCAAGCCATTGCATCATAAACCATAAACTATAAATACAAATTAAATGGTGATGATGTGGGTGTCACTGAGTTTATTGAGTGTGCATCTAAACCAAATTGAAGATATAGATTCAAAAAACTAAAGCAAGAGGGTTGAGTTTCTTTTTATTTTTCTCTCTTTGTGTGACACGATTACCTTCTCACTTTACCTAAAGAACAAATCATAGAAATAATGAAGAGAAAAGAACATGCTTAACTTATATGTTTCAAAAAATCACATGAAGTTGGGTGCTGATACTCTGTTTGAAGCCTGTATAAAATCTGTGTTTGTATAAATTCTATGCTATTCCCTAATGATCAGTAAAGTCTATTTTCCTATTTATTTATTAATATGAAAAAGGTTTGAAATGATAAGTTTATTGATATGATGAAGTTAGTACGTTATTATATGAAGTCTGCATATTAATGAAAATTACTATTGAAGATCAGAGAAATAAATTGCAGAGATCAAAGACATAGAGTTCAAAAGTTGCAACCTTGAAGAATATCAAATAGCTCATTTGCAAAGATCTATTTTAAAGAAAACCAGAGGGGTGAAGCCTAATTTTGAAATGTTTCTTTTTGAAGTCTAAATGTATGGATCTAGTTTGAAAATGTTATGAAAGGAATGTGCATGGTGTAACTATCAGGGGTTGGTGCCTGCAAACATATTTAAGAGGTTGGTGCTTGTAAAGTTCAAGATGTTGGTGCCTCCTTTGAGTGGGTGCTTTTAATTTCAGGGGATGGGTGTCTCCTTCTAGTCAGAGCTAGAAAAGATGATGTAACAATAGGTTGCAACCAACAACATTATATAGACATAAGTTTTGTTGTTTTCTCCCTTTATGGGTTTCCATGTACATCTAGTGTTTTATGTGTTGATTACATGATCATTTGTTGAATGATTTGAAATAGTGGATGTTGTTAGTAATTGTTAGAATTTCCATTATATTTATTCACCCCCCTCTTAGCATAATCATATTCCAACAAAACTATGTTTCCAAATTTTGTGGCTTGTATTTAAAGCTTCTTCTTCTGCTAATTTAGTTTCTTAAATTAGAATTGTAGAGGGATTTTCTAATTATGTTATAGATTCTTTATTTCTACTTCACATACATTTATAATTCTATGATATAATGTTCATTTAAACATGATGGGTGGAGGATATCTGGAAAGTAAAGGAGACCGAACAAACAAAATAGTTTTCTATTGCTCTAATCTCAGTTGGACTATCCTTATTTTTTGTTTGGCTGGAAAGTCAATCCATTAAATACTAGTTTCTTTAGTCCACAGGGGTTTGTGTGGTGATAAAGGGTGACTCGATGGAGCGATGTGAGGCAATAGAGCCCGAAGATGAGGAACCGGTGGTGGATGGCTAGGAAATATAATTGATCTTTATTTACTTCGAGATCGATTCTTCAGAAGGAAATCTAGCTTTTGCCAGCAACACCTCTATATTTTGGAAAGAGAACCCGTGGCCCTGAATCAAGTTACCCTGTGGTCCCAATTGAAAAAATATGGCCCAATGGAGGGACACTTTCTCTAACTCATGAATTCCCCTCCTATAGTTTTTCAATTCAACTAGTTCAACCAGTCCTGGTGTAGAAGGTAGGATAAATATTCAAGCTTTCATATGGGATGGATGGGAAGACAACCCAAGCATGCTTTCATGGAAGTCTCAGTTCATGCATGCTTTCATTTTAAGTTGAACTAGTTGGAACATCCAAAGTTTCTTTCATTTGACTTCCTACTCCATCCCTCAGTGGGGAGGGGAAGAGGTGACTTCAACCAGAACTAAACATATACATAAACTGGAAAGGGTATTTGTATTATATAATTTTATGCCTAGTTCGTGAAAAATAAATTAGACATTACATAGCTTATTTATAAAAAAATTCAATTGTTTTCTCCTTTTTAATAGGAGTACATGATTTTCCTTAGGAGAATATATCTTAACAACACAAAGACGGGTTTTGTAGGTGAATACCTTACAAAACTGCCTCAACAAAACACAAAATTTACCACAAAAAACACTACTAGGGAAAATTTCAAATAGACTTCATCCACCAGAAGGAAATTATAGCAGGCTTGATTTGGACATTAATCTTTTATTCACCTATCTTCAATTTACACCCCTTGTTAGCATGCTTGTTTTCTTCTATATTGAAGTCTCTTAGGACATGGATATTTTGTTTGGGTGTGATATCTTTCATAACTTTCCTCATTTTTTTCATGATATTTTTCATATATTTCTCCTTTGGGAGGGAGATTTTGACCATATGATGTAGGATTAGGAGAGAATCTACCATAACCATAAGTGTATCAACTTGATTTTCTTTGGCTAACAAAAGTGCTTGGTAGATACCATATATATTTGCTTGATTATTTTCCATATGACCAATACTTCATGAGTACCTAAACACTTTATCCTCCTTGGGGCTATAGATTTTCCTTCCCTCTCCTATCACCCCTAGGTTTCTTTTGGAGGCTTCATCAAAATAGAGAATCTAGTCACATCACAAGCTCTTCCATGCTCTTAATTTTACCCATGTCAGTCTTACCTTCTAACTTTCATTTATTTCAGGCTTTTTCCATCCCGTGTTTTGGTAAAGGTTGTCCAAAACTATAAACTTTCTGAGCCAATCTTGTTCCATTTGGTCTAAGGTTTGTTGAGAAGAGTTATGGTCTATCTTTTGAACTCAAAAATCAACACACAAAGGGATTGATTTCATCACCATGCTAAGGGGAGGAGTATTCATGTTATTGAATATTGCATTATTCTTTGCTAACTATACTTTTCAACATGTAAATTTTTGGAGAGCTTCCCAGTAATTTTTGAAGAGGTTTCCTTGAAAATATTTTACCATACTTTTTTGTCCAGGAAGAGAAGAATTCTCGAAAATTAGAGGGTCATTTCACTCTGCTAGAGAGTGGGGCGATTGCTTTCATACAAACCGTTCTAGTATAATCATAGTCCAGAAAGATATGGGAGATGTATTACACTTGATGTAGACAAAAAGGACATTGGGAGGGGCCATGAATGCCTATCTTTCTTAATTTCTCAACTGTCAGAAATTTTCTATGAGCTAGAAGCAAAAAAAAATAAATTTACCTTTGGATTAGTGTTAGCTTTCCATATTTTTTCCAAGTGTTGAGCTCTTGGGTAACTCAATATTGAAAGAGCAGAGTGATGTATCCATCCTTCACCAAATAAACTTAGGAATCTCATCCTACCTGATCTCCATTGCGTGTATCCCACCAATCAATCACAAAGCTTAAAGGTGAAGTGTTGAAATTTTTTGGAGTATTTCTAAGGTTCCATCTAATTCAATTTCCTTCCTCATCCCAACTGGAAATATCGACCAAGGTGAATTTTCATTGAGAACATAAGAATTCTCTCAAAGGAAGAAACTCCTAGAAACATTCCAGTGGTTATTAATCCATTATCTTATCAGTCCACACATTTATATTTTCCCCATTTCCTAGCTTCCAATATAGATTGGAATGAATGAGAGGGGCTATTGATACATATAATTTCTAGATAGGGGAGAACCCTCTTAAGGTTTGAATTGAATCTAAAATTCTTATTCTTTATCCTTATAGGTATATTACCTTGAGAACTACCTTTCACCAGTATTCTTCTTGGGTGATGAATCTCCAAACTAGATTTTTCCCTATTTCTTTATTCATTAGCATAGGGCCCCTAATGAAAAGTCCTCCATGATTTTTAGGATGCTTCACATAAGCCCATTTAGTTAGATGGAATTTCTTTGTACTTGTTATGCCTCCTTCCCATAGAAACTTGTAAATTTCTTTTGCTAAAACAAAGAAATTGCTTTCTGGATCAAGAAGAACTAAGAGTTGATGAAGTGGTAAAGTTGCTCCCTTTGTCAAGAAACTCTTGAATTTGCTTCTTGATCTTTGCATTCTGCAAAACTAACATTATGTACATGCCAATATTTGGAAGTGGTGCATCCTACTACAAGTGAATCTCCTTTTGGATTGCTCTTTTAGGAGGCAAGCCTTCAGATTCCTGAAACATCTAGTCATAAGTGTTAAAAAATTAAACTAATTCATGCTTAAGTTTAGAATCACACCCTGTGAAAACTTTAGATTCAACAACATCTTTAGCTTTAATCATTAATAACACAAAATTCTTACTAGAATTTACAAGCCTTTTCATTTGATCATCACTTATAAGAGATAAGTTCATCTTCTTGCAATTTTCTCTAATAATATACTAAACTCCATCTTTAAAAATATGATATTTGTTCTCATGATGATAAAATATGGCTTTTTGTCATGAAAGTATGGAGTCCCTAAAACAATTATGCAAATATCAAGTGGTACAACATCAAGCTTTACCTCATCTATAAAATTAGCAGTGATGGAAAATTTGAGTTTACATTTTCTTGTCACTGGTAATTTGGCATCATCACATACCCAACCCAAAGGGTAAGGTTTAGTTTTTAGATTTAGTTTCTTGACAATTACTTGAGAAATAAGATTGACTCGGGATCAACAATCAAACAATGTATCAAATTTTGTATGTTTTGTAATGACCTTGATATGAAAAAAATCACTTCTTTCTTTATCATTTTTAGACTCAATAGGCTTACTAGAAGAACTAATACTTGCATTAGAATCTACACCTTTCATTCCCATGGACGTGATTTTGGTTTCATCACTTGAATTAAATCCTTGATATTGTTGAGTTGTAGTAGTAGTCTTTTGTTTCCCCTTGTTATTGAACTTCTTTGGTCTCATTTATGGATGTAATTTCCAACAATGGTCTTCATCATGGTATTCTTTTGAACAATGTTTAGAGGTAAGTTTCTCTCCCTCTTTCTTTATTGTAGCATTCTTTTTTCCTTTGACTTTAAACTTTCCCTTTCCTTTGTCTCCAAATTTGGATGGTTTCTTGCTAGTCTCTTGAGGGACATTCTTGCCTCTCGATTCTAAATGAGTTTCGTGGACACATACATCATCTAGATTGGTGGCACTAAACATAATTATAGTATGTCTCAAATAACTATGTAATCCACCTATGTATTTAAGGAGAGTATCTTGTGAAGACAAATCAACACCCAAGATTAAAGCTCTTCTTTGAAATTCTTGTGTGTAACTTTGGACACTCTAACCTTTATCTTGCCTAAAATTTTGCCAAACCATAATTGCTTTTTGCATATAAGCTAATGGATAAAATTGCCTTCTTAATGCAACTATAAAATCGTTCCAAGAAGAGTCAATTTTACCACTTTTCTTCAAATCTTCTTGAGTTCTGGCCTCCCACCAGATGAGGGTTTCACTTTCAAAACAAAGACAAGCAAGCTAGATCTTTGTAACATTATCATCAATCTTTTGAATCCTACAATAGACTTCAATTTGACAAACCGAGTTATACAAATTTTTAGAATTTACTTCCCCATTGTAATAGGCAATTCAAACTTGACATCAAGCTTAAGAAAAGGAGACATAAAATTTCCTTTTGGAGATCTAGGAGGAGTATGTCTAGGTATTGAAGGATGTGAAGAAGAAGGTGTGGATGGAGGTGATGGAGGAGGTGCAGGTGTAGGCTTGCTCCCATAACCACCATTACCTTTTTTTTGATTAGATCTTTCTCCTCACATCCTTGTTGTCCTCTCATTGTACAACACTTTCACCATCTCATACATATCATAGAAAGCCTTTATGAATGGTCTCTCATCCTCATAAATCATCTCATGTCCTTCTTCATGTGCCATGACTAGTGGAGTTTATGGCCTCCTTGAACCAATTTGAGGGTTTGATTCTTCAAGCACTCATTCTCCTCTTCTCAATTTAGACCCTGTAAACATTCAAGAAAACACTTTCAAAACAACCATGCTCTTATACCAAACTGATCTAAAATTAAAAATTGAAGGTTTCTTGAAAAAGTTTGCAAGCTAGTTTAGAAATTGCAAAAGCTCATAAAATTATTAAAATTAGTTAAATTTTATAGATTTAAACAGATAAAAATAGACAATATACAACATCACAAAAAAGAAAATTGATGATGGAGTTCACCCCTTTTGGGCTACATCTCCAGGTCCAACTTCCAATGTTTTCCATTTAAATTATATGCTCAAAATATCAATTACATCAACACACAATGTTTAAATAAAAAAAATTACACTGCCATTGTGTCCAGAACACCCAAAAACGCCTGTATATGCTCTGCTTGGGTTCATAAAGGCTGAAAAATGGCCAAGTTAGGTTTCCTTCTTCATTTCTTTATTAACTGTCTTGCAAAATTGACCCTTTATAAAAAATGGCAATGAATTATGGCCTTGGCGGAATTTTGGAGTGAAAAACTAGTGGGTTCGGCGACATTTCCACCGATTTTGGTGCAAGTTGTCAGATGTTTAACTGACCCCCACACCCCAAGGTTTTGCCTCCGATTTGGTCACGTGGAAATAATGTGAGAGGGGCACGGGCCAAAAGCCACTCGCCCTATCGTCCCTAGCAATTGGTCATGTTAGTTGGTATGTGGCCACGGGCTGGGGCGTGGGAAGGGTGGGACACTCCCTGCCTCTCCATGTATATCGCCGAGGTTATGTGATATCCATATGTCTCAGGGCTAGGGCCACATGCACGTCCCTCCTCCTTTCACAACGTTTCTATGTTATATAATGTGACCAGGGTTGGGCTGGTCAGGTGATCTTGCCCCCACCCCCCCGCCCCCCCAATGTGCCCCAATACATTACAATAAATAAAAATGGCCCACTATACATAATAAGAATCACTGTGAGGTCTAACTGTAAGACAAATGGTTGGTTCACTGGAGGTCTCGGGGTGGAACCCTGTTAAGGTCGACCAGTCTGTCAGTTAACAGATTTTTTGACCAATAACACAAATTCACGTGGAAACCTCCCATAATTCCATGTGGCAGCTATCTATTGGGCCACGTGATGGCTTGTGGTTGGCCCAACCACGTGTTGAGAAATCTAAGGCATTGGCCTTAGGTGATTTCTCTTCTATTAGTGACTGTTTGTGAATGATTTTTATTGTTTAGATTAGGATCTTCTTCATGTTAGATTATTAGTGTTCTTCTTCATCAAACAATAACCAATGCATGAATATAAATAGACAAGAGACACATCATGTAGGCTATGAGTCAGGGCCAAAACCTCTCACTCTTTGAGAGCAAAACCCACAAAAATTATTCTTATAGAGATTCTGATTGACAAATACCAAGACCAAGATCCTTGACCTATTTAGCCACTCCAATACCAATACATAGTCAACCTTATTCTTCGATTCTCTTCTACTTCGATCTTCCTCAAACTGAGATCATCTCTTCATGGCACTGGAACATGTCAATGTGAAGTTACCAAATTATGACCACTGTAGCATCATCAAAACACATTGATATATAGACTCAAGAAACCATCTTGTGAGGGCTTTCTAAACATATTATAGACTCAAATACATTGTTATATCCCCAAGAAGGGTTATTCATACATGACATAGACTCTTTGACTTTTAATGACTAATCCTAAGGCTCTCAATGGGAGCCATTTAAAATAAAATCAATTGCTCATGAAACCCATGAAGCAAGGCTTACAAAAATATTTTTATTTTCTTCATTACATCATTTACAAAAGTCACAATGACATGTCATTATGAAGACCGAACCTAGTTACACTTTTCAACACTCCCTGTTAACTAGGGAGGTATTCCTAATGGTACTTGGTCATTCTCAATCTGAAGAGTTTCTCATAAGAAGAATCAGATTGTAACCCATATGTATAACATATGTTTATAACAATGTATTTGAGTCTATAATATGTTTAGAAAGCCCTCCAACAACAAGCACTAGTTCTGTGCTTGAAGTCAACCTCAAAACTTGAAAGGAAACTCATTTCGGCTCACCCTATGGAGACACATCTATTCGAAATTACATGTCGGCTTATTTATATGAACCAACAACTATGTAAGGGCGTGTAGACACTTCACATTTCCTCAGTTCAGAACTTGGATCCCTCTGAAGTTTCAGTGATAAGAAACGGTGTACAGTTCAGTTATATTTTCAGTGGACAAGTTCGATGGGTAAGGAAGTATCAACATGTTTTTTGTAGGGATGATTATAGTAAGTAAGGCACAGATCTTTCAAATATTTAGATCACAGATATAGTGAGAGAGGAAGAGAAAAAGTTGGATGACAAGAAGGAATTTCTAAACATATTATAGACTCAAATGTATTGTTATATCCCCAAGAAGGGTTATTCATACATGACATAGACTCTTTGACTTTTAATGACTAATCCTAAGGCTCTCAATGGGAGCCATTTAAAATAAAATCACTTGCTCATGAAACCCATGAAGCAAGGCTTACAAAAATATTTTTATTTTCTTCATTACATCATTTACAAAAGTCACAATGACATGTCATTATGAAGACCGAACCTAGTTACACTTTTCAACACTCCCTGTTAACTAGGGAGGTATTCCTAATGGTACTTGGTCATTCTCAATCTGAAGAGTTTCTCATAAGAAGAATCAGATTGTAACCCATATGTATAACATATGTTTATAACAATGTATTTGAGTCTATAATATGTTTAGAAAGCCCTCCAACAACAAGCACTAGTTCTGTGCTTGAAGTCAACCTCAAAACTTGAAAGGAAACTCATTTCGGCTCACCCTATGGAGACACATCTATTCGAAATTACACGTTGGCTTATTTATATGAACCAACAAGTATAGAAACTTCACATTTCCTCAGTTCAGAACTTGGATCCCTCTGAAGTTTCGGTGATAAGAAACTGTGTACAGTTCAGTTATATTTTCAGTGGACAAGTTCGATGGGTAAGGAAGTATCAACATGTTTTTTGCAGGGATGATTATAGTAAGTAAGGCACAGATCTTTCAAATATTTAGATCACAGATATAGTGAGAGAGGAAGAGAAAAAGTTGGATGACAAGAAGGAATTTCTAAACATATTATAGACTCAAATGTATTGTTATATCCCCAAGAATGGTTATTCATACATGACATAGACTCTTTGACTTTTAATGACTAATCCTAAGGTTCTCAATGGGAGCCATTTAAAATAAAATCACTTGCTCATGAAACCCATGAAGAAAGGCTTACAAAAATATTTTTATTTTCTTCATTACATCATTTACAAAAGTCACAATGACATGTCATTATGAAGACCGAACCTAGTTACACTTTTCAACACTCCCTCTTAACTAGGGAGGTATTCCTAATGGTACTTGGTCATTCTCAATCTGAAGAATTTCTCATAAGAAGAATTAGATTGTAACCCATATGTATAACATCATTTCAACCAACATTTCCACATAGAAAGGCCTTGACTAACAAATCTATCCATGTGATGGAAAGCACAATCTTGGCGAGACCAATGATTCATAGACACCAAAATCATTGTCTCTCAAGGTACATACTCCACCCGGGTGTTCATAGAGTATGAAGTTCTTTGGACTATTCTTATATTGGATAACCAATCCTCAAAGAATATTGGTCGATGACTACTCTTATCTTGGATTCCTATCTCATCCTCAAAGAGTATCGAATGCTAGATGATTACCTAATCCACCATTTTTTCTTCCCAGGTGAAGACCATAATGGCGTCTCTATCTTTCCCTCTCAATTAGGGATGACATATCAGTTCTAATAATGAAATGTACTCATTCCTACATAAGGAATGTACCTAATATCCCTCTTGGCTTAGGACTTTAGAAGTTTCTCCCAAGTAAGAAACTTGCTTCCAGGCTCTCTCTTAATCAGGGACCTACAACAACTCCTTGACCAACTGCTTGAATAGATCCTTCCTTCGATGTCGTGAATTTATTTGTCCAAGAGTCTTCATATTTTGTGGCTTCTTTCATAGGGCACAAATCATCCATCACTTTCATCCACGAGTTATTCATGTCATCATTCCTTTCATCAGAAAGTGATCCATTAGTTTTCATCTGGCCTTGCTTCATGTCATGCTGATTTCTTCATGCCATATTTTCAGAAGGATCTTACATCCTTGTATATGGTCCTATTGGAAGTCATCCATAGTGCTTCCCCTTGGTAATCTAGTATAATCCCATCCATATATTTTTTCAAAAATAGGAAATGATCACTTAAATCAAATTTACCTCTGTGATGGCCTTTCATCATGATATATTCTTGTAGGTATCAACATCCTTCATACATGTTGACACATCTCCCAAAGATATCCATTTTGAAGGGTCTCCATATTTTTCAGACTTCGATTAGAGTCTTCATATATTTATGGGAGATTTCCTAGTCAAATATACTTGGTCTTTTGGATGTTGATTTCCTTTATCATGGTTGCATATATCACGATCTCTTCCTTCATTTCTTCACACATTTCATTCCCAAGAGCTTCTAATCAGTGTTCCTTAATTGTAGTCAACCACCTCATACTTCATATGAGGACATATTATGTTGATTTCATCTAGTGTGAATTATGCCTTTCTGCATCCTTGCAGAGGAGAAGATCCTTTTCCTTTGATCATGCTTTAAGATATAAGTGGTGATCCATGTTACCTGCAACCATACGACATGACATAATAATATTAAATACAAGCATACATACCTCATTTACCTTTAAGTCATCTATGCTTCTTTCAACAACTTCCTTGATTGAAAAGATCTTTAACCCCTTGATCTGCTTCATCTCTCATGTCATGATACCATCATCCCATGAACTCCACAAGTTGGAGTTCCTGGTGAAACACTTGCTTCCTCTATAGATTGGTGAACCCTCCGATGAGGATTAGAGAATCTTAAGGATCTTGCATATCCCTATCCAATAGATGTTTCCTTTTTGACTTGATGTATAATCAACATTGTCCTGGATGACTTCTTATTTTCCTTAAGTTTGCAATGAGGTTCCCAAGAGATATATCCTTCATATTTGATTACCATGGATTTTGTTCTAGATATCCTTCATGTTTCATATGGTGATGTCATTAGCTATTGTTTCTAATGCTTCCCATGATGCCACAATGATTCTTATTAGTTATTATGGCCTTATCCTATAACATAATATTTAGGAACTATGACAAGACCTTTTGTGAGGGAGAATATCTCAACATATTAGAGATCTCTTACTTCCTCTTTTCTTAGACTTCTTCTCTTCGACTCCACTTCTTTGGTGATATGGGCTTCTTCTCTTTCTCTTTTGATATTGTATCTTTAGGACAATATTTCTTGTAATGTCCATAATTTTACGTCCATAACATTGAATATCAACTATGATCTTCTTTCTTTTTCCAAGGAACAAATTTTCCAAACTTCCGTTTCCTTCCTGCAAATGTTTGAGTCCTTTAACCTTCAACACTTTTTCCCTCAACTTGTCTTCTTCTATCTTGCATAGAAATCGCTAGTTTTCGAAGGTAAATTTCTTATCCTCATGGATATTTGTTACCTTGTCCATCAGTTAGTGCATTTAGAACAATGATGATTATCTTCTTATCATCTCTCCAAATATCACAGTTGAGATATTGTGAAGATATCCCTTCATTCTTTGATACCTTCAACTTTGTGAGATCAGATCTAAGTCATGTGACCTTCTTTATCACATCTTCAAAGAATAGTCTTACAGGCTTATCATATACATCTCTTTGTTGTCTCCAATATTTCTATATGAGGGGACCTTTTATAAGAATCCCTTTCCATGAATTCAGAGGAGACCTTTTCCATTAATGTGTTCAGTGACTCCACTTTCTTCGAGGGATATGTCTATCCTCCCTTTTCTTGCAAGGGATTTTGATGATCCAACTAACTTATAGATCTCCTTGCAAACACGAAGTCATTTTACCAAATTTAATTAAAGAATGAAAGATACTTACTTGACAATTGAAGATCAAATTTTCTACTTGATCACTTTGATGATGATTGAAGAATATGTATTAGTGCTCCCTCTTGTATGATCTTATTCCAAATGAAAAAGCCTTTCTTCAATAAATAAGATTTCTCCTTTTATGATGACAATGCCTTTTGATCTGGCTTCTTTTGATGAGGATGATTTTTTGCTTCCTTGGATGATATTCTTCAACGAAAAGGAGAGGATTATTGCTATCTTTATAACCTTGAATATGATGAAAATGCCTTCTAGCCTTCAAGATACTTTGACTTCTTTGGTAGTGAATGAGCGCAAATAAGAATTGCTTCTAGGGTTTCAACTTTCTTCAAGATGATGTGATCTTCGTCTTTAAATTTCTTCGAGCTACCTTTCTTTGTAGATAACTTGATGAGGGTCTTTGTGGTCTTTTGATGATGAATAGAGGATACAAAAATTTTGCTGTTGTAGACTTATTCTTCAATATAGGGTTTTATTCTTCAATGTAGATCTTGATATTTTTCTTTGATAGCCTTAGACTTGCTTAGATACCTTTCTTGAAACTCGATCTTTGAGTGTCTCTTTGATTAAATTCCCTTCCTTTGACTTTAGCACCTTAGCTCTGATACCATGTTGAGAAATATGGAGCATTGGCATTCGGTGATTTCTCTTCTATTAGTGACTGGTTGTGAATGATTTTTACTTGTGTATATTAGGATCTTCTTCATGTTAGATTATTATCATTCTTCTTCATCAAACAATGACCAATGCATGAACATAAATATAAGAGAGACACATCATGTAGGCTATGAGCCAGGGCCAAAACCTCTCACTCTTTGAGAGGAAAACCCACAAAAATTCTTCGTATATAGATTCTGATTGACAAATTCCAAGACCAAGACCCTTGGCCTATTTAGCAACTCCAAGACCAAGACACAATTAGCCTTCTTCTTCGATTCTTTTCTACTTCGATCTTCCTCAAACTGAGATCATCTCTTCATGGCACTAGAACACGTCAATGTGGAGTTACCAAATTATGACCACTGCAACATCATAAAAAAAAATGAAACATCACTGAAGAATAACTCCTTCAGAGCACCAAACTGCGACCTCTATATACCACCAAAACTGTGGTTTCTAGACCATCCTATGATCTTCTATTGTGGCACCGAGATTCTCCTTGAAATATCACCGAGACATTCTTCTTTAGATAGCACTGAGACCTTGTCAGTGGTAGCACCAAAAACCTTTGTGGAGATGATACCGAAACTATTATATTCATGAATCAGAACTTCTATTTAGCCTTCAAAGAACCCTCACTGCTCCTCCATTGAATATTCGAATTCCTTCTTGTCATCCGACTTTGTCTCTTCCTCTCTCACTATGTATGTGATATGAATCTTTGAAAGATATGTGCCTTACTTACCTTGATCATCCATACACAAAACATTATGATTGTTCCTTACCCATCGAACTTGTCCACTAAAAATGTAACTGAAATGTTGACTGTATCTTGTCAATGAAGCTTCAGAGGGATCCAAGTTCTAAACTGAGGAAATGTGAAGTGTCTACATGCCTTTATATAGTTGTTGGTTCATATAAATAAGCTGACATGTAATTTCAAATAGATGTGTCTCCATAAGGTGAGCCTACATGAGTTTCCTTTCAAGTTTTGAGGTTGACTTCAAGAGAAGAACTAGTGATTGTCGTTGGAGGGTTTTCTAGACATATTATAGACTCAAATATATTGTTATATCCCCAAACAGGGTTCTTCATACATGACATAGACTCTTTGACTTTTAATGACCAATCCTAAGGCTCTCAATGGGAGCCATCTAAAATAAAATCACTTGCTCATGAAACCCATGAAGCAAGGCTTACATTTTTTTTTCTTCATTACATCATTTACAAAAGTCATAATTACATGTCATTATGAAGACCGAACCTAGTTACACTTTTCAACACCACGGTCACTGCATCTAATAGAAACTTTCCTGTCCTGATTAGCCCGTTTTGACAACTTTATTGAACAGTTAGCTGCTGACACCAACACCATGTCATCGTATGCACTTCCCAATCAACCCTGCAAGTTGACTTTTTAGTTGTTTGCCAAAAATTTCATAATGCGATAAATTTCACATACGATATCAGATTGAGGCAATTCAAGTGTTGTTGGAATCAGAATGACGAGATCTACAATTTGGCACTGGTTTCGAAAGATTTTGAGAACTTGATTTTTGAGCATATTTTTGATCCCCTGGGTCAAAATTAGAAAGGGATGATTTGATGAGAACAACACACCCTACAAGATTGAGCTATCTACTCTCCTAGTCAACAAATTTTCCTTCGAATTTTGAAAGAACACCTTCCCAGGCTTGGGTTGGGTGTGATTTTAGGAAAACAAGAATTCATAAATACTTAAATCTTTTCCATGTTTCCACTGATTGAAAGCCCATTATTCTTACAATTTGTCTTTTCTTTCTAAATGAAATATTCCATATATAAATAAGACATTTCCCATAATTTGTTTGACATGCCAAATCTTCAAGAAAATTATCCATAACCCTTTTGAATCTTCTTGCTATTATTGAGGAAGTTTCACCCATCAAAAGCGTATCATTAGCAAATTGAGTGGGATTGATGACATTAATACCTATGAAAAATGTGATGTATGGGAGGTGCTCACATATTCTTTCAAATTACAATCTACGGCTAAGGGAATTTTCCATAATGATATACAAGAAGGGAGATAAGGGGGAAACCTTGGTGATAGCCTTGCGAGGAGGCACGAAAAAACCCTACTATTCTACCATTAAGTAGGGAGGCAATCCAAGGAAATTTTATGCTAAGAGAAGCCCAATGGATGAATTTAGCATCAAAGCCAAAATTTTTCATCACTTTAAATAGGAATTCATGACTCTCTTTGTCAAAGTAATTTGCTATGTCAAGTTTGACAATCATACTGTTGTCTCCCTGATTTTGACTAGAAATGATAACATATTAAACAAGAATGATGTTATCAAATATTTGCCTTTGATGCACAAAACCTCCTTGATTTTCTGATATTATTTTTGGAAGAAGGGGATTAAGTCTTCTAGCCAAAATATTAGAAATCACTTTATATGGGATATTACAAATTGAAATGGGC
Source organism: Pinus tabuliformis (assembly GCA_031772625.1). Classification (NCBI taxonomy): domain Eukaryota; kingdom Viridiplantae; phylum Streptophyta; class Pinopsida; order Pinales; family Pinaceae; genus Pinus; species Pinus tabuliformis. The sequence continues at coordinate 449,119,199 of CM062811.1, forward strand.
CTAAATCTCTAAAAAGAAGCATGGCTTAATTCTTTTGGAATTAGCATTAAAAAGGAAGAATTAATTCCACCCCCATGAAATTATTATTAAGAGTGTAACCCACTCTTCTGCAAAAATAATATTTTATTACCTTCGAACACTGATGATAGAAGTGGGGAAAATATCCATTTGGTCTTGGAGCTTTGTCTGGTTGAAGGAGAATTTCTTGATGGATTTCCTCTTCAATGGGCTCTTTTATCAAAGCAAGGTTCTCCTCTTGAGATACATATTTCAGAATCTGTTCCAACATTGATAATTTTTCTTCAGAGCTGCCTAGGGTCGTGGCATTGCACAAATAACTGAAGTGACAAACCACCTCCTCCTTGAGTTGAGAAAAGTATGAGATTTTAGTACGTCTTGTTGTTATCTCTTTGATGTTATTTTTCCAAACTTTGTTCTTTGCTTGTTTATGATTTTTTTTGTATTCATATATCTTACCTTTAACCAAATACTCTGAGACATTAAATTCCAAATTTCCTCTTCCTCTTTTGATGCTTTATGATAAGCTACAGATTCTTCTTTTTCTTCCTTAAATAGGTCACTTGTCACAGGGCCATCCTTGATTCTAGATTGTATAAATTCCATTCTATTTTCATGTGCCTGTATCACTACTTGTCTCTTTTTTTGTTGTTCTCGAGCCCACTTTTTAATGTTCTTTTCAAATACTTAATATTTTGTTCCCAGATTATCATCATGCTTCCCATGACCCATTCGCTCCAGAATTCCTTTACCAAATCACTGAAACTTGTCGTTCTTTCCCATATTAGAAAAAAATGGAATGGAAGGGGCCCAAAATGAATATTTTTAGTGATTTCAAGAATAATTAGTTTATGATCCAAACTATTCCAAGGAAGGATTCTAGAACATACCAATATATTTTGAGACAAGAATTTGCCTTCTTTTAAGACTCTATCTAAATGAGTAGCAATATGGCTTGGTCTAGATCATTTATTGGTCCAAGTATATTTTTTGGAGTAAGGTTTTATGTCCAACAAATTTATTTTCTAGATGAGATATTTCAATTTTTATTATAAATGATCTCTAACCCGACATCCCCCTTTCTTTTCCCACTAATGCAAAGTTGTATTAAAATCTCCTCCAAATATGCAATCAAAGCCAAAAATGGAATCCCCAAGAGCCAACAAATAATCCCAACATTCTTGTTTTTCTTGAGTTTGTATTGACATATATATATTAACAAAAGGGCATGTTATCACCTTAAAATTGATCTTCTATCTATAATTCACTAGGTTGATTGAAATACACCATGTAGTATGATTTTTACACTTTAAAACCCACTTTCACCATAGGAAATAATTTAGAGAACCACTTTTCCTAAGTTATTTTTGTTTAATTATTTACTCACATGAGAATAACCCGTAAATTCATTAATTTTAAGTTATTCTCAACTTTTTACCCATTAATGTGAAAATAATTAAATTTTGTTTCACTCACATTTCCCGTTTTCATAGGAATAATTGAATCAACCGTTATTAATTTATTATCGCTTAATCCTCACAACATACTCATAGGAATAATTTATTAAAACCTTATTTAATAATTATTTAACAATTTTTCTATAAATAATTTAATAAACCCATTTTGTTTATTAGATATTTCTCATTAATTCACCCACTTTTATTAATTACTTTTTTGAGTTAGTTAACTAAATTAAAATTATTGACCATTTCTTTGACCTTTTATTCTCATTAATAATAATAAAATTTTCATAACGGTTAATCTTGATTTGGTCTAGCAAATATTTTTTTTATTTGACCATATCAAGAATAATCTAGCATTTTATTATAAATAGAGAGGTTTTTCTCCATTCTCTTTACCATGACTATTTCATCGTCGACATTTTGATCCTCTTCCTTTAGAGCTCTCCACTAGAGTTCCATACTACCATTTTGCTCACAACATACTGCATGAAGGACAACCATTTGGAATTGAAGAAAGGGGAGAAAAGAACCCCCCCACGAATGAGAATGTGGTAACCCTTGCTCTTACTTTTCCTCCACATGTGTAATGTTTTCATATTCTTAATAAAAAATCCTTTTCATTGGATACAATCTTGTAATGTTGTTTATGTTCCAGGTTCTGTTTACTGTCACAAGCTTTCTATTATTTATTTATTTTTATTTTTTTGCATGCATATCAACTATTAACATATTCAACATTACCATTTTAGGGTTTTATAACACCATTTTGTTGTTAGGCTACTTTAAGTCACAATAGAAAGGTTTTCTACTAACCCTTCTGTAGAAAAAGTCCTCTCCTAGAATATTCAGGGCCTGAACAACAAGTGTAAGTACATCCTTCTGAAAGAAAGAATTTGCAAAGAAATGCCATATATATTCATTCTTGAAGAAACTAAATGATCAGAATAAAAGCTAAAAGAGTTTATATGTAAATAATGTTGGAAGGACTATGGAATCATCGCCCTTGACGCTAACAGATCCACTAGAGGCTTGGTGGTCCTGTGGAATCCATAAGATTCATTTCTCTGATTGGTATTCCACTGAAAATTCAATCTCAAGTAACTTTTAATACTTGGGATTCATAGAAATAGGGATCCTAACAACTATATACAACCTGCATCTAGCTACAGAAAGGGAATGATTTTGCAGGGACTCAATGTTGAGAAATCTAGGGGCATCAAATTAGGAGATTTCTCTTACTTTGATAACTACTTGTAATGTATTTAATTAACTTAATTAGATTCTTCTTTCACTTGATTATATTTAGTGTTCTTATCGTTAAACAACTACCAAACCATAAAGAGAAATAAGACAATAGGACACAAGATATAAGTGATCAACCAGGGCCAAAACCTCTCCTCTTGAGAGGAAAACCCACATGAATTCTTATCTTCTTATAGAACTTCAATTGACAAATTCCAGGGCCTATGACTCTTGTAAAATGACCCATCCAAGACCAAGTCACAATTATTCTTGAAGACTTTAATTCTAACAAATTCAGTCGAAGTATCTTTGCTTCAAATCTATCTTCACTTCATAAACTCAAACCTGCACCTTGACTGTAATTTTCGGCCACTTTTGGCCTGTATTTCAATCTCTTCTACAGAAACCCTAGGATAACACGTGTGTCTAGAAGATGGATGAATTTGTCTCCTTTCTCCTTCGTTTGTCTTGTCTTCTCTTCCTTGTGAATTAAACTTGCAAAGGAGACCTCTTTTGACCCAAAAGCCAACTCTTGGTTATGACTAAAATATTTGTGTTTCTGCTGCAGCAGATGATACCCTATCTCTCTCGCATGTGTGAACAGTTTGAGCCCAAAGACAATCCAAAACTTTGTTTTCCTTTTCCTATTCTTCGTTAAGTATTTCAACTTATTTCTCTTCTTCTGTCCTTTCTTGATCGAACTTAATGAGTGATTGGAAGGGCTCTTCAAGTGAGTTCAAGGTTACTTGTGCTCCTTTGAAGGCCGACTTGTTGTGGCATTACGACAAGGTCTTGGAGGGTCATCTTGACATTTTTGACTATACGAAATTTTTCTATACAAGATGTAACATACCTAAAGGGTCTTCCATACATGAAAATGACTGTTATGACTTGTAGACTTAATAAAAATCCCTTGAAGCACTCAATGGGTGCTTGAACTATAAACCAGATAACCTTGAGCATGAAACCCATGCCTCAAGAATAAAAATAATAATTTTATTTCTCCTTACATCAAATACATAAAATCATGATTACATATGTCATTATGAAGACCAAACCTAGTTACATATTTCAACACTCCCTCTTAACTAGGGAGGTATACATGACCCATACAGGGTACTTGGATATTCCCAATCTGAATAATTCTCATAAGAAGTCTTATTGGTAAGCCATCTCATAAGCTTCTTCCTCATCTTATGCTAGAGCATCTCATCATAGCAACCAACATTATCACATAGCAAGACCTTGATTAACAACTATATCTATCCACAAGATTAAAGCATAATGTTAGTGAGACCAATGATTGATAAACACCATCATCATTGTCTCTTAAAGCACATACCCTACCCAGGTGTTCACATGGTATGTCCTTTTAGAAAAATTCCTATCTTGGAATGACACATCCTCAAGGAATTTCCTCTTCGACTACTCTTATCTTGGATGCCCTACCTTATCCTAAAAGAGTATCGAAATTAGTCTCAGATTCTTACCCAATCCTCCATTTGTTCTTCATAATATGAAGACAATAATGGTGTGTATATATCCCCCTCTCAACTAGTGAAGATATACTCATTCCTATAAAAGGAATATATCGAAGCTCCCTCTTAACTAGGGACTTGATTCCAAGCTCCCTCTTAACTAGGGACTTGTTTCCAAAAACAACTCTTTGCCCTTTGGTGGAGATCATGGTACCTTCAACTTCTTGTATAACTCCTCTTTTGATGTCATGAATTTCATCTTCATCATCATGGAGCATTTATCTTCTAATTTTTCTTTGTAGGGCATAGGCTATCCATCACTTTCCTTCAACGAACCTTAAGGTTGAACCAATAGTGATGTCATCCTTATTTTCATCGTAAAGTGATATTTGAGTCCAAATCTATATTTTATTCACATAGATACCTCTTTCATGTCATTTTTCTTTTAGGATCTTCCATCGATTTTCATGAGTGCTAGTTGTGGGTGGCATCTACAAGTCTCTTCCGACAACCCTGTTTTAACTCAACCAAATGTTATTCAAAATTCAAAATGAACATCAAATCAAAATTACCTTTTATGATGGCCTTACATCATGAAATCTTCTTGCTTGCAACATCTTGCACATTCATAAACACATCTCCAATACTTTGAATGTCAAGGGTCTCTTTCATTTACAGGCCTTGTCAAGGTCTTTATACCTTTCCCATGGAGATTTCATACGATATCCTTATAGTCATCAGATGTTGATTCCTTATCTTATGTGACCATAGTTGCGTTATTCACAAACTCTCCCTTTCTTTCTTCACATATTGTTCCCCAGGAAATTCTATACATAGTTCCTTCATCTTGTCAGCCACCTCATATTCCATATGAGGACATATTATGTTGACTTCATCTTATCAATATGTGAACACATAAATATGCCTTAATGAATCTTTCTAAAGGAAGAGATCCTTCATTTTCGATCATGATCATGAGATAGAGCATTCAACCATGCTATCCACAACTATATGATGACATGTCTTAATCTATCAAATACATGCATACATACCTCTTTTCTTCTTTTGGTCATCTAGAATTCCTTCAACAACTTATTTTCCTTGCTTGAAAGTATTTTCCCCAATGCCACACTCTTATGTTATCATACCATCATCATTTTAAACAAATGATCCCACACAAGGTGGAATATAGACCATCAATGAGACATTTTATTCTTCCAAGTAGAGGTGAAACTTCCAATTAAGATTCCACTCGAGGATATTGATTATCCTCTTTCTGCAAATGTTCCTTCTTATATATGATGTATGATGATTTATTTTTATGATAGATGGATTTCTTCCTATCATATTACTACTTTGGTATGCGCTACTATCATCATGACTACTGTAATCATGTAGATTTTTTCTTCAACCATCCTTTTAAGATTCTATAATGATGTCCTGAGCTCTTTCTTTGCTTCAATCATATGCTTCCAATATGATGCCATCTTCTATTGAGATGCATTTTGTCACAATTCTTCTCATCTTGACTACCATGGTAGAGGTATTTTCACCTCCTAATTCTCATTTCTATGCATCTGCGAAACCTTAATAGTGAAGATCTATCTCTTTGGATTTCTTCTCAGTAGATTATTCCACTTCTTCAGTGATATGGGCTTCATTCCTTTGTTTCCTTTCCTTGGTTTCCTTCTATAATTTAGGAAAATCTCTCTTGTAATGTTCATATTCCTGACATCCATAGCATTATATCTTTGACATATCAATCTTCTTCTTTTTCTAATGACCAAACTTGCCAAAATTTCCTTTTCTCCTAGCAATGGCAACACATGCTTGAACTTCTTCGTTTGGTCCAACATCACTTTTTTTTTAAATTTTAACCTGGTTTCTTCAATCAAACATAATGACTAGAGTTTACTGAATGTGGTAGCTTACTTCTTTCCATAGATGCTTGATACAAAGTTTCCCCATTCCTCCAGTAGTGCATTCAGCACAACTGTGGTCATTTATTTATTGGACATTATTTCCCCAAACTCTTGTAGTTGGTCTCTTATTTGTTACACCCTCATAAAGTATGAGACTGTTCCTTCTTCCTTTGATATCTCCATCTTGTAAAGCTCGATTCTCAATGATATGATTTTTTGAGAAGTGCTTATGGAGAACAATTATACTAGCTTCTCATATATTTCTTTTGATGTCTCCAACTTTGTTACATAAGAAATAAGGGAATCCTTGATGGATTCTATAAGGATCCTTTGAGCCCTTATTTCCCCTTTCATATACTTATACAGGGTTTGAGATTCTTCTTGTGATGGTTTGGATACCTTACTATTGACATGACCAATAAATTCATTTTCTATGAGGATCAAATATGTCCTCTTTTTCCATGCAAGGAAGTTTGATGACCCAACCAATTTATTTCTCTCCTTGCAAAATGAAGTCATTTTGATAGATATAGATTTAAAGATACTTACTTGTCAAGTGAAGATGCTCTTTTGATGGTGATACCTTCAACTTGATGCCTTTATTTATGATATTTATAATAAAATATGTCTTCCTTAAAGTATCCTTTGATAGTGATCCTTGACTCAAGGAGAGGGAGATCACCTTGATTCCTTGATGATGATGGTAGTGCTTCTTCCCGCTTTCCTTAGATGTAGAGTCTTTAAGATTTTTTAATGTGAAGTCCTTCTCTGAGTGGATGTAGGGTCCTTGAGGTCTTCCTTTCCTTATGATGGAGATTATAATCTTCCCAAGAATGATTCAATTGTAGCACCCTTCTTTGAATGAGCCAGAGTTTAGAGGTCTTCTTCTCTTTGAATTGTGATGATCCTTGTGATGTAATGGTTGGTCTTTCTTTACGTTCCTTAAATTACTTGAACGTTATGTATCCCTTCTTGATTATTTGACATCCTCTTTGATGCCTTGAATTTTCTTGATATTCCTTTTGATGGTACTTCTACAAGTTGACTTTCCTTGTCTTGTCACCTTAGCTCTGATACCATGTTGAGAAATCTAGGGGCAAAAAATTAGGCGATTTCTCTTACTTTGATAATTGCTTGTGATGTATTTACTTAACTTAATTCACTTTTTCTTTCGCTTGATTATATTTAGTGTTCTTATAATCAAACAACTACCAAACCATAAAGAACGATAAGACGAGAGGACACAAGATATAAGCAATTAGCCAAGGCCAAAACCTCTCCTCTTAAGAGGAAACCCACAAGAATTCTTATCTTCTTGTATAAATTTGATTGAAAAATTCCAAGACCTATGACTCTTGTCAAATGACCCCTCCAATACCAAGTCACAATTCTTCTTGAATACTTACTTCTAACAAAGTCAACCCAAGTCTCTTTGCTTCAAATATGTCTTGACTTCACAAACTCTGACCGACACCTTGACTATACTTTTCGACCTCTTCTGACCTACAAATTTCAATCTCTTCTACTGTGGATAGAAGATGGATTAATTTGTATCCTTTCTCCTTCGTTTTTCTTATCTTCTCTTCCTTACCAATTCAACTTGCAAAGGAGACCTCTTTTAACCCAAAACTTGATACTTGATGATGACTGCAATAATTTTGTGTTTCTGCTATAGTAGATGATGCCCTATCTCTCTCACACATGTGAACAATTTGAGCCCAAAAGAAATCCAAAACTTCATTTTCCTTTTCCTCTTCTTTTCTAAGTATTTCAAATTATTTTTCATCTTCTATCCTTTCTTGATCGAACTTCTTGAGTGATTGGAAGTGCTCTTCAAGTGAGGTTGAGGTTACTTATATAGAGACTTCTTCTAGTGCCCTAATAGGTCGAATTTATCTTCTTAGGCAAGCCAATTTGTGCTCCTTTGAAGGCTGACTTGTTGTGGCATTATGAAAATGCCTTGGAGGGCCATCTTGACATTTTTGACTATACAATTTTTTTTCTCTATATAAGATGTAACACACCCAAAGGGTCTTCCATACATGATAATGACTCTTATGAATTGTAGACTCAATGACAAGCCCTAGAAGCACTCAATGGGTGCTTGACATATAAACAAAATAACCTTGAGAATGAAACCCATGCCTCAAGAATAACAATAATAATTTATTTCTCTTTACATCAGATACATAAAATCATGATTACATATGTCATTATGAAGCCCGAACCTAGTTACATATTTAAACACCTCAGGCATTAGGAAAGAAAGGAGGGATAAATCGATTGAACAAAGTAGATTGAATATTCAAGGAATCACTGCAACATCTCATCCTAGTAGACATTGAGATCATTAATGGCACCTACACCTAGAACAACCGTAGAGGAGGTAAGCACCGAATTTCCTCACGTTTAGATATATTTCTTATTTCTAAACCTTTAATGGAAAAAAATATTTACATTGAAGCATCCATCTTGCCATTTGCAAGCTTTAACCACTAGCCTATATGTCAACAAATGGATCTAAAATCCACCCCACTTAATAAATCATTCAAATTCAAAAGTTTCTGGTTACGAGATGCCTTCATACTAGACATGATGAAATCATGGTGGGAAGAAATATAAGTGCAGGGAGATACCTGAATGAAAATATTTAAAAAAAAGCTCAAAATTCTCAAACTCAAATTAAAAAATTAGAATAAAGAGGAATTTGAGAATATTTTGCAAAGAAGGCCAAACTAGAAGCACATATGCAACATCTGCAAAAAACAAATTTTAGAAGGGAGGAATGATAAATTAGCTCAAGAAGAAGGGATTATTCTCTCTCAACTAGAAGATAAACAAAATCAGGAGGAATCCTAATACCTATGGAAACATAAATCTAGAGTTACTTGGCTAAAAGAAGGGGAAAGAAACATGATTTTTTTTCACAAATCCATGGTCAAGCATAGGCACCACAATAATATTTTTTCCTTAACTAATGACATTGGAAACAATCTATAGGAGCACAATGAAGTGGAGAATCACTTGAATGGATTCTAATGGAACCTTCTCACCAAACCTTCGATTAGTAGAATGTAGGTCATTCGAAATATCACCTCACACATTCCAAGACTTGTTGAACCAAAATAAAATGAAGTTCTTCTAAGTGAAATCTAAATCTCAAAGGTAGAGGAAGTGATCATATATCTGCCCAAAAACAAAGCTTTGGGTCCAGATGGTTTCACTTCAGATTTCTTCCAAGTAGTCTGGTTCTCTCTAGACACACACATTCATGCCCTAGTGGAATAATCAAGACAAAGTCGCTACCTCTTACCAACATTGAATCCACATTTGTTAGGGTCCCACCCTAACCCCCTTATTTATGTAATAGGATCGAGTCATATTTATAGTTAAGTAAAGAGTCAATAAAGCCCATATTAATAATTGTAACTGGTTAAACTGCATTTAATGAAGGGACCACAGTTAGTTGCAAATGGGCCATGGTATTAGATAGATGGTATTAATAAGAACCATGGTATTGCCCCATGGTATTGCATGTATGAATCCTATATAAAGGATAGAGACTCCCCTCGAGGAGCATCGCGTATTATTTTGTAATCGAGCTCAGCTCTATTGGAGGTTTCCCCCTCGAAGAGGCAAGTGAACATTGCTTTCTGAATAATAAAATACTTGTTGTTATTGCTCATTGTTCTATGTTATGGGTATATTTCTTCGCATATTTGGTATTCTGGTATCGTCTTGTAGGTTAAGAGCATAACAACATTGCTTACTCTAGCACCAATATTTGATAATGAAAGGGAGGCATGCAACTTCAGACTAGTTGGTTGATGTAACATCATCTACAAAATCCTCCACAAAATTATATCCAATAGATCCAAGCCCCTCTTATTTAACTTGATATCTCCAAAGAAAATAGGTTATGCTGAAGGTCGTAAAATCCTTGATGGAATTGTCATGGCACATGAGGCCATGCACTCACTTAGGTAGTGCAAGAAAGCATGTATGCTTATCAAGCTTGATCTATCCAAGGAATTCAATAAGCTCAGTTGGTCCTATCACTTCAAAATATTTTGAGCATTCAACTTTTCTAAGGCCTGGATTGAATGGATAATGGCCCTCATGTCAATTCCCCTCTTCTTTATCTTGCTCAATGGATCTCCCACAACCCCATTCGTTTCTTCTCGTTGCATTAGGTAGGGTGATTTTCCTTCTCCCTTCTTGTTAATTTTGGCAACTAGAGGTTTGGGTAGAACTCTAAAAGTGACAACAGATCAGGGAGTTTTGAAGGGGCCACAACTAAAGTTACAACATACCAGGGAGTTTTGAAGGGGCCGCAATTAAAGTGACAACATATTAGGGAGTTTGAAGGGGCCACAACTATATGGGGAAGACCTTTCGATTACTCATCAACAATTTTTGGATGATACAATGCTCATAAGAATATCCACTATAAGAGAATTTGATTCGATGAGATGTATTATAGAGGAATTTATGTCAACGTCAATTATGGATTCAAATTTCTCCAAATCTCATGTTTACTTATTTTAAACTACTAATTTTGTGCAAATCCACTTAGCCAAAATATTGGGCTTTCAAGAAGCACCTTTCCAACCATCTACTTGGGTGGCCCACTCATTGATAACTCTCTAAGATTAGAATATTGGAAATATATAATTCATAAAATTTCTTTCGAGCTTGATACTAGACCTTTAGATCCCTTAACTTAGTTGGAAAATTGGTGCTTCTAAAATTTCTTCTATAAAACCTCCCTATATACCTACTTTTGATCATGGATTCTCCTAAAAGTGAATTATCAAATACTAAAGGCTTATATAGATCATTTTTATGGGGAGGGGCTGCTAAGGAAAAGAAGTGGTCCTTGGTGGTTTGGGAAAATTTTTGTCTACCTAAAACAATGGGGGGAGGGGGGGTTGGGACTTCAAAACTTAGAAGAGTTAAATAAATTCTTAAGTTCCAAACTATGGCGGTGCTTGCTGTAAGTAAGCTCTAAACTTTGGAGACAAATCTAGGACCATAAATACTATCCTATTGTAACTCTGCAACAAAATTTACAGGCTCAAAACTTCTCTAATGGCTCCTCAATTTAGAATTTGGAAACGGAAAATAAATTTATTATGCAACAACATAGTTTCTAGGAGGTAAAATATGGAAACACAACTCTCTTCTAGATGGATGCCTGGAAAAAACTCCCAAAATTAAGCTCTAGCGAACAATTGGTAGAAATGGAAGAGGTAACAATTAACCCAAACCAAACTTTGATACACCACTATTGGAATGAATCCACACCAAACTAACAATGGAGAAATTGGGAAACCAAGGTTGATTTCCCACTCCTATAGGATCGAGCGGGTTGGAAACATCTAGAGGACGAATTGTAGAATAGAAAAGTCCCCATCCCTAAGTGGAAGGACAAGTTGCATTGGGGATAATAATCAGTTGGCATCTTCTCAATAAAGGAACTTACACATTGTTTAAAATTTGGAAACATATCTAGTTTAACATCCTATGGCCAAATGTATCATTATCCTATGGCTAGTAGCTAAGGAACTATGCCTAACCTGGGATAGAATTCAATGAAAAGGTTTTGAATGTCCCTCAATATGCCTATTATGTCGATATTAGGCTAAATATTGTGAGCACATCTTGAACAATTGATCCCCTGTTAACTGTCTCTGGGATCTAGTGATGCAAGTCTTTGGTACGTTAGATCGTAATTTTGGTGATATTAATGATACAATCTCAGAATGGGGATTAATGTCTTTCCTCTGTCTCATCTTGAATAGGGCATGGACTCTATTTCTAGGCTTCTTATGTTGGTGTTGACGGTGTTGGACCCGCCAACATGTCAGGGGATCTCCTCGTAAGAAGTCCCAATTAGACCTCAGACTGTTTGGTGTAGGAGTCCTAGCAGTGGGTCGTACGATAATGCCTTGACCGCGGTTTCACACAGAGGCAAGTAAGATGTCCTTGTTAGTAGCAAGGGTGTGAGATATGCAGTAAGTCAAGGAAGGTGCATGAGCAGTTCTAACACACAGAGGGTGAGGTGAGTGCACCCCTTGGAAACTTGTGATAGCACAGAGTTAAGAAGGGAACACACGAGAGAAGATGCATCACAACATGGAAGGAAAGTTAGCAAGTAATCAAAAGTGATGGTTAAACCAACAACACATTTAAGAAAGATTCATACGCACATATACAGAAATAGCTACACATGCAGGCGTAAGCAAATAGACACATATATCATTAGTACTCAAGATAGCTGAAATACAATACAACATATGCATGAAATGTGTTGGCTATGTTCTATTAAGAAATGTAAGTTCCAGTCATACAATACATCCATGTCCAACCACTAGTTCCGATAGCAGAATGTTACATCCACAACCACCTTGTCCTTCAAAGAGATATATTAGCTCTGCACAGTGGAGAAGCCAAGGCTTGTTACAATAATGTCCAAGCTTTCTCTAAGATACTCCTATCAGAAGCTTGGCTGACCAAAATCCTTTACAATGAGTTATGAGGGACTATTTATAGCAAAGGGTGGGGTGGCCCTTGACATTCCCCTTTGTGACAGTTCATCTACCCTCATGACTCTTCATCTACTCTATGATTGTTACATCCAACTATCGACACTTGAACTTACACTTGACAAGATGTTACATTACAATGCACATGTACCCATGTGAGACAAAATGGCTTGAGCAAGCCATGCAAGACATCACTATGACTCAGAAAACTATTGGAAGACCAACTCTTCGACATCCTCATGGTGGTCGACAGTAGTGGACTGATGCCAGGCTTGGTAGACCGCGTTGGTGTCTGTGTACTCTAAGGTGCCATCTTTCTGGAAATGAACTCTTGCCTCCATAGCATCTGGGTACACTGCTTGAGCTCCTCTGTCCAACTTGTCTGATAGCATGCACATCATTGTCTTGAGTGCGGCTGGACCAACAACATACTTGTGCATGGTGTCTGCACTGATTGACAAGTCTGGGCTGGTGGTTATGCACATCAACTCGTTAAAGTACGAGTCAAGCTCTAGTCAGACCTATGCCTTTGTCTTCTCCTGGATGAGTGTCCCAATAGATGGGATCACATGTGCGTGCACAAAAACATCCATACTCTTGAATACACGTGCATGGGAAACCTATAGACTAGTGATGAGCTGTGGGAGATCTTCATAGTTTTGGATTCGATTCCATATGCGTGCCTTTAGCTCGACCACTCTGGGCTTCATCATCTTAGGCAAGTGAAGTGGGGCTCCCTTATATCTCATCATCCATGTTTGCATGTAATCAACAGTAGCATGCACATTCGACAGGATACGTGCTCTTCTAGCACATCGCTGCTCCCAACCATTGAGATGGATGTCTGCCTTATGCACTGTACCAAACTTGGAATATAATGCTTGCATGAATGTGTCAATGACAATACTGCATCAAATATTTCCTTCTTCAATTCTGCTCAGGCGGATGCTGTAACCAATTCTCCCCCTTGCTTGGTTGTCTGTAGCTCCTTATCCATTTGCTCGTTCTCAGCTGTCAGGAAGCAAACACTCGAGCTAGTGGCTTTGACATATGCTCTGGTAGCATCGGCTAATGCTGCTGGATGTTTGCGCACGTCAGAAACGATCACTTGTTCCTCAAATTGCGCAGGAGATGTACAATCATCTAGATTTGACACTCTACGAGGTTGCACAACTCTATATTGAGACTCGTCGAATGAGATGTTGTGCATCTCTTCTTCCGGCTAATCTCTAAGGATCTAGGTGTCTCCTTGGTCACTTGGGACTTGCTCCTCTTCTGGATGTGGTGAAGCTAGTGGGTCGACCTCTTGGTGGTGAGGCATGAGGTCGATGTCTTGCTCTAACTCCTGTTGCTCCATATCTGTATCCATCTATTCAAGTGCTTGCTCTATCTCCTGAGCGAAGTCCTGCTCCTGTGATGGTTCACCCTGTCTACCTGATTGTTACAGGGAAAAGTGTCTATATAGAACTGCTCTATCCCACTAAGGTGTGACAGCTGCCTTAGAAACAAATAGAGAAAAGTTACTTATGTTTTTCCTTTATGGATTATAGATAGAGAGGAACAGAAAGACCAACCTCTGTCTTGCGCTAATGCTTCGATTCGATCCCTCTCTTCTTTGATAGTCCCCAACTACCTGCTCTCTTGCACGCCCAGCTTCACAAAGTACCTTTAAGATCACAGAAGCATAGCACTATACAAAGACATGGATCTATAATCATAAACAATCTAGGATCAGATGTAAATTGACCATACAAATGTAACAAGCATCAATGATACAAAAGCATGGAGGAAAACTCAAATAGCTTTTATTGATAAACAAGAAAAGATCCAGGAGGAGTTACAACCAGTTGTTCCGACCCAGCATCAACCTCCCAGCAAAGAAGCCCCTCTTCACCTCAAACAAAGCTTAGATCACCCAACAATCTGATGTTTGTCTCTAGAAACCAACAACAATTCCTTACAATATGCAAAATTCCACCCTCTGGATCTCTGGGATGAGGGATCCATATATAGATATCTGTAAGGGGGATGAGTCAGCTTGTGATTTGATTAGTGTCTTCTCTCTGACAGTTCTTGCTTCCACTTGGAGACTGAGGGCCTCTTACTCATCCTTGGTCGAATTCAGTGAGGCAAGTGTCACAGGAGAAGATTCTGGAAGATTCCATTGCCTCTCCACCTCGCGGAATGACACTTCCATTTGTCATTTCTCGCCCATCGCACCCCACAGAAGGGAATTTTGAAATGAAACGCACCCTCACAGTGTATTTGGGTGAGATGCAATGCACCTAGCCAGTGGAGCAGCTGCAATGATTCTGTTTTGACCAATTCTGAGTAGTTTCTCATGGAGAACTTCTGGGAGAAGCTGTAATCTGTTGACCTTGTTCCTTTAGGGGTTAGAACAACAATTTTAGGGACTTAGGAGCCCTTGGTTTATGGACATTTCGTGCTTGGGGTTGTAGGGCACAAAAATGTCTATAACAGTTGCCCCCTAAAGTATGAGGCTGTTAACCTTTTGGTGTCGGGTGAAATGCTTTATTATGAGGATCCGAAGTTCTTTCAATGCTGGGAGGAGACTTGTAATAAGATACAATACAATACATTATCTTCATAATATTTTCATGATCTAGCTGAGGCGGGCATTCCCATGCTCATCTTTATAAATTCATTTTCATGTACATAGGACAGACAACCGTCTGAGTGTAGACTGATGATTCTGATAGAGCCATCATCCTTTTGAGTGGATGATTATCTGTGCGGCAATGATGTACATTTAATGTCTTTATTTCCCTGAATATATATCGCAGCCCGGATGGATGAAACTAGATCCGGGGTCTTCAATCTCGTCCGATCTTCACTCGAAGTACAAGCCAATCCATGTGAGAAATGTTCTGAAGTCGAACATGGAAAGACATCGCTTGATTACCAGTCAATGATGTAAACTGTTAACAAGCGCAAGAGGAATTACCGATAATGATAATGACCCTCAAGGTACTGCAGTACAATTCACGTGGTGTGAATAAAGGACTTGGCGTCGAACACCACGCAAAATCTTTCGGTCGAAGGCCATTGATGTAAACCTGTTGCCGGAAGTGAGAAACTTGCCATTGAGGCATGCAAGCTTCAAAGTACTGAATGGGGTGTTCCTAGATCAACTTCTTGGATAATGAGCTGATGTCGACAAGAAGTGATCCGTCACAGGAGGGCCTTAATGAATCCCACATCAATGACACGGAACGGAGCAAATGATTTTAATGGAGGTGAGGACGATCTGGTGATATAAGGTTCAGGGTGGCGGTCATGAAAGAATGGAGTATAATGTATGGTAGTGGGTGAGACACAGGTGAATTCTCTGAATGACTTATCTTGAACATATCGGCGACACTGATTTGATGGATTGGTAGCATTAACCCCAGATGTGGATGGTATGGCGTGACCATGGTGATGTGACCGGTGAATGAAACAACCCAACCCGACTCGGACACGGAGCGAAAGTGTTATGTTCAAGAGCGACTTGCTACCAACAAAGTTTCTTTGAGTTTTCTTCCCAATTTTTCCCCAGTCATTGCTGACCAGTACCTCTTTATTTTTGTCAAGCTTGAGGAGGATAACATATGCTTGTTCTATAATTTTGCCTTCGGGCAAACCCATCACTATGTTTTAACTAGCCTAGTGATAGTGAAACTCATTCTCGTCTATAGACAAGTTTGTCGCTATTAATCTTTTTAACGAGTTTAACGAAAAAGATAACTCGGTCCTTTTCAATTTTAGAGAGTCTGAAAAGGATCGTAAAGGTAACTCCAAAATTCCTTTTTCGTCATCTAATCCCTTAAGTTCGAAAAAGTATAAAACAATACAGAAGGGATGGATTTTCGATACTTTTAACGAGCCAAACAAAACAAGCGCTCGATCTTTTTGTGTAATAATCCCTCAGGTCCAAAAAGATTAAAATCTAGAGGAGGGATAGCACTTCCTGTCCTTTTAACAAGCTGGAGAGGCCAATGGCTCGGCAATCTTTTTATATTTTACGAGTCAGATGAAAAGAGCTTAAAGGAGACTCGTCTTTTGAGGAACGAGTGATAAAACAGGTAGCCGCTGATTCCAGGTAAGGTTTGGAATTTTCCAATCACGGCAGTGTCACACGGATGGCTAGTGAAATCACTCTTCGCAGCTGTTCCTCAAAATGGGTAAACAATCAAATGGAGGTGAATGATCGGCCAATGCAAAAGTGGAGGTGACGGTGCAAACACGACCAAGGCTTTAAAGGCTGAAGTACTACATTCACGATGGTTATTTACCAGGAAATAGTTCATTTTTTAATGAGCTTAAACGCGGGGGGAAACATTTGCTCATGTCTTATGTTTATTTTTTAATGAGCTTGAACTATGTGCTAAAACTGCTCGATGCGGGTTTATTTTTTAACGAGCTTGAACCTTGCGGTAACACTGCTCGATTAATCCAGTCGTGTGATAAGAATGTCTCATATAAAACAGAAACTTTTAGAGTTTTGCCCCACATCCTTTCTTAATGCAAGTTAGGAAACGACCAATCCAAAAAACAGATAAATGATCGCTCTTTGCTTGTACGCCAAAAGGTTTGCATGCCCCCAGGTATAAAACAGAGTTTCAAGGTTACCCCTTCTTTAGTCCGTTAAAACATTTGTTTTACCGAGAGAGGCCTACCTCTTATAGGTTACCAAAGATAGTTCTATTTACGGCGTAAACAAAACACTTCTCTGGCGATGTCTACCGAGATAAACAAAGGTGAGCGGTGATGCCCGCCAACTCACATAACTTGGACAAGAGGATCCTATTCCAGTCCAACTCCCTCTTCCAATCACGGATGGGAGTACGGAGGTCATATTCTCTTGCGGAAACCTACCCTATACCCGAAGTTTTCCTGCTGAAGCAGACCAGGGTGCATGCCCCCTGGGTTTCAGTCATGTCCTCTTGAATCACTCACGCTCATCGGGTGGACGGGCTGGAGATTGAGACATTTCTTGCGTGAAAAGACCATTCAGGGATGGTATATGACTATTTGCTTTGTATGATCCGGGAAATGAAAGCTGGTCCACGAGATTGACCGCTCTTCCTTCATGCGGAAAACACATTACTCTAAAGAGAGAGGAGACAATTGCTCCCATGCAATAAATATAGTCTCGTCCAAGGAGTAGATTGTAATCCAGGGGTCCTTGAACTACCATTACGTTCGACTGGTTCCTTTATGAAAACCTGTTAGATTTCTCATCTCAGGAAAAAGCGATGGCAAACCAAGCGCTTTCCAAGCAGTTGAGGAAAGGATACTCACAGAAGCCCCCTCATCTATGATGGTGCTGGCCATAACCATTCTATATATTTGAACAATAATTCGGAATGGTATACTGGCCGGTAAACGGGGTCTGCCTAGTTGATTCCAGTCGAAGGAGACAACTAGGTTGCTTGGAGGTGGGACCGAATAGATGGCCGGGTACGAATCTGACGAACTTCCTTCCTGTGATAAAGGAACGGGTAAATTGTCCCCATGTTCGTTGGAGTCTGTGCTTATGAAAAGAATTTGGACGGTGTCATCCTTGTTCTCTTCAGTGACTGTATCATCTGAAGATGGAACCTCTGAAGGAAAGACCGGGTAAAATACCGCCTCGACCTTTTGACTTTCATCTGGTATGGATTCAGATGGTTTATCTTCAATGATAGGTGCTTCGGCTGACCACCTGAGCGGGCCAGCCGGATTTTCAAGTAGTGACGGACTCGGCAAGAGTTTTTTATATCCAGGAGGAAGTCGTAATGGTGAAACCAGACGATCATCCAAAACTCTTTTAGCTTCGTCTAAGAAGGGACAATGGTGGACGGCATGATCGCCTTCGCACAGTTTACAAGGAAATCTATATTTTCCTTTTTGTCCTAGGGCTTCACTTTCACTAGTTGACGGTGTGTTTTCAACATGATCATCAGAGGTTGACGACACTGGGTTGTGCAAACGAGGAGACCAGTCCCTTAAGATCCGAGGGATGCAAGGACAATCTCTGTGATAGTGGTCTCCTTTGCAAATGACACATGGCGATTTAGGCCTGGTCGGTGCAGTGTGTGGATTTTCGCTAGACGACACTCGTTTTCCCCCATTCGCTTTTGGCTCCTTCTTCTTCTTCTCTTTCTTCTTCTTTTCCTTATTCTCCTTAGGTACTTGACTTTTGGCTTTACCAGCCCCATCAAGCGAAGAGGAAGGAGGAGAGGAAGAATTAGAGGAAGTAGAAGGTTGGTGGGTAACTCTGGACTCATCTAATTGCTGATTCGATTGTTCAGGAATTGTGGTGTTCTGAACGACAAAGGTTGAGAAGAGCCATATAGGTAAACCAATTGTCAGTCCTGGAAGCGACAATGTGGCCATATGGGGTGCACCAACATCTCCCCAAGAGGAGTAGGGACTAGGATTTCCTCCAAGGGGAATCCCTTGATGTAAACCTGTCGCTGGAAGTGAGAAACTTGCCATTGAGGCATGCAAGCTTCAAAGTACTGAATGGGGTGTTCCTAGATCAACTTCTTGGATAATGAGATGATGTCGACAAGAAGTGATCTGTCACAGGAGGGCCTTAATGAATCCCACATCAATGACATGGAACGGAGCAAATGATTTTAATGGAGGTGAGGACGATCTGGTGATATAAGGTTCAGGGTGGCGGTCATGAAAGAATGGAGTATAATGTATGGTAGTGGGTGAGACACAGGTGAATTCTCTGAATGACTTCTCTTGAACATATCGGCGACACTGATGTGATGGATCGGTAGAATTAACCCTAGATGTAGATGGTATGGCGTGACCATGGTGATGTGACCGGTGAATGAAACAACCCAACCCGACTCGGACACGGAGCGGAAGTGTCATGTTCAAGAGCGACTTTCTACCAACAAAGTTTCTTTGAGTTTTCTTCCCAAATTTTCCCCAGTCATTGCTGACCAGTACCTCTTTATTTTTGTCAAGCTTGAGGAGGATAACATATGCTTGTTCTATAATTTTCCCTTTGGGCAAACCCATTGCTATGTTTTAACGAGCCTAGCGATAGTGAAACTCGTTCTCGTCTATAGACAAGTTTGTCGCTATTAATCTTTTTAACGAGTTTAACGACAAAGATAACTCGATCCTTTCAATTTTAGAGAGTCTAAAAAGGATCGTAAAGGTAACTCCAAAATTCCTTTTTCTTCCTCTAATCCCTTAAGTCCGAAAAAGTATAAAACAATACAGAAGGGATGTATTTTCGATACTTTTAACGAGCCGAACAAAACAAGCGCTCGATCTTTTTGTGTAATAATCCCTCAGGTCCAAAAAGATTAAAATCTAGAGGAGGGATAGCACTTCCTGTCCCTTTAACGAGCTGGAGAGGCCAATGGCTCGGCAATATTTTCATATTTTACGAGTCAGATGAAAAGAGCTTAAAGGAGACTCGTCTTTTGAGGAACGAGTGATAAAACGGGTAGCAGCTGATTCCAGGTAAGGTTTGGAATTTTCCAATCATGACAGTGTCACAAGGATGGCTAGTGAAATCACTCTTCGCAGTTGTTCCTCAAAATGGGTAAACAATCAAATGGAGGTGAATGATCGGGCAATGCAAAAGTGGAGGTGACGGTGCAAACACGACCAAGGCTTTAAAGGCTAAAGTACTACATTCACGATGGTTATTTACCAGAAAATAGTTCATTTTTTAACGAGCTTAAACGTGGGGGGAAACATTTGCTCATGTCTTATGTTTATTTTTTAACGAGCTTGAACTATGTGCTAAAACTGCTCGATGCGGGTTTATTTTTTAACGAGCTTGAACCTTGCGGTAACACTGCTTGATTAATCCAGTTGTGTGATAAGAATGTCTCATATAAAATAGAAATTTTTAGAGTTTTGCCCCACATCCTTTCTTAATGCAAGTTAGGAAACGACCAATCCAAAAAATAGATAAATGATCGCTCTTTGCTTGTATGCCAAAAGGTTTGCATGCCCCCAGGTATAAAACAGAGTTTCAAGGTTACCCCTTCTTTAGTCCGTTAAAACATTTGTTTTACCGAGAGAGGCCTACCTCTTACAGGTTACCAAAGATAGTTCTATTTACGGCGTAAACAAAACACTTCTCCGGCGATGTCTACCGAGATAAACAAAGGTGAGCGGCGATGCCCGACAACTCACATAACTTTGACAAGAGGATCCTATTCTAGTCTAACTCCCTCTTCCAATCAGTAATGGGAGTACGGAGCTCATATTCTCTTGCGGAAACCTACCCTATACCCGAAGTTTTCCTACTGAAGCAGACCAGGGCGCATGCCCCCTGGGTTTCAGTCATGTCCTCTCGAATCACTCGCGCTCATCGGGTGGACGGACTGGAGATTGAGACATTTCTTGCATGAAAAGACCATTCAGGGATGGTATATGACTATTTGCTTTTTATGATCCGGGAAATGAAAGCTGTTCCACGAGCTTGACCACTCTTCCTTCGTGTGGAAAACACATTACTCTAAAGAGAGAGGAGACAATTGCTCCCATGAAATAAATATAGTCTCGTCCAAGGCGTAGATTGTAATCCAAGGGTCCTTGAACTACCATTACGTTCATGTGAACGGTTTTCCCTCTCAATGTTATGGGCACATTGGGAAGGATCCCTAACGGTCGACTGGTTCCTTTATCAAAACCTGTTAGATTTCTCATCTCAGGAAAAAGCGATGGTGAACCAAGCGCTTTCCAAGTAGTTGAGGAAAGGATACTCACAGAAGCCCCTTCATCTATGATGGTACCGACCATAGCCATTCTATATATTTGAACAATAATCTGGAATGGTATACTGGCCGGTAGACGGGGTCTGCCTAGTTGATTCTAGTCGAAGGAGACAACTAGGTTGCTTGGAGGTGGGACCGAATAGACGGCCGGGTACGAATCTGACGAACTTCCTTCCTATGGTAAAGGAACGGGTAAATTGCCCCTATGTTCGTTGGAGTCTGTGCTTATGAAAAGAATTTGGACGGTGTCATCCTTGTTCTCTTCAGTGACTGTATCATCTGAAGATGGAACCTATGAAGGAAAGACCGGGTCAACTACCGCCTCGACCTTTTGACTTTCGTCTGGTATGGATTCAGATGGTTTATCTTCAATGATAGGTGCTTCGGCTGACCACCTGAGCGGGCCAGCCGGATTTTCAACTAGTGACGAACTCGGCAAGAGTTTTTTTATATCAAGGAGGAAGTCGTAACGGTGAAACCGGACGATCATCCAAAACTCTTTTAGCTTCGTCTAAGAAGGGACAACGGTGGATGGCATGATCGCCTTCGCACAGTTTACAAGGAAATCTATATTTTCCTTTTTGTCCTGGGGCTTCACTTTCACTAGTTTACGGTGTGTTTTCAACATGATCATCAGAGGTTGACGACACTGGGTTGTGCAAACGAGGAGACCAATCCCTTAAGATCTGAGGGATGCAAGGAAAATCTCTGTGATAGTGGTCTCCTTTGCAAATGACACATGGCGATTTAGGCCTGGTCGATGCAGTGTGTGGATTTTCGCTAGACGACACTCATTTGCCCCCATTCGCTTTTGGCTCCTTCTTCTTATTCTCTTTCTTCTTCTCCTTAGGTACTTGACTTTTGGCTTTACCAACCCCATCAAGTGAAGAGGAAGGAGGAGAGGAAGAATTAGAGGAAGTAGAAGGTTGGTGGGTAACTCTGGACTCATCTAATTGTTGATTCGATTGTTCAGGAATTGTGGTGTTCTGGACGACAAAGGTTGAGAAGAGCCATACAGGTAAACCAATTGTCAGTCCTGGAAGCGACAATGTGGCCATATGGGGTGCACCAACATCTCCCCAAGAGGAGAAGGGACTAGGATTTCCTCCAAGGGGAATCCCTTGGTTGGTGGATTCCATTTTCTCAACCCAAGATCAACGTAGGAAAGGGTAATGAATATTCCGTTTAAAATAAATTTTAGACGCTTTGACACAACTTGTTTTTTCAATTTTTAAGAGTCGAGAAAAAAAAAAAGATGACTCTAGTCTCCTTCGATTTTTAATGAGCCTGAAGTGACAAGTGCTTAGATGGACCTTTTCCGTTAAGGAGTCTGAAAAGGAACGAAAGGGACTACTCTGGAAGTCTAGGTAGAGGGAGTACCAAACCAATCACAAAACTGCAGAATACTTTTTACGGTACGACAGTCAATCTTCCCGAATGCTGTGTTCAGTGCATTGCGATCGATAGGGCGACAGACACTGCTTCCTATGGATAAAGGATTAAGCCTATTGGGGTCTCCCAAAATATACTCGATAGTACGTGGGAGCACAAGTCCGTACTGGCACTTATCGTCTCAAAGTGGAGGAATCACCCAACCATTAGTGAGAACAACAGTTACCAGGCTTTACGACGCCGGAATACGTCTCTAGCCTAGACCTCTAAATGTTGTGCGTTAAGTTCCAAAGCGTTGTTAGATTCATTGAATTTATTTTAAGTTGATCTTGCTTATGAAGTTTGTCTTTCGGGTTCACCGCGAGATGTAGATGTAATTCCTAAAATGCAATCTAAGATGATAAACAAACTTTTTATCTTCTTTATGCAATGAAAATCCTAGCTACTAGGGAAAAGAAAGATAGAATCTTTTCACAAAGATCAAAGAGCACACTCTAAATGCACTTTCCTAAATCAAGCCAATCAGACTGTCTATATGCAAATGCACATGCATGTATTTGTTTTTCGACTTTCTTAGTATATGGATGCTAAAAAGAAAGTTGATGTACAAATCTGAATTTCTTTTCAAGCGACAAATATACAAGCTTCTTTTCGAAATAAAAAATGGAGACGATTACGACACCTTACGATTTTGAAATGAATACTTGTTTTTGACACTAGAAAATTACAAATTCAGACCAAAAGCAATAGTAACAGGATAATCGACCATCAACAACAATCAAAATCTTTCCTACGATTGAAATCGAAACTTGCGACAATTTCAAATCAAAGAGCGACAGTACGATTATGCTACTTTTGCAAAGGAGAACTGTAAACGACTCAACAAACACACAAAAACATCTACAGTTCTTTTGTACAAAGGAGGTGGAATAAAAACAAAGAAAAGGGGTTTCAAACAGACATATACTGATCACAGGCAGCAAAATTCAGGAATAGAACTGGAAAGAATGAATCACAGAAGCCACAACTGCACAGAGCTAGTCTGATCAGCGCACCTGTAACACAGAGAATATGAAATGTAGCGCAGGTTGTCCACTCGGGAAGTGCGCTGAAATTCAGAATCTCTGAACAGTACCTGCGCTGGGCCAGAAACGAGACTCTATTCGAGTTCCAGGTCACAGTTAGCAGTTTAGTTCTTGGTTTTTGGCCGAGTAAAAAGCAATCGGTAATGCAACAATCAGGGGTAGATCTAAGGAGGATCTAAGAGCTATCACAAGGGCAATCAGATAGTTTGTGAATCAGTTGTTTAAATCATAAACAGATCCAGTGGATGGATTGAAGCAGCAGTTATCTACTTTGCATTTGTTATGGCAAATGCAGTTCGAATGCTACTTATAAGTTTATGAAACAAACAACAAAGAATGATAAACAAACAAACTAATTATCTCCCCAGCGGAGTCGCCATTTTGTTACAGGGAAAAGTGTCTATATAGAACTGCTCTATCCCACTAAGGTGTGACAGCTACCTTAGAAACAAATAGAGAAAAGCTACTTATGTTTTTCCTTTATGGATTATAGATAGAGAGGAACAGAAAGACCAACCTCTGTCTTGCGCTAATCCTTCGATTCGATCCCTCTCTTCTTTGATAGTCCCCAGCTACCTGCTCCCTTGCACGCCCAGCTTCACAAAGTACCTGTAAGATCACAGAAGCATAGAACTATACAAAGACATGGATCTATAATCATAAACAATCTAGGATCAGATGTAAATTGACCATACAAATGTAACAAGCATCAATGATACAAAAGCATGGAGGAAAAATCAAATAGCTTTTATTGATAAACAAGAAAAGATCCAGGAGGAGTTACAACCAGTCGCTCCGACCCAGCATCAACCTCCCAGCAAAGAAGCCCCTCTTCACCTCAAACAAAGCTTAGATCACCCAACAATCTGATGTTTGTCTCTAGAAACCAACAACAATTCCTTACAATATGAAAAATTCCAGCCTTTGGATCTCTGGGATGAGGGATCCATATATAGATATCTGTAAGGGGGATGAGTCAGCTTGTGATTTGATTAGTCTCTTCTCTCTGACAGTTCTTGCTTCCACTTGGAGACTGAGGGCCTCTTACTCATCCTTGGTTGAATTTAGTGAGGCAAGTGTCACAGGAGAAGATTCTGGAAGCTTCCATTGCCTCTCCACCTCGCGGAATGACACTGCCATTTGTCATTTCTCGCCCATCGCACCCCATAGAAGGGACTTTTGAAATGCAACGCACCCTCACAGTGTATTTGGGTGAGATGCAATGCACCTAGCCAGTGGAGCAGCTGCAATGATTCTGTTTTGACCAATTCTGAGTAGTTTCTCATGGAGAACTTCTGGGAGAAGCTGTAATCTGTTGACCTTGTTCCTTTAGGGGTTAGAACAACACTTTTAGGGACTTAGGAGCCCTTGGTTTATGGACATTTCATGCTTGGGGTTGTAGGGCACAAAAATGTCTATAACACTGATGTGAGATGTTCTGATGAATCTACTACCTATACGGGCGCAGTTTTATTTTTTTGTACAAGTTGCGCCCCTACTGTACCTGTTCCTATTATGCTTCCTTCTCATGTCTGCGCAACTCCTATTCCCTCCAGAGTTTCTCCTTCAACTTATGCAACTCCTGCTCTGTTTCCTCCATTCTCCGTTTCTCGCTCTACCTTTGCGCGTTTCTCTTGTCGCGCTGTTGCCCCTTTTCTTATATTCCCAAAGCTGCTTTCTGCACAAGTGGGTCTACTTGGAACTTGCAACTTTTCTCTTCCTCCATGCTGTCGACAATCTCCCTCTTTCCCTTGACGTGCATTGGTATGTTTATGTCTACTACTGCTGCTGCTTCTTGTGCTCTCTGAGATGCTGCTTCACGCTGCTGCTTCTTGTGCTCTCCAGGATGCTGCTTCACACTGCTTCGCTATCCATTCCACAACGAGGCCGACCGGTTCATTGAGTCTGGAGGAGTTGTAACAATATCTCCATGGGTATCGCTCCGGCCAATGACATGCCCCGTGGATCTAGTTAAACTGTACTCTCACACAATAATCTTTCATAAGATAATGCGAGTCATACAGATTGTAATTTCAAAGGTCGAATGGATATTTCTTCATCTGCTCTACTTTGACATCTGCATGCTTGAAACTCCATATCTTGTATAACCTGATCCATAATGGAAGAGCAGGCCAAGGTTCCTTCTTCTTTCGGTGCAACCTAGTTGTCAATCCTGCTGAGATGTGATATGATACTTCCTGCATGATGAGCTTGTCCAAGGCAAAATTCGGTAGAACATATGGAGGCTTCTCCGTGTTGTACATTCATATGAAGGTGTTGGATGGTGAGGCATACCAATCAACTATGTCGATTATGTTGAAAAGTGTGCAACAAGAAATGCTAAATTTAGAAATTGCTAAAAATAGATTTGCTAAAAATAACATGTCTAAAAATAGCAGTTTGGCCAATGAGCATTTTGGCGACCTTGGGTGAGAGGTGAAATTGCTAAAAATAGAAACTTCTAAAAATAGCATTTCTGGGTCCCTTCCTATTTTTAGCAGTCCCTGGTCTAACTATTGGAAGTAAAAACGAATTTGGTCTTACCAGCAGTTTAAAATATTAATTAATTAATCTCCATGAGTTAATTAGTTATGGAAAATTAAACTTGAAGTCTTTGTGAGATCATGCAATTATTTTCTCTCTTGATTTAGGAATTTATCCCTTGAATAAAGGAGATAAGGTTCAGTTCTATATTGAGAGGATAAGTTGACTTAGTTTAACTTAGTCAAGTCTAGTAAGATTAATTTAACAAGTTATTAAATTAATGAGATATAGTTTGTTGATGCTTGCATGCATGTGACAACTATTATTTTAGATAACTAAGTATTCTCTCATGAATAACTGATGCATGACAGTTCAGACAAAGACCCAGTTCAGATCAGATGAGGGACAATGTACTATCAGATGCCAGGATATTTCTAGTAAGTATTCCTTGCATGAGGAAGGAATCTATTTTATTCTATGACTACATAGTTGGACCTGAGGTGAAACAGGTATGATTAGGCCAATTTATAGCCTATATATTGAGGCCTAGGTAGTCCATGATTTTCATCTTCTGATTATAGAGAGAGTAGGATAGCTATTGAGATGATTCTTTTTGTATGTTGTTGAGGATCTCCACTTGATTGATAATACAATGTTGGGGTTTTATGGTGGTGCTTTCCCTAGTGATATATTCTGTGTTATGTGATTGATTCCCTCTTATCAGTTCTATGTGTTCATGCTTGATGTTGCTCATGGTTGATTAGCTTCTGCAAAGTTTATGGTAGATGTAGATTTAGTATTATGCTTTAGTACATTGCATATATCAGTTTGATTTGCAGGTGAAGTTTCTACATGATATCAGTGAGCTAGCTAATTTGTAGAGAAAATTCTACATGGTATCAGAGTGAGCTGATTTGTAGAAAAAGTTCTACATGGTATCAAAGCTAGCTGATTTGTAGGAAAAATTCTACAAAATTCTACATGGTATCGCAGCACAGGTGATCAAGGAAGAACAATATAGAAGAAGGGATTCGAAGTTTATTATTTTCGATATAGATCTCAAGTTCTTATCACATCTATTTCACCGATGTCATTCTATGGTTTGAGGCTTGAGTATGCCCTTGATGACAACTCAAACTATATAGCTTGGAAGGATCACATCGAGGCGAAGATAACGACCTTAAGGACTTCATTGATCAAGAAGTCCCTAAGCCTACTGATGCTACTCAACTGGTGGAATGGAAGAAGTGTGTGGCTAGAGCTAGGAGAATTCTCTTGGAGGGAATGCGAGATCACATTGCCTTGAGCCTCCATGGGAAGGAGACTCCGCATGCAATGTGGAAAACATTGAAAGATTTATATCAGAATAGCAGTGATCAGAGGAAGCTGGCACTGAAGGACAAACTTCGAAAGATCAAGTGTGAAAAGGATGAGACGATCTCTATGTATCTGACCAAGCTCATCACATGCAGGGATGAGCTTGCAAGTGTAGGGGTCATGATAGCTGATGATGATATGGTGAGTCTAGCACTCCTTGGCCTTCCTAAGAGCTGGCATAGCTACCAGGACTTGGTTAATGGAAGGGAGAAACTGCTAGATTGGGAACGACTATGGTCGGATTTGATGCAGGAGGAGATCAGACAGAGCACCAGAGACGGTTCTTCATCCTTGGAGGATGAAGAAAACTGTGCCTTAGCGAGTAAGGAAAAGAAGGGGAAGGAGAAGGTTTCTTTTAAAAATCCAGTTCTTCTAATGGTGGGAAGAAGGTTGACAAATTGAAAAAGGATGCTTTCGTTGTCATGAGGTGAGCCATTATGCTACAAATTGTCCACAAAGGAAATCCAAGAAGGGATCCGGGGAAGGATTTGAAGGCACTTGCTTCACAGTTCGATTTGGATTTCACACTTTTCGCATGCATGGTTTCATCCACGGTGGGAAATGGTTGTTTTCTTGACAGTGGAGCTTCTTTCCACATGACCGGTGACAAGAGTTTGTTTAGTACTTTGGAGGAGAAAGATCTCTAGATACTCATAGTGATGGGTAATGATGAGAAGTATAGTGTCTCAGGTGCAGGCATGGTTATTTTTCAGGGAGAGCATGGCTCTCGCCTTACCTTGACCGATGTCAAGTATGTACTAGGACTGAAGAGAAACTTGGTGTCGATCGCGATGCTGGAAGACAGAGGCTATGATGTAGTCTTCAGTAAGGGAAAGGTTTTCCTTAGACACATCATCACTAGACAGGTGAAGTAGATTGGTTCATGGGTCAAGAACTTGTATGCTCTTGAGGTTCAAGATGCATGCAAAGCCTTGAGCAGCAAGGCAACTGATGGAGACTTGGTGGTTGAGAGGGAGGGTATGTTACCTCTCAACATGCAGCGCTAGAAGAAGTCTCAGACGATTGTGGAGGAGCCACGATTGGTGCAGCAGCTTCAGGAGGTTGTGGAGTAGTCACAATAGGGGAAGCTGAGAGGAGATCAAGTAGAGACATCTACTCATGCAAAGACCTCCAGTAGGGGGAAACTTCGAGCCAGGTGGGAAGAGGGATCACATGCAACCATACCTCCAGGTAGGAGGTGGGGCGGTGTGGAGTGATCGTCCCAAGCAGGAGGGGTAGGATCCTTGAGGTACCCAACCTCTTGGATGAGACCTTGCTACGGGAGCCCCGAAATGGAGTAGCAGGAATTGACTGATTGAGTGGAGACAGATGCGGATGGAGCAGTAGAGACAACTACGGTGCATGGAATCCTAGGACAATGCATAGCATTCAGGCTACAACAATGAGTGTTTTTCACAGTGCTAGGTGGCACAGAGAGGTGTGCAATGGTGCGAGATGCATGGAGATGTTGTAGTAGCACAGATGTCAGAGAGGGAGCACTTGTCAGCAGCAGGTAGAGCTTCAACATCGGAGTATGTTTCTAGCCCAACAGAGTGGTCAGTTGGGAGTGTTTTTTGTTCCAAGAGTTGTTGGAGCAAGCAGACCTGGTGGATGTGTTGCACGCAGAACATTCTAGAGTTACAGGATCGAGTTTGAGAGGAAGCCTTTCTTGTTGAGAGGGAGTGTTGAAAAGTGTGCAATAAGAAATGCTAAATTTAGAAAGTGCTAAAAATAGATCTACTAAAAATAACATGTCTAAAAATAACAGTTTGGCCAATGAGCATTTTGGCCACCTTGGGTGAGAGGTGAAACTGCTAAAAATATAAACTTCTAAAAATAGCATTTCTGGGTCCCTTCCTATTTTTAGCAGTCCCTGGTCTAACTATAGGAAGTAAAAACGAATTTGGTCTTACCAACAATTTAAAATATTAATTAATTAATCTCCATGAGTTAATTAGTTATGGAAAATTAAACTTGAAGTCTTTGTGAGATCATGCAATTATTTTCTCTCTTGATTTAGGAATTTATCCCTTGATTAAAGGAGATAAGGTTCAGTTCTATATTGAGAGGATCAGTTGACTTAGTTTAACTTAGTCAAGTCCAGTTAGATTAATTTAACAAGTTGTTAAATTAATGAGATATAGTTTGTTGATGCTTGCATGCATGTGACAACTATTATTTTCAGATAACTGAGTATTCTCTCATGAATAACTGATGCATGGCAGTTTAGATAAAGACCCAGTTGAGATCAGATGAGGGACAGTGTACTATCAGATGCTAGGATATTTCTAGTAAGTATTCCTTACATGAGGAAGGAATCTATTTTCTTCTATGACTACGTAGTTGGACCTGAGGTGACAACAGGTATGATTAGGCCAATTTATAGCCTATATATTGAGGCCTAGGTAGTCCATGATTTTCATCTTTTGATTACAGAGAGAGTAGGATATCTATTGAGCTAATTCATTTTGTATATTGTTGAGGATCTCCACTTGATTGATAATACAATGTTGGGATTTTATGCTGGTGCTTTCCCTAGTGATATATTCTGTGTTATGTGATTGATTCCTTCTTATCAGTTATATGTGTTCATGCTTGATATTGCTCATGGTTGATTAGCTTCCGCAAAGTTTACGGTAGATGTAGATCTAGTATTATGCTTTAGTACATTGCATATATCAGTTGATCTACAGGTGAAATTTCTACATGATATCAATGAGCTAGCTGATTAGTAGAGAAAATTCTACATGGTATCATAGCGAGCTGATTTGTAGAAAAAGTTCTACATGGTATCAAAGCTAGCTGATTTGTAGGAAAAATTCTACAAAATTCTACAGATTAGTGCCTCCATTACTGCCTTCAACATGAAGGGTGGATCCCGTTCGAATATCATCTTGTAAACCGAGGTGAAAAAAGGATCGGACAACTGTGTGATAACTCCTCTGAAGATGCATTCAGACAACATCTTACAATAAGTGTTCACAGAGGTCTCTGCCGATGTCCATGCGCACTTCAAGCCCGGGAAGTCCTGACGGGCACATATCACATCCAAGATGTAGGCAGACATGTAGATTCCTGCTTGCATATCTTTGGGCGGCTATCGAGCACTTGTTACCTGTTCCTTCAATTGGTGAGCAAACATGTCTAGCCAGTTGCATGCTTTGCCTTCTCTGTCCAGTTGGTCGAACGTGATCACCCAACTCTTTGGGAAGGTTTCTGTGCTTTATTGGCCATACAGACGACATACGAACATGATCAAGTATTAATATGCCTTCCATAGTATCTTCGTCTTGTAGACGTGGTTGGGTGTCATCCTGAATTTAGCCAGATCCTTCACCCAGTTCTTGAAGATATCTCTGGTGTTAGCATTGCTGGGTATGCTGAAGGGAGTCTCCGTAGTGATCACGAGCTTGGACATATGATACATTTGCTCATAATCCTTTGCCATGAAGGTAGAAATCTCCGTCCCACTGATACTGCTCAATTTTATCGTCTCAGGATTAGTGTGTGAGATGATTCAATGTATCATGTCCGCGCATGGGAGCACAGGATACCTGCATGCAATTCGGTACAATCTGTACTTGTGGATGTTCACATAGACTTGGTGGTCTTCAAGGTCTACCCCAAATGTGCCTACAAATGCATCATTGAGCTCTTTCCATTTCAACTTGATGTCCTTGTCTACAATCAACTCGGTGTCTTCATAGATCGACAGACTTGTAGACACTCGCTCAACTACTGCTCCAATTGCACTTTTGTCAGTGTAATTTGATCTTTCTCTCTTGGAGGCCATTGATCCTGAATTGCTAAGAGGCGGACAAACACCTGCTAGATCTAGAGACATAGTGACATGCATGACAAGAAATCTTCAGCTAAAACCAAATAAAACTTGAAGAATGACATGCAACATACTTGGGGATTGATTGGAAAGGATTGCACAATTTTTCCTAGGAGGCTGGGAGGTTGGCTACTAGAACTATGCAAAAGGAAACCTGGGCTATTTGGGAGGCTAGCTAGCTACTGGAATTGTGCAATACACAATCCAGGCTGGTTCAGTGGTTGTTGGAAATTTGCAATGCGCAATTTCAATTGGAAGTGGTTGCAGGCCCAGTGATTGCATTGCACAATTTTCTAGGCCAACAGTCACTATCTCTCAGAATTGGGTAATTCAAGACTAGAGGACAGCCACTGGGCATAAATATGCATTTCCTAAGAGGAAGACAGGGCCTTCCCTCTCAGGATTGCGCAATGCTATCTTGGTGAGGCAGAGTCCGGGCCAAGGCTGCGTAGACCCACCGACAGGAAACTGAAAGAAAATGTGAACGTGAATGCATGACGATATTGAGTGTAAGCAGGAGTGAATGATTGTGCATGCAAATAGTGAATGAAAGATTCATAAAATGAAACAACATGCATGTGGGTGAAGCGAGTCACCGAATCGGTGACTGTTTGTGCAAAACAATTTCATGCATGCGACAACAGTGAGATACTAATGAAAACTGAAACGGTGCTAGTACAAGCTAGTATGCATGTAAATGACAACAAGCATTGAAATAAATCAAGCAAACAACACTCACATAAGTGAAAACACAAAAAGCGACATAAATTTTGTAAAAGACAAGTTAAGACGACTTACCGATGAATAGCTGAGTTGGATGTGTTGAAGACTCTTGGATGTGCTGTGGGATGTCAAAGCTCCAAGATCGATGTGAAGAAGTGAGCTCTGAAGTGTTGAATAAATAAGTTTGAGGCTCATGACGACATGCCACAAATCTAAGAAAAAGCGACACTGGGAGGAAAGATTCTAAAATTATCTTTTCATGTAACCTCCAGTTGCTAAAAATAACTCCCTAAAATATAGGGATTCTTTTTACATGCTGCTTTTGTTATTTCGGGAAAAAGCAGCCCATGCATGTAACTCAAGTTTTCCTGGTCTCGTGTGGAACCAGTTAACTCAATGGCTCATGCAACAGCCTGCTTAGCTGAGGGGAAAAATGTGCATTTCTGGGAGGGAGCTGGGCTAACTGCCTAGAACGATTGCACAATTTCTAGGTTGAGCAGCTGACTACTGCCCAGAATTTTGCAATTCCTGGATTGAGCAGTCCTGCTGGGAGAAATTCACAGTTTGTTTAGTGAAGCTTGATAGGCAGATTTGCGCAATTATGGAGCCCAGTAGGTTGCCAGACAAAATTGCACAATTTCTGGACGGAAGGCTGGTTCCCCTCCAGAATTGCACAATTTCTTGGGGGATCTATTCAGCCTGCAGCTGGACCAAGTTTGGAGAAACAACCTATGAGGGGGATGCAACAAGCTCTCATGCACAGGCTGGCAGTCTACTAGAAAATCACTGAATCTTATGTACTTGACAAGGCAAGACATGCTGCTAAGGAAGGTTGTTAGGGAGGCTCCAAACGAAGCTAAGGAAAAATTTTGGAGGGTGGTTGTAGCCGCTACAAAACTTGGTGACACACTGGTAGAACTCGTGCTCTCTGAATGGGCCTTGTTCGTGAAAAACAAGTCTAACCCCTCTGGAAGTATTTTTCAGTTCTCAGTTCATCTTTGTTTCCACACTTGCTTGATTGTAAGATGTAGCATCTGCCAAGATCTTGGTCGATTGACACACATTCCAAGCCAAGTCAATAGAGTTGTTTCGAATGGGGTTGAGGGGTATATTGGTGCATAAGAAGTATCATCATCAGAGTCTTAGTTTCATCTCTGGTGTTGCTTCGCTGCCAGTAGGCCTGGACAGTACCCCGACAGAGTCACGCAGGAACACAAGCATCACTCTATTGCCAGCAAGCCTGGTCAGTACCCTGGCGTAGTTACTTGCATCACCTCTCTGCATAGGAAGCCTTTCTCTTCTTTCTCCTTATTCATTTTTAATTTTTTCGAATTTTTTCACTTTTCATTTTCATAACTTCGCATAGCACTTATTGATTTCAGAGGCGGAAGAGGGATCCTGACTTATTCAGAGCAGAAGAGTTTGTTCCTTCAGAGAAGTAGTTAATTATATACCTCTGACGTGCCTGTTAAGGTTCCCCCCCTCACCTTACTCTACTTGATTGAGATGACACAGATTAACCAAAAAACAATCGACTAGAGTAGGCGACGCTGGTTAGCGCGCAAATGTTGTGTTTTTACCAAGGTTCACTTCGAACAATACATATTTTCCATCGATGTATCATGGGCCAAAAGTAACAAGTCCTTCACACAGAGGCAGGATGACAGATAACCAAGTAGTGATAGCTGCACAAGGCCTCTTGTAATTTATCCAGCTTGTTTCAAGATTCGCACACGGTTTCATGCAAAACTAACCTACGAACAAAAACAAGAAAACAAACAACAAAGAAAAGCAGAAGCATAAGTAAATACGAAAGCAAAGTGAGTAAGCAAACAAGCAAGCAGAAAATCAAACATGCAAAACAAGAAAGAAAACAGGCATGCAAGCAAACAAACTAAAAGAAAACACTGCTCCTACTCCTAAGCTAACGGTGCATGGGTCTAATCACGTGAAGTGATATTTCTAATGTAGCCACCAACACATTGGTTGACCCATGTTGGTAAAGGCTTGGTCCACAAGAAACTTGGTTGTGCGAACTAGTAAACAAGAAAGATATAACAATGTAGACAAACACACTCCATGTTTCAAAGTGTCCACGAGACATAAGTGAGTGCAAGTACATGACAAATAATCTGTGGATTTATCATGGTACTGTGCGACACTGGGTGTAGCTGTGAAGCATACGCACACTCTTGGCTGTGACATGCAAGCAAATGAAAGAAACAAAGACAACTTGCATCGTGCACGTGTGCTTGCAATGTAAGATTCCTCCAATGCACGAGTGATGGGATCGTGCAGTTGAAGTGGAGGAAGCATGATTTGTGTGTGAGATTGACCTTCAATGCATACAGATGAGTGATGAGGAGCCTCGAGTGATACAGCAAGTTCCTGATTGGAAGTGAAACCAACCTCAGGACAGTGAGGGCCTAACATAACCATCAGCTCAGGCTAAAGTGCCTCGAAAGTCTCGTGTGTTTCAAGTTCATCGTTAGATATATCATCATAAACAGGTGGATTCAAAAAACCAACTGCGATAAAATCATGATCATGACCGAATATGGAAGTAAACAGGTCACGACAGCCACGATCAGAAAAATCGATGATTTCATCGGCATCCTCATGATCTGATAAATGAAATAGAGGGGTAGATGAGAAGTGGACAAATTCATCCTCTTTGTTTCTGGAAAAGGTAGATGAAAGGTCAAGTGGATTTTCAATGAATAATTTATCCCCTCTGTTGTCGAACGATGGACTAACATCTAGTGTGTCTTGCTAGTGATCAACAATGGGTTCATCCATGGATGAAGATACACATGTGAAATCATGGATGGAAGGTTCCCAAAAGATGTCAGGAAAGAATGGAGGAGGCTCGGATAGAAGGGAGTCATCCTTCACTGAGTGTTGATGCTCAAGCTCTCAGTCATACTCTTTATGAATGACCGTGCATGTTGGTTATGCAACACCAACTTCGTCGATGGCTTGATCCTCATTCACAACAAGTGTAGAGTCCGGAATGGAAGAACACAAGACAATATCATCCAGAGGATCATCCAAGTACGAAGATGGAGGTTTTCATACAAAATTCATATGACAACTCGACGGACTCATAACCAAATCTGCGTGAAAATTAAGTGAAGTGATGTTGGGAGGATGTGACAACTGATGAGATGTGTGTGCCTATTCTCCCACATCGCTCTGCAGTGGTGGAGCGGTTTGATGAGGGGATGATGGATAGTCACTTGTGATAGTGACCTTATCCATCTGTGATTGCGTAGATCCATCATTGAAGTATGTTGAGCGAGGTTTGGGCTTAAACTTCTTCTTGTAATGGACTGATTTGTTAATACAATACTCAAATCTATCCTAAAGATAGGGAAATTTCATCTAGCTCTTCGGAGCTTGAAACTTCAATTACGAAAGCACTGCCAAAAATCCATAGGCAATTCATGTGGAGCCTTCAATTGTTTTAACATTTTTTGGTCAATATTTTTGGGATCGAAATGACAGAAAGTATCTTCAATGAGATCGCAGAAGTGCTCAAGTGAGTGCATGCTCTCAGCCAGTAGGCTGCACAACCACGACGTGGAGATTCGCGAAGTGTGTATGCAAGCAACAGAATGGCCTGTTCGTTGGAACATCCATCTTCCTTCTGAAGCATGGCAAGGAGGTCATGTAAGAACTTAGGCCAGACCACTTCACCTTCACCATCATATGTGTATGTGGATAAGAGATCAAAAAACTCCCTCGAGATGGTGACAGATTTGGCATGTGAAAAACATCATGGAGGGTTGAGAGTGCAAGACTCCATGTTAGATATGCAAAGGTTCAAAACATGATGAGAGGACATAGCTTGTCATTTGGCCCTCCTAGCACCAGAAATATCGACGCTGCTGGACCTGCCAACATGTCAGGGGATCACCCCGGTAAGAAGTCCCAATTATACCTCAGACCATTTGGTTTAGGAGTCCCAGTAGTGGGTCATACAGTAATGCCTTGACCGCAGTTTCTCACAGAGGCAAGTAAGATGTCCCTCTTGGTAGCAATGGTGTGACATATGCAGTAAGTCAGGGTAGGTGCATGAGTGGTTCTAACACACGGAGGGTGAGGTGAGTGCGCCCCTTGGAAACCTATGATAGCATAGAGTTAATAAGGGAACACACGAGAAAATATGCATGTCAACATGGAAGGCAAGTTAGCGAGCAATCCAAAGTGATGGTTAAACCAACAACACATTTCAAAAATATTCATACATACATATACAAAAATAGCTACACATGCATGCATAAGAAAACATATACACATATCATTTAGAGTACTCAAGATAGCTAAAATACAATACAACATATGCATGAAACGTGCTGGCTCTGTTATATTAAGAAGTGTAAGTTACAGTCATACAATACATCCATGTCCAACCATTAGTTCCAACAGCGAAATGTTACAACCACAACCACCAGCTCCTCCAAAGGGATAAACTAGCTCTGTGTAGTGGGGAAGCCAAGGCTCGTTACAATAATGTCCAAGCTTTCTCTAAGATACTCCCATCAGAAGATTGGTTGACTAAAATTCTTTACAATGAGTTATAAGGGACTATTTATAGCAAAGGGTGGGGTGGCCCTTGACATTCCCCTTTGTGTTAGTTCATCTACCCTCATGAATCTTCATATACTCTATGACTGTTACATCCAACTAACGACACTTGAACTTACACTTGACAAGATGTTACATTACAATGCACATGTACCCATGTGAGACAAAATGGTTTGAGAAAGCCATGAAAGTCATCATTATGACTCAGACAACTGTTGGAATACCAACTCTTCGACATCCTCATGCTGGTCGACAGTAGCGAACTGATGCCAGGCTCGATAGTCCGCGTTGGTGTCCGTGTACTCTAAGGTGACATATTTTTGGAAACGAAATCTTGCCTCCATAACATCTGGGTACACTGCTCGGACTCCTCTGTCTAACTTGTCTGATAGCATGCGCATCATTGTCTTGAGTGCGGCCGAACCAACAACATACTTGTGCATGGTGTTTGCACTGTTTGACAAGTCTGGGCCGGTGGCTATATGCATCAGCTCGTCAAAGTACGAGTCAAGCTCTAGTTGGACTTGTGCCTTTGTCTTCACCTGGGTGAGTGTCACAATGGATGGAATCGCATGTGCGCGCACAACAACATCCATACTCTTGAATACACGTGCATGGGAAGCCTGTAGACTAGTGATGAGCTGCGAGAGATTTTCATAGTTTCAGATCCGACTCTAGATGCGTGCCTTCAGCTTGACAGCTCTGGGCTTCATCATCTTAGAAAAGTGAAGCGGGGCTTCCTTGTATCTCATCATCCATGTTTGCATGTAATTAACAATAGCATGCACATTCGACATGATACATGCTCTTCTAGCACATTGCTGTTGCCAACCATTGAGATGGAAAACTTCCTTGTGCACGTTACCAAACTTGGAATGCAACGGCCGTATGACTGTGTCAAGGGACAATACTTCATCCAGTATTTCCTCCTTTAATTATGCTCGGGTGGATGATGTAACCAATTCTCCTCCCTGCTTTGTTGTCTGTAGCTCCTTAGCCATTTGCTCATTCTCATATATCACGAAGTGAACACTCGAGCTAGTGGCTTCGACATATGCTCTGGTAGCATGGGCCAATGCTGCTCGATGTTTGTGCACGTCAGACATGATCACTTGTTCCTCAAACTACGTAGGAGATGTATGATCATTTGGATTTGACGCTCTGTGAGATTTTACAACTCTATGTTGAGACTCGTTGAATGAGATGTTGTGCATCTCTCCTTCCGGCTGATCTCCAAGGATCTTAGTGTCTCCTTGGTCGCTTGGGACTTGCTCCTCTTCTGGATGTGGTGAAGCTGGTGGGTCGACCTCTTGGCAGTGAGACATGAGGCCGATGTATTAATCTAACTCCTATTGCTCCATATCTGTATCTATCTGCTCATGTACTTTCTCTATCTCCTGGGTGAAGTCCTGCTCCTACGATGGTTCACCTTGTCTGCCTGATGCTAGCTATTTTGATGAGTCTACTACCTGTATGGGTGCAGTTTCATTTGTCTGTACAAGTTGCACCCCCTGCTTTACCTGTTCTTGCTATGCTTCCTACTCCTATTTGCACATCTCCTGTTCCCTCCGAAGTTGCTCCTTCAACTCATGCAACTCCTTCTCTGTTTCCTCCATTCTCTGTTTCTCTCTCTGCCTTTGTGCATTTATCTTGTCCCGCTGTTGCCTCTTTGCCTATATTGCCAAAGCTTCTTTCTGCACGAGTTGGTATGCTTGGAACTTGTATCTTTTCTCTTCCTCCATGCTATCGACAATCTCCCTCTTTCCCTTGTCGCACACTGGTATGTTTACCTCTACTGTTAATGCTGCTTCTCATGCTCTCCAGGATGCCACTTCACACTGCTTCGCTATCCATTCCACACCGAGGCCAATCGGTTCATTGAGTCTGGAGGAGTTGTAACAATATCTCCATGGGTATCCCTCCACCCAATGACATGCCCCATGGATTGAATGAAACTGTACTCTCACACAATGATATTTCATAAGACAATGCGGGTCATATAGATTGTAACTTTAGAGGTCGAACGGATATTTCTTCATCTGCTCTGCTTTGACATCCACATGCTTGAAACTCTGTATCTCATATAACCTGATCGCAATGGAAGAGCGGGCCAAGGTGCCTTCTTCTTCTGGTGTAGCCTAGCTATCAATCCTTCTGAGATGTGATATGATACTTCCTGCATGACGACCTTGTCCAACGAAAGCTTTGGTAGAACATGCGGAGGCTTCTTCACACTGTACATTCGTATGAAGGTGCTGGAGGGTGAGGTATACCAATCAGCAATGTCGATCAGTGCCTCCATTGCTGCCTTCGACATGTAGGGTGGATCTTGTTCAAATAACATATTGTAAACTGGGGTGAAAAAATGACCGAACAAATGTGTGATAACTCCTCTGAAGCTGCATTTAGACAACATCTTACAATAAGTGTTCACAAAGGTCTCCGCTGGTGTCCATGCCCACTTCAAGCCCCAAAACTCCTAACGAGCACAGATTGCATCCAAGATGTGGGAAAACATGTAGATTTATGCTTGCATGCCTTTGGGCGGCTATCGAGCCCTTGTTACCTATTCCTTCAACTAGTGAGCCAACATGTCAGACCAGTTGCATGGTTTTCCTTCTCTGGCTAGTTGGTCCAATGCGATCACCCAAATCTGTGGGAAGGTTTCCATGATTTCTTAGCCATACTGATGACATACAAAGATGACCAAGTATTGATATGCCTTCCACAATCTTCGTCTTGTAGACCTGGTTGGGTGTCATCCTGAATTTAGCCAGCTCCTTCAGCCAGTCCTTCAAGATATCTATGGAGTTGGCATTTCCGGTTATACTGAAGGGAGTCTCCATAGTGATCACGGGCTTCGACATATGATACATTAGCTCATAATCCTGTGCCTTGAAGGTAGCAATCTCCATCCCGCTGACACAACTCAATGTCATCGTCTCAGGATCAATATGCAAGACGATCCAATGTATCATGTCCGTGCATGCGAGCACGTGATACCTGCATGCAATCCGATACAAGCCAGATTTGTGGATGTTCACAAAGACTTGGCGGTTTTCGAGGTCGTCCCCAAATTTGCCTGCAAATGCATCATTGACCTCTTGCCATTTCAACTTGATGTCCTTATCTACAATTAGCTTAGTGTCTTCATAGATCGGTAGACTTGTAGACACTTGCTCAATTGCTTCTCCAGTTGCACTTTCGTCAGTGTCCTTTGACCCTGATCTCTTGGAGGCCATTGATCCTGAAATGCTAAGAGGTGGACGAACACCTGCTAAATCTAGAGACATAGCGACATGCATGGCAAGAAATCTGTCAGTTAAAACCAAAGCAAACTTGAGGAACAAAATGCAACATACCTAGGGATTAACTGGCATGGATTGCACAATTTTTCCTGGGAGGCTAGGAGATTGGCTGCCAGAATTGCGCAAAAGGTAGTCTAGGCTGTCTAGGAGGCTAGTTGGCTACTGGAATTGCACAATGCACAATCTAGGCTGGTTCACTAGCTGTTGGAACTGTGTAATGTGTAATTTCATCTGGCAGTGTTTGCAGGCCCAATGACTGCATTGCACAATTTTCTGGTCCAACAGTCACTGTCCCTCAGAATTGCGCAATGCAAGACTAGAGGATAGTCACTAGGCAGAAATGCGAATTTCCTGAGAGGAAGACAGAGCTTTCCCTCTTAGGGTTGCGCAATTTTGTCTTGGTGAGGTAGGGTCCGGGCCAAGGCTTCCCAGACCCATCGACGGGCAACTGAAAGCAAATGTCAATGTGAATGCATGGAGATATTGAGTGTAAGCAGGAGTGAATGATCGTGCATGCAAAAAGTGAATGAAAGATTCATAAAATAGAACAACATGCATGTGGGTGAAGCGAGTCGCCGAATCAGTGACCGTTTGTACAAAACAATTTCATGCATGTGACAACGAGATGCTAATGAAAACTGAAACCATGCTAATACAAGCTAGTATGCATGTAAACGAAAAAAATCATGCACAAAAATCAAGCAAACAATACTCACACAAGCGAAAACACAAAAAGCGATAGAAAAGCTGCAAAAGACAAGTGAAGACGACTTACCCATGAATAACTGAGCTAGATGTGTTGAAGAATCCTAGATGTGTTGTGGGATGTTAGAGCTCCACTATCGATGTGAAGAAGTGAGCTCTGAAGCATCGAATAAATAAGTTTGAGGCTCATGACGCGCATGTCACAAATCTAGGAAAAAGTGACACTTGGAGGAAAGATTATAAAACAATCTTTGCATGTAACCTCCAGTTGCTAAAAATAACTCCCTAAAATATAGGGATGCTTTTTCATGTTGCTTTTACTATTTCGGGAAAAAGCAACCCATGCATGCAAGTCAAGTTTTCTTGGTCCCGAGTGGAACTGGTCAACTCAATGGCACATGCAAGAGCCTGCTCAACTAAGGGGAAAACATGCGCATTTCTAGGAGGGAGCTGGGCTCATTGCCCAGAAGGGTTATGCAATTTATGGGTTGAGCAACTGTCTGCTGCCCAAAATTGCACAATTCCTGGGCTGAGCAGTCCTTCTGGGAGGAATTGCGTAGTTTTTCGGTGAAGCTTGACAGGAAGATTTGCGCAATTCTGGAGCCTAGCAGGCTGCTAGACAGAATTGCACAATTTTTGGAGGGAAGGTTAGTTCCCCTCTAGAATTGCAAAATTTCTTTGGGGAGTTTTTTAACCTGTAGCTAGACCAAGTCTGGAGAAACAACTTATGAGGGGGATGCAACAAGCTCTCATGCACAAGCTGGCAGTCTGCTAGAAAATCACTGAAGCTTATGTACTTGATAAGGTAAGACATGCTGCTGAGGAAGGTTAGTTGGGAGGCTCCAAATGAAGCTAAGGAAAAATTTTGGAGGGTGGTTGTAGTCACTACAGCAGTTGGCTTTCTTGGAAAGAGAGAAATGCATGAAAATAATTTTTCAATAATACTTCCTCATTGCTAGATATATTATGGGAAAAGATACTCTATTACCTTAAACAATCCAATGGCATAAGCAAATGGGATGCACAATATTAGGAGGAAAATTCAAAGGAACAAAGAATCCTAGCCTCTATAGGCATTTCAAGATATTATTAATCCCCCTCCCAATGTGTGCCAGTCTAATATGCCAAACCTCCAGAGTATTTCTTGCCACCTCCTCAAGGCTTCATCTAGCTAAACTTTGATGATGCCTTGAAAGGAAATCCAGGAATTCCAGGATTTGAAGGAAGTTTTAGAATTGAAGATGGAAATTTCATCTATTTATATATAGGAAGCATTGGATACAACAACAACAATGTAGAAAAATTATCTTCTCTTGAGGCTAGACTGAAAATCACAATCTCAAAGAGGATACCATAAACTCATATTTTAGGGGAAGGTTGGTAATTGATACCATCTACACGCTCATCAATGGGGCTCCCATTGATCAAGTCTCCAAAATTAGAGATTGGGGAATATTATGTCTAGAATTAACAAACATCTCCAACATCTCCCAATTATAATATCCACTCACGTTCATAAAATCGACAACAAGCTTGCGAACATGTTGGCCAATCTAAGTTGCCACAATCCAAACTTCATATAACTAACATTTGGTCACATGGTTGTTGGGTATGATGGGATTCCTTTATTGAGGAAATCATAAATCATGACAAGGCATTCCCAATGGGGGGTGAACATTGTGGTAATAGTGGTGAAAGAGGGGGGGAATACAAGCCGCCACCTCGTAGCACCCAAAGTACATGTAGAGAGGTGTCTACTTTCCCCCCTTGTGTGACATTAAAGGAATAAATTGGATTGATGGATTGCAGATGTTTAACCAACAAGTTGAGGTATGGTGCAATGAAATCTCAGGTGGAGTTAGCAATATTTCATTTGTGGCTAGAGTTGGTGGAGGAAATTCTCACTCGACAAATTGAAAGCCCAACTCTATGCAAATATTCTAGTTCAGAGGGGGAAAGTGAGTGTGGTAGGATGAGAAATTAAAGGAGGACATGAGTGGAAGGTTTAAGTATTCTGAACCTGGAATTCCCACTGAATTGTTGTTCCATCGGTCTTGAGTTCGATTTGAAGGAAAATAGAATCTCCTTCGTAGCGACAACTCTAGATTTTGTAGGAGGAAAAGGTAGTGACATTTAGACTACATGCAAGGGTGAAGGTTGTTTGGTTGCCATAAGGGCGTTGATATTTTAGCTGCATGGGCTGTTAAGCTTACTTAATCATCTATCTTCATGGCTTTGTTGATAGTGAACCACATAGAACGAGACCCATCTCTGTCTCAACTTGCTAGGTTATCCTTGGTAAGTTCAAGTCCTCATTTTGGTTTTGATTTAGACAAAGCTATCTCTCAAAGTCTTGCGTCGTCATTTGCAAGGGGTATCCTATACTTTTGTGTGGGGTTATGTTTTTTGGTTTTAGTTAATGATCTCTTGCAACTTTATTTGGTTGGCTACTATATCTTCTTGGAGGGAGAGTCTTTTGGCTCAATTTTGTTTCACTTGTTTTTCTCTGACGTGTCAGGAGGGAGTTGCATCACCTTTTGGGTTATATCATTTCTAGGAGGTCATTCCCAGGATTTCTCTGTAGATTGGTTTTCTAACTCGCTCTGTAGTGCAGTCACCTTTGGTAGGGATCTTTGATTTTTGGTGTCTGTCCTTAGGTCCTCATGATGGGGTCACTTTCAACCCCCCCCGCCCCCTCCCTTATTAGTCTTATCAATAACCACCTCACCAAACATGTCACAATGCCACGACAATGGATGAGGTCCCATTGAGGCAGCAATAGTAGGGGACTTGATTCTCAGAGCCAAAAAGTTTTGGGCAACTAACGGGACCATGAACAAGCTCAATAGTATACTCGGGGTTTTCAAGCTTGCATCTCAAAACCAATTTAGGAAGAGATTCGCGGAGTGGAGTTTGAGATCAATAGAGAGGGATGATCTTTATCTGATTAAGAAACAAAATAGGTTTCCATGGATTGGGTGCCCAAAATTGGACACACCAACAACCAAAGAAACTAATACATCTAGGGTAGTCAAATTTACTGGCACAGTAATACCCTCATAGGGAAAGTGATGCAGGATAAATCAACTCCTCAAGATAATTCGACCAACATCTCGAGGGAGATTCAGAAGTACATCTGGCACTTCACTCTCATGTCCTCATAATTGGAGCCAGGCTCACCCAATTGGAGTCACATCTCAGTGGTGAGAAATCACACAACTCGACTGACCCGACTAGTAATACGATACACATAGAGGTTTCTAACTCATCCGACGAGTTTGATTCATTTGGATGAATTTTTCCTTTGGTTTTATTTCAATCATGTTTTTTAATGGCAATGACACCATAGCTTGTTATATGATTCACGATTTTATAATGTAAGTATAGGGGTAAATCCATCTGAATGTTTATCTAGTGTTTTGAACTAGTATAATACATTTTGAATTCCTCCTATAATACCTAGTAGTCATACTAATTTCTTATCATAGCGATATGCCCCAAGAAAGATCTCTATCTTTTACAAATATTTATGATATTAATAAAGAACTGTTACTCATTAAAAAAACAATTGAAACTAAAACTACAATTTCTAAAATATTTAAAATAATTAAAAAACTGCATATATTCAAATTTTAATATTGACTTAATTAATTATATATACATAAACTTTTAAACTCCTTTTATTAATTATAAATAAAATGTCATGTTATTT
The DNA here is from genome assembly GCA_031772625.1 of Pinus tabuliformis. Lineage (NCBI taxonomy): Eukaryota > Viridiplantae > Streptophyta > Pinopsida > Pinales > Pinaceae > Pinus > Pinus tabuliformis. The sequence goes on from CM062811.1 coordinate 449,163,831, forward strand.
TAATAATGTAAAATAATGAAAACATCTTAAACCACAACCACATAAAGGATTTTTTTTATAAAAAGCTAAAATAATGAGACAAAACATTTCACAACCACAGAAAGAGAGAAAGTGTAGATAGAAAAGAACATGAGACAACATTCCCTAAGTAGGGAAGAGTCCTTTGAACAAATTCCATGCCACTTGAGCACAATCCATGTGTGTTGGCATTAGAGGTTCACTTTTGATTTGAAGACATACTTGTGCACAGTTAAAAAGGATGGCCAAATTTAAACCAAATTTAACATGAATTTAAGGGCATACTCGAGTCTTAAACCATTGAATGCCATTGGTGAAATTGAGATGTGATAAGAACTCGATTTCTATACTCAGGAACCTCAAACTTCGAACTTCTCCCTTCTTGTATACTGTTCTTCGCTTTGATCACTTTTGCTCTGATACCATGTAGAAATTCCCACTGTAGATCAACAGATTATGCAATATACTAAAGCAAAATACAAGATCTACTTCTACAACAAACTTTGCGGAAGCTTAATCAAATATGAGCAAGATCAATGAGAAGACATATAACTGGAATGAGAAATCAATCACACATGGACACAGAAGAATAACCCAGGGAAAGCCTCAGCCTAAAACCCCAATCTTTGTATTATCATACAAGTGGAAATATGTTTAGATTACAAAAGGAATTAGCTCAAAAGCTATTCTGCTCTCTCTGCAATCAAACAATACTGCTCATAGGCAGTCAAAGGCTTCTCCAAACCTTCTCCTCTACCCTCCAAGCCTCCTATTTCCTTGCGCAGTTTTCCTTGGGGTCCAGTGCTGCCACCTGTGTGAATTGGCCTCTTCACAGACTCACTAACCTCCGATCTAACTGAGTAATCTTGAAGGAGATAATTCCTTTTGCATGGATGAGTTTCCTATATAGGAAAAATCCTCCAACTGATAGTACACTATCCCTTCCTCTGGTCTCAACTGGGTCTCTGACTGAACTGACATGCATGAGTTATTTATGAGAGAATATTTAGTTATCTGAAGCGCAACAGTTACATGCATGCATGCATTAACTTACTGAACTCACAATTAATTCCACAAACTATTGGAACTAATCTAACTGGACTTAACGCAGTTAACTGAGCTAACTAATTAAAACTCAAATTACAACTCATCCTTATCTCTTTAACTAAGGGATAAATTCCTCAATTAATGGGATAACTGTTGCATGTCCCCACATAGAATTCATGTTTGATTTTCTACAACTAATTAACTCAAGATGAATTAATTAATTATTAATCAAACAGCTGCTAAGAACAAATTCGAATTTTACTTCTCAATTTTAGTTCAGGGACTAACTAAAATTGGAATCTAACCCGAAATGCTATTTATAGCAATGCTATTTTTAGCACTTCCATTTTTCATTCCTTGTTGCTATGTCCAACACTTGTACTCGAACTGCTATTTATAGCAGTGCTATTTTTAGTATTTCTTGTTGCTATTTTCAACAAAAGCTAGCGCTTATTCTCTCCATAGAAAAGGTGCTCCAAAAATCAAAATCTTTGGTGATTCTTGTTAAATTTTCAGATTGTTCTATGCCGTATCAATTACTTTAGACCAATTCAATACTTAAATTAGTAATATTTCCAATAACAATTATTCTTTCCAATCATCAATAGTAATTGAAGATAGAACAATAAATACAATGACAACAAAGACAATCAACACATCAACACAAGAGACAACAGGTTTGGTCAAAGACCAGGGAAAAACCCCACTAGGGGGAAAACCCTTTGAAATTCCTCTTCTATTAGATTATCATAAAATGTTCAACAAAGAGTACAATGAACCCAATACAATATCATCTAAAAAAATAATCCAATAACATTCAGAAATATGTTTCCAGCATCAAAATATATGAAAGAACTTTTCCAATATGTAGTCAACAACGGTCAACGTTCAAATCCAAGTCAAACTTGCGGGTTGCATGGAGGAGGAACTGTGCGAGAGAATGAAGGATTTCAGTTTCTCCCTTGAGCCTACAAGTCAATGAATGTGGCCTAATTTCTCCCATGAAATGCCAATGAATGTAACCCAAAAACCCTAAAATAGATGTGAGCCTTAGACCTTGTAATTTCAAACCTTTTCAAACTTCTTTTTGTCATCCCAATCTCAGACTTGTGTGAACCAATCAATGTAGAAGAGAAGAAGAATATTATTGGTGATGTACAAATGAGCTTGAGGCCACTTGTATTTATAGGCTTCCAAGGGTGACCAATTTACCATTAGGGCCGACCTGTCCAAATGTGCATATCTGGGATTTTCTTCATAAGTACACTTTCCCTTGTCCAAATTTGATGATCGTTAGGTCGATTTTGGTCCTATCGAAAAGAGGAATTCAATGAAATCATGATACACATCAAATAAGCTATCCAAAGTGGAATTTTACCATAGTTTAATAATTTAATACTTCCTCTCAACTAGGGAGAATTCCACCTGTCAATATCTGACCATCGATCAACATGTCATGTATATCCTGTTGCCATATCATGTCCCATCTCTACAAAAACTATCTGCTAAAACATTCTCAATTCTAAAGAAGAAGAATCACTAGGGAGTTAAATCTACCACCCTATACATCGCCGAAGAGCATATTGCAATCCGAAACCACATCAGGGAGTACATCTCAACCCATAATCTCATGGGGGAACTAAATATCTCCGACCCCATATTGACAAATAAGTGATATAAGGGAGAAGATATCAACCCATACTATTTCCTACCGATCTTCCCAAACATGACCCTTAAGAGTCATGTGGTAGAACACCTGCATCATAATCTAAGCTTGGGCTAGATACCCGAATTACCAAAAGGTAAGGATCACATGCCCCAAGCCTCCTTAACCCATTGACCAGACGGGGAGGGACAATCTCAGAAAGCCCAACTTGTGGGTATGATTCCAATTAGGGTATACTCTGCAAAGACTAAGACAGGGGAGAAACATATCCAACTCTTTGGGTAATATATAGGGGTGATACCCTATTGTCCAGATAAACCTCAACCCCAAGAGCCCTATAGCTCAATTCCACACCCTAGGAGCTCAAACAGGGGGGAGAGCTGGCTCAATGTCCTCGATCAACGATGCCCCTTATCAAGAGGGATCACATCCCTTAGTCCAAGCTGCTCTATGAAGACAAAGAACTTCCCTTTCAGCAAAGCCTTAGTGAGAATATCTGCAATCTGCTCATCTGTTGATATGTGATGGAGTTTAACGACTCCTCTATGCACCATGTCTCGAATGAAGTGATATCATATCTCTATGTGCTTGGCCTTATCATGAAATGCATGATGCTCTTCCAGATGAATCCCACTCTTGTTGTCACAATATATCACTGTAGTGTCTAGGACCTACTCAAATAGATCTCCAAAGAGCTTCCTCAACCAAACTGCTTCACATATAGCCATGCTAGTGATAATATGCTCTACCTTGAAGGTACTCAATGTTACAATTTTTTGCTTCCTGCTCATCCAAGTCATGGCAAATCCAAGGCTAAAACAATGTCCAAACGTACTCTTCCTGTCGACAACATTACCTTCCCAATCAACATCGGTGTATCCATGAATTTGAACATTTCCAACAAAATATCTCAGACCAAGTGTGATAGTCCCATGTAAATATCTCAAAATGTGTTTGGGAGTGATCCAATGTGCATGGAGAGGCTTGGTAAGGACTTGCATTATGACATTCCAAATCTTTCCAATAGCTTAACAACATATTTTACTTGTGAAAGGAAAATATCACCGGGCCTTTGCCACACCTCAAGGCCTAGAAAGCAGTGCATGAGTCCAAGGTCCTTCATCTTGAATTCATAGGCTATCTCCCTCTTACACTCGATCATCAGGGGCTCCCTACCTATAAAGAATAGATTGTAAACATATAAAACCAAAATCAACGACATACCTTGGACTACCTTGAAGTAGAGGTTGGGATCAACATTGCTTCTTGTGAATCCCAGCTTCACCAATTAAGTATCTATGTGGGCTTACCACGCTCTGGGGGCTTGCTTCAAACCATATAATGCCTTCTTCAACCTGCAAACATGTTGATCCGTATTTAAACAGGAACACAAAAAATTACATATATAACCATAAATACAAAGATGCAGTAGAAATAACACTTCATTTTATTAATATCAAATACTGAAATATGCTTACAAACAGAATAGAAATAAGACTAGCTCAAGCGATGGTAGCTTATTTCTGAGAAGAGATGTGGTGGTTACATGCCTCTGAACTGCGTTACAATGAGGCTCAAGGGACTTTTTATTATTGAACAATAAGAGAAAACCCTAAAAAACCAAAACCCTAACCCGAGGAGATGTAACACCAAGAGTTTGTGGGCCCCGTTGGGGTTAGCTGGATAGCCAACTTCTGGGGTCATGACTTGGTCATATTATCTCTGCTTAACGCACATGATACCCTGTTGGCAATATCTCTCCGAGGACTATGACGAAAAAGATGGTTTTAGATAGAAAATCGTTGGTACAAGATTGCCAAAAAAAACATTGTTTAGGGCCTCAAAACGGCTCCGAAAGTTTAGGACCCGAAAAACTACTAAAAATAGTAAATTATGCTACAATTAAGGTAACTGAAAAAATAAAAGGAACAATGGTGGGGGTCCATGTGGAATTGGTGGGTGGCCACCATATCCACCTGTATCACATGTGTCTTTTGATCCTCTACTTCAAATCCCTGTGGCTACTCAATGTACACTTCCTTTTGTAACATTCCATGAAGGAATGCAATCTTCACGTCCATTTGATAAAGGGTCCATCCTTGACTTGTGGCAAGGGAAAATATTGAACAAATGGTTGTATATTGAGCCATAGGTGCAAATATATCGTCATAATATTCTCCCTCTTTTTGGGAGAATCCTCGAGCCACGAACCTTGCCTTGTATTTCTCAATGCTACCATCAACTCCGTGCTTGATCTTGAATAACCACTTTGAAGTCACCACATATTTCCCTTTTGGTCTCGACACAATATCCCATACGTCATTCTTCATAATTGATTCATATTCTTTGGCCATAACATATTTCCAAACTTGCTCTTTTACGACTTCTTTGAATGTGGGAGGTTCGACTTGAATCAACGTGTAATGTGTCTCGAAGCCAAAGTGACCTCTTCCTGGTGGGAGGATCACAGGGAGGAGGATATAAGGGTTCCATGAGATCCATGGGATCATCAATAATATCTATCTTAGATTTGGGCACAAAAGGACCATCTAAAATATCCATATCATAATTCTTCTCAGGAGGAGGAGGCAACGGAATGTCCCTTACTTTTCCAAGGGTGACATCTTCATTGAATGTAACATCCGTGTTAATTTCAACCTTACTTTGACCAACAATATATATTCTAAATGCTTTATAATTTTCACAATATCCAACAAGCATACCTTTTCTTCCCAAGGCTTCCAACTTGTTTCTTTTGTCCTTCGGCTCATGAAAGTATACGGGGCAGCCAAAGGTACGAAGATGACCAACATTGGGTTTGACACTTGTGAACACTTCTTCATGGGTATTATTGTTAATGCTTGATGATGTATCCTGTTTTGAATGTATATAACGACATTTGTTGCTTCTTCGCAAAGGAACTTTGACAAATTTTCATCATGGAGCATGGCACGAGCAACTTTTATAATGGACTTGTTCTTTCTTTCAGCTACTCCATTTTGTTTGGGACTATAGGGAACAATTGTTTCTTTCATGATGCCTTCATTTTTATAAAAATAAACGAACTCCTTTGATGTATACTCTCCACCATTTTCACACCTGAATATTTTGACTTTCTTCCCTGTTTGATTTTTGATCAAATCTTTGATCTCCTTGAACATTTTGAAGGCTTCATCCCTGTGCTTCAAATAATATATCCATGTCTTTCTTGAGAATTCATCAATGAATGTGATGTAGTAGAGATGGCCACTAATAGAATGCACGGACATCATACCACATATGTTAGAATGACTAAGATGGAGGATGTCATTTGTCTTGTTCTCATTAGAGGGGGATGGTCCCCTTGTCATTTTTCCATTGGAATAACTTGGACATACTCCTTCATGATGGGACCTAGCATTGGGATTCACTAAGACCAATTTCTCAAATTTTGGAAGAGAATAATAATGTAGATGGGCCAATCTTCAGTGCCATATCTTGCTTAGATGATTAGTTTCATGGACCAATGCTAGAAGTGGTCTTCCAATAACCCTGTAGAGTCCTTCATATCTTGATCCCAATGTGAATGCATTTCTCATAGGTGATCCAACATAAAAAGTGAGAACCTTTCCCTTGATGAAGGAAACTCTCATCCTTTTGTCTTCCAATGCAGATATTGATACCAAATTCCTCTTCAATCCCCACAGATACATCACATCATGGAGAAAAATAGTTTCCCTAGAATTTAAATGAAATTTGATGGACCCCAAACCTTTAACGGGATGAGTAGAGTTGTCTCTGTTAACACTCATAACTTTTCCTTAGAAGTTTCCAGAAGAAGGAAAGGACCGAGGTAACCACAAACCAACTTTTAAGCATAGGCTCTAGCCAACCTATGGTTCAAAGAGGGCTCTCTCTATATGTTTTATCTTTGTTCACTAGGATTTTAGGCTAGTTCTGAAGGTTTAGAGGGTTTTTGATTTGTATTGAAGATTGGATGGTGGAATCCTTAAAACAGATGGATAGAATGATGTCTTTGGACCATTGGGCTATGGAGTCAACAGAAGGGTAGTAGAACTAGATTTAACTCACTAAAGGGAGTGTTCAAAAGGCAAGATAGCAAAGTACATTGCAGGTCTTTGGGCCAAATGGGTGAAATGGTCTTAACTAGGGTGAGAGAGCATTTAAGAATTCTCAGACCAGGATCAAAACAAGGAACAGAGGATAATCGAAAACAAAGGGAAATTAAGAATCCTTTGCTATAGATTACAGGGAAATAACCTAAACTAAGGAGCAATCAAGAATTTCTTAACTTAGATAATCAGCAGAAAACATTTAAATGCATAATTGTTAAAACATAGTGCAATGAATCTATCAAAATTTGGAATTTAGCCATGAATCTATCAATGGCTACCTGCATGTTCTGGCACTTTTCATCCAAGTTTAGCATTAGGTTTCTCTTGGAAAGGACCTTTCTTATTTCCAAAATAGTTTTAGTTCTGTCTTCTATATCCAGCTCATGAAGCTCATATCTATTTTTGTTGTTAAGGAAGTGGATAAGTCTATTGGCATCCTCAGGCATGTCACCCAATTCCTCGACCTTTTGGATAGCTCCTATAACTCTCTTTATCAATTCTATCTGCTCAAAAATAACTTGAATAGATGGCCAAATATCCTTCACGGAGTCAATGATATTGGCCCATAATAGTTCCTTGGCTTGCCCAAGGGGTTTTTCCAATGTTAATTCTTTCTCCATAGCTTTGACTCTTTCACTCATTCTACTAGCCTTTTGTGCCTCTTCCTTTTGCATAATTTGGGCAAGTTTGTAGTCAATTTCTAAACTTTCCACCTTTTCCTTCAGTCTGTTCATTTCTGTAGCCTGAATAGACATTTCCTCCATGGCTTTAACTAACTTTGCTGCTTTTTCTCTTGATGCACCTATTATTGTAGACTCTGTTGTAACTGGAAATGATGTGGCAGGTGGAGCTGTAGGTGCTAGTGAAGCTGCCAGTGTGGAAGGGACCACAATAGATATTGTAGGGATGACATTTGTAGAAGTTGTGGCAATGTCAGTTTGTTTTAATTGGATCAAGTTATCTAATTCTCTCTCTATCTCCCTTAGTTGATCATTAAGTTTTAGGACCAAATCCATCAACTCTTCATGTCTGGTTTGGCTTTCTAAGACTTCAAGTGTTTGAGGATGTTGCAGCTGAGGTATCTTCAATTGCTTCTTAAGTGTAGCAATATCATCGTTTTTATTCTTTATGAGAAACTTTGTATCTTTAATATATTTGGGATCATGTCCTAACTCAATAAATAAGTCTTCCAAAGACTTAATACATGTATCCTTGGCCTGTGAGGAGGCCTTCTCCAACTGAAACTGTGCTGAGATGTTGTTCAATGAGTTTTGTAGTTGATGGGCAGCTATGGCTTTACCTATAAGGGTGGAGTATATCATCTCTCCATCCTGTTTATGCAGTTCTATTTGGTCTATGGGATGAATATCCCTTGCCAATACTTTAAAGTCAACCCTCTTGAAGTCTGAAGATGTCTTGGGCTACTGTGCTGTAGGTTTGATAAAGGACATTTGAATTTTTCCCTACTTGATGTTAAAAGCTAACATCAGTCTTGTTAGATATGTGGGAGTGAGTTTCAGATATTGTGCATAAGTCTGGTCTTTGAGCTTCTCATTCCTCATTTTGATTTCTTTATATCTATCCTTTATGTCTTGGTCCTTGTCAGCAGCCTACTACACAAAGACACTTCCACACTTAGCTGCCTTTCCAACATCTGAGTCTGTGATGTGGATGGCTCTTGTATGTCTCCAGATGGAGTTGTGGGCCTGCTTCTATCTACCTCTGTGTTGGTCACCCATGCTGATCCTTCTGTATATTCCTGTTCAGAGGCAGGATTTAGCCTTGGCCTCTTTCTTTGGCTTGTTTCCTGTTATAGATTAGATGTATCCATGCCTGAAGTAGAAGCTCCCTCTCTATTTCTCTTGGGATTTCTTTCTTCATTTTGGGGAGTCTTCATGATAAGAGGGTGCTCATAGTGGCTTGTTGCTGTTCTGGCACCTACAGAAATGAGCTCTCATCAAGTTGCCTCTCTAAATCAATCAAGGTATTCTTAATGTCTACCTTTGTACTATATCTATCTATAAGAGTGTTCTCCAACCACTTAGATTGATTGGCATATGCTTCTATCTCAGGTATGGGGTGATGAATGTAAGGCCCCAATTTGACCTTTTGCCTAAGTCTGGTTAAGAATCCTTGAGGGTCATATCTCCATATGAAACTCTTTTGGAATTTCATTTCTTGCAATATGTGATCTGCTTCCTCCCCTCCTTCCCTTGAATTACAGATGAAAGGGCCCAATTGATTTTTGACTCTAAACTGGGTTTTCTTCTTCGCCGAAACATAATTTACTTCATCTAAATTCATTATTTGCCTATAATACTCCAAAGCAAATAACCTTATGGGAGGTATTTGGGTAGTTTATATGGCGCAAGCTGGCACCCATAGATCCTTATCTCTGTGTGGTTTTGGTACAGGTACCAATCTCCCACTTTGGTTTGCTTGGATAGCTAGAGGACCCTTTTTATCTCTGGACTTATCCTAGGTGGAGGATTTCCTGTAAGCATAGTCATGACTGGATGTACAAAAGAATCTATGAAATCTGAATAGGTGTATGGTGATCTAAATTTGTGGAATAGTGGGGTCCAAAAAATGACAGACCTGGGCTAGCCCTTGGTATCAAGCTTCTGAAGAGTGAAAGGAAACCTATCTGATTGATAATATAAAAATAGGTGGTACAATACAAATGAGTATTTGAATACTCTTTCATTGCTCATTCTAGTAAACTGCTCATGTATCCTATCAGCTATAAACTCAGCATAATTGTACAAAACAACATGAGGTTGTCCCGGGGTATAAATGGACATGAAGGAAAGTATAAGCTCATCATTGTATTCACTGGTAGTGTAGCCCAAAATACATGACATCATAGTCACAATATGCTTGCCCCTTGTAGAGAAAATGGCTGACATATATGGAGGGGGATCTTTAGGAAGGTGTTTTTCTTCTACAATGAAGGTTTGGAGTAATTGGGCCAATCTGGGTGGATTAACTTGGTGTACTAGTCTATCAGATCCCCATTTGAGAGTGGGTTTAGATTGGGTCCTGGTTGAAAATGTAAAATTTCAATTATGGATTCAGTTGTGGTGGTAAACAAAACCTTCTGGTCATGAGACGTGATAGTTCTATGACTAGGGACGTAGCAGGCATGGCACATGTGGACAATTTTTGGGAAGACATGTACTTGAGGGAACTTATATCTGGGTAAATTAGACTCCCAAAGAGCAATGTTATCTAAATGGTTCAGGTGGTTGTCTCTGCTCAAGCAATGAATTTTGAGCAGGAGCTCTGATGCATTGGTATCTTTTATTTGGAAATCCCTATTAGCCAGGGGAAGGTGGTCTAGGTCTAAATGTGGGGTTGTCACAGGTCTAACATCCATGGAGACAGGGACAACCATTATTCAACTCTTATGGATTTGAATTAGGTGCTAGGGGTTTGAATGGAAATTAGGGAATTTCAAAGGGTTTTAGGCGTAGGTGTTTTTAAATTTAAGATAATTTTCAATTAATTTGACTTAATGAAAATACTTAACATGCCGAATTTTTCCAAATGTGAACAGGGAGTGGTATTTTATGGTGAAATACCTGGAATTGGGTGAATTGGCTTCAAGTTGATGGTTCACGGCAGCTATAGAGGTTTGTACGGTTCTGGCACGGACTGGGAGGTCAGTTGGGTTGTCTTCAACGTCTTCTGGATCAAATTTGGAGGTCTGTTGGTTAGTTCGGCGTTTGTAGGAGTCGTAAAGGTTTTCACAGTTTTACAGAGAAAATGTGTGAAAAGGGCGAAAAGAGGGCTTTTCGGCCTTTTATAGAAAAACAATTTCTTTTGGTGGGTTCATTTACAAATGAACAGTTGGCGGTTTTTTTGGTTAATCGGGGAAGCGGTATTGGAGGGCTGTCGCACCGCTTTTGTGGCGTGGGCGGTATTCAGGAGGGGTCACCCGATCTATCTTAGAGTGCGACATGTAGCATTCGAGGGGTTGGGAAAAATCACCTTATCGGGTGGGTAAAGGTCTTCGATCGGGTTCGACCGATATGGATGTAGGCCGTCGGATGAGGGGGGTGATGGTCAAATGGGAGTAGGGATAAAGGAAAGTCTTTCGGGGGCCCATAGGTTTAATTTTCGGTGGTATGGGATTAGTCTAGGAATTAATCCTAGGTTATGTGGTCGGGCGGGGCTTAATCACAGGATTAGGGAATCAGGTGAGGTTAATGACAAGATTAATAAATTTTGTCGGGATATGGGGTAAAGTGTATAGTTTATAACTAAACTAGGGGTTGGGTTATTTACATAAAGGAATTAATTAATACGGGAAAAAGGTAATTATAGGGAATTTATACAATAAAATTAGAAATTAACATGAAATGAGTGGAGTGGGTAATATCCTTTAAGCATAATGTAACATGTAACATTTGCACGCTTTTCATACATTCAATACTTAGGATAAAATTCTTTTGTGGGTTTTTGGATGAAATATGTTTAATTGTGGGGGGGGGGTTTACTTTTCCTAGGTAAATGAAGTTTAACCTTAGGAAAAGGGGTTTTATTAGACTAATGAGGGGAAATGAAGGGAGATGAATTTTCATGAAGGGGATTCTAGCACCTGTGTCCATAAGTCATTAAGCCGAGGGTCCGGTCCCTCCAAAAGTTAGAGAAATGCTCTGAGCCTCTTTGACTTAAAGGATTTAAGTACTTAGAACTTATTTATGGGAAATTAGTAAGTAGAGGGGTGAAATGATTGAGGGGATGTTATAAACCAAGTTTTAAACCATTTTTCTTGCTTTGTTTACTACTTACGCACATTTGAAAGATATTTTTAAACATGACATAAGTGATTTTGTGTAATCACTTGATATTTCTGCAACCTTTCTTCTACTTACCCATTTACCCACCCTACCATTTTTTCTTCATTTTATTTGGGTGCATTTAGGCTAGCAAACCCTTATCAATTCTTTTTCTTTTACAAAGTAGACTATCTAATTCTAACCTTATATCATCCAAGGGCTTAGATTAAACTGACGAGCTCCTTTTATTTTCTCTACCTATCTAGTGATCTGCCAAGATTAAACTGTTTGGTCAGATTTTATTCTCTAACTATAAACATAAAATTCAAAGCATGGTATAATCAATATTAAATAGTTTGATTTCCATGGATTGTGGCATGAATAACAAGTTGCACACAATCATTATTATGCATAAAAGTAAATAGTAGTGGTATTTTGACTTGCACACTTTCATGGTCTCTTTGTTTTTTTTTTTTTTGGGTTCATATATTTTCTCCTTTGACTATTCTTTTAGGACATACCCCTTTATATTTTTTTTAATTTTTTAATATGGAAAACATTTGCAGAAAGCAAAGGTATGTACAATATTACAAGGATTTACCTTAGTCATTCAAAATTATGATTCCTATTGGTATAGGAACCTAACAGTGGCTCCACTTGGGGATGACATTTTCTAATGAAATGTCAAGAACTTTAAAGATCAGTGGCCTTTGAATTGTTGTTGATGCTACCTTGCAAAGTGTTCCTCTATTCATCTGCATTATTGGTACTTATGACAGTGAACCTTCCAAAGCTTAGGGCCTTCTCTTCAGGCTTCAACTTCAAAAATCACCATCCAATCCAAACTAGACCTTTGAAAATAGAATATGTACAAATGGGAAATAAATATTAGTAACTAGTTTCAAAGTAGTGTTTTAGCATTTGACCATTCACTGGCCCACCTTCTGATTCTGTACCATAAATTTATCTCAGGAAGAAAGCGTTATTACCTCTGAAAGCATAGATGACATAGGGACCTTTACACAGGAAATCAAATTTCCCATGTTTACCTTTGTCTTCCTTTCTCAAATCCCACTTGAGCACCTTGTCACCAAGGTAGAAATCTTCAGCCTTGGGTCTCCTATCAAAAATCTTTTTAACCTTTTCCTACACAACTTGAGACCTGATGTAGACCTCTTCTCTGGTTTGTTGTAGATTAATAGTTTGGTTGATTCTTCTTTGGATACTATTTGGTTCAACCTGCAATTCTTGAAGTATTTTCATTACTGGTACTCCCAAAGAGGATGGAAAAACAACTTCCATCCTATAGACTAATTGATAGGGAGAAGTACCAATTGATTTCTTAGTAGTCAATCTGTCTGCCCATAAGGCATTGACTAGTTTTTTATTCCAAGTTTTCTTATTTTCCTCTAGTAACTTCTTGATGATGTTTACTAGGCTTTTGTTTGAGCATTCTGCCAATCCATTTCCTTGAGGGTAATAGGCTGTAGAATGGCCCAAGGTGATATGATATTTATTGCAGAAGTCTATCATTCTTTTGGATCTAAAGGCTGTTGCATTGCAATAATGAGCTTAGTTGGACATCCAAATCTTGATAGAATATTGGTTTCAAGGAAGGTTATGATAACAATGTCTATGGCTTGCCTTGAAGGTATGGCCTCTATCCATTTTGTAAAGTAATCTGTGGCTATGAGGATCCATTTGTGCTGGGCAGACGAGGGTGGGTGAATTTCATCGATGAAGTCTAAACCCCATTGTTGAAAAGGTATTTCAATAGATATTGGCTTGAGGGGTAAAGGTAAAATCTTTTTCTTCACCTCAAAAATATGACATTTGTGACAGGAGGTCACATATTTTTTGACATCAGCAAACAAGGTAGGCTAGTAGAAACCAACTCTAAGGATTTTATTTATAGTGGTCTTCCAGTAAAGGTGTCCTCCACAGTCACCTGCATTAAACTCTTGCAAAACTTTGTCAAATTCATTTTTTAATAAGAAATTAAGAAGAATACCTTCATGATCTCACCAAAATAGAGCGTTGTCTAATATACAAAATTTCAATGATTTCATCTTTAAAAACCTGCTTTTAGTCCTAGATAATTCAAGAGGAGCTTGTAAGTTTTGTAAAACATAAATAATATCAACATGCCAAGGAGATTCAATAAAGGCCTGGTTGATTAGTGGAGTTTCCATCTCCTCTTCATTATTTATTGCTGCAATAAAGTTTATATCTAAGGCCTGATAGTTCGATTTAGCCATGATCTTGGCTAAACCTTGGCCCCTGATTAACTTAGTAGGTTTGATTTCTATATCATACTCTAAAATAGTAGCAATCCACTTTCCCCTCTTTCCATCTGGACCTTCCTGAGTTAGGATGTCTTTGACTACTGAATTTGGAACGTAGGCTACTATATGAGAATATAAGATGTATACCCTGAAGTCCTTAATGGATTTGACTAAAGCCAATGCTTGTTTTCCATTATATTGTATTTCAAGGGGGCATCTCTTAGGGCTTTGCTAAAGAAAGCAATGGGTTGTTCATAGCCCTGGTCATTTTTCTGCAATAGAATTGCAGCTATTGTGTGCTCAGAAGCAAAGGAAAACAAGATGAAATCTCTATCAAATTTAGGGCTGATTAACACAGGCGTTTTAGTTAAGGCTAGTTTAATGTCTTCAAAGGATTTTTTTATCCTCAACAGTCCATTTTGTGGTCGAATATTTTTTCAGCATATTGTTAAGTGATCTAATTAATTCTGCTAGATTAGATATAAATCTTCTAAGAAAGTTATTTTTTCATAAAAAAGCTTGTAACTCTCTAATTTTCCTCGAGTGTTGTATTTGCAAGATGGCTTCTATTCTCGTAGGGTCTATCCTTATACCATCGTTTGAAATTATGTGGCCTAACAACTTTCCTTCTTCTAACCCAAACAAAGACTTTTTGGGGTTCAAGGAGATTCTGAATTTCTTGCATTTAATAAAAACTTGTTTTAGATGATCCAAATGTTGATTGTCAGACTTTGAAAATACAATAATATCATCTAGATATATCACAAGAAAACCATGAATTTATTTTCAAAGGCTATATCCATAGCCCTTTGGAAAGTAGCTCCTGCATTCATTAGCGCAAAAGGCATTTTCACATACATAAATGTGCCCCAATGAGTAATAAAGGCAATTTTGGGTTGGTCATCTGGATGAACCAAGATTTGATTGTAACCAGAAAACCCATCCAACAATGAGATTTTGGTTGATCCAACTACCCTCTGTAAAATTTGATCCATTTTGGGGAGAGGGTAATTGTCTTTTAGTGACACTTTGTTGAGGTTTTTGAGATACACACAGAGTCTAATCTCATGAATTTTCTTTCTAGTTGGCACCAAGTTTGAGAACCAATCAAAAAATCTGATTGGTGCAATTATTTTGGCATCATACATCCTCTGAATTTCTTTTTAAATTGCAGGTAATAAGATAGGATTGATCCTTCTGAGTTTTTGTTTGAAAGGCTTTTGATTTTCTTTAATGGGAATTGTGTGATGGATGATGTTGGTGTCATAGGATTTGAGGTCCTCATAACTCTAAGCAAATACATCTCGAAATTATTTCAACAACTCGATGTATTTTACTTTTTCAGTTGGAGGTAATGATTTTGAAAGTTTGATCAGTTTAGGATTGTCATTGGTGCCTATATTACATTCCTATATATCAGACCTTAATGGTTCCATCTTACATTTCCTAAGAACATAATTTGAATCAAATAAATATTCCAGAGGGGTTAATCCCTTTGGTAAGAAGTTATCCTTGAGATTAAATACTTCGGTTTCTTCAATGATTATTTCGTCAATCTCAATTTTCTCTAAGTTATCTACATCTGATGTAGTAAATTTAGTTGGATTGGATCTATCTAGTTCGTCACCTTCTATATCATTTATTTCTAGCTCATCCTTAGTGTCAGGATCTATGGATGTATCAGTATCTATATTTTTATTTACAAACTCTTTTTTTTTTTTTTTTTTTTCTGAAATTAAAAAGTTATTTATCTATTTGTCATTAGAAAATATTTGCCAGTTCTTAAAATTGTTAGGAATTGCAAGTCTGTGCCTAACTTCAACAATGTATTGATGGTTAGGTTGGAAGGGTAATTTGCAAGTGTCGGCAAACATTGTTAAACTATGGGCTTGCATATTATGTTTTCTAGGGATTACTGCAAGCTTTGTTTCTAGGAACGTGTTAAGTATTTCTACAATAGTTCCTCTATAGAAACTTAATCTAGGGTCCTTTGTCATATATACAACATCAACTTGTTTTATAATCAGTTCAGAGTCTCCCATGATAGAAACTATTTTAGCTCCTAAATTCCTAACTAACTTAAGACCTAAAATTATTGCTTCATACTCGGCCATATTATTAGTACATTTAAAATTCAATCTATATGCATGGCCTTCTGAGTGATTATTGTCCAAATTATATATCCACACTCCTGCTCCTTCTCCTAACTTATTGACTGACCCATCAAATTCCAGATGCCATAATATCTCATGCTCATAATTTTCACTATCTGGTGTAGTATTTATAGTAGTTTGATCATCTTGTTTATTGAAAAGTTCTGAAGTTTGGTTAGTTTCATTTTGTGTAGAAATTTCAATTTCTTTTGGTTATGTATTAATATTGTCTGAAATTTCTTCTGGTGTTTTATCAACATTATACAGGATTAAAGAATCGATATCTGAGTGAATGGAGTAGATGGGAAAGTTTTGAGGCCGATCCTGGCTACTTACCATATATTTCGTTAAGGTTTCTCGGTATAATTTCTTAGGTTGTCCAAACACAGAGATTGTTGCATATGGAATATCTAGTTGTAAGGATCCCTAAAGTTTGGCTCCCCATGATTTGGATAATAGAATGCCATACTTTTGTGGGATGTCAACAACCATGATATCCATAAGGATGATTTTGGCAGGATATTGGACTAAAGTAACGCACAGGTCTTTGATCAATCCTAGACACTTTACTTGACTGGAGTCAAATGAGAATAAGTCTTTGTAAGGCCTTGTAATGTCTAGGTTTAATTTCTCCATCATTGATTTGGGCATTAAGTTGTGAGAGGTCCCGGAACCAACATTGCATTGTGTAGAATTTTGTCATGGATACTAAGGCTAATGTAAAAAGGTGGAACTCCTCCTTCCAATGGTTTGCCATTAACATCTGGACTAAATATGAGTTCTGGTTGGTCATCAAACAAGTTGACAAAATTCTCATTTTCAACAATGTTTAAGGTCTGGATTATCTGTGATTTGTAAGTTTCATGCTTGATTAGTTCTGTTAAAGGAACTAAAATTTTTAGCTTTGCCATCTCTGCTCCCATATTGAATGGTGAAGAAACTTTTTCTGTTTGAAGGTTTTGAATATTTGAAGCAGGGATTTGAGTAGACTTGCCTTCCTTTCCTTTATTTGGGATCTCCTTGTGTGGATTTTCAAATCTAGTGATTTGAGTTTTGTCCACTGGTTCCTTAGGTGGAATTGAGGTGGATGGTTGATCAGCAGAAGGTTGATCTGAGGTTATATCTACAGTGGTGGGACCAGAAGGATTTGGGTTCTGCGTAGGGAGAATTTAGAGGATCTTTAAAACAGGGGCTTCTTTTATTTTCTTGGGATGAATTTGCACTACTTTCTTGGTTTGGTCAAGGAAATTAGCGTTCTTTCTGCTTCTTAGATTATAATGTTTATGTACTTCAAAAATGGTAGAATCATATCCCTATTTGTAATCAAATGAATCTCCAAACTGGATTGGTAATTGCTGCAACATATGCAGTTTCTGCGCATCTTGGGTCAAAAAATAGTGTCCTCATCATTTATTCCCATTAAGTTGATTTGTGTGTCTTGTTCTGGACCTTTAGGATGGGATGTTTCTGCATAATTTTCTTGAAAAGGAGGCCTAATGTTTTGATACGGTCCATTTTTCCCAATGTTTTGATTTTGGTTTTTTCTAAAATTCGGGTTTCTAATTGGAGGTTCTTGTTGGTTATCCCATTGGGGTTTCCTTTCTATGTTATCTATTCTATCCATTAGTCTTTCCATACTTTTGGTTAAAATATCTATTTTGATATCATATGGTGAAGTTTCATCCTTAGCAGTTCCTCTTTCTTCATTTCTAACTCTAGCCCTTTTAGCTAACAAATTAGCTTCAACACTAACAACTACATTTTGCATTTCTTCTAATGTTGGGGTTTCTTTCCCTAAGTTTGTATGCCATATCTATGTCAAAACCATCCGGGAACTTTATTAATTCTAAGTCAAGTGGGGGGTCTGGGTTAACTGGGATGGCGTTATATATACTGTTGAATCTGGTGCAGTAATCTTGAACAGTCTCATTAGGTCCCCTTCTAATATTTTCATACTCTGAAAGGATTTGTAGGGGATTCTTTTTCTTTTCCCATTTGTTCAAAAATTGCTGATTAAATGCTTCCAAACTATCAATACTATTAACAGGCAATGCTATAAACCATTTCCTAACATCACCAGCTAAAGTCTGGGCAAATAGTCTCATTTGAACATTATTTATGTCAATTTCGTGCAACTCAAAGTAATCTGTTATCTTGTTGACATGTTGAGCAGTGTAATGTCCTATGCCATCAAATTGAACAATTTTACTTTGGTAGTTTGCTGTCATAGCACCAAGTTGGGCAGGTAAAACAAGAGGAGCATATCTATTTGCCATGGCTGTAGGCTGGGAGGGGTTAATATGTGGATGAAGAATGGATGAAGAACCAGGACTAGTAGGTGATGAATGGGAGATGATAGGTTGGTGAGGAAGAGTAGGTACAAATGGTGGTGAAGAATGGACTTAAAGTAATGGATGATTGTTCAGAAAGCTCAGGGGTTGTGGAAGTATTAATGGCTGATTGTGGAGATTTCAAAATGTATTCATCAATGGATTTGTTGGCCTTTTGAACTTCAAGGTCTGCAATGAAATAAGGATCTATAACAGTTTCACTGAGTGCATTTTCGGATTTTGTTCAAGATCAAAGGGCACATGAAAGGGAAGTTCTTCTAAAAATAACCACTCATCAGGACATGAACTAGCTTTAACTAATGGTATCTGGCTAACTGAACTTTCTTCTTTTTTGGATTTTCTTGAAATTAGGTTAGGATTATCAACTACTGGGGTAGGGTTTGGGTCTAGATTAGCCTTAGTAAAATGAGTCTTCCTAGAAGCCAAATTTCAAAATTTTTAATTGTTTTTGTGAGATTTTTTTTTTAAGAAACTTCTAACAAAAGACTTTAAGAGACTTATAATGAAGACTTAGGATTTTCTTAAAGCTTTACTAGGACTGAGGATTCAATGTCCCCATTATGGTCTCCACTATGTTAACACTCAGAACTTTTCCCTAGAAGTTTCCAGAAGAAGGAAAGGACCGAGGTAACCACAAACCAACTTTTAAGCATAGGCTCTAGCCAACCTATGGCTTAGAGAGGGCTCTCTCTATATGTTTTAGTTTTGTTCGCTGGGATTTTAGGCTAGTTTGAAGGTTCAGGGGTTTTTTGATTTGTATTGAAGATTGGATGGTGGAATCCTTAAAACAGATGGATAGAATGATGTCTTTGGACCATTGGGCTATGGATTCAACAGAAGGGCAACAAAAATGGATTTAACTCACTAAAGGGAGTGTTCAAAGGGAAAGCTAGCAGAGTATAGTGCAGGTCTTTGGGCCAAATGGGTGAAATGGTCTTAACCAGGGTGAGAGAGCAATTAAGAATTCTTAGAACAGGATCAAAACGAGGAATAGAGGATAATTAGAAACAAAGGGCAATTAAGAATCCTTTGCTATAGATTACAGGGAGATAACCTAAACTAAGGAGAAATCAAGAATTCCTTAACTTAGATAATCAGCAGAAAACATTTAAATGCATAATAGTTAAAACAGAGTGAAGAAAATTTTGAGATATCATTCCATATTATAGCATTCAGATGCAGAAATACATTAAAGTTTGTGGAAAAAATTTAAGAAAGATAACAACACAAGAGAAAATACTTGTCTACACTTCGCTCTACACATGAATCCTGTGAAATGTCTTGTCTTTATTCATTAATCCAGCTTGCTGGTCCAATCAATGATACAATAGCTTTACAGTCTTTTGATCAAAAAGGTCTATAGAAATGTCTAAGAACCAACCCTACACACTTCAAATTATGAAGTATTATTACATAAATTATTACAAAATATCTCATTAACAAACTTGAGATTTAATTTAGGAAATACAAAATATCTTCTTGCAGGAAGATAGAGACAACTATTGAACTGTTTCATGCTGTCCCTTTTATTGTGGTACTGCTGGCTTTTATGGTTGGATTTAAGCCCTTTATGCTGGCTTGTTGTTGTGGTCTTTTATGCTGGAATATTCTTTAACTTATACCTTTCACCTGATACTCTTTAGCACTGGTACTCTTTATCCATGCGGACATGTTCTCATTTGTTTACTTGGCTGTTCTATTTTTACTGTGCAGTAACTTTTTTACTGTAAATTTCTTACAGTAAATCAGTCATCTTTTCCCACCATTCAGCATCAAGTAACTTGACATTTATCATTCGCCTATATATCAGATCAGCCTCGGTATACTTTGCAAAATTTGGCTTGGCGACGAATAAGTGTTTCATCTCATGCTGGAGAAAAAACAAGTTCTCAAATGTATTATACAAAACTTTTCTTGTTGGCAGTGATTTTATTGCTAAAGTTCTAGCTTGTTCTTTAGCCAACTGCCTGAGTCTATTATCATAGTCAAGTTGTGTCATAAGTTTGTCATTAATGACCAATGGACTAGGTAATCCTTTCTCCCTCAAAATTTGGAATTTAGCCATGAATCTATCAATGGCTACCTGCATGTTCTGACACTTTTCTTCCAAGTTTAGCATTAGGTTTCTCTTGGAAAGGACCTTCCTTATTTCCAAAATAGTTTCAATTCTGTCTTCTATATCCAGCTCATGAAGCTCATATCTGTTTTTGCTGTTAAGGAAGTGGATGAGTCTATTGGCATCCTCAGGCATGTCACCCAATTCCTCCTTGACCTTTTGGATAGCTCCTGTAGCTATCTTTATCAATTCTATCTGCTAAAAAATAACTTGAATAGATGGCCAAATATCCTTGACAGAGTCAATGATATTGACCCATAATAGTTCCTTGGCTTTCCCAAGGGGTTTTTCTAGTGTTAAGTCTTTCTCCATAGTTTTGAATCTTTCACTCATTCTACTAGCCTTTTGTGCCTCTTCCTTTTGCATAATTTGGAAAAGTTTGTAGTCAATTTCTAAACTTGCCACCTTTTCCTTCAGTCTGTTCATTTCTGTAGCTTGAATAGACATTTCGTCCATGGCTCTAACTAACTCTGCTGCTTTTTCTCCTGATGCACCTGTAATTGTAGACTCTGTTGTAATTGGCAATGACATGGCAGGTGGAGCTGTAGGTGCTAGTGAAGTTGTCAGTGTGGAAGGGACCGCAATAGATATTGTAGGGATGACATTTGTAGAAGTTGTGGCAATGTTAGTTTGTTTTAATTGGATCAAGTTATCCAATTCTTTCTCTGTCTCCCTTATTTGATCATTAAGTTTTAGGACCAAGTCCATCAACTTTTCATGTCTGGTTTGGATTTCTAAGAATTCAAGTGTTTGAGGATGTTGCATCTGAGGTATCTTCAATTGCTTCTTAAGTGCTGAAATATCATTGTTTTTCTTCTTTATGAGCTTCTCTGTAGCTCAAATATCTTTGGGATCATGTCCCAAATCAATAACTAAGTCTTCCAAAGACTTAATCCTTGTATCCTTGGCCTGTGAGGAGGCCTTCTCCAACTGAAACTGTGCTGAGATGTTGTTTAATGAGTTTTGTAGCTGATGGGCAGCTATGGCTTTACCTGTAAGGGTGGAGTATATCATCTCTCCAGCCTATTTATGTAGTTCTATTTGGTCTATGGGATGAATATCCCTTGCCAATACTTCAAAGTCAACCCTCTTGAAGTCTGAAGATGTCTTGGCTGCTGTGCTGTAGGTTTGATAAAGGACATTTGAAGTTTTCCCTCCTTGATGTCAAAAGCTGACATCAATCTTGTTTGATTTGTGGGAGTGAGTTTTAGATATTGTGCATAAGTCTAAGCTTTGAGCTTCTCATTCCTCATTTTGATTTCTTTATATCTATCCTTTATGTCTTGGTCCTTGTCAGTAGGCCTACTGAACGAAGACACTTCCACACTTAGCTGCCTTTCCAACATCTGAGTCTGTGATGTGGATGGCTCTTGTATGTCTCCAGATGGAGTTGTGGGCATGCTTCTGTCTACCTCTATGTTGGTCACCTGTGCTAATCCTTCTGTATCTTCCTGTTCGGAGGCAAGATTGTAGTAATGGTGGAAAGCATGGCCGAAGGCGGTCACATTGAAAACTGGTTGCAGGCCAAGGAATGGGGGAATGCTGAGCTCAAATGCATTTTCTCCCATAGCCTTGGTAATGGTGTAAGGACCATATCGGAGTGGTTTGAGTTTCCGATAGGCTCCAGTAAGGCATTTGTTTTGCAAATGAAACCAGACTTTGTCGCCCACCTGAAACTTGTGTGGCACCCGATGTTGATCATGTCGCTGCTTGTACTTGGCATTTGATTTCTCCATAATGTCATGGACCTGCTAGAAAATATGTTGGATGTGCTCAATGAAGCTGTTTGCCTTATTTTCTTTGGATTGGACATGAGCCGAATCTACGTGAGTAGCTACAAATGGCATGGCCACATCAATGGGACATAGTGGCTGGAATCCCAAGCCCACTTGAAAAGGGTTGTGGCTAGTCGAGCTGTGGAGAGCCCGGTTGTAGCTGTGTTGAACATAGGGGAGGCTCTTGTCCCATGTGCGTGGATTCTTTGAGTTGTACATGTGCATGTGTACAATCATCCTATTGACAACATCTGTCTGGCCAACAATTTGAGGATGGAAGGCTGTGGAATTAGTGAGTTTGGTGTCCAACATCGACCAGAGACTGGACCAAAATGTACTGAGGAACCTACTATCCTGATCTGAGATGATAGACTATGGGATCCCAAAGTGTACCCACACTCATTCAAAGAAGAGTTTAGCAGTGGCTTCTGCTATGATATTATTCTTGCAGGCCGCCATAATGGTCATCTTCGAGAACCTGTCGACGACCACAAAAACACAGTTGTTTCCATGCTTAGTTGAAGGAAGGCTTGACATGTAATCCATGGAGATGGATTCCCAAGGTCAACTAGGGGTAGGTAGCGGGGTATATAGGCCTTGATTCTTGATGGTTGGTTTGGCAATGGCGCAGGCAGTACATGATCTGATGTACTTCCCAACATCGTGTCAAAGATTCGGCCAATAGAAATGCTTTTGCAGTATTGCCACCATTTTCTCGACCCCAAAATGCCCAGCAGTCTGACTATAGTGTGCTTCCCAAATCATCTTGGCACGCTCACTTGAAGGAACACAAAGGTGACCCAAGTGGCATAATAGGCCATCCTGGAGGTGAAAATCTGGAACATGCTGAACCTCCAAGAGTGTCTGGTATGTGTGGCCTAATTCTAGGTCGCTTTTGTAGAGAAGTAGCCAATCAGAAGTCTCGTGCCCACAAGAGTTGAGCATAGTGGTTAACGCCATGATCGGTGGTCAACTGAGGTAATCTGTAACATTATTGGTGCTGGCCTTCTTATACTTGATATTCAAATGGAACTATTGCAGGTATGTGGACCACTTCTGATGGCGATTATTCTACAATTTCCCTTGGGTCTGTATGAACTGCAGGGTCGGTGGTCTGTGTGGATGACCATTTCCTTCCCCAAAATGTAATGCTTCCATTGTCGGCAGGCCTGCACAATGGAATACATCTCTTTGTCATAAGTGGGATACTTCCAAACTGTGTCTGAAAGTGCTGTGATATGCCATTGGATGCCCGTGTTGAGTAAGGATTGCCCCAATAGCATAGTCATAGGCATATATCTTGACCTCAAATGGTTGTTGCAAGTTTGGTAATGCAAGCACTGGTGCCGTGCAGAGGCGATATTTCAACTCTGTGAATGCCTTTTTTTGAGACTTAGACCAAAAGAATTTTTCTTTCGCTCCTCCCTTGGTGACTTGACTCAAGGGCCAAGTGATATGAGAAAATCCCAACACGAACCTATGGTAGAAGTTGACAAGACCTAGAAAGCTACGAAGCTCTGTCAGAGTGGTTGGAGATGGCCAATCCCAAATGACTTGGATCTTGGCTGGATCCACATTCACCCCTATTCATCAATAATGTATCCCAGATATTGAACCTGGGTCATGCCAAAAGTGAATTTCTCCAAATTGGCACATAACTTGTGTTGCCGCAGTTTTTGGAGAACCTGTCAGATGTGGTGGAGGTTCTCTTCCCAACTCTGGCTGAAGATCATGATGTCATCCAAGTATACCACCACAAATGAGTTGGTGAATGGCTTCAAGATGTCATCCATTAGCCTCATGAAGGTTGTAGGAGCATTCGTCAATTCTAATGGCATAACCAACCATTCGAAAAGGCCCTCCTTGGATTTGAAGGCAGTCTTCCACACATCGGAGGGTTCGATTGGTACCTGGTGATATCCTGACTTCAAATCAGTCTTACTAAAATATTTTGCCCCCTTAAGTTAGTCCAAGAGGTTATCAATCTGTGGGATCAGGTACCTATTACAGACAATGATCTTGTTCAGTGCCCGATAGTCAATACAGAGTCTTCAAGTCCCATCCTTCTTCTGTACCAACACGATCGGGCTTCCATGGGGTGATGAACTCAGATGGATGTGACCTTTCTGTAGCAGCTCCTGAATCTACCTCTTGATTTCATCATTCTCCAGAATGGAGCACCGATAGATTGGTCCATTGGGTAGTGGCACACCTAGGGTCAGATCGATGGAGTGCTTGACCTGACAGTGCAGAGGAACCCCTGCGGGGAAGGTGAAGATGTCCTCGTACTCCTCCATGACCTTGTCCATTTGTAGTTTTCATGTGGAGGGGCCCTATTTGGAGGTCATGGCCATTGTCTTCTTCTTTCCTTGAGAGTGTATCACCAGGAAAACAAATTTCTTGTTTTTGGAAACAAGCTTACTGCATTGTTTTGCAGTAACAAAAGAGATGGCGATAGGTGGTGCTACCTCCAGTATCCTGTACAGCTTATTTCCCAAAGTAACAATAATAGCATGGGGCCTTGATTCATACACAGCATGTTGCTTCTACAAGTATGGTTGTCCTAATAATACATCACAAACTTCAAGGGCAGAAATTTCACACAATACCTCATCCGTGAAGGGCTTGATGTTGTATGGAAGGCGACACTGTTGGCTCACGTGAAGATCCCATCCTTGGTGAAGCCACTCGATGGTGTACGGTTGTGGATGTGTTGTGGTCAGTAAGCCCAGCCACTTCACGACCTTTACCGAAATGAGGTTCTTTTGGCTCCCGTTGTCGACAATGAACTGTAGCGGGGAGCCCTTTACCCACATCTAGGAGTGGAAGAGACGCTCCTCCTCCTCTGGATCTTTGGGTTCCTCCTTCTTGATATTCGTGGTGGCAATGGTGGCGTTGGGCTCCACATCAATAATATGCTTCCCCTTGTCATTGCCCTTGTTGGCTTCTGACTCAGAGTCGGAATATGCATCTAATTCTGAAACCTTTAGCTCGACCACTAGTGACTGCTTGGCCCGACACTCACTTGTGTTGTGAGTGGAGCTCTTATGGAACTCACAGCACTTTCCCGTGTCCTTTTTCGGCTTCATGATGCTTTTCTTTGCTTGCAGCTTTGGTGGGTTGTCTTGGGCCACCCTGCCTTGGCTTTATCCTTTGTTTTGCGATTTGGGGGCACCTTTCCCTTGCTTCGGATTTGCAGATCCAAAGTCTCACTTCTTCTTTTTAAACTTTTGCTCGACCTTGACGGCATATTGGTATGTCGTGCCGAGCGAGGGGATGTTCAGGAATTCTATTTCTTCCTGGATGTACTTGTGCATATAGCCACAATATTTTAGTACCAAATGTTGCTCCGAATCCTTGATACCCAACTTTGTGCGAAGGGTATGGAAAATATTGGTAAACTCCGGCACGTCTTGGTCCCTTCCCTGTCACAGCGTGGTCCACTTTATGTATTGATCCTCATAGCTTCTTACAGGGTAGCACAACTCCTTGATGGCATCCCGGAATGAATCCCAAGTGGGTGCAACTGAAAATAGTGAGCCTGTACTTTCATCCTTCTACTCGCAGTAGGTTTCCCATCAGTCCTTGATGTGGGGCGTTGCTTCGAGAAGAGCGAAAATAATCTTTTCCTGACTGGAAAAATCATGAGCAAAAAAATAAGCCTCTAGCAGATTTAACCATTTATCGACGGCATCTGCATCTATCTGACCCTTGAATATGGTGATTTCAAAATTAACTTGTACCTTAAATGGTGTGGCGTTTCTAGAGTAGTTTTTGGAAGCCGATGTGTCGCCCCTGGGTAGCCGCTGAAGGATCTGGGCAAAGATGTCCATCATCGCGTTCCTTTGTCACTTGAGAGCTTCTTCGAGCAAGATTTTGATAGGGTCTCCTACCCCCTCGTCTTTCTTTTCATCCGCCATGGGAGGCTGTCGGGATTTGCGGGGCTGGTCTTGCAAAGGTTCAACCAGTTCAAGCCCTAACTCCTTATATCCCGACCTTGTTAGGGACATGCAAAGAAAAACACAGAAAAAGCAGACCGCTCTGATACCACTGATCCAAATTTAAATAGGAACACAACAAATTACAGAGATAATCATAAACACAGAGATGTAGTGGAAATAATACTTCATTTCATTAATGTAAAATACTAAAATATGCTTACAAACAACAATAGAAATAAACCAGCTAGGGCGATGGTAGCTTATCTCTGAGAAGAGATGTGGCAGTCACATGCCTCTAAACTACGTTACAATGAGGCTCGAAGGCCTATTTATTGTTGAGCAACAATGGAAAACCCTAAACATCCAGAAACCTAACCCTAGAAGATGAAACACCAAACTATGGGCCCCGTTTGGGTAAATTGGTACATCAACTTCCCGGGGTCGTAACTTTGGCATACGATCTCCGTTTGATGTGCACGATATCTCGTTAGAAATATCTATCCGAGAACTACAACTTTGGGAAGAGCAACATCGGTCCATGGACCCATGTTGCTCCAAATGCTCCCAAAAAATGTCATTTAGGGTCTCAAAACGACTCCGGAAGTTCAGGACCCGAAGAAATGCTAAAAATAGTAAACTGTGCTACAATTAAGGAAACTGAAAAGTTGAAAGAAACAATGGTGGGGGTCCAAGTGGACTTGGTAGGTGGCCACCAATATCCATCTGGATCAAATGAGCTCCTTTTATTTTCTCTACTGATCTAAAGGTCTGCTAAGATTAAACTGTTTGGTCCGATTTTATTCTCTAACTATAAACATAAAATTCAAAGCATGGTATAATCAAGATTAAACAGTTTGATTTCCATGGAGTGTGGCATGGATAACAAGCTACACACAATCATTATTATGCATAAAAGTTAATAGTAGTGGCATTTTGACTTGCACACTTTCATGGTCTCTTTGTTTTTTTTTTTTTTTGGTTCATATATTTTCATTTCTTGACCTTTTCTTATTCTTTTTGTCCTTTCACTATTCTTTTAGGACATACCCCTTTATATTTTTTAATATGGAAAACATTTGCAGAAAGCAAAGGTATGTACAATATTACAAGGCTTAACCTTAGTCATTCAAAATTATGACTCCTATTGGTATAGGAACCTAACAATCTCCAAGAATGATTTTCAAATTTGAATCGCTCTCTACCAAATTAGAGAGAACTTCCATCTAACTAGAGAAGTGATGAGTGGCCCCACTATCAACCAACCAACTATCCCACTAATCCAGGGGAGATGAACTAGTAAGGGAAAAAATAAGAATATATTCATATTGATTTGCAACATTACTTTCATACCTAGAGAATCTTGACTTATTTTGTGGATGACGATCTTCTTCATGATCACTTGGAGAATATCTTCTTCTTCTTCTTTCATCTCTTCCATTGCAATGATTTCTTCGGTCATATCTCCTTGCTTGATCATTGAACCTATTGTTGTTGATTCTAGTATTGTAGCGTGGTCCATTATTCTTCTCAGGGAAATATCAAGCATAGTTGCCTTTCTTATGACAATTGTAGCAATCAATGTGCAATAATTCCTTCTTTTTATTTGGATTTAAAGGAGGAGGCTTTCTTTAATTTGATGGACCTCCTTTTCCTTTCTTCTTCTTCCTGTCATGAGTGATGAATGCAATGAGATCTCCTTCTTCATGCTTTTGAATCCTTCCTCTTGATATCATCCTTGATTCCTCTTGAGTGAGATTTCCAACAATTTCATCAAATGATGGGAGGAAATTGTTGTTTCTTATAGTAGTAATAAAGGTTTCCCAAATAGGAGGGAGACCTCTTAGAGTCACAATCACCAATTCTCTGTCAGGCACAAATTCTCCATCTCTATGCAATTGATCTCTAAGACGAGATATTCTCATTATGTAGGGTTGCATGGACTATCCTTTGTTCATATTTGTTTCTTTGAGTTGACATTTCATGGAGATGATTTCATTCAAATTGTTGGCTTCATACATGCCAACTATCTTATCATACATGTCCTTATAATTCTTCATATTTCCAGCATATGCAAGTAAACTATAGTATAAACCATCAATTATAATTTTCTTTTCTTTCAACTTGTTATCAACTACGCTGGAGGGGGTTGGGCTGTGTCAACCCTTGAACCTGGTGTAACTATTTCAAATCATCTTTTGATTGGAAGTTAGCCCTTCCAACCTGAGAGGGCTCTCTCAATATTTTTTTAAGAATGCAGATGGCTAACTTTGGTTTTCTATTTGATATTTTTTTTGGTGAAAGAGTGTGAGGGTAGCCACCATTGGGCATGGAGTCAGTCAAATAAAAACAACAAAAAACAACATTGTTTTATGGAAGTTGAGGCATCTTTGGTTTCCTAAGGTGGGTAAGACATTCATAGTAATCATAGCAAATTGAAGGAAGTTGGAGCTGTTTGATAGAATTCCAAGTAATCAAAATACTATGCAAAAATGATAATAGGGCATTCAGAATAATAATTTTTTTTTGAAGGAATTTGGAGCAATACAATATTGAATTCCAAGTAATCAATAAGTTGTGAAAACTAATAACAACAAAGCATGACAAGATGGGACTGAAACTGAAATGAATCTCAGGTTAAAACAGAGTTGCTGCAACTGAATTTCTATTAATTGAAAACATGTACAAAGGATGGTTCTCACATCATCCCCTCCCCCTTGTCGAAAGTCTACATCTTTATAGAGAAAGATATTTTATTACACATCTTCCACTTGGGCTAGATTCAATCAAATGTTCTAGAGACCTGTTCCTATCTAATTAATAAAACTTTGAGTCTTCATAGGGATTTTTATTATAATAGGATTCAAATACAAATGGAAGTCTATATGAAAAAAACCTATCTAAAAATTATAATTATTAAGAAAACTCAAACTGTTGTGGCGTGGCACTGTATCTGTGGAAATCCATACATCTGGCCCCTTGAATCTATTGTGTTGTTTGCTATTGAAATGTGCTGAGAGTGCCATTACTGTCCTCTGTGCTTTGCTGTCTCTAGGTGTTTCACTGCCTTTTGATTTCATGGTCTATGTTCTCATGCTCCTGTGTATCGTTGCCTCTTTTCTCTGCTCTGTTTAATAACCATCTCACTGAAGAAATGTAGAGAAATACTCTTGCTGTCTCATGGAGTGGAAGCAGAATGGATCCTTTATCATTTGTTGATCTCGGCCGTTGATCTGTGCCTTTTTTTGTTGAAGTTGCAATACACCACCAAAGGGAAAAAATGGGCTTTTACACTGATTTACGATGAATTTCCAATAAGCTGGACATGAAGCTTTATAGAGTGAAACACATAAAAATTGGCATCGAGGAGGGTCTCGTACATCAAAATCGGCGGGCGGAGGGTTATCGCAATTGGTGGAGAGGAGGCGGTGTGTTATCAGCGGAGGGATATGTGATATGCGATATCGACAGGAAACCACAATATTGCAATCGGGGGAAAGGGTTGATATTGCAATCAGCGATTGAAGGAGGAAGAACTTTATGCTATATCGCATCGCAATCAGTGGAGGGACATATATTATCGCAATCAACAATGGTGGGGGGAAAGGGCCTTAGTTATGCAATGATTATGTGGGTTGCGATTGTGCAATCGCAATAGGAAAGGGAACAGGGGGCTGATTATGGTATAGAGACATGTGGTCTGTGGGCCCAGTTCATGTCTCAGGGGTGGGAGTTATATATATATATGTATGTATATATATACATATATATATATATATATACATATATATATATATATATATATATATATATATATATATATATATATATATATATATATATATGTATATAATAGATATATATGTATATATATATATACATATATATGTATATATATATATATGTATATATATATATATATATATATACATATATATATATATATATACATATATATACATATATATATATATACATATATATACATATATATATATATATACATATATACATATATATATATATACATATATATATACATATATACATATACATATATATATACATATATACATATATATATATATATATATATACATATATATATATATATATATTATATATATAATAAGTTATGCATATGCGGCTAGAGTTAAGTAGGGAAATGGAATATGGCTAGGATTAGAATGGGTTATGGGTAATGAATGGAAAAGGCTAGAGTTATAAAATCAAAGGATGAAATGGGATGGGTTTTAGAGAATATGGAAATTTCTCTAAAACAATTAGAATGGACATGTCCTTCCTTCTTTAATCTCCAAATGTGAAGCTCAACAACCTCTTTCAAAAGAAAAAATAGATAGATGAAAAGATCAGTGATGGAAAACCTTGACTAATAAAACTAAAATTTATTCTAGTGAGTTATCATAGATAACACAACTCATCTTTCTTATGCTTGTTCTTAGCAACAACATAAGCATTCTCTAAAGGCTCAAGTACTTTTCCTTGAATGCATTCCAAAACATCATTATTACTAGCTATTGTTAGGTCCCTATAATACTAGTGATTACCCCATTACTATTGTAATTATATCCCTTATTAATATTGTTGTGCCCCTACTGTCCCCATATTGTTATTACTGTGCCCCATAGAATCCCTCTATTGTTATTTTTGTGCCTTTATATTATTATTGTTAGGTCGGCTGGGTTATATTGTGACTCCTTAGACTCCTATATACAGAAAGAAGGTTTTGTCATTTGAATCATCAAGGAATCATTCATTTGTGTAATTTAAAGGAGGTTGCCCTCTCAAAAAGGCTGAATTCTAAGGTGTTGATCTATCTTTTCTATCTTTTTGTGAGCTAGTTTCATAACATTTGGTATCAGAGCTTTTGGATTCTAGAGTTTCTCTGCTCCAAATAGGTCATTGTGGTATTTTCACTAATTTTTTTTTTTTTTTTTTTTTTTTTTTTTTTTTTTTTTTTTTTTTCTGCTATGTTTCAGAAGCAAAAAAAAAACCCAATTGAGATGAAATCTCACTAAACCTTGGGTCCAAATTTTAGAGCTTTTTGCGCTATATTTGTGGAGATATGATCTGAGGAAGTTGGTCTTTTTGTAGACTCCTGAATTACATTCCAAACAGGTGACCTGGGGAAAATCGTCATAACTTTCTCTCTAAGCATCGGGTTGAAATTTCGTAAGAAGGTATAGGAAGAGGACAAACTGTAGTTTCTTGTGTATATTTTTTAGAGCCAAAGGTCGAAACAGGAACACGTGGCATGTTGTAAAAGTTTGCTCTACTGAACTAGTCTATAATCAGGTCACTAATGGAGATTTGGCATAACTCTTCCTTGGAGAATCCAATTTGGATCAGACTAGTGGCATTGGAAAGAGGACAGAAAGGGCTACTGTAGGTCGCAATTTCAAAACTGGATGATCCGAAATTACAAAGATACATCAGAGGTAATATCGATCTCCTACAAAGTGAAAAAAGGTGTGTAGATTTTTTTAAATTCTTGCTTAAGGTTGGTTTGAAAAATTGTTTTGAAGGAATTCAAAGGGAATAGTAGAGCATTATTATCGATAACTGATGCCTCGAGGAAAGAAAATGCAAACACCTAGTAAGCAACATGAAAGCTCTAGCATGAATCATGAAGAAGAGGAAGAAATGCTACATGATATATCAAAATTACAAGACCAAGTGCAACAAATGTCACTCTCAAAAAAGCTAACAAAATCTAAGATAAATGGCGTGGAAGCTAAGATGAATGGCATGGAAGCTAATATGGACAATTTGAACACAAATTTGAAGACAGGCATGGCAGATTTGAAGACAGATTTGACAAATTTTCTACAAGAAATAGTTACTAATGGTGAAAGGGTAGTAAAGGAAACTCATGATGCGAACAAAAGAAATGTTAATCATGATTTCATATACTCTAATGTTGGTTTGAAGACCCACCATATTCCAAAAATCGATATGAGGAAGTTTGATGGCAAGGATCCTGTAACATGGATATTACAGATGGAGCAATTTTTCGATCTCAATAATGTGCAAAACACACAAAAGGTACGTATTGGAACTTTATATTTGGAACCAAATCAGTTTGTATGGTATCAATGGCTTTGATCTCGTAAACAAATTATCACTTGGGAAATTTTTACGGAAGAATTGACAGCACATTATGAGGATACAAAAAGCAACACTTTTTTTAGCCAATTGATAAGTCTCAAACAAAAGAGTTCAATAATGGAGCACATTGAGGAGTTCCAAAAATTGAACATAAGGGTAAAAAATATTCCAGAGGAGCATAGGATCGATGTGTTCATAGGGACTTTAAAGGATAATATCCAACATGATGTTCGCCTTTGGGAACCTGATTCATTAGAGAAGGCATTCAGGTTAGCAAGAAAAATGGAAAGAAAAATTATGGCAACCAGGAAGCATACCACTCACAACTATAAAGATGGAAGTGTTGTTGCCCCTAGTCTTCCACAACCTATAAGGTTGACGCCACAACAATTGGAAGAAAAAGGAGCAAAAGGGCTTTGTTACAGTTGTGATAGAAGATACACTAAAGGTCATAAGTATGCTGAGAAGAAATTATTCTACATAGATTGTGAAGAGGAAGAAGAAAAGGAGCAAGAAAGGTCAAAAGAAGAGGATATACTCCAGGAACAAAGCCTAGATAAAGAAGAAATGAAACCGACCATATCTTGTAATGCATTGGCTGGAATTACCACTCCTCAAACCATTAAGATAGAAGGACAAATCAAGAAGAAAAAGGTAATAGTGTTGATTGATTCAGGAAGTACACACAATTTTATTCATTGTAAGATAGCAAAAGAATTGAATTGCTTCCTATATCCAACACCAGAGTGTCAAGTGATGGTTGCAAATGGAGGAACAATAAATTGCTCTGGAAAGTGCCATAATATCAAGCTATCCATGGGAGAATATGTATTGACTAGCCCAATGCTTTCCATTCCAATGGGAGGTGCTGATGTTGTACTAGGAGTCCAATGGCTACAATCCTTGGGTGTAATAGATTTTAATTTTCAAGAACTTTTCATGAAATTTTCTGTGGAAGGAAAGGAAGTTGAATTAAG
Organism: Pinus tabuliformis; assembly: GCA_031772625.1. Classification (NCBI taxonomy): domain Eukaryota; kingdom Viridiplantae; phylum Streptophyta; class Pinopsida; order Pinales; family Pinaceae; genus Pinus; species Pinus tabuliformis. Next base: position 449,197,185 of record CM062811.1, read on the forward strand.
GGGTATTGCAGGGAAACCGAGAAAGATAATCAGCTCTAAAAGTATGAAAAAGCTTCTAAAAAAGGAACAAAGAGGTGTAATTGCACAATTATGTTCGCTAGATGTTTCCACATCGAAATCATCTATTTCTCCAGATCTCCAAAAAGTCTTGGACAATCATTCCAAGGTATTTGGACTCCCAAAGGTCTCCCACCTATTCGTGATCATGATCATGCTATTCATCTGATTCCAGGAAGTGTTCCTCCAAACATAAGGCCGTACAGATATCCCTATGCCTAAAAGAGTGAAATTGAACGTATGGTTGCAGAAATGCTAGAGGCTAGTATAATTCAACCTAGTCAAAGTTCTTTCTCTACTCCAGTAGTATTGGTGCACAAGAAGGATGGATCATGGCGCATGTGTCTGGATTATAGGGAGCTCAACAATCTCACTATTAAAGATAAGTTTCCCATTCCTGTCATTGATGAATTATTGGATGAATTGCATGGATCACTTTACTTCACCAAGTTGGATCTTCATTCAGGATATCATCAAATCAGAATGAAGACTGAAGACATTCCGAAAACAACATTTAGAACTCATGAGGGTCATTATGAATTTTTGGTCATGCCTTTTGGCCTTACCAATGCACCTTCTACATTTCAAGGTCTGATGAATTCCATTTTCAAACCCTTACTTAGAAAATTTGTGTTAGTATTTTTTGATGATATACTAATCTACAACAAGTCTTGGAAGGATCATGTTGAACATGTTGACAGGGTGCTACAACTATTGAAGGAGAAACAATTATATGCAAAAAGATCCAAATGTTTCTTTGGAGTACAAGAGGTGGAATATCTGGGTCATATTGTATCTCATGAAGGAGTTAAGGTAGACCCTAGCAAAATTAAAGCCATTAAGGAATGGAAAATCCCCACATCCATAAAGAATCTGCGAGGATTTCTTGGGTTGACAGGGTATTATCGCAAGTTTGTTAAGAATTATGGGTGAATAGCAGCACCTCTAACAACATTATTGAAGAAAGATGCATTTTCATGGACTCCAGAAGCAACAAAGGCCTTCGAACATCTTAAAGAGGCAATGTGCCAAGCACCGGTCTTAGCTACACCGGACTTCACAAAAACCTTTATTGTGGAATGTGATGCTTCAGGAAATGGAAATGGTGCTGTTTTAATGCAAGATGAAAGACCCATTGCTTTTGAAAGTCGTCCAATCAAGGGAAAGTTTTTACACAAAGCTATTTATGAGAAGGAAATGTTGGCAATACTACATGCACTTAAGAAATGGCGACCCTACCTAATGGGAAGACACTTTGAGGTAAAAACGGATCATGATAGCCTTAAATACTTTTTAGAACAAAGATTATCCTCTGAAAAGAAACAAAAGTGGGTCACAAAGATGTTGGGTTATGACTTTGAAATCATCTACAAAAAAGGGAAGCAAAATGTGGTGGCAGATGCACTCTCAAGAAAGGATGAGGATGTGGAAGCATTGTTGTGTGCCATTTCTATTATCCAACCAGCTTGGATAAACGAAGCAAGGGAGGAATGGAAGAATGATGAAGAAGTGTGGGCACTTATTTGAAAGTTACAACAAGATTCCAGTACATCTGATACATTTAGCTGGAAAAATGATTCGTTATGGTACTAAGATCGCTTATACCTCTGTAAGAATTCCCAACTCAAGCAAAAGATTCTTATGGAATTGCACACTTCTCCCTTAGGAGGGCACTCAGGATTTCTAAAAACTTACCACAGGGTTAAGAAGGAATTTTTTTGGGATGGCCTTAAATCAGATATTCAAAATTTTGTGGCGGAATGTTTGGTTTACCAACAAAATAAAGTTTAAACAATTAAGACCCCGGGTCTGTTACAACCTTTATCCATTCCAAGCCAATGTTGGGAGGAGGTTTCAATGGATTTTATCACAGGTTTACCCAAGTCTGAGGGAAAGAGTGTCATCATGGTGGTAGTTGACAGACTTACCAAGTATGCACACTTTTGTGCATTATCACATCCATTTAACGCCAGTACAGTTTCTACTGCATTTATGGAAACAATTCAAAAGCTACATGGAAACCCAAAGATTATTGTAAGTGACAGAGATCCCATTTTCACTGGAAATTTTTGGCCAGAATTATTTTCTTGTCTTGGTACTCAGTTAGCTCATAGCTCATCTTATCATCCTCAATCTGATGGGAAAACCAAGATAGTAAACAAATGTTTGGAAGGATATCTTCGTTGCTTTGTATCTGATAAACAGACACAATGGGTCAAATGGTTGCCTCTGGCTGAATGGTGGTATAACACTTCCTTCCATACAGCAACAAAAATGACCCCATTTATGGCACTTTGTGGATATCATCCACCATCCATCACATCATATTTAAAAGAAAATTCTAAGGTTCAAGCAGTGGAACATCACATCGAGCATCAACAACAAGTCCTCCAACTCTTAAAGGATAACCTCGTGTTGGCACAGAATAGAATGAAACAACAGGCAGATCAACATCGCAGCGAAAGAAGTTCTGATGTAGGTGATTGGGTATTCCTACGGCTACAACCATATAAACAAATGTCCCTCAAGCAAGCTAAGAAGGATAATAAATTATCACCAAAGTATTATGGTCCGTACAAGGTGTTGCAAAAGATTGGTACTATGGCATACAAATTGGAGCTTCCTGCAGCTTCTCGAGTGCACCCAGTTTTCCATGTTTCATGTTTAAAGAAGGTTATAGGTGACAAGCTCCCAGTTCAAACAATATTGCCAGAACTTGACGAGGAAGGAAAAATTATATTGGAACTAGAAGCAGTCACAAAAACAAGAACTCGACAGCTACGAAATCGATCAATTTTGGAGTATCTCATCAAGTGGAAGAACTTATCCGCTGAAGATTCCACATGGGAGGATGAGAATTTTATACAAAAGCATCCAGAACTACTCAAGCGTTGAGGACAACACTTTTTTGAAGGAGAGGGGCATGTTAGGTCCCTATAATACTAGTGATTACCCCATTACTATTGTAGTTGTATCCCTTATTAATATTGTTGTGCCCCTATTGTGCCCATATTGTTATTACTGTGCCCCATAGAATCCCTCTATTGTTATTTTTGTGCCTTTATATTATTATTGTTAGGTCGGCTGGGTTATATTGTGACTCCTTAGACTCCTATATATAGAAAGGAGGTTTTGTCATTTGAATCATCAAGGAATCATTCATTTGTGTAATGTAAAGGAGGGTTCCTCCTCGAAGAGGCTAAATTCTAAGGCGTTGATCTATCTTTTCTATCTTTTTGTGAGCTGGTTTCATAACAGCTATGGTCTCCAACCTGAATTTCATGCAACAAAATTGTATGAGTCACCCAACTTCTAATTTTCCTTAAGAAGGAAGTCATATTGACCTGACTAGATTGACTTCTTCAACTTTCCCAAAGATGATTGCTTCAATGGTTGTCTCCTTTTGGGCTTGTCCTTCAACTTAGCTCTGATACCATGTTAAATTTTCAGATTGTTCTATACTATATCAACTACTTTAACCCTATTCAATACTTCAATTAACAATCTTTCCAATAACAATTAGTATTTTCAATCATCAACATTGATTGAAGATATAACAATAAATGCAATGAAAAAGGAGACAAACAACACATCAACACAAGAGACACCAAGTTTGGTCAAAGACCAGGGAAAAACCCCACTAGGGGGAAAACCCTTTGAAAATATTCTTCTATTAGATTGTCATAAAATGTTCAACAAAGAGACCAATGAGGTCAATACAATATCATCTAACAAAACAACCTAATAACATTAAGAAATATGTTTTCAACATCAAAATATATTAGAGACAACTTTTCCTGTCTATGGTCAATATTGGCCAACTTTGATCAAAGGTAAAATTTGAGTCAAACTTCCCGGTTGCATGGAGGAGTTTTGCGAGCGACTGAAGGCCTCTAGTCACTCCCTTGAGCATGAAATCTAGTGACTGTTGTCTAATTTCTCCTATGACAAGCGAGTGACTTGTTGTAGCGGCTACAACCACCCTCCAAAATTTTGCCTTAGCTTCATTTGGGAGGCTCCCTATCAACCATCCTTAGCAACATTTCTTGCACTGTCCAAATACATAGGCTTCAACTGAGTTTCAGTGGGTTACTAGCTTGTGTTGGTCAACTTCTTTGCCTCCAACTCGTAGGTGACATTTCGGACTTAGTCAATTTTCTGGATGAGATGCTCACCTAGAAAATTGCGCAATTATGGAGGGGAACCAACCTTCCCTCCAGAAATTGTGCAATCTAGATGGGCTACATGATGGGCTCCAGAAATGCGCAATCCAGCCAAGCAACCTTCCCTCTGAAAAATGTGAAATTCGGCCCAACACTAGGCTGACTAAAAAATTGCCCAATTTTGACTGACAACCAGGGCTTCAGTCAAGAACTTGTGCAATGCATGAGAGACAACCAGCCTTGCCCAACCCAGAAGCTACGAAATTGTCATTCCCAGGCTTGCAGACTGTTGCATGTGCTCCTAGGTTGACGGGTCCCCTCCAAGACTAAGAAATATTGAGTTGCATGCATTGGCGGATTTTTCCGAAAAAGGAAAAAAAGAAAAAAGCAAAAGACATCCCTAGATTTTAGGGATCATTTTTAGCAGCTGGAGGTTACATGAAAAAGCCGTTTTAGAAATCACCCACCAAGTGTCACTTTTTCCTAGATTTGTGGCATGCTCGTCATACGCCTCATCCTTATCAAAACTTATTTATTCGACACGGCAGAGCTTATTCCTCACATCAATCTTGGATCTCTAACATCCCACATCGCATCTAGGAGCATTCAACACATTCAGCTCAACTTTTTCTGCGTAAGTTCGCTCTTCATGTATTTTGTGCTTTTCTGTCTCTATTTGTATTTCACTTTGTGTGAGTGCTATTTTCTTGGTTTTGTTGAACACTTGCTGTCATTTTGATGCATGTTAGCTTGTAGAAGCATTGTTTCAAGTTTTTCATTGCATCTCACTACTGTCGCATGCATGACACTATTTCTGCATTGATGGTCACCGTTGCGGCGACCCACTTCACACACATGCTTGTTTTCCCGTTTTTTGAATCTTGCACTCACTATTTTCATGCATGATCATTCACTCTTGTTTGCACTCAGCTTCACCATGCATTCATAACTTTTCATGTTTCCGTCAGCGGGTCTAGGCTGCCTTGGCCTGGACCTTGCCTTTCCCGACTAACAATGCGCATTTCTGAGAGTGAAAGCTCTACCTTCCTCCAAAAAAATGTGCAAATCTATCCCAAAATTGACCTCCAGGCTTGCTCTATGCAATTCTGAGAGGTAGTGCCCTGCTGGCCCCAGAAATTGCGTAATGCAGTTTGTTGGGTTTGCATGTACTTACCAACTGAAATTGCGCATTGCACAGTTTCAATCCTCAACAGGCTAGGCTAGACTATGCATTGCATAGTTCTAGTAGTCTGTTAGCCTCCGTACAACCAGGAGTGTGCCTTGCGTAGTTTTGGATGTCAGTCTCCCAGTCTCCCAGTGAAAATTGCGCAATCTTCACAGTCAGTCACTCGGGTATGTTGCATGTCAGTCATCAAAGTTGTTTTGTTTTTCAACTGATAGATTTCTTACCATGAGTGTTTCTACATCTCTAGGTATCACAGGTGTTCATCCATCTCTCAACAGTTCAGGTACAATGGACTCCAAGAGAGTAGGGTCATAGAACACCATTGAGAGTGAAACTAGAGATGCAGTTGAACTAGTGTCTATGAGCTTGCCTATCTATGAAGACAATAAGATTTTCATAGAAAAATATATCAAGATGAAATGGTCAATGAGGTACAAGGGAGTAAAATCTCAGAGAGAAGCATCATCATCAGTAGAAAAAGGTAGTAGACTTGCGCGTGAAAAAGGCAAGAGAAAGGTTGCTGACAACATAGAGGCAAACACAACTGCAAGTTCAAATCAGACCCACTTGTGTTGAAAGTAGCTTTGGAGATTGAGGATAAGAGGTGACAAAATGACAAGAGGATCACACAAAGGAAAAGAAAGAAATAGAATATGGAGGAAACAAAAAAGGAGTTGCAGGAGTTGAAGCGACAATTCAGGGAAGAACAGGAGTTGTGTAGAAGAGAGAAGGAAGCGCAACAAGAATAGGTATAGAAGGAGGCAAAACATGCACAGATTAATGAAACCTCACCCATATAGTTTGTAGAATCATCTGAGCAGCTGACATATAGTAGACAGGGTGAGCAATCGTAGGAGCACGACTTAGCTCAAGAGATCAAACATATGCTAGAGTAGATGGACACGAACATGGTTCAACTAGAGTTAGATCAGGATATTGACCTAATGCCTCAGAACCAAGAGGTCACCCCACTAGCTTCCCTAGATATAGAAGCAAAGAAAGTCCCAAGTGATTAAGGAGACACATAGATCCTTGAAGACAATATGGAAGCATAGATGAACAACATATTTTTTGATGGGTCACAACATAGAGTTGCGCAGTCGTGCAGAGTGCCCACTTTGGATGTTCACATATCTCTTGCATAATTTGGAGAATGAGTGATCGTATTAAATGGCGCAAGCATCTAGTAACATTGGCTGATGCTGCCAGAGCATATGATGAAGCCACCAGCTCAAGTGTTAGATTCTTAATAGCTGAGAAAGAGCGCATGGCTAAAGAGTTACAAGTGGCCAAGCAGAGAGGAGAACAGGTTACAACATCTACCAAAGTAGAGTTGAGGATGGCGATATTGAATGAAGTATCATCTATCAAGACATTCATGTGGACGTTATATTCCATATTCATCACCATGCATAAGTCAGTTGTCCATCTCAACGGTTGGCAGCAGTGCTGTGCTAAGAGAATACACATCTTGTCAAATCTGCACACTGTTGTCGACCGCATGCAAAAATGGACAATGAGGTACAAGGGAGCCCCATTGCACTTGCCAAAGATGATGAAGCCGAAGGTAGTAGAGTTGAAAGCACGCATCTGGAGTAAGATACGAAACTATGAGGAACTCCCACAACTCATCACCAATTTACAGGCTTCACATGCACGGGTGTTCAGAAGCATGGATGTCACTGTGTGCACGTAATAAATCCCATCCATCGACACACTCACTGAGGTGAAGAAAAAGAATCAAGTCCAATTGGAGATGGACATGTACTTTGCTGAGTTGATGTGCGTAGCCACCAACACGGACTTGGAGATCAACATAGACACTATGCATCAATATTTTGCTAGTCCAGCTACACTCAAGACTATGATGTGCATGTTATTAGATGAGTTGGACAAAGGTGCCAAATTAGTGTACCCAGATGCAACAAATGCAAGAGTTCATTTTCAATAGAATGTGACTATTGAGAACACAAACACCATAATGGACTACTAAGCTTGGCATCAGTTCGTCACCGTCGATCATCATGAGGATGTCGAAGAGTTGGTCTTCCCACAACTGTCCAAGCCTTAGTGATATATTGCATGGCTTGCTCAAGCCTATTTTGTCTCACACGGGTACATGTGTAGATTATAATGCAACATATTGTAAAAGTGAAAGACCAAGTGTCGATAGTAGAATGTAACAGTCATGTAGTAGTTGAAGAGTCATGAGGGTAGGTGAAGAGTCACAAAGGGGAATGTCAAGGGTCACCCCACCCTTTGCTATTTATAGAACCTCATAACTCATTGTAAAGGCTTTTGGGAGACAAGCGTCCTATAGGTGTATCTTAGAGAAAGCTTGGAGTGTATTGTAACAAGATTTGGCTTCTCCACAGTGTAGAGCTAGTATATCTCTTTGGAGGAGCAGGCAACAGTGACTGTAACGTTCTGCTGTCAGGACTAGTGGGTGGTCATGGTTGTATGTATGATTGGATCTTTCACTTTCTTAATATAACAAAGCCAACACGTTTCATGCATATGTTGTTATCGTAGTTCAGATATATTGGTTACTCTAATGATATATGTAGTCATTATTTACACATGTATGTATGGAATTTTCTATATATGTTTGTATGAATCTTATTGAAATGTGTTGTTGGTATAACCATCACTTTGGATCATTGGCTAACCTGCTTTCCAGCTTGTGATGTCTTTCTATTTGTGTGTTCCCTTTCTAGCTGTGTGCTATGACAAGTTTCTAAGGGGTGTACTCATTCCCCCATTCCATGTGTTAGAAATTTTCATGCACCTCTCCTAACTTGCTGCGCATGTCACACCCTTGCGACCAACAAGGACATCTTACTCACCTCTGTGCACAACCGTGGTCAAGGTGATACTGTACTACCCACATTAGGACTCCTACACCAAATGGTCTGAGCTCTAGTTGGGGATTCTTACCAGGCAAATCCCTTGACATGTTGGCGGGTCCAACACCGTCAAAATTTCTGGCGCTAGAAGGAGGGCCAAATGAAAAGATGAGTCCTCACATCCTATTTCTAATCTTCGCACACCTGTCATGGATATTGTTAGACTCATCCCTCTGTGATGTCTGTCCAATGCTCAACCTATCGACATCACGAGGGAGTTTTATGATCTCTTGTTGGAATTCACATACAATGGTGAAGGCAAAGTTCCCTTGCCTGAGTACTTACACAACTTCCTTGCATTCTTGGAGGATGTAGATGAGTTCGATGAAGTTGAGGTCAATTTGTTGCTTTCACACACACTTCGTGAATCCTCGCAACGATGGTGCTGCAACCTGACACACGATTGCGTGCACTCACTTAAGTAGCTCAGTGATATAATTGAATCTACTTTCCATTATTTTGATCCTGAACCTCTTGAAAAAAAATGTTAAAACAATGGAAGACTCCGCATGAATCGCCTATGGATTTTTGGTAGCGCTTCTGTATAATTCAGTTTGAAGCTCCAAAAAACCAAATGAAATTCCAATATCTTTGGGACATATTTGAATACTGTCTTCACAAATCATTCTATCCCAAGATGAAGTTGAAGTTCAAATGCCGGTCAGCATACTTCGGTGATGGAGCTGCACAAGCACAAGCAGACACAATTGTTGTCACAAGTGACTTTCCGCCTTCCCCTCATCAAACATCTCCACCATCACAAAGTGATGTGGGAGAACATGCACACACGTCTGTTCAACTGTCACATCCTCCCATCATCACTTCTCTCAATTTTCATGCAGATTTGGTTGCGAAGCCCATGGGTTGTCACATGCATTTGTTACCTCAGCCTCCATCTTTGCATTCTACTGATCCTCTGGATTACATTGTTTTGTGTTCTTCCATTCCAGACTCTACACCTGTTGTGAATGAGGATCAAGCCACCGAAGCAGTTGGTGTTGCACAACCAACCTGCATCGTCATTTATGATCAATATGATTGGGAACTTGAACATAAAACCATGATGAAGGATGATCCCCTTTTGTCCGCACCTCCTATGCTTTTTCCTGACATCTTTGGTTATTCTGTTATCTCTGATTTTCCTTGTGTATATCCATCCATGGATGCATCCGTTGCTATTTATTCGCACAACACACTTGATGGCAGTCCATCATTCGACAACGGAGAGGACAAATTATTTATTGAAAATGCACTTGATTTTTCATCTTCTTTTTCCGGGAACGCAGAGGCTGAACATTCTTGCTTCTCATCTACCCCTCTATTTGATTTATCTAACCATGAGGATGCTAATGAAATCATTGATTTTTCTGATCATAGTTGTCGTGATCCATTTACTCCCATATGTGATCACGATGATGATTCTATCACTGTTGATATTCCAAAGCCACCTATTGACGATGATCTATTTTTCGACAAAGTCAAAACCCCCTAGGATGTCGAGGCACTTTAGCCTGAGTTGATGTTTATGTCAAGCCCTTGCTGTCTTGAGGCTGGTTTCACTTCCGATCAAGAAATGGTTGAAACACCCAAGGCTCATCATCACTCATATGTATGCATTGAAGATCAATCCAACACACATATTTCGCTTCCTCCACTTGAGCTACATGATCCCATCGCTCATGGATTGGAGGAATCTTACGCAACAAGCACACTTGTGCGACACAAGTTGTCTATGTTTCTTGTGTTTTCTTGCATGTCATAGTTAAGAGAGTGCATATGCTTAAAATTTGCGTGTAGTTTAACACAACACGATGGTAAGTCCACAGAGTGCATGTCATGCACTTTCACTTTTTTATTTTCTATGGATGCATTTAAACTTGAAGTGTGTTTGTCTTCATTATTATATCTTTCATGCTTGCTGGTTCGCCTCACTATGTTGTTCACAAACCCTGCCTTCACCAACATGGGTCGACCAATGAGCCAATGGCTGCATTGGAAATATCACTTCACGTAAGCAGACCCATCCACCATTAGCTTAGGAGTAGGAATAGTGTTTTATTTTGCCTTATTTGCTTGCATGCATGTTTTCTTTCTTGCTTTGTTTTTTGTTTGCTGCTTTCTTGCTTTGCTTTCACATTTACTTCTACACTTTGCTTTGTTGTTTGTTTGCTTGTTTACATTCGTAGGTTAGTTTCTCATGAAATCATGCACGACTCTTGAAACAAGTAAGGTGAAGTACAAGAGGACATGTACAATTATCAATACTTGGTTATCTGTTGTTTTGTCTCTTTACATAGAACTTGTTGTATTCAGTCCATGATACACCAATGGAAAATATGTTCTGTTCGAAGTGAACCTTGATGAAAACACAACGCTTATGTGCTAACTAGTATCACCTACTGTCGTGGCGGAAAAAGTCGTTTGTGCGGACACAACTGACCTCCCTAGGAGTCTAAACTCTCTAGCGACAAACAAGACAAAATGGAGTGATCTTTCTCTAAATATATCTTTTAACACATGAAAACTACAAGTGTTTAGGCTTACCTTATTCCAAAACGCAGTTGTTGTAGTCCGTCCTTGCCAATCCGGATGAGCTCCTCCTTCAAGTCAATTCCTGCAACCACAAACAATCAAACAATTACCAAGCACTTGCATTTCATATAATAAAACATATATTTAACATGCAGACCAAGGAACACATGAAATAACTCATTAACACAAGCTATTGAGAAAAATAAACTAGCTTGTATTAATAACGAAACAAAGAAACTCTTACAACCTGGCCTTGGTGTTGTGCAAGTTCCTCCCAGGGTCCATCAAGGGTTTTCCTCTACTTTGACAAAGCTCACCCACTTCCAAGTAGAATCAAGCAAAGACAATCTCTCCTCACAAGGTTCTAAATGGGAGTCCTAATTCCTGCAGCATTTACCCAAAGAAAAATTTATAGCTCCAACCTCCCCTCCCTCTGGCTCAATGTCTTTATTTATAGTGCTGTAAAGAGGTTATTCAGGTCCACCATCAATGGGATAATCCCCCTCTTTGGGTGGGATAGCTCCCTTATTGATGGGATAAGTTCCCCCTTAATAGAGATACATGAACCAACTGGAGGCGCATCCAATTCATCAAACCGACCTCTAGAAAGTTCTAGAAGTAACCACAAGTAACTTTTTTAAGATGAAACTCGCGCATTTTGCCTTTTACAGAAGGACGCACCTGTCCCTTAACATACAGAGCGTCCAAGGACGCACCTTTTGTGAACATGGTCAGCGTCCCCGCAGGTAAGGCTAGAGAGAACCTGCGACCCCAGAGATAAACATATTTTTGACAAGACTTTCTCTCTTCTTTGAGTTTGAGATGGATAGCAGAGGCATAAGACTTGCCTAAGAGGGTAGCATGACTGTTGATTTGAGCCATACTAACTGTAAGTGGTCATGGTGACATTTTTTAGTGTAACAGATTGCCCCCTAAAGTGCGAAGCCTGGAATAGATTTAGGGTTTTGTAATTCTAGGAAGGGTGAAGCGCTTTATCATTTCAAGGATTGTCTTGTGGATGGCCTGGTTGGAACCTGCAATTTTCAACACAAAATACATGGATAAGATTATATCATCACTGAGGTAGGCATTCCCATACTCAGATTCAAAACTTTAACTAATGGACTAACTATTCTGATACAGGAATGATCTTGCAGTACATCATTTTTATAGACTTTTGTAGACACAGTATGGACGCAGCCATCTGTTTATGATTAGTCTACATAGATAATGAATACAAAACTCCTCGCAGCCTGGATGGTAGAAACTAGATCCAGGGTCTTCACTTCTACTTCCCGAATTGGTACGATTCTAGCCATGTGATTAAATGATTCGATGTCGAACATGTTAGAAACCACTTGATTACCAGTCGATGATGTAAACTGTTAACAAGCGTGAGAGAAACCACCAGTAATGTCAATGGTTCTCAAAGTACCAAGCACAACCCGTGAAATGTGAATAGATGTTTTGATGTCGAACACTTCACGAAATCCTTTGATCGAAAGTCAATGATGTAAACTGACGTCAAAGGCGAGAAACCTGCCATTGATGCATGCAGACTTCAAGGTGCTGTCGATTCCTAAGTCATCTTTCTAGATAATGTGTCGATGTCGATAGAAAGCGACCCGTTGCAGGCAAGCCCACAACACGAAATCATTGTTCAAGTTGAAGAAATGTTGCTGTAAGGACTGACTCAGGGATGGTCAAATGGATGACAAGTATTTTGCAGATGAAAGTTTTTGCTTGCAGACCTCTTGAACACATAACGACACGACAGATGGCTTGGTGACGAATAACTCAAAGTTAATCCCCGGAACCCGGTTAAAGACTTTCAAAGTGGTTTGGTCAACTGTGAGGTAAAAGATTTCCCAACCCAGGTGAATGAAAAGTGTCGTGTTCAAGAGTGGTAATAAAGTTTCTTTTGAGACAAAAGGTAACAAACAGGTTCATTCTTCTCTCTTTTCCCCCACCATTTCTGGCAAGTACCTCTTTATTTTTAACAAGCTTGAGGAGGATAACATATGCTTGATTATAAGCTCATCCTTCGGACGAGTCCAACCTAGTTTAAATTCGAACCCTAGGAAGGAGTGGTTCGTTCCTGTTTGTAATTGAACAGGTCCTTTACTGTAAAAGTTTAACGAGCCCAGTATAGGAGAAACTCGGCGTTTTTCATTTTTAGAGAGTCTGAAAAAACAAAAGGAGACTCCACGTTGAACTTTTTCGTATATTTGTGTCCCTCAAGCCCGAAAAAGTATAAAATAATACCTGGGGGAACCGCTTGATCTTGCGACCAAGGAGTACTTTCATAATAGTGTCGTCGACCTGAAAAGTAAAAAGCGATCAAGGACACGTCGTTTTATTTCCTTATCGAGTTTGAAACGACAAAAACCCGGCAATCTTTTCCTGATTTTACGGTCAGAAAAGAGCTAAAAGGGGACCGTCTTTTAATTCCGTTTTAACGAGTGTAAAAGAAACGCTCGGCAATCTTTTCATGTTTTAGGAGTCAGAAAAGGGCTTAAAAGATGACTCTGATATTTTTATTTGTGAAAAATGACAATTTCCCTCGAAATCCCTTTGTCCTGCACAAAAGCAACACATTACTCATACCTGTTTAAAATAGGCAAAAATACATCGAAAAACATCTTTTCATGGTAAAAAATGAACTAATTCATCCAAAAAACCTATAAAAAGACCTTTTACCATGTCATTTTTACCGTTTGACTTTGGAGGTTGAAAAAGGAGCTTTTGACAAGAAACTTCCCGTGGTTGCTGCGGAAAATCTGACCGTCGGAATCGAACGCCGTCTCATCCAGGTATTTTACACATCCTACTCTGCATTTCTATCCGTTTAGAATTAATTTTTAGGTCTTAGTTTCATTTTTTGGGGGGGTTTTGGTTTTGGAATGCGCCTCTCGGCGGACGCAGGTGCCCTTCGGGTGACCTGCGTCCCCCGACTTTTTCTCATACGGGAAAACGGTCGGAAGACGCAGCCCGCCTTCAGGCCAGCTGCGTCCGGGCGCCCTGTGCTACAAAGCCGGGGTGCGTCTTCCGAGAAGTGCGCATTTCAAAACCCCAACTCTCTCAAAAAACCACCAAAAATTCCCAAATCAATTTCTAATTGCTATTTTTGATATGCAGGGCATTAATCATGTTAGACTGGAGAGAAAGAGAGCATGTAGAGGAAGATGAAGCTGCAATAAATCACCAACCTTCTCTGGATGCCCTAAGAGCATGCGGATTATACAAATATTGGACCATACCGGGCATGAGGGGCCAGGTAAGATTCTTGGAATGGCTGGTTGAGCGATGGAACGTTCAAGAACAATGCTTTTACATAGGAGGGCACCAGCTCGAGATAGAGCCCTCGGATGTATACTTTCTCACTGGCTTGCCGAACAGAGGTGAGCAACTCAGTCTTGCGGGGACTAGGCCGGGTGGCCAATCCCTTGATAGTCTCCGCGAGGATTGGTGCACACGTGGGGCTCACCATTCAAAAGGCATAGAGATAAAACACATCACTTTACCGGAACTCAAAGTCATAGCGTTCACGGTTACCAGAATTTGCGGCGCGGCCGCTTTACACATTGCTTCCGGATCCCAAATGCGGATGGCAATTGACTGTTACCAAGGCACCATTTTCAACTGGTGTGAAGCTGTGTCGGCTCATATGAAGAGCCAACTGACCAAGGCAAAGAACGGACGACTAAAGACTTTTGGATATGGGCCTATAGTCGTGAGCTTTGCCTTGGAGAGAGTTCCAATGCTGATCCCTCAGCAACTCACTGTTGATATCTTGGGTCCTCGGCAGCCAAAGCTGATACGATGGGTTGCGGTGATGGCCCGGCATCCTGACGAGGGTGCGACAGTGGTTCGATTCTCAGATAGTTACTTTCACTGGTTAGAGGACCAGGTTTTTTCGATACAGGACTTTCCGTATGCCGGAATGGATTTCAGAGGTGATCCGGACATGGTTCTTCCACAGGGAGAACAATGGGACGACAGAGGTACTTTTATTTTCACAAGTTTTCTAATTATGTATTTTTTATTTTTCATATATATCGTCTCAAAACTAACAGTAAAATTTTCAAAATGCAGATGTTGGTCCACAGCGTCCAGCCAACCTCCGGCCTTTTGATAGACTACATCCAGCTGCACCGGTACCGGCCCCACAGGACGCGGCTGCAGAAGTACTAGCTGAGTTGGAGCATGATCTAGAGCGTCTCACGGCAGATATACCTGAGACTACTATGGACGACATTCCTATCAGGCTTCAGCGCTTCGTAGTCGCGGTCCCTGGACCGTTTAGGAGATTTTTGCGTAAGGTAGCCCGCGCAGTGGTGTCATACAGAGAGCACCACCAGTGATTGACTAGTCACTTTTGTAGTCACATGTGACATTTTGACTTTTTGTACTATCATTTTGCCGATCATAAGGTGTTTTCAACCTATGATCGAAGACGATGTATATATTTTTTGACACACTTCTATCTATATATATCACTATTACCGGCTTATCTTGTTTAACATATGTGATGAAATGTTTTTAAATTTACTTGCATGATTATCGTAAATGTCTGTCCAACATTCGAGAAGCAATTGCATCTGCTAATGTATTCAAAGACCTTGGAATATGTTGATATTCAATGTAATCAAATTCACGTTCCAAGAGACGCACTCTCAAAAACAACCTTAATAACACAGGATTCCTAATGGCATAAACTCTATTAAGCTGTAATACAACAAGTTCAGAATCTAACCTCACTATCAAACGTCGAATTCCAAATGAAATAGATTCGGATAATAATTCAATCACTGCACTGTATTCTGCAATGTTGTTCGTTGTTTGACCGAGGCTTACCCCATGCATAGAAACTAACTCGTCAGAGGGCGAATAGATAACCCAAGCTGCGGAAGAGATGTTCCGTGTACTACGACAAGCACCATCAGCAAATCCAATGTATGTTTGGAGAGGCGTCGACATCTGCAATATCAAGAGTAAAACCAAGATAAGCCAGAATAACGACGAAAAAACCACACTCTCTAAGCTAAGCACACTGACTAAACTAACACACTTGCTAGCTAGAAAGAAAATCTAACCTATCTAAAAATTTCTCCATTCCCATCATTTAAGCATAATACCTCTTTAGGTAAAGTCCATTTCTGGGTTTACCCAAAGAGTCCCCATCAAAGTCAACTAGCTCATAAGCCCCTTTTGCTAGCTTTCGCTTTACAATGTAGGGCCCATGCCACATGGGAACGAATTTTCCGGCACCTAGCTTATCGTTAGCTTGATCATATAATAGTACTAGGTCTCCTTCCGAAAAACTTCGAGGGGTTACATTTCTATCATACTGAGCTTTCATTCGTTTCGCGTGAGTCTCGATTGCCAATGTAGCGTCACGTCGAGTCTCATCTAATTTAGCCAAGTACAATAAACGTTTCTCCTCTTCGGAAGTAGCTGGAAGTAATTCGACAGCCATTTGAAGTGATGGGATTTCGCATTCAATGGGTAACACAGCTTCTAAGCCATAAACTAGCTGGAAAGGAGTGAACCCTGTTGAATTTTTCACTGAGGTTCGGTATGCCCATAGCGCTGAAAATAACATGTTGTGCCAATTCGACCGATGAACACCAATGGTTCGTCGGATCATGATAACTAGAACTTTGTTGATAGACTCAACCAAACCGTTGGCTTGCGGATAATAAGGAGTAGAGCTATCGTGGCGCAAACCAAGCTGGCTTGTAAGCTCAGTCATCATGACATTTCGAAAATGGCTCCCATGGTCAGTAATGATTGCTTGTGGGACACCAAACCTAGTTATGATATGATTGAATACGAAAACTGCAGCTGTTTTGCCGCTTGCGTCGAATGTAGGCATCGCCTCGGCCCACTTAGTAAAATAATCAACCGCAAGGATGATATACGCATGCCCCCCGGCCGAGTGAGGGTTACAAGTAATAAAGTCGATACCCCATTTGGCGAATGGACCAACGGCAATTATAGGGTGGAGAGGAGCAGGTGGAGCGCGCATCTTGCGATCAAACACTTGACAGTTGTGGCACTTCCTGACTGCAATGATACAATCTTTAAACATAGACGGCCAGAAATAACCAGCGCGCAACACCTTCTGAGCTGTGGCATACCCAGACATATGACCGCCACATGCTCCAGAGTGACAATCATTCAAAACCCTCTCAGCCTCTTCGTGAGTTAAACAACGTCGAAAAACTAAGTCTGCCCCCCGGCGATAAAGTGTATCTCCAATAATTTTGTATGGCTGGGATTGAAACCGAATTTTTCGACGTTCCGCTTTGGAAGCTTCAGGCCGAAAGGTTTGGGTTTGGAGATAAATGATTATATCCCCGTACCACGGATCTACAGTACTGATAAGAAACAAAGATTCGTCCGCAATGGACTCCTCTGCCACAGTCTCTGTGTCAGCACTCGGGAAATCACACATCAATTCCGCAAAAACTAAGGATTTCTTAGACTTGGACTTCTCGAACTCCAAGTCGAACTCTTGCAGGATAACAATCCATTTAGAGTACTTGCCCCCTAGCAGTTGTTTTGTCAAAATATAAATCATAGGGTTGCAATCCGAAATAACTGTAGTTTTGCGGAGAAGAATGTAGTGACGGAAACGCTGGACAGCTTGAACGGCTGCCAGGGCCAATTTCTCCACATGCGAATATTTTAGCTCAGTTGGATTCAAGGTCCTACTAAGATAATATATCACATGCTCCGCTCCGAATTCATCTTCTTGAACTAACACCATTCCAATGGTGGAATGCGAAGCTGCGAGGTATAAGAAGTAGTCTTGGTTGTAGTTGGGAGGATGCAATAACGGTGCATGGGTCAACGCGTGTTTAAGTGCATCAAAAGATTGTTGGGCAATCTCGTCCCAAAAGAATTGTGCGTTCTGTTTCAACAACCGTGTAAAACCTTTAGTGACCTCGGCGTAGTTTGGGATGAATCGGCGTAAAAAGTTCGCTTTCCCTTGCAAACTTTGGAGTTGGCGCAAACTCGAAGGAGGAGGCAATTTGATGATAGCCTCGACTTTCGAGGGATCGACGCGAATGCCGGCTTTTGAAACAACAAATCCCAGCAATCGACCTGTTTCTATACAGAAAACACACTTGTGGGGATTCAACCGAATTCGATAATGCCTACACCTCATAAAGATTGCTCGTAGGTGGACAAGGTGATCAGCTCGATGTAAAGAATGAGCAGGCAAATCATCGAGATAGGGTTGCACAATGTGCTTGATGTCATGAAATGCATAAGACATCGCCCGTTGAAAAGTGGCCCCGGCATTCTTAAGCCCAAAAGGTAACTTGCAATAAGCAAATGTCCCCCATGGACAAATGAATGCCGTTTTTGGTTGGTCGGCAGGTAGAATATTGATTTGATTATAGCCCGAAAAACCATCCATGAAGGAAAACATTTCACTTCCGGCACAATCATCAATAATTTGATCGATATAAGGCGTAGGATAGTTGTCTTTTGGACAAGCTCGATTTATATCCCTATAGTCGATACAGATTCTTATTGTTCCTTGTTTCTTGTTGACCGGAACAATATTCGATACCCAATCCGTTAACGGGATCGGATAAATGAAACCTGCTTTCAACAGCTTTTCGACTTCTGCTTTAATCGCAGCCGCTTTTCGAGGGTGAATTTGACGCAACCGTTGCCGGACGGGTTTAGCATCCGGGTAGGTCTTTATTTCATGAACAACAATGGCAGGATCAATTCCCGGCATTTCCTCGTAAGACCAGGCAAACACGTCGCGGAATTCTTGGAATAGGGCCTTGTAAGTTTGGATTTCTTCTTCAGTACATGCGGCACCTATATGAATGTTTTCCTCGATTCCGGGCTTCACTGAAATATCAATGGGAATAGTACGAGAAATATTCCCTAAATTCAACTCTGAATCAGAATGTTTCGTTGGATCCTGAGCGTCTTTGACATATTCAGCGGTAAAGATAGATGAAAAATCATTTTCAAATGCATCATCCTTAGGTAAAAACGAAGATCTGTGATGGAGATCTTCCCATGGTAGATCGTCTACACTTAGGATTTCGCGAAGTTGTTCGTCAGATGACACGACTTCGGGAAACGTTATCCGTTCTAAGGGTGAGGTGAAAAGTGACTCTTCACTGACCACATTCATTTGGTCGACTTCGGTTGAATGAAAGTCAGTAAAAGACATGAGAGCTTCATAAGCAATTTCATATGGACTCAAAGGCATAACATCACCGAGTGAGTCTATCTCAGAGTCAGATGGGACGAACCAAGGATCATCATAAATAATGTTTTC
Organism: Pinus tabuliformis; assembly: GCA_031772625.1. Classification (NCBI taxonomy): domain Eukaryota; kingdom Viridiplantae; phylum Streptophyta; class Pinopsida; order Pinales; family Pinaceae; genus Pinus; species Pinus tabuliformis. The sequence continues at coordinate 449,216,349 of CM062811.1, forward strand.
TGATGTAATCATATGAATGGTTGCAAACGAAGGATCTGCGCTGAGTGGAGGGAGAGGAAAAGTTCCCAGTAAACCGGAATCCTTAACTAAACCTACACCAACGTCCCTATAAGGGATTGTCGTTTTACCAACATGCTGGATACTCTCTGAAGAGGCTGGGTCGGATGAAAAGTATGTCAGCTGATCAATAGTCACGATCTTACCGTTATGTGGAAACTTAATTACTCTGAAGACCGATGAAACGACCGCTGTCATAGCATATGACCAACTTCGACCCAAAAGAAGGTTGTAGTCTAGAGGGGCATCAACCACTTCCACATCCAGACTAACGGTTTTACCTTCAACCCCTATAGGCAATTCTTGTAGAATACCAAACGGACGGAACCCACGGCCATCAAAGGCCTTAAGGATGGTGGGGGATTGGTTCAACGAAGGAGAACCAAGCGATCTCCAACATTGAATCGACATAATACACGTAGAAGCTCCCTCATCAATCACAGTCCGATGAATAGGCCTGTTTTTGACTATCACTGGAATTTGGAAAGCCATTTGATGGGGGAGACGTGGTGTACTATTTTCTAGATCAAAGATCATTAGGTTCGGGTCCTGAACATCGACAGCTCCGATAGCCGACAAAAGCAATTTCCGTTGTGCTGGGCATGATTGCAGCACTTCGAGTGCCGACATTGCTGAAGGTGAAACAGCTAAGTCCTCAACAATGTTGTAATTCTGGGCTGCTCTCGCATGTGGATTGAAAGCAGACCTTCGAAGTACACCCTTGGCGGGCGGCTTAATCACTAAGTCTGGGTTAGGTTTTTCGATCTGTAGTGGATCGGAACCAGGAGCTGAGGTTGATGGGTTAGAGTGAGAAGATTCTGCTTCCTTGCCATCAACAGGAGCCTTACTACCATAATCTTGCGATCGAGTCGCAATCCTCACATGAGACATCATCAAAATGGGTTCTTCACTGGCATTCGAAGAAGAACCTATCATCTTATTCTCCTGCTCTGGAAATGGATTCTTTAACACAGCAGGAGTGGGAGAACCTTTGACTATTTTTACAACCTCGGCCCGATGAGGGCAATCTCTCGTAAAATGATCCTCTTCACAAATAAGACAAGGATATCGAGGTTTGCGTTTTTCGTCATTGGTTTCCGACTTTTCAGTTTTCTCCTTTGGAGCCTTGTCTGCTTTAGCCTTCTTCTTTCCTTTCTTCTTTCCACCGTTTTTTGATTTGGCCGTAGATGACTCTACAGCGTGAATGTCGGCGGTAAGTTCAGGAGGAGAAGACTCTCCTGTCGGAGAATCAGGCAAAGTGATAATTGGAGTATTGGAGGCCTTGGAAGACTTCTTCTTACTCTTCGTAGTCACGATACCAATCATACCATCAGCGGCATGAGATCCCGAAGGAGCAGCAGCGATTTGATTCGACTTTGGAAGATCCGGAATCTTCTCGTGTAACGTACCCGACTGAGTGTAAACTAAGTCAAGGTATTGTGCCTGAGCAATGACTTGCTCCTCAGTAACTACTCCGGCCTTAGCGACATCTTCAGTAATCTTCGGTAATAATGATTTGACAAACCATTCAGCTAAGATTTGGTCCGGGATAAAAACTTTCACTAATCTCCTTCGACGTCTCCACTCATGAATGTGATCAGAAATATACGTGGACGTCGATTGTTTTAGTGAAGTTAATAACTCCGTGCCGTTATCGTATCTGACCGGCAACTGAAAGTGAGTTAAGAACGAGGTAGCTAACTGGCTAAAGTTGTAAAAAGAGGCCCGTGGTAACTCAATGTACCACTTGGCCGCGAGACCAATGAGTGTACGCTGGAAAAGACGTAAGCGGATGGAATCATCTGAGATAGAATTCGAAGCACACCAGAGGTGGTAAGTCATCACATGATTGGACGGATCCTCTCCAGACTTACCTTCGAACTTGGGTATATCACTGGGCAACTTATTTGGCATTGGCGGCCAGAACTGAAGATATTGAATTGGATCGTTCGTTAGGCGCGTCAAGTCGGGTAAATCTAAAGTTGCAATAAACGGTAACTGCCGGTTAGGATCTCTAAAACTCTGGGTCACAATACCAGCCCCAGGAGGAGGATATCCAGGATAACTAGGAACAGGAGTCGCATTTGGGATATTATATCCTCCTGGAAAACCAGGATTAACCGGACCGTACTGGGGTTGTTGAGGTTGTTGATAAGTGTACCCAGGATACGGTTGATACTGGTAAACCGGTTGTTGGACAGCTTGCCCAGGTTGGTACTGTCCCTGGTACGGAGGTTGAACAAATTGAGGTTGAGTAGTCACAACCGTACTTATACCAGGTTGACCTACAGGCATCTGGACCGTGGTTTGAATCGTAGATCCAGACAACGGTAAAGATGTCTGAGGTGTGGTAACAGGGACAGTAGAAACTGGAGCCGTCGATACTCCAGAAGTAAGTATGGTAGATGTAGCGATAGTTGCAGCAGCCGTTTGAGATGGAGTACTAGGTGCAATTGACGGCTGAGTAACTACCGAAGCTACAGAAGTTTGAACATTTGGCTGGACAGGTTGCGGTTGCTGGGTTGGACCAGAAACTACGGGTTGTCCAGCTTGAGGAAGCATCTGTACACTTGGCTGCAACACCTGTTGACCCTGTGAGGGATCCCACACTAACATTCCAGGGTACTGACCCGTAACAGGTTGAGGGTACTGAGATCCATAACCAGATTGAGGGTAGGATTGATAATTGTAAGGTGCAGTTCCCATACTTGGAACATATGACTGACCTTGAGGCGGTTGATAACCTTGACTTGAGTATTGACCTTGAGGTTGATAACCTTGAGGTAAATACTGATACTGGGGTTGACCTTGACCTTGAGGTTGGTACCCTTGAGGTTGATAACTTTGGGGTTGATACCCTTGAGGTTGCCATCCTTGAGGTTGCCATCCTTGAGGTTGATATTGATACTGAGGTTGACCTTGGGGTACATATTGAGGCTGAGGTTGACCTTGAGGTAAGTATTGCACCATAGGTACATACTGACTTTGAGGTTGCCCCCCAGACACAATTTGTGTACCTTGAGGTTGCCCCCCAGGCGGTAATTGGCCACCTTGAGGTTGGGAAACGGGAACTGAACCTGACATCATGTAAATGTCTCCTACACCCAATGGTATATTACCACTGTTTCCAGCAAATAACCCATGATCAATGGGTTGAGGAGATGCCCCCGCAAAGGTACCAGAAAGTGACTGATACCCAGTGGGAACAGAAGGACCGCCGTGTAAAAAAGATTCAGGACTTTGTGTAAACACGGACGACTGACCAGACATATTTACAGGAGTATGAATACCTCCAGGTGGAAAAGGAGTACGAGGTGTGGAAAAACCGACTGAGTTGTCTAAAAAATTGGTTAACGCAAGGTACCAAGAAGTACTTCTAGGAGGACTGTAAAAGATGGATTCACGCTCCCTTAGATCAATAGTTAGTTGACCTTCAAGGTGAGAGACACCTATATCTTCTTCTGGAGCAAGTTCTTCTATAGCAATCAAACCAGAAGGTAGATTTTCGGTGATAATTCTTTCTATTCTCGGTGAATCAGGGACACTAGAAGTTGGAGTAACAGGTTCGGAAATTTCAGGTTCTTCGCCTGTTTCACTGGCAGATGAAAAACTACCAGCAAGCTCGGAAACTGTAACAGTTTCGGGATTGTAACCTGTTTCTAAACTTTGGTAATCTGGATGGACTACCAAGGAAGATTCTCCTTCTTCAGGTGAACCTACTCTACTGTCACTAGGAGGAGTTACAAGGACCTTTAACCCTTCTAAATTACCCGGGTCGTCTCGAGGAGGGGATCCCCTAAGTCTACGGGATCTTCTCAACAATTCGGCCACAGAAACAACTTCAGGAGACTGGCCCCGAAGTCTACGGGACTGTCTCGGTAATTCCGCCACAATTAAAGATTTTTAACTACAACACACGAAAACAAAGTAAAAATTTCAAATCAAACCACCTAAAGTCTTCTAAAGAAGCAAACAAATTTGAAGCACACGCCTAAATAATCTAGAGCGTCAAACCACACACAAACAGTAGTCTTCCGGACCAAAAGCGCTAGTTGGTGATTAGGCCCAACCTCGCAGGATTCAGTACAGAAATGGCGGGTGGAACAGTTACCCCGGCAACCTGCTTAATGAATAGACCGGCACAAGTTCCTCCACTTTAACCGTCTCGAAGTGAAGTGAACCCCCCGGAAAATCCAAGTGAGTATAACCGACGTCTGCTCCAGGTACAGTGGGACCTTCCCTCCACCGTCACCTCGGTAGAACCCTAAAGATTATGGTCACTAAAGTTACCAATCACAACAATTACACCTGGGGGAACAGTCTAAACTCCGACAGCACGCAAGGGCAGAGTAACAAGCTCCAATCCCCTTACCGGCTCCTTGACAACAATCCAAGGTTTACCGATAAGTGACCCCTGGCTCCTCGACAATGGTTAATCCGAGGTTTACCGTTTGTAATACGTACTGTCTGGCGTCGTTCCCAACGAGGGAGGAATGATCCCCTCACTGGTTCGGACACGAGCTCGTGCTTCTCCTTTAAGAGGAGCTTTCCCAGAGTATAACTGAAACAATTGGATTTAATCTACTCAAGATAAACTATCTGTTTGGTTTTGTAGTCTTGGAGAGTTAAGTACTCACCTACTCCAAGACCCTAGCCTAAGCTATGTTGGTGTTTCAGAGCCCTAGAAAAATAAAAATTACTAGATTGATTTTAATTTAAGCGTTACTTTTAAGGTTGTTTCTTAAGTCAAAAGGTGATGGAAGTGAAACCAGTGGTGTGTTGACTCGACTCGAAACCACTACAAAATGCACCTAGGATGATTTACCCACTACTTTACTTTTTCGATGAATTGCTTAACTAAAAAGTTGAGAGAATGCAATCTTTATAAAAGCAACTTCTTAATTGAAGACAATCAAAGAAACAATTCGTTTGTCTTTTCCAAGCATAAAAAACATGACCGCTCTTTACATGCACGAAAAAACTCTTTTTCTCTTTCAAAAACAAAAAGCTACTTGAAACAAGACTTTTAAAGAAGATGTTTTTGTATTTTTCTTTTAATAAAGCAAATAAATCTAATATAACCAAAAATCAATCTTAACAACTATTAAAATCTATGAAAATGCACTCATAAGCAAACTAAAAGGTAAATTTACTCTAAGCAATCTTAACGAGGCCAAAACCAACAATGATTATTCTAAGGTGTTTTACTTGATCACAATCAAATCAAGGACTAGCTTATTGCAGAACCAAAAACTAGTCAAAACAAAACTCTAATCTTTTTGTTCTTTTGTAAAATGGAAATCAACACTTTATAAACAAGTAATTCGAAATTTGACCCAAAACAACTTAAATGGCAAGCTGCTCACACAAGGAGACTTTACGACAGGCCCGACTTCTAAGAAGGCTGACTAACCAGAGAGATCTAAGGCTGGACAACTTTCTACCGTCAAAGTCACTACAGGACCTATTGAAAAATCAAACCCTAGGCCTAAACTTCGTTGAAATCCACTAAAACACTCAAAGCTCACAAAACAAGTCTAGGTGAAAGTTCTTGACAGGGTACTAAAGGATCTGGGTAGAAAACACTAAGAAAAATCAAAATCTAAAAGCAATTAAAGCAAAAAATGGAATTTTCCTAAATTTTACAGGAAGACGCAGGCAACCCGTTATAACAGGTGCGGGCCCGCTCTGTGCAAACGGCAACAGCGCGTCCAAAGACGCACTGTGCAGTACTCAGAGGGTGCGTCCTTCTGGAAAAGTTGAGAAAAACCAAATCTAACTAAATCTAAAGCTAAGCCACCCAAATACTAATTCTCACAGTCAAAAACCAGAAAATAAAAGTGATTTTCACAGAGCAAAGTTCACACAAAGGAAAAGACTCTCTCATTAATGGATTCCCCAGTGGAGTCGCCAATTTGTCGTGGCGGAAAAAGTCGTTTGTGCAGACACAACTGACCTCCCTAGGAGTCTAAACTCTCTAGCGACAAACAAGACAAAATGGAGTGATCTTTCTCTAAATATATCTTTTAACACATGAAAACTACAAGTGTTTAGGCTTACCTTATTCCAAAACGCAGTTGTTGTAGTCCGTCCTTGCCGATCCAGATGAGCTCCTCCTTCAAGTCAATTCCTGCAACCACAAACAATCAAACAATTACCAAGCACTTGCATTTCATATAATAAAACATATATTTAACATGTAGACCAAGGAACACATGAAATAACTCATTAACACAAGCTATTGAGAAAAATAAACCAGTTTGTATTAATAACGAAACAAAGAAACTCTTACAACCTGGCCTTGGTGTTGTGCAAGTTCCTCCCAGGGTCCATCAAGGGTTTTCCTCTACTTTGACAAAGCTCACCCACTTCCAAGTAGAATCAAGCAAAGACAATCTCTCCTCACAAGGTTCTAAATGGGAGTCCTAATTCCTGCAGCATTTACCCAAAGAAAAATGTATAGCTCCAACCTCCCCTCCCTCTGGCTCAATGTCTTTATTTATAGTGCTGTAAAGAGGTTATTCAGGTCCACCATCAATGGGATAATCCCCCTCTTTGGGTGGGATAGCTCCCTTATTGATGGGATAAGTTCCCCTTAATAGAGATACATGAACCAACTGGAGGCGCATCCAATTCATCAAACCGACCTCTAGAAATTTCTAGAAGTAACCACAAGTAACTTTTTTAAGATGAAACTCGCGCATTTTGCCTTTTACAGAAGGACGCACCTGTCCCTTAACATACAGAGCGTCCAAGGACGCACCTTTTGTGAACATGGTCAGCGTCCCCGCAGGTAAGGCTAGAGAGAACCTGCGACCCCAGAGATAAACATATTTTTGACAAGACTTTCTCTCTTCTTTGAGTTTGAGATGGATAGCAGAGGCATAAGACTTGCCTAAGAGGGTAGCATGACTGTTGATTTGAGCCATACTAACTGTAAGTGGTCATGGTGACATTTTTTAGTGTAACACCTACTCTAGTCGGTTATTATTTGGGTTAAACCCTTGTCAGCTCAGTCAAGTAGAGTAAGGTGAGGGGGAAAACCTTAAGAAGTATGTCAGAGGTATATACAAAATACTTCTCTGAAGGAACAACCTCTTCTGCCCTCAATAAGACGGGATCCCTCTTCCACCTCTGAAATAAATAAGTGCTATGCACAGTTCTTAAAAAAATGAAAAATGAAAAAATGAAAATGTGAAAAAATGAAAAATGAATAAGGTGAAAGAAAAGAAAGGCTTCCTATGTAGAGAGGTGATGCAAGTAACTCCACCGGGGTACTAACCAGGCTCGTTGGCAGCGAAGCGATGCTTGTGTTCCTGCGTGACTCCGGCGGGGTATTGTCCAGGCCTTCTGGCAGTGGAGCAACACTAGAGATGAATATTAAACTATGACTATCATATTGCTTGTGTACCAATATAGCCCTCATCCCTAATCGAAAAAACTATGTTGACTTGGCTTGGAATGTGTGATGGACGACCAAGAGCATGGCATGTGCTACATCTTTTAATCAAGCTAGTGTGGAAACCAAGATGATCTGAGAATTGAAAAATACTTCTAGAGGAGTTAGACTTGATTTTCATGAAATGAGGTCCATTCATAGAGATGGATTTCTACCAGTGTGTTGCCAAGTGTTGTAGCGGCTACAACTGCCCTCCAAAATTTTTCCTTAGCTTCATTTGGAGCCTCCTTACCAACCATCTTTAGCAGCATGTCTTGCACTGTCCAAATACATAGGCTTCAACTGAGTTTCAGTGGGTTACCAGCCTGTGTTGGTCAACTTGTTTGCCTCCCAGCTGCAGGCTAACATTCCAGACTTAGTCAATTTTCTGGTTGAGATGCTCACCTAGAAAATTGCACAATTCTGGAGGGGAACCAGCCTTCCCTCCAGAAATTGCGTAATCCAGCTGGGCTCTAGAAATGCACAATCCAGCCAAGCAACCTTCCTTTTGAAAAATGCACAATTTAGCCCAACACAAGGATTTAGCTCAAAAAATGTGCAATTTTGATTGATAGCCAGGGCTTCAGTCTAGAAATTGCGTAATGAATGAGGGACAAGCAGTCTTGCTCAACCTAGAAATTGCATAATTTTCATTCCCGGGCTTGTAGACTATTGCATATGCTCCCAAGTTGATTGGTCCCCTCCAGGAATGAGAAATATTGAGTTGCATGCATGGGCTGATTTTTCCAAAAAAGAAAAAAAGAAAAAAGAAGAAGAAGCAAAAAGCATCCGTAGATTTTAGGGATCCATTTTTAGCAGTTGGAGGTTACATGCAAAAGTTGTTTTAAAAACCTCCTGCCAAGTGTCGCTTTTTCCTAGATTTGTGGCATGCACGTCATATGCCTCATCCTTAACAAAACTTATTTATTCGACGCTACAGATCTTATTCCTCACATCAATCTTGGAGCTCTGGCATCCCACATCACATCTAGGAGCATTCAACACATTCAACTCAACTTTTTTCGGGTAAGTCCGCTCTTCATGTCTTTTGCTACTTTTTTGTCGCTATTTATATTTCACTTTGTGTGAGTGCTAATTTCTTGGTTTTGTGAAACACTTGTTGTCTTTTTGATGCATGTTAGCTTGTAGAAGCATTGTTTCAAGTTTTTCATTGCATCTCACTGCTGTCACATGCATGACATTGTTTCTGCACTTATGGTCGCCGTTGCGGCGACCCACTTCACATACATGCTTGTTTTCCCATTTTTTGAATCTTGAACTCACTATTTTCATGCATTATCATTCACTCTTTTTTGCATTCAACTTCACCATTCATTCAAAACTTTTCATGTTTCAGTCGCCCGTCGGTGAGTCTGGGCTGCCTTGGCCCAGACCTTGCCTTGCCCAATTAGCAATGCACATTTCTAAGAGTGAAGGCTTTGCATTCTTTCCAGAAAATGCACAAATCTAGCCCAAAAATAACCTCAAGGCTTGCTTTGCACAATTCTTAGAGGCAGTGCCCTACTAGCCCCAAAAATTGCGCAATTCAGTTTGCTGGGTTTGCATGTCCTTGCCGACTAAAATTGCGCATTGAACAATTTTAGTCCTCAGCAGGCCAGGCTGGACTGTGCATTGCCCAATTCCAACAGTCAGTAAACCTCCTAATAGCCTGGACTATGCCTTGCATAGTTTTGGCAGTCAGTCTCCCAGCCTCCCGTTAAAATTGCGTAATCTTCCCAGTCAGTCACCCAGGTATGTTGCATGTCAGTCCTCAAAGTTGTTTTGGTTTTCAACTGACATATATCTTGCCATGAGTGTTGCTACATCTCTAGGTATCATAAGGATCCGTCTTTCAACAATTCAAGTACAATGGCCTCCAAGAAAGCAGCGTCAAAGGACACCGTTGAGAGTGCAACTCGAGATGCATTTGAACAAGTGTCTATGAGCTTGCCTATATATGAAGACACCAAGCTGTTCATAGAAAAAACCATCAATGATACATTCTAGTGCACATTTGAGGAAAATTTGGAAGACTGCAGGGCCTATGTCAAAGCTCACAAGTTTGGATTTTATCGGATTGCATGCAGGTATCCTGCATTTCCATGTGCTGACATGATCCACTGGATTGTCTCGCATACTGATCCCGAGACAATGGTGTTGAGTAGTGCTAGTGGAAGAAAACTTTGTACCTTCAAGGCAAAGGAATTTCAAGAGATGTATCACTTGCCACAACCACTGACCACAATGGAGAAACCCTTCAGTAGACCCAACAACAGTGCAAACTCAAGAGATATCTTGAAGAGCTCAGTGAAAGAGCCAACCAAGTTCAGGACAATGCCCAACCAGGTTTACAAGACGAAGATATTGAGGAAGGAATATCAGTAGTTGGTCATCTTTGCATGCTGCTTATATGGCCAAGAGAGCACAAAAACATTCCCGAAGACTTGGCTGATTATGTTTGACCAATTGGCCAGTGAAGGAAGACCTTGCAATTGGTTCGACATGTTGACTCTCAGGTTGAAGGAACATGTGATAGAAGCCTTTCATCCACACAAGTGTTAGCAAGCGAAGATATACATATTCGCTTACATAATGGATGTAGTCTACGCCTGTTAGTAGTTCCCAGGCTTGGGTTGGGCATGGACACCTTCGAAAACCTCTGTGCACAGTTATTGTAGACTGTTATTCAAATGCAGCTTCCGTGGAGTTATCATATATTTGTCAGACCACTTTGTCACCTTGGTGTACAAAATAATATTTGAGTAGGATCCACCTTGCATATCGTAGGCAGTGATGGATGCATTGATCGACATAGTAGATTGGTATGCCTCATCCCTTGGCACCTTTATACAGATGTACACCATGGATAAGGCTCCTCATGTTCTACCAAAGCTTTCCATGGACAAGCTCGTCATGCAAGAAGTGTCATATCACATCTCGACAGGGTTGTCAGTGAGACTGCATAGGAAGAAGAAGGCACCTTGGCCTACTCTTCCTTTGCAGATCGGGTTGTATGAGATACAAAATCTCAAGCATGCTGAGGCCGAGACAGAGGAATTCAAAAGATTTACCTTTGGCACTAGAAGTTTCAATCTGTATGACCCACATTTCTTAGTGAAGGACCACTGTACAAGAGTGCAACATCCTTGGATCCATGAGGCATGTCATTGGCCTGAGGAAGACCCATGGAGATACTACTATCACTTCTCTAGGCTCAATGAACTGGTCAGCATAACTGTAAAATGGTTAGAAAAGCAAAGGGAAGCATGATCTTAGAGTGCAACATCATCAACAATAGCAGAGGGTAGTAGACCTGCGCGTGAAAAAGGCAAGAGAAAGGTTATTGACAACGGAAAGGCAGAGAAAAGTTGCAAGTTCAAAGTAGATACACTTGTGTTGAAAGCATCTTTGGAGATTGAGGCTAAGAGGTGACAACATGACAAGAGGATCTCACAAAGGTAAAAAGAGAAGCAGAAGATGGAGGAAACCGAAAAGGAGTTCTAAGAGTTGAAGCAACAACTTAGGGAAGAACAGGAGCTACGCAAAAGAGAGAAGGAAGCACATCAGGAACAGGTACAATAGGAGGTACAACATGCAAAGATTGATGAAACTACTCCCATACAAGTTATAGAATCATCTGAGTAGCTGGCATAGAGATGACAGTGTGAGCAGTCATTGGAGCAAGACTTATCTCAAGAGATCAAACATATGCTAGAGCAGATGGACACGGACATGGTTCAACCAGAGTCAAATCAAGATATTGACCTCATGCCTAAGAACCAAGAGGTCACCCCACTAGCTTCACTAGATCTAGAAGCAGAGCAAGTCCCAAGAGATCAAGGACACATGAAGATCCTTAAAGACAACCTGAAAGTAGATATGCACAACATATCTTTCGACAAGTCACAACTCAGAGTTGTGTAGTCGCACAGAGTGCCCACTCTGGATGTTCACATATCTCCTACGTAGTTTGAATAACGAGTGATTGTATCCCATGTGCGCAAGCATCCAACAACATTAGATGAAGCTAACAGATCATACGCCGAAGCCACCAACTCGAGTGTTAGATTCTTGATAGCTGAGAATGAGTGCATCACTAAGGAGTTACAAGCAGCCAAGAAGGGAGGAGAACAGGTTATAGTATCCACCAAAGCAGAGTTGAGGAAGGTGATACTGAACGAAGTATCGTCTCTCGAGATAGTCATGTAGACGTTGTATTCTAGATTCGTCACCGTGCATAAGTCAGTTGTCCATCTCAACAGTTGGTAGCAATTCTGTGCTAGGAGAACACACATCTTGTCAAATTTTCACACTACTATCGACTGCATGCAAACATGGACAATGAGGTACAAGGGAGCCCCATTGCACTTGCCAAAGATGATGAAGCTGAAGGCGGTAGAGTTGAATGCATGCATTCAAAGTCATATCCGGAACTATCAAGAACTCCTACAACTCATCACCAGTTTGCAGCCTTCACATGCATGGGTGTTTAGAAACATGGATGTCATTATGAACAAGCATGCGATCCCATCCATCGAGACACTCATCGAGGCAAAGCCAAAGAATCAAGTCTGACTGGAGATGGACATGTACTTTGATGATTTGATGCGTGTAGCTACCAACACAGAATTGGAGATTAGAGCAGACACTATGCATCAATATGTTGCTGGTCTGACTGTACTCAAGAGTATGATGCACATGTTATCAGATGAGTTGGATAGAGGTGCCAAATCAGTGTACCCATATGCAACGTAGGAAAGAGTTTTATTTCAGTAAAATGTCACCATTGAGCATGAAGACACCATAATGGACTACCAAGCTTGGCATCAGTTCGCCACCGTCGATCATCACGAGGATGTCGAAGAGTTGGTCTTCCCACAACTGTCCAAGTCTTAGTGATATCTTGCATGGATTGCTCAAGCCTATTTTGTCTCACATGGGTACATGTGCAGATTGTAATGTAACATATTGTAAAAGTGAAAGACCAAGTGTCGATAATAGAATGTAACAATCATGTAGTAGTTGAAGAGTCATGAGGGTAGGTGAAGAGTCACAAAGGGGAATGTCAAGGGTCACCCCACCCTTTGTTATTTATATAACCTCATAACTCATTGTAAAGGGTTTTGGGATCCAAGCTTCCTATAGGTGTATCTTAGATAAATATTGGAGTGTATTATAATGAGCCTTGGCTTCTCCATAGTCCATAGCTAGTATATCTCTATGGAGGAGCAAGCGTTAGTGACTGTAATGTTCTGCTGTCGAGACTAGTGGTTGGTCATGATTGTATGTATGATTGGATCTTTCACTTTCTTAATATAAACTTTCTTAATATAACAAAGCCAACACGTTTCATGTATATGTTGTTATCGTAGTTCAGCTGTCTTAGTACTCTAATGATATATGTAGCTGTTATTTACGCATATACGTATGGACTTTTTTGTATATTTTTGTATGAATCTTATCGAAATGTGCTGTTGGTATAACCATCGCTTTGGATTGTTGGCTAACCTTCTTTCCAACTTGTGATGTCTTGCTGTTCATGTGTTACATTTCAAGCTGTGTGCTATCAAAGGTTTCTAAGGGGCACACTCATTCCCCCATTCCGTGTGTTAGAACCTTTCATGCACCTCCCCTAACTTGCTGTGCATGTCACACCCTTACTACCAACAAGGACAATTTACTCACCTCTGTGCGCAACCGCAGTCAAGGTGATACCATACTATCCACAACTAGGGCTCCTACACCAAATGGTCTGAGGTCTAGTTGGGGTTTCTTACCGGGGCGATCCACTAACATGTTGGTGGGTCCAACATCGTCAACATCACTGTAACCCAAAAACACTAAAATAAATGCGAGCCTCAGACCCTATAATTTCAGACCTTTGCGAACTTCTTTTTATTGTCCCAACCTCATACCTATGCAAAATAATCAATGAATAAGAGAAGAAGATGATTATTGGTAATGTACAAATGAGCTTGAGGTTAATTGTATTTATAGGCTTCCAAGGGTGACCAATTTACCATTAGGGCCGACCTGTCAAAATGTGCATATATGGGATTTTCTTCATAAGTACACTTTCCCTTGTCCAAATTTGATGATCTTTAGGTCGATTTTTGTCCTCTCGAAAAGATTGATTCAATTAAATCATCATGTCCATCAAATAAGCTATACAAAGTGGAATTTTATTGTAGTTTCATAATTTAACATTCTCTTATGGTGATAGATTGGGTGAAGGGAGTAAATAGTTTGGGGATATTTTTTCTAGGAACCATTTTTTAGGCGATCCAAAATTTTAAAGATTAATTTAATAATACTTTTTTTCCATCATGTATTCAAGGACATGAATGAGTTGATAGATAAGCTATCTAAGGATGGTGTAACGTGACCAACCCCCTATTTCCTTATTAGGGTTGTGGAACATAACTAGAACTAACCTTCAAGGTATATTATGAATATGGGATTATACAATAATCCTCTTTATTCCATCACCTCAAATCATAATTTTGGTACCTTTGTCATATTTTTCTCATTAAGATCTTTTCAATGATATAAATTTTTATCTCATTCTGAGCTATGGGCACAAAGTTATTCATACATGCCCCATATTGGTAGTTTCCATTGAATGTACTTTATCTAGTGCCTCAAGGGTTTTGGTATGCGATGTGTTGATATAGCCAATATAGCTATTCCCTCTAATATGCAAATATGAAATATACTCCAATACACTGATATGTCATATCCTTCGACATTATGGTATAATTGATAGGCCAATATTGCTAAGATATTGATATAGCTGACACCTCCCACATGAAATACCAGGATTTTGGGGCTTTAGTGAATCTCGTCCTATAACAAAAAAACTCAACGATTCCCGATAGGTTGATGGGCCAGTGGCCAAATCATTATCCCATCTCATTTCTTTGACATTCAATCAAAATTTGACATGTGGTACATGTTGACATGTCCTATACCACATGGCATTGTTGACATGTGCCATGTATCAATCACTCTTCCTAGGTGGCATTCCAAAAACGTTGGATTAGTGTGACACATTTCATATACATGGGACTTCCATGTCATTGATTTTGATGTCATGCTAACATCATCCCTCTAAACTCTCGGGCTCCAATACTCTGGTGCTATTAAATAACATGCTCGATAGACAGAGAGTATGCCAACAAGTGTTGGTTCGCCGACTAGAACATAACCATACTAGAGTTTTGTTATAAAGATCTTTTGATATAGTTGACCTCTGGTATTGTTATGCATTGACCTCCAATGGTATCCATTAATAAAGAACTATCCATCAGATGGAGTCTGTAACATCACGACAAAAATGAAGTTGCAATTTATAAAAAATCTAGTGGCCTAATATTTCGGTAAGTCAGTTATGTTCTAAATATGGGTCAGAACCCATTTATTGGCCATATGAACAGGGGCTAGGAGTTAGGTATCTAAACCCAAAATTTATTTTTAGCCCAAACTAAAGAGTTGGTCCCTTGATTTCTTTGGAAAAGCACATATATTAAGAGACTTAGACAAGCCATAACACCTAATGTACATATTTTGAGGCCCTTAGACCACTTCTACCAAACTAGGATAACCTTACATATTCTCAATAGTCAAAATAATGTACATCATGGCTATTTCAAACCTTCATCTAGCCAGAGCTTCTCCAGTTTGTTTAATAATAGACTGTGGACATTTTCCATGACTATGACTAGAAGTCCTTCAGTCCCAAACTTAATATGCCATTTCATTCATATCTGTAACATGGATTGAAGAATTATTATGGGGCATATACGAGTATTATACAACTATTTCATCCAAATCTACTATTTAACACCATTGATAGACATCAAATGAACCAGATTTCTCATTATGTAGACACACACATGAACACAGTGTATTTCAACAATGATCATTTATATCTCATTAACATGGTTTACATGATATAGATGAAGTACATGAATATACTTATATAATAAATATCCTATGTTTTCTACAAATTATGAAGGATGAGGCACATTCCACCCCACCATAAGTTCAAATGCATTGCAATATTTCTTATAGTTGGCCACCTTAGAGGTAATCTAAGAAACCATGAGGGCAGTTCTACTCCACACTATAGGGTGACATCATGAAGGTCATTATATTTTATCAAGCTAACAAATAAAATCCTTTAAGATCACATCAAGCTTAGAATTTCCACCCAATTGTTATGGGTGGTTTCTTAGCTTCTCCACCTAGTAAGCAACCTAGGGGAAACATATCCTAGGGTATCAATGGTGTAAGGATGCATGCCACTCTCTTTCATCTACCTAGAGGTCAGTATGGAGTATTTAATACTATAGATCCAGGGCTCGATATCATTCCAAATGCGGTAAAAATATAGCTTACACAAAAATAGGAGAGCCCTTCAATTAAAAAATAGTTCCTTTGTGCCTCTCTTGAGTTCTCAGGTGCTTGGCTTCCAACGCTCTTCACAGGATCTGGCCACTTCGAGCACGCATAGAAGGAAGGGAGCCCTTCACCTAATCTAGAGTCCCTCGATGCTTCTTTACGATGTTTTCATGAATAGATAGATGGTTCTCAACAACCATTGGACCATTTGGCCTTGGATAAGACTCACCCCCTTCCCTCTCTCTTAGAAATAAGGTGAAATAGAATCATGCCGGGGGTTCCATTATTGTTCTCACGAGAGAGTTCTCTCATCTCTTATTTCTCTATACCTTCCCCTGCACAAAATTTTTCACTACTCTCCTCTTCTTACTCTTGCATGCCCCCTTTGTTATCGTCTACTCTACTCCTCTTTTTCTCTTCAATACACTCTTCCTCTTGGGTATATAATGATCTATCCTTTTTTCTCTTTCATGATAAGCTTCCTAAGGTTGCTTCTTTCGATTGGATTACATGTCAATGTTGGAAATAATATTGAGAGGGGGGGGGGGGGGGGGGTGAATCAACATTTACAGTTCAATAATATTCAATTTCCCAAACAGATTTATATACGCTACTTCAGTGAAGTGAACTTGCGTGTACACTCTACTGTGACTAGAGAAACCAACGTATATCCAGAGAACTTAGGATTTAGACAATTTATCATGTGTAGATCTTTAATCGGTGCATCGCTAACTTATTATACAGTAACTATGTGCAATAAAGACATAATAAACCATCACACATAAGAAACACACATGAACACCAAGATTTAAGGCGGAAACCCAATGTAGGAGAAAAACCACCTGCTGCTGTCGTCTCTGTCTTCTTTTAATATAAAGAAATTTTGTTTCCAATCTTGTACTAGTGCAGTCTCATACTAGTACGCAGGCACCCACCTGTAGAAGGCTACAACCTTCTCTCGTTTTCCAGGTTCTACTGGAAGGGAGCTACAACCCCGTAGCTCTTGCACTAGCCAATGTGTTTACTAGTACATAGGTGCTGACCTATAGAAGGCTACGACCTTCTCTCTTCCTCCAGGGACCATGTTTCATTAATTTTAAGATTGGATGCTCTTGGTACACAAAAATACAAATGAAGGCCTCGTTTCATCAAATTTTCATACTAGACCCATCAGAAACTTTGAAACTCAAACTGCATCAACCAACAATCAGTTAATCTGAACAATCAAATCACTGTCACCAGAACACTATGTTGAACCCAAAAACCTGCATCATCATTCAGAACCAACTGTAACTTCAAAAATCCTACATCAGAATGCATATGCTACTTTACTGAAACCAATATGCATGTATACACTACTTCCTTTATCCAAACCCGCATATACCTTCAAAACTACTGAAACATAAAACTTTTTGAATCAAGTCTGTACCAACCAACAATATACTGAACATCTACTATCAATTTACAGAGCTCTAGACAGGAAGTAGCAAAGATAACCCTTCTCACTTAAACAATCAATCAATCAGACACCAAACTCCTTATGCATTTAGATTTACATTCAGATCTAAGAAGACTTCATTGACAAACAATAGTAAAACAATAGAACTAATCAGATAGATCAATCATTTCTAAAGAATAGGATTTTCTTTTGTATACACTACTTGGAAGAGTCGAACCTGCATGTATACGCGCCCTTACCGAGGCGAACCAGACTTGTATAGATCTACAAATATTAACTCACAACTTCGCTGCTATTATAGACTTCAAACATACCCAGATCATGATCTTTAAAGAATAAAACAGGTGTATTCAATTAGATCAACCAAGATCAAATCATTCAATGATAAGTCATTTCAAGTCTCATGATCCTGATCCAACATTGAATACAAGGTGCACAAACTATTTCATATCATATCACAAACATAGCCCCTGCAACATAAAATATACTTTAGATATAAGTAATCCTGAGAAGCCCTTTCACGTGCACACCTTGGCCCTTTGACCTTCTCCTCCTTATATAGTTTTTGGCTTATCTCAATACCTCTAACCAAAACCACACTTAGGACATGTGGTATTCTTGGACGGGATCAAATAGTTGTTACTCCACTTAATATTGTGGGCTAATACCATGGTATTGACCCCTGGTATTCTTTACTCTTGAATTTCCTTGATTTTCCAACTTATACGTGATTTTCCTCTTCTGAAAGTGCATTCATACGTATACACTCTTTTTGTTCTGTGAACCTGCGTGTATATGCTCATTTGACAAAGTGGACTTGCGTATGCATCTTGAACTACTTTACACCATCCTTTTTCTTCAACTTCCTCATTCTAATTGGTGGACCTTAGTTTCATCTTCTTGTTCTTCTGTACCAATGCCCTGTTACCTCTAAAATGATATGTTACACTGTGAGTTTCCTTATATCAAAAACTAAACTAAAATATGAGTGAGTTTCCATCAAGGAAAACACTTGTATCATAATGCCAATAGTCTCCCCCTTTGGGCTTGATGAAAACCATGTTGGTGTTGATTACTGCAAGCTGTAAAAACTGTTAAAGATAACAAGCAACACCAAAATACTCTCCCCCTTTGACATCAAGGGCAAAGGGAGAACCAAGATACTCTCCCCCTTTGATATACATTATGCTATCCATGCTTCCCCTGAGTACATGCAAAGTTTGCAGAGATATGTTTCAAAAGAATAACATGGCTCTATAACTCAACTAAGTGAGTATGACCTCCCTAAGGCCAAAGACTCATACATACATCAATCTCCCAACCAAGTGGGGATACATCAAATTTAACTTATCCACCCAACCAGGTGGGGATATACCAATAGTTTATACATAACTGAAATATAGGAATTATTACATCATCCTTCCAATGCATAGTGGGGATAAAAAGTTACATCATATGTCCAATAAGACTCATTCAAAAATAGGCTATGACAGAGAGAGACACATTACCCCTAGATCTTTTACATGACCTATGCATCAATTGATATGAAAATCTGAAACCAAAGCAGAAATCAGCAACCATAATTGCAACAATGCAGAATGTTTGTGAAGGCTAATGCTCCCCCTGAACATGTGCTACCTGTGCATTGTCAACAGAACATTCATCAATGCATCTTCATCGGTCAGATAAAAAAAACAACGAACAAAGCATATCGTCAAAATGTAATCATCACTATCAGACTGAGCACCCATATCAGAGTCCGACCCACTGTTTTTCTATCAAGAAAACATATACACTTCTGCAACCATAAAAACTTGCTTATATACATGATTATCCTTCATGAAACCTGCGTATATGAACCTTCCTTTGAAAAACTGGATTTAATAGCAGGGTGATGCAAAAACTACTCCCAACTTTTGTATGAGATATTCAAATGTTTCTCTTGGAAGCAGTTTGGTGAATATATCAACAACCTGTTCTTTGGAGGGAACATACTCCAATTTAACTTTTTTTTTTTTCAGGCACTTGTTCTCGTAGAAAATGGTACTTAATGGGTATGTGCTTTGTCTTGGAGTGCATGACAAGATTTTTCGAAATACTGATGGCACTTATCTTATCACATAGAATGGAGATGGGTGGAGTACATGTGATTTGAATGTCTTGCAATGTTTGCATCATCCAAAGTAGTTGTGTGTAGTAAGATGCAACAACCACATATTCTGCTTCAGTTGTAGATAAGGCAATCAAACTTTGCTTCTTGATGAACCAAGACACTAACCGTGAACCCATATAAAATGCACCTCCACTAGTTATCTTTCGATCATCAACATTTCCTACCCAATCTGCATCTGTATATGCATGAAGATTAAGATATGTATCTTTAGGATACCATAGAACAAAGTATTGAGTTCCTTGAAAATATTTGAATATTCTTTTTACTACCTGAAGATGTGATTCCTTTGGATTTGCTTGGAACCTTCCAAGTATTCCTACTGCATGCATGATATTAGGTCTGGTACATGTTAGATAAATCAAACTTCCAATCATAGATCTGTAAGTTGGTTGGTTTACTACTAATGATTCATCATTATACCTGAGACTACATCCTGTTGCCATTACAGTACATACTGGTTTAGAATCTTCCATTCCGTACTTCTTCAAGATCTATTTGAGATATTTGGTTTGTGAAAGAAAAATGCCATCTTTTGTTTGTTGTACTTGTAGACCAAGAAAATAAGTAAGTTCACCAAGTAGGGACATTTCAAATTCTCGTTGTATAACCGAAGCAAATTTCTGACTCATAGATTCCTCATTGCTACCAAAGATGATATCATCAACATAAACAACAATAATTAGCAGTTTATCATTTTCAATCTTTGTATATAAGTTGTTGTCTGCAGAACCTTTTGTGAAACCTTTTTGTTGTAGATATTTGTCAAGGTGATAATACCAAGCCCTTGGAGCCTATTTCAGACCATAAAGAGCCTTTTTGAGCTTGCATACAAGTTTTTCATCATTTCTTAGAATGAATCCTCTTGGTTGCTCAATATAAATTTCTTCTTCTAAATATCCATTAAGAAAAGCTGATTTTACATCCATTTGATATACTTTGAATTTTGGAAAACCAGAAAGAGCAAGAAACATTCTTATGGCTTCATGTCTGGCAACAGGTGCAAAAGTTTCTTCAAAATTGATACCTTCTTGTTGATCATACCCTTTACAAACAAGTCTTGCCTTGTTTCTAATAATCTCTCCATTTTAATTCAACTTATTCTTAAATATCCACTTTGTTCCTATAACATTTTTATCATGAGGTATAAGAACTAATTCCCAAGTATCATTCTTTTCAGTTTGGTCAAGTTCTTCATTCATGGCCTTAACCCAACATTCATCTTTGCTAACTTCATTTACATTCTGTGGTTTTGTGGAGGATAGTAATGCAAGATAACTTAAGGTCCCTCTAAGAGTTCTTCTTGTCTGTACTCCAGACCATTTTTCTCCTAGAATTTGAGATTCTGGATGATTGTTTTGAACATACATGGATGGAGTTTTTTCCTTGTCTGTTGTATCTTCTTCTAGTGCTTCATTGGTTTCTTCCTCTATATCATTTTGATTTGATATAGGAAAGAATTCACTATCTTCCTCATTGTCATAATCTTCTGTTGATTTCATGTGTTCCAAATTTCTGCATGCTTCATCAATTACAACATCAATGCTTCAACAATTTTCTGAAGTCTTTTATTATAACATTTATATCCTTTACTTCTGGATGAATAACCAAGAAGAATTCCTTCATTTGCTCTGGGTTCAAAATTACCAAGTTTTTCATCAGTCCTTTTGATGAAACATTTGCTTCCAAAAACTATAAATTGTTTTATAGTAGGAGGCTTACCATACCAAAGTTCATTTGGAGTTTGATCGCTATTTACTCGAACATTTTCTTTGTTGAGAATAGTCATAGTGGCAAATGCAGCTTCACCCTAGAAGGTTACAGGAGTTCCAGACTCATCAAGCATAGCTCGAGCCATTTTTTGAACTATTTTGTTCATTCTTTCCACTACGCCATTTGTTGAGGAGTTCTGGCAACTGAGAACTGCCTTTTTATTCCATGTTGTTCACAAAAATCAAAGAATTCATCTGATATGAATTCTCCCCCTCGATCAGATCTGAGACATTTGATTTTTCGATTTGATTCATTTTCAACTAAATATTTGAAGGCTTTAAACTTTTCAAATGCTTCATCTTTATGCTTTAGTAGACCTATCCAACACATTCTAGAAAAATCATCAATGAATAAAATAAAGTATTCTTCTCCATAAGGTGACTTTTTCCTTGTTGGTCCACATAAATCAGTATGGATGAGTTTAAGAGGCTTACTTGCCGATCCTTATTTTTCAATGAAATGAACTCTGGTTTGCTTACTGACTTGACATGGTTTGCATATGGTATTTTCTGGAATGCTGATATTTGGAAGATCACTGACTGCCTTGAACTTGCATGCTTTTCTTATTTGAGAAAAGCTTAGATGACCCAATCTTCCGTGCCATAACCAATTTTCATCTGTTTTACTTAGATAGCATTGTTGTTGTCTTCCTTTGAGTATGTATATATTATTTGGAGTTCTTGTACCTTTGATTACGGTCTTTCCTATATCAAGCTCACAAACCACACATCCATTTTATCGAAACACAACTTCATTTCCTTGATCACACATTTGACTAACACTCAACAAGTTATGCTTTAAACCATCTACATACACGACATTTCCAACTTTAACCTTTTCTTTCAAGAAAACATAACCTTTACCTTTAATGACTGCTGGTGTGTCATTTCCAAATGAAACATTCTTTTCCTTTTCTAAAGCATTATATGAATGAAGTTTCTCTTTATCACCTGTCACGTGTTTGGAGCATCCTCTATCGATGTAACATTGATTCTCTTGTCCTTCTGCATACAAAGCTATGCCATATCTTTCTAATTGAGATTCCTTCTTTCTCCATATCTTGGAATTTGATGATGTTTACTCCTTTTGAAGTGTTGGCCGAAATTTTCTCTTGCATTTAAATTATTCATGACCAAAGTTGTTACAAAACAAACATTATATTTCATCTTCAAGAGGAGAAAACTTATTATAGCAATTTTTCTTGAATCCTGTTACACTTCTTTGATTTTGTGCTTCTCTAGTCATGATGGTTTTTTAAGCAACACATTGAGCAACCTTATGTCCAAAGTTATGGCATGAAAAACATTGTCCATTAAAGAAGTTTTTGCGATCATAAAATCTTTTGGCATTGTTTACCTGTTGGTTGATGCTTCTATTGATGTTCATCCTTGGAGTAAATTGAGCATGATTTACCTGATGAGTACTTTTAGGCTTTTGCTAATGATTGACATACTGTTCACTGGTCTTTGCTGCATCAAGATAGCTTCTGGTGGAGGCTAACGACTTTTGAGATTGGGATGATTCTTCAGTATATCCAAGACCTGTCTTTATAAGAGGAGAATGCTGAACTTTGATGATTTCATTTAAAGTTTCTGATCCTTTAGCAAATCTAAGATTAAGATATTTTGTCTTCTCAAGTTCTTTTCTTAGACCCACAACTTCACATTCTAGTTTTTCATTGTGCTTTTCTCTTTCAGTGAGTTGATGTGTCAACGTATCTATGATCATATTCTTTTCTTCTAAACATATTTTGAGTTTTTTGATTTCTTCAAGAAAGTCTTCCTCTTCTAAGGAATCCAAAAAACCATCATTGTCATAAGCCATGAGTAGTTTATAATTTTGTTCAATTTCATCTTCATCACTATTACATAAACCATCACTATCTTCATGAGTATAGTAACTCCTATTAACAACCTGTTTTCTATTACCTTTTTGAATGGTAGCTTACCTCTGAATCTTCCAGAACCTTGTTGAAGCTTCTTGACAAAATTTACCTCATCTTCTTCTTCTGAAATGTATCCTGGTTCATTGTGCTCTACCTTTTCTTTTCCCTTTGTTGAATATTTAAAAGCAACTTCTCTCATATCTGATGGACCTCCTTTCCTCATTTCAAAGGCAGTTAGAATTCCATGGAGTTGAACCACAGTAATAGTTTGAAGATCCTATTTTTCTTCCATGGCAGATACTTTTGACTCAAATTTAGAAGATAATGATCTCAAAATTTTCTCTACTAAAGTAGCTTCCTTGATCTCTTCACCCAGATTCTTCATACAATTAACGATCTCATCTACACGTAAAAGATAACTAGCAATACTCTCATCACTATGCATTTGAAGAGTTTCATACTGAATTCTAAGAGTTTGAAGCTTAGCACGTTTTACCTGGGAGTCTCCTTCATATCTCTAAATGATTTTGTCCCATATCTCTTTGGTTGTCTTGAGCTGCATGACTTTGACAAATTCTGATTCTGACAGACTTCCCAATAAGGTATTGAATGCTTTGGCATTGGTTTCGTATAACTTCTTACTTGCTGAATCTATAGGTATTGCTACTGGAAATTGATATCCTCCTTCCACAATTTCCAAAACATCAGCTCCAAGTGATTGAAGATAGGCTCTGGTTCTTATTTTCCAATATATCAAGTTGTTCCCATTGAAGATTGGTAGTCTGATAGATCCCATGCCATTGTGATTGTTCATCTTGAAAGATATTCCTTCAAGCGATCAAGCGTCTTCTGAAGGACCTACTCTGATACCAATTGTTCGAAATAATACTAAGAGGGGAGGTGAATAAGTATTTACAGTTAACTAATATTTCATTTCCCAAACAAATTTATACATACTACTTCAGTGAAGTGAACTTGCCTGTACACACTACTATGATTAGAGAAACCAATGTATATCCATAGAACTTAGGATTTAGTCAATTTATCATGTGTAGATCTTTAATCAGTGCATCATGTTAGCACCTAAATCTGCCTTAGGCTGAAGGAAGGAAAAAATTAGGGTAACCACAAACCACGCTCAGTCTGGTAGCTAACCCTACCAGAACATGAGAGGGCTCTCTCTGAGTCATGCTCAGTGAATATATAAGCAAAAACGGTCTAATATGACTTACAATGAGATATTTACCTTAGGCTAGTAAGTAAATAGGGATTCGGGAAACAATTTTCATGAATGACCGAGCTTCTGGGATGGTATGGGACCAACGGTCAGCAAAGAACAGAGAATTCAATACAAAGGCATAGATTATTCCGTGAGGCAAGGTAGGCGGAAAATGTAACAATTTAGTTTGAGGTACCGTGGCATGGATAGATTGCATGAAAAAAGTGAAAAGGGCATAGTGACATGAATCCTTTTCAACGGAAGAATAACACTGAACATGAAATTTTCACACAGGCAGAGCAATAAAATTGAATTCTACCTAATCTCACTCAGAAAATTTCACTGGAAATGAACATGAATTGAATTATGAAACATAAAAAAATACATATGAAAACATAAGAGACACATTTGCTACAATCACAACCACAAGAATTTCATGAAACAACACCGCTGCCTTTCATTAATTCTCTGTCAAAAATAGACAGTGAAGAAACAAAATTTCTTTCCCACAGTCTCCCTGAAGTTACAAGCCAACCAACCCTTTGCAAATAACTTGCATACAATATATAGAATGTGTAAGGAAGAGATAGAATTCCCAAGGGTTGGGAGTTACTCGAATCATTACAAAATGGAGATGGAGAGCCAACCATCAGCTACAGGTGCAGCGCTACAAACATGACATTTGGCTTGGGGTGACTGTTTGCCTTCCTTCACCACTTGGATAGAAGCCAATATGGAGAAAAAACACTTTAAATGCTGCCTTTGGTGCCAAAAAACCAAAGTGTAGATGAGCGGGCCCACTTGGAGAAGTCGCGAACCGAAATTTCGTGAAACGGAAGCAAATTGGCAATTTTTCCTCTGTGCGCCGCGCCATTTTCTCTGTGCATCGTGCTACTTTGGGGCCTATTTTGGGGCACTTGCAGGTGTCCAAAATGTGTCCAAGTGGGCTTGTTGGAAAGCCTGTCCTATCTACTTTCTAACCCCATTGGAATTTTTGAATTTGGTGCTCATTTTCCCCTCCAAATATTCATTCTCCCAAGACTGCTTCCTGTGTGTCAAAAAAGTGGTAGAGAGGCCATTTTTGGGTGTTTTTTTGACCTTTAGGAGACTCAGGTCTTGTCAAAATTTCTTGCCCAGACACCAGTAGTCATGATTTTCCATGATGAATCCAAAAATGCAAGCCATTCCTCATTTGGAGCTCTAGAATTTTAGCGTCGCGCCATAGGGAGAAAAACCCTGTTTTTTGCACAAAAAATTTCAAAATTTCAAAATGTGCTCCAAATTTCTTGAAATTTGGTTTGCATTAAGTGTTATGGTGGGCCAAGGATTGCCTTGGCCAATATCCGGAGTCGATCATGCTCTTTTTTGCCTCTTTTTCCTTTTTGATGCCTTCTTTAGGTTTGCCTTCAAATTCCTTATTTGTGCCTTGCAAACCTTGTTCCGTGCCCAATCGTGGTTTTTCATGTTCCTGAGCATGTCCCTGTCCTTGTTTGCTTTCGCCAATCACTGTGTGTATCCATATCATACTCCGATGAATGTTGTGAAGCAATGACTGCTATGTATACTGTACCTAGGCTGCCCTTTGATGATGGTGTGAGGCTGGGTGCCTTTGTGATGTCTGTCACCAAGGGGAACAATGAAACATGGAGTATTAGGAAGGGAGTAATGTAATGGGAATAGGGGTTATAGGGAGAAATTTGTTTAGGGATATGGGAGGAGTTTGGGTATTTTGATAGGGTAGGGTTTGGGGTGTCATGTTGACCAAATAGTGGAGGGATAGGGGAGAGGGTTAGGTAGTAGTTTAGGGCAGGGATTTTAGGAAAAATGATAAAGGGAGGATGGGAAAAATGGTAGGTGAGGGGAAAATGATGGGTGGAATGGAACCTTGGCACTAACAACTCACTTTAGCAACCCTAGCCATTCATGTTTTTTGGTGATTTCTTATGGTTGATTTTATGCATTTGGTTGCATTTCAAACATCGGTATAAACCATCATATCATTGATAAAATTTGATGAGCAAGTGATGTTATAAAGCCTACCTTTCAATTTGATAGCATTCAAAAAAATTTGGAGTGATTTGGCACTTGTTTCGGCCCTTGGTCTGTGTGCGCCGCGCACAAAGCCCAGTGCGCCGCGCCCTGGGTATGCGCCACGCCTATGGAAAGTTTGAACTGCGGGCAGGCTCTGTGTGTGCCGTGCCCTCTGTGTGCATTCCACCCCTGAGTATATGCGCCGCGCTCCTTGGAGCTGCCTCCAACTCACTCAAACACGCACGATGCACCCTTTGCTCTCCTAATCACTTTGCAACGTTTATTTATGAACTTGATTTGCAAAATGACCTTGTTTGCTTGTGGAAACCTTGTGGAATGAAGAATTTGTAGTTTTGGAGGAAGATTTCAGTCAACTTCAGGCCTTTTAGCCCTGTGCTCCGCGCCAGTGTAAATTTACACTGGAAAATTTCTCCCAGTGCGCCGCGCTCTTTATGTGCGTCTTGCCTTTTTGCAGGAGACTTTTGAAGGCCTTCTCGGTGGTCAAATTGGGCACAGGATAGCGCTTTGGAAAGGTATTTGAGTATACTTTCTCATCCAAGTGGAATGTTTTAATTTGGAGTTAATTTGACCTGTCAAAAGTCAAATCTCCCAAGACTGGTCAAAATGTGCCAAATGAGGCTGTTTAAAGGTAGAGTGCTGTTACAATCAACTTTTGAATGCCTTCCTCAACTCCAAATTGAGCTCATGATAGCTCATTGGAAAGATATTTGTGTCTAATTATCATTTTACTCATTAAGAAAGTCATTTGGACAACTTAACTAGGAGAAAATTTGATTTTCCCAAGGTCACTTCAGAGGTGCATCGATTCTCCCGAGGCAACTATATTTTTGACATTTCTCCAAAACCATGACACCTGTGTAAAAAGTGAAGGAGGTTTTTCTTCCTTGGCATGTTTTGGACAAAATGTCTCTCATTTTTCCCAAATTAATCTTTGATTTATCATAAACATCATTTGAGTGAAACCTATCCCGATGTGTGGGACAAGGGATTTGCCGAAATGAAGTGAAATGAAGGGGATAGGGGGCTTCTAAATTATTGAGAAAATTTTGGGAAGTGGGGAGGGATGTTAGAAAGTAGGGGAAAGTGGAATATCAGAAATTGAGTGTGGGGAAGGGGTCCAAAAAGGCAAAACACAGGTCCAACCTAGAAAATTTCCAGGTTGTAGCAAGAAACTAGGGTTTGTGCGAAAATGAGGAATTTGGGGGATATTAGTGATGGGAAGTATTTGATAAGGTACTTTAAGGATAGGGGAAGGTGTATGAACATCAGGATACAAGTTTTGCCAATGATTTGACCGTCCAAGAGAAATTGCCTTCAAAACCCTAGGAGAGGGAAATGACCTTACCTAGGCGCAACTGAAGCATGAACAAGGTGTAAAATGGCCCAGTGGGACTTGACATGATAATGAAAAATCTCTGAATGATGATACACTCAGTAGAATGGTGACATGGACCGTTTGGAAAACTTTGACAAGGGTAAAATCAAACCCTAGACCTAATGCCTAGTGACCAAATTTTGCTTGAAGACTTACTGAAATGACAAAATTTGACCTTGACACTTTGAGTCCACTTTGTAAGAGCATGTTTGACCACTGGAAGAAGGCTGTAAAGACTGACACTAACACATAATTAACTTATTATACAGTAACTATGTGTAGTAAATACATAATAAACCATCACACATAGGAAACACACATGAACACCAAGATTTAAGGTGGAAACCCAATGCAGGAGAAAAACCACCTGCTGTTGTTGTCTCTGTCTTCTTTTAATATAAGAAAATTTGTTTAAAATCTTGTACTAGTGCAGACTCATACCAGTACGCAAGCACCCCCCTGTAGAAGGTTACAACCTTCTCTCGTTTTCCAGCTTCTACTAGAAGGGAGATACAACCCCCTAGCTCTTGCACTAGCCGATGTGTTTACTAGTACGTAGGTGCTGACCTACTGGCGGCTATGACCTTCTCTCTTCCTCCAGGGACCACGTTTCATTAATTTTCAGACTGGATGCTCCTGGTACATTGTTTGAACATTATTTGGTTTTGATAAGTTAGTATAATAGCCAAAAACAATTTTAAAATGTTAAGTTAGGATATGGATGCAAAAGAAAGAAAAATTAAAATGTCAGGCCAATTTGATGTTTTATAGGCATCCATATCAAAACGATAGGTGTTAGCTGCCCTAAACAAATAAGGCAAAAGGAAAATAAAATGTTAGGGAATAAAAAAGAAAAGAATGGCTTCATTTCATATTGTTATAAATGCACAGGCTGCTAGTCAAAATGCGCCACAAGTCAAATATCAAATGTTATTTTCATGTGTAGAATAAAAAGTCAAAGGAGCACAAGTTTTACTTTAAAGAGTGATATATCAATTAATTTTGGTATAGTGATCCCTTATCCCTAAGTTTTAAAACCCCAAAGTTCTCCCTCCGCTCATACTTTGGTCCACCCATCTATCCCTAAGTTTTGACACCCATCTCATACATTGCAAATAATCCCTACTATATAGTAAACTAACTCCTGCTGGCCCCACCAGGTGTCCCATCACGTCATCTTAAATCTCCGCCACCTCTCACTCCATCTCCGCCATCTCCCAAGATTCGACGGCTCGCATAACATTTCGCCCCCCCTCACAATCTGAAATTTATCATCAGGGTAGGTCTAAAATAGGCGGTATATGAAACCGTTCCCGCCCCTACGTGTCAACACAATAAATTTTCAAACCCCCCTCGGGCGAAACCGCTAACTGCTCCCCCCCTCCTCTAAAAAGAAATTTCCCTCACTTTCAAAACGGATCTCCTAACCGTTGCGCTTGCTCCTGCCACTTACCTTCTGCCACATCATTTTCTCGTTAACTCCACCAATTATATCTGCTCCCTCCACAATTAAGTTGTTACTTAGTAAATGGTTTAGCCGTTAATAAAATGGACCCGCACCACCTTCAACGGAAAATCCATACTGTTATATAAACTTCCCTTTCACTTGTTAACAGGTTACTGAGTTCATTCACTGCCACTGTATTTCTTTGTTATAGGTTCGCTGGGCTAAACTCCGGCGTTTTCACTCATCAGAAACACTATCTGCTTGTTTTCAACTTATTGCCTCTGTTCTTGCCTCCAAAACCTGTCTCCTCTATGCGTATTCAAACTTCCAATCCAATTCTCCTATCCTTATCTTTGTCTAAAGATGCCTTCAAATGATAAACGACCAGAAGAACCTATCAATCCTCTGATTTATCCTCCCATTGATTTTCACCACATCCCTTTGGCTAACAGAGACCTCAAAATCCATGAAACTCTCTGTGAATTTGAGCTCTTTGAGATGTATTTTTGGCTCAAAGAAAAATATATTGACAAATTCGATGACATTCAGCTGTGGAAGTCCAATTTACCCCACTATATTTTTTGTCGTACCCACAACACCCCAGAGTTTGTTAGGAAGTGCCA
Organism: Pinus tabuliformis; assembly: GCA_031772625.1. Lineage (NCBI taxonomy): Eukaryota > Viridiplantae > Streptophyta > Pinopsida > Pinales > Pinaceae > Pinus > Pinus tabuliformis. The sequence continues at coordinate 449,246,250 of CM062811.1, forward strand.
TGTATATTATTTGCCAAGCCAAAGGGCCATAATTACCCCCACTGGAGAAATTATCTTTACCATTACTCCTCAAGCCATAAACCAGATGATGTAAGCCCCCACAGTAGATAATTCCACCCCCTTTTCCTATGAATCACTTGTTGAGTTATACCAGAAATTAGACTTTGCCAAGAGGGCCAAAACTCTTGAGTTGTTCTTGACAGAATATGCCCCATTTCCAAATAAAAATCCTCCCTATCCCTCCTCTATTTTCCTTGAGAGATCCAAACAAATCATCACAGTTGTCTCCTACCCCCTTGGCTACTACTCTGATTAGTGGGTAGATGAGGCCATCACAGGATTTATGTCCATTTTCTCTGCTGATTTCCAAGCCCTCCATTATGTTTAACTTTAGCCAATTTCTTGCAGAATCAATTCATCAACAACTTATCAAATTACCAACTGAGGAGGTATTCAAGTATTCTTCTGTATTAGTTTATATGTTCTTATAATTTCAGGGAGACAACATCAACCTTGGTTTACAAAAGTTGGATGCTAAAGGGAACCAATAGTTAGTCATCTTTTGGACTACTCCGGTGATGAAGGAACAAAAGGAATATACATATAAAAAATTTATAGTGATGTTTGTACATCCAAAAATTAGTCTCCTAAGTAGCAGAATAGAGCCAAGGATCAGTGAGGAAATTAGAGAGGTGTTGCAGCTATCAGACCAAGTTCAGACATGAGATTGGAACCTCTACCAAAAATATATATAATTGAGAATATTTGGGTGTGAGATTGCACCTTATAAGCTGCCTAAATTCCTCCCAATGAGGATTTTTTCTCTAGAGTACATAAGGCAGATGCTAAATATGGATGAGATCCATTTTGTAGCTGCCAAAAAGAAGTCACAGTTCAAAATAAAAACACAAATTGGGCCTTTCATTTGCAACACAAGAGTATTAGGAGAAGAAGCAGACAAGATACTAAAGGAAATGCAGTTCAGCCTAAGCTTTACCTGGTCATATGGTCCATTTAGGATAATTTCTAAATTAAGAGTAGAAACCAAATCTACTCCTTATTTTCACACATCTAGACCGAGATAGATAAGTACAAAAACCAGCTAGAATGGGTTGAGAATACTCTAAAAGAGGCAGAAGAGCATCTGGTATCATCCTCTATAGTACAGACTCCTACCATTCAGTAGAAAGAGAACCAGAGAAGAAGAGTCCCCTTTAGGGACTGAAATTTTCAGTGAAGGATTCAAGATTATGTATATGAAGAAATCCAAGCTTAGTTCCAAACTAAGCCTTAGTAAGGACTCAGAGCATGAGACCATTATGGGCCACTTGTTTCCTCATTAGTGGGTGATGAGACCACACTATCTCCCACTACCTCCACGGCTTCACAAGATCAGCAAGAAATACATGCCAACACACCTACTACAAGGGAGACAGAGAAAAGTATAATGGACATTTTCAAGGAGATAAAACTCGGGAATGGAGCCTTAAAGATTAACACCTACAATCAGTTCTGGAAGTAGACTTCCAGTTCTCAAAATAGGTTGCTGTCAACCTTTGATTCAGAGAAAGGGAAAATGCAAATGGCATTCCTCCAAGCACAAGTTCCCCAGCCCAAGGCAGCATCAGAGTACAAGAAGACAACATTTGAGTTTAATGTAAAAGATATACATCCCATTGACCAAATGGAGATGCATAAGAAGACTGGGGAAATGATATTTTCCATTGTCACTAACACTGCTATGAGTTTGTCTAAACTACAGGTTACATTAGAAAATGTCCAATCACAACTGAAGATGGAGAAGGTCTCTGCACTTGCGAAAGACACCATGATTAAAACTCTGGAGGACTTGGTGATCAAAGTGGGTTATGACCCTTCAAACATCAATGTTGCATAAGAGCTTATAAAGAAAAAGAATTTAGACATAACAACATTAAGGAAGCAATTAAAATTTCTACCTAGAGAAGATCCTCTGGCCAAGGATATTGAAGAAAAAAAGACACAAAAGGCAGATATGATGAAGCTAATCATGGAGCAGAGTGCATAGTTGACGAAAATGGAGACAAAAATGGAAAAGTTGATTAAAGAAAAGGACAAAACTACCAAAATGGATGTTGTCCCTTTGCAAGCACTCCCTATCACAACCATTCCTACAACCGTATCTTCTACAACAAGTACAAGGATGCTACAGATTAGTTGGAAAATGTAGTACAAAACATGTCTCTCAAGACTGAAGAGATCAAAAAGTTGCAGGATCAAGTCAAACTTCTACATGATCATCAAAAGAACACTGAAACTTTTCATGCAATAGAGCTACAAAGAGCTCACAATCAGATAGAGGCATGGAAGAAGTCAGCAGCTGAGTCTTCTATTGGCTACACACAAGGTCATGTTAAAGAAATCATCTGGAACAATATCATTGAAGAAATAGATGGAATATGGCCATGTATCCAGATAATATTTGACCAGAAGGAATTGATGGAGAAAGCCAAACAAACCATTTCTACTATCAATGCTGAATTGGCAGAAATGCCTGCTACAATTAACAACATCATAAGGTTCCTCAATTCCAAAAACACATATAATCTAGATGATCTAGGAGTAGAAGACAAAACAAAAACCATTCTGGAGGTAAAGAAAGTTCTGACAAAACAGAACTTGGTTGTACAACTGACAGAGAAGTGTCACACTCTGGAGGTAGTAGTTAACAATTTTTTCAATAGAATAAATGCATTGAACAAGAAAGGTATGCCTTCCTTATTTGTGATCAATGCAAAATTAATGACCAGGGAAGACTACACGAAGACGTGTCAGGACATTGCCAAGGATACAATTAAGTCTTCCAACATCAAAGGTTCTATGATAAGGAGAGATTTTTATGAAGCTATCAACAACATAAGTTTTATCCAACACGAGATAAAACATATTTTTGCAGTAAAACCCACTTTTTCTTGGTATACTGAGGTAGATAAGATCGACTACAAGGTGACAAAGATTACTATTCTAGAAGAAGAGCGGTGGGAAAAGTTGTGTGAATTCTAGGATTGAAAAGACAGGTCAGCTTCACCAGCGTAGCACCCGAATAGTGGCCACTCAACAATTATTCTCCTCCAAAGCAGGGCCAAATGTTCATATCAGTTCACCAGATGCATTCCTTTTTATCAGATGATTTCTTTTCTGTTATTTCTAAGTTAATAATAGAATGTCGTGTCACTCAGGCATTAACTGAAATATTTTTTGTAAATTTTGTTTAAATACTTCATTCTATCGAAGTATTCAAGGTTGAACCCTTGAACAAGTTATCAAGCAGATTTGTACTAAGCTAGAGAATTTTTAAGATAATAAAATGTCGGGCATGGAATCCCCCCCAAGGCATGTTTTGGGGATCAAAGCCCAAGTTTTGACTCGATATTGTTGTAAAGACTCCACGAATTACGGGCGCGGAGCACAAAATGTATGATAGAGTCACATGCTTGTCTGCCCTAGTCTTGTAATGTAATGTCAGCCTACCCATGGTACGTGGACCATGGGATTGTATAAATAGAGTGGGGCTCTAAGTGTAAGAAAGAAAAATAAGGAAGCAAGGAGAGAGGATAGAGTTGAAGTGACTAAGTGTGTCTTGGGTCATAGAGTAGGAGAAGGCTCTACAACTGAGTGCAAAGAGGCCTAGTAGTCCGCAGTTGAGTGCACGGACCCCTGTAGCTGAGTGCGCAGGGTGGAGTCAAGTCTGTAACCAAGGAAGAAAATAATAAAGAGAATGTTTATCATAATTTTGTGCATCTGTTCTTGGGTTAATGCATGTTTGTTATAAATTACAAAAGTATTGTTTATTTACCGCGCACACTTGTATGAATGATTCATATTGCTAAGTATAACTTAACACATACAAATATGCTAAGTTAATCAACTAACAGTATAGTAAGGATTTGGGTAGTAATAGCATTTGGCCCCCGAGTAGGGCTATGCGAAGGCAACATCTTAGGCTATGAGGTACGGGAAAGTGTGCATAGCGACCTGCATGCAAGGTCGAACCGTGGACTTCTTGAACTCATCAGACATCTCCAGGGTGCAGAAACCTAGTTCTAGCACCCTCCTATACTATGGGTGAGACCTCAGGCCGCGCTCCGCTGACTATTGCCCAAAGGGCCAGTAATATCGGGATTTGTTTGGCTAAATCACCTTCGTACCTGGGTCAGGCCCTAATAAGCCAACAAATGATTCCGTTGCCAGGACCGGGATCTACATAAGAGATGTTTGATGCTGTGTCACTGTAATCCGACAAAGAAAGAAATTAAAGGGTGGCTGGATAGAAAGAGTCATGAGTTCGTGGCACAAGAAAATAGGAATCTGCGAGTATCAAAGGAACAGTGATTAGAGTGCTACTTATATACGGAAATCAATGAAATTTTCTTTGCATCCTTCCCCTCTGATTTGTATGAGTGTATCACAAAGCTAGCAGATAATCAAGGAAGGTGTAGGCTCGACAAACCTATTGTGTGGACTCCAGAGTTGGTGCGCAGACTAGAAGAATTAGGAGATAAGATCACGCGGGTTGTGGACAATTGGATCGATCGAATTATAGGATGGTTTATCACCGAGTTTGCGGTAGATATGTTAGTCAGCTACAATGAGGCAAAACGACGCTTCCTCAAAGGACCGCGAGGTAAGTACATTAAATCTTTGAAAACCTAGATTAAAATGTTACTGTGTGAAAAGCGATTTATGCGAATAAATTGATGTTTGGGGCTATGTGAAGTGGAAGGATTTACAGAAACAAAGGTAGTGAAGAATTAGAGACTAGTCCCTTGATTTCACCTCCATGAGAGAGCGAGGAAGCGCTCGTGAAAGTTTCACTGAGAAGTGCGATCAGTCTGATAAAGCAGTGAATTCCGTGCATACCACCCCCACCTACACCACCACTAGTTTCACCATCTTCACCCCCATCTTTTCCCACACCACCTTCGCCACCACCACAGTTCAATATGGTGATCGTAATAAAGTTGGCAGTATTCAAAGGAGTAGTAAAGGCTGTATGGGAAGCACAAGGAGTCACATATGATAATATAAAGAATGCAACACTGGTCAGTGCCTTGCAAGATTGTGCACTGACATGGTACATTAAGAATTCCAATGACAATCCAAACGCAAGGATCATGGATATCCAAGCTGTGCTAAATAGGGAATTTAGCAGGCCAAAATTAGAGACCCAGTCGATTATTGGATTTAAGGAAATCGCGATGCTTCTAGGCGAGACCCCCTGGGAGCTAGATTAGATACTAAAGTGTATGATTCGTGAAGCCAACATGACCTTGACAAATGGGCAACACTGCACATGGTTTGTAGCGTCGCTAATGCCACATCTAAGGAACGCGTTGTCACAATAGAAGCTATCAACTCAGGCTGAGGCTTTGGAGATCGCAATGAGACTGCACGAGACCCCAATACAAGATCCTAATTTAGGAGTCCAACAGATCCACGCGCAGTTGAAAAACTTGTGTCTAGAGATGTAGAGCCTGAAACAAGACAGGAAAACTTGCCCAGAAGTGCGTGAGGAGGTATGGTGCATAAAGTGCAAAAGCCAAGGACATGACAAGGACCATTGTCCAGTCTTCGCGAACTACCTAGCGGGAGGAGGGCCAATGCCATTGAGACCAGAGGCATAAGTAGGACTGAGCGTGGTGCCTGCATTATGGTGTGTGATTTGTCAGATAGGAGGGAACCATGCTACAGATAACTGCCATCTATTACAAAGGTATACGTAGAAGTCCCAACAGTTGTTCTATAATTTCTCCAAGTCAGTAGGCCATGATGAGCATACTTGTAGAAGTTATGAATTGATGATGGATCAAACTCCTACCTATAGGGTTCAGACCAAAACGCGAACACTCGATCAAAATGCAGGGATGGAGCGCACTGGATTTCAGGGGCACGGATGAGGTCGAGGTGGAATGGGACCACGAAGGGGTCGCAGACAACTGATCTATTACAATTGCGAAGGGTCAGGGAATTAAGCCTGCGATTGTACAAATCCGACGAGAGCATCATGTTTATATTGTACCTAGTTTGATCATGAGATGAAGGACTGCCCCACACTGATAGTGAGGTTGCGCAATAAAGGAACACTCTAGCCTCCCCCGACTCAGAACCTACAAATGATGAGGTCTAAGCCATGCGAGGAGGACCCCAATGTAAACATTGTGCTCCAAAGTGGTATCACGACAGGAGATGACAAGGGCAAGCAACCCGAAGAGAGTGCTTGGGTTCGCAAGGCTCCAGCAAAGGAACCAGAGCTTGATTTGGAGCGGATGAAGGAGACATTCATGGAAGCTAAGAAGAGCTTCATGGAGGCTTCCACTTCAGGTAGTAAAGACAAACTAGAACCAGAGATGGACCCATCAATGCTCACTACCTTTCTGGAGACATGCATTAAGTTACTATGCGATAGAAAAGTGGTGAAGGGGCTACAAGAACTCATCACTAGATGTGCGGGACTCGGAGAACTGTGCATAGTCTGGAAGCTCGGAAAGCACCCAACGCGAACAAGAAGGGAGATGAGATTGACTGCGCAAATTGGGGAATATGAAATGGATCAAGTGATTTTGGATCTAGGATCGGACGCGAACGTTCTGCCAAGGCAGACATGGGATCACATGGGCAAGCCCACATTGCAATGGTTTCCTATTCAATTGTAAATGGCGAACCAGCAAAAGATCCTACCGATGGGAAGATTGCAGGGAATAACGGTAGATGTCGAAGGTGCGAGCGTGCTTGTAGATTTTGAAGTGATTGAGATTGTTGATGACAACAATCCCTATCCCGCTACTAGGAATAGATTGGGCCACTGATATGAATGGAGTGATAAATATAAGGAAGCACAAGATGATTTTTTAGAAAAAGTCACTGCGTGTAGTGGTACCCCTAGACCCTACGGAGGGATCGCGCTACACAGAGTCGGTGCGTGACTGTGACAACATTGATGATCTGGACTGTATCTACAAGATAACCACTTGGGAGAAGGATTGGGTAAATCCAACGACGGATGGCAGGATTTTGTGGGAGTGTGAAAGCTCTTGCACATCAGATTTAGACGAGGAAATAGAACGATGGCAGAATCGGTTACACAAGGTAACCACGCTCAATTGAAAAATGATGATAAGGTCACTACGCTGTGTAGCAACAGAGGCAAGAGATCTGCCTATGTATGACGGGCTGACCATGGTAGATGATTTCTTGAACAAATTTGAAAAAGAAGTACCGGAACAACAACATTTCGATGCTCTGAAATGGGCATTGCATGCTACACCCGCAAGATGGTGGGGTACGCACCAACGAAATTTTGAGGACTGGCGGGAATATAGGAGAATGATGCGCCTATGATTTGGGAAACCTCAAATGTGGCTAACAAAAAAGTATGACAGACGGGATGACCCACATACGCACCTTGCGAAATGGACCAAGGTCTACGGGGAAGAGCCACAACTTGAGTGGGTGCATTTGTTTGTTATTAACATTCCAGAAACTAAAGGTTGTCACGAGGTTCAAGGACCATTGATCAAAGATCCTGACATCACGGTGCCGCTAAAAACAAAGCAGGTAAACATTGGGATGGAGGTTAAACCAAAATATGCAACGCTCGGTGATTATTGGGATGATGCCACAATGGATAAGGTCACTGAGTTACTCTGCGAGTACCAAGGCTTATTCCCGACCAAGATTACGGACTTAAAAGGGATAGTTTGTGACTTAGGGATGATGAATATCACCCTAAAACCCGATGTGAAGCCGGTTAAGCAAAGTCCTTATCGCTTGAATATGAAGTATAAGGAAAAGGTCCACGTAGAACTAGACAAAATTCTCATAGCCGGAATTATTGAACCGGTGGAAGAATCTGACTAGGTGAGCCCAATGGTAGTACTAGAGAAAACGCAGAAGGGCGAGATAAGAATATGTGTGAACCTCAGGAAGTTGAATGACGCCTATGTACATAAACCATTCCCGACACCATTCACAGATGAAGTATTAGAAAATGTTGGCAGACAAGAAGCATGCTCTTTCACGAACGGGTTCTCAGGGTACCACCAGATCAAAATCGCGCCAGAAGATAGGAGCAAGACAACCTTCATGATGGAATGGGGATGCTTTCAATACATCGTTATGCTGTTTGGGTTGAAGAACACGCCAGCCATCTTTTCGCGCATCGTTGTTGCCGCATTCAAAGAATACATCCACAAGTTCCTGGAGGTCTATCTGGATGACTGGACTGTCTTTGGATTGGTTAAGCACCACATAGCAAGCTTACGCTTGATGCTGGATACTTTCCAAAGACACCATATTGCTCTGAACCTTAAGAAGTGCACATTCCTCATTCCCTTTGGGAACCTGTTGGGACATATGGTCTGCAAATAGGGACTAATGGTGGACCATGCAAAAATTGCAGTGATTCTAAATTTGGAAGCACTGCGAAGTGTTAAACAACTGCGCGCTACCTTGGGACACACCGGGTACTACATGATGTTCATCAAAAGCTATGTACAAATCACTGTGCCGATGGAGAAACTATTAAAAAAGGATGTCACATTTTGCTGGAATGATGATTGCATGAAGAGCTTGGATGTCCTAAAGGGGAAATTGGCCTCCGCACCAATCCTAGTCTTCCCAAAATGGGATGTGGAGTTTCATGTCCATGTTGATGTGTCGTGTATCACACTGGGAGTAGTGCTCACACAAGAGGGCGGAGAAGGCTTGGATCACCCTATCACATTTGCAAGTCGTAGATTTTCCAAAGCTGAGAAGAACTATTCCACAACCAAGCACGAGGGGTTGGCGATGGTGTATGCGCTCCAAAAATACCGGCACTATTTGCTAGGAGGACATTTCAAAATGTATACAGACCATTCTGCACTCAGGTGCTTGGAGAATAAGCCTCTGTTGGGGGGGCGCATATGTAGGTGGCTCTTATTGTTCCAAGAATATGACTTTCAGGTCATGGTAAAACCTGAATGCCTGAACGCAGGACTAGATCACTTGTCGTGTATTGAGATAGGCGAGGAACCTACTAGTTTGGAGGAAGGATTACCTAACGCACAACTCTTTGTTGTACGCGTCGCGGATAGGCACTTCGAAGATATAATCCACTTTCTGATGATAGGGGCCGTGCTGAAGGAATACTCCGTTCAACAGAAGAAGGAATTGGTGGTGTGCGGGGCAGACTTTTCTGTCATGCACCTATATAAAATGGGAAATGATGAGATATTGCGAAGGTACGTACCTAAATTTGAACGAATTCAGATCCTCATGGAAGCACATGGGGGTGCTGCAGGAGGACACTATGTAGGACGAGCGACCTCACAAAATATTCTTCGCACAGGGTTGTGGTGGCCAACCCTTCACCAGGATTCGAAAGCACACTGTAGGGCTTGCGATATATGCCAAAGGATTGGAAAACCATTGCGGAGGGTGAGATGCCATTGAGTCCACAAATGACACTGTAGCCATTTGAGAAATGGGCAATCAACTTTGTGGGACCTATCAAACCTCAAGGAAAAACGGGTGCGTGCTACATCATCACCACGACGGAGTACCAGACACGATGGGCGGAAGCACAACCAGTAAAAGACTGCACAGCTGCTACAACTGCGAAGTTTTTTTTTGAACATGTGTTGAATCGATTTGGATGTCCAAAGATCTTAATTAGTGATGGCAGTACACATTTCTTGAATGAAACCATCAACGCTCACAGAAGAGTTCTAGATGTATCATCAGAAAAGCACACCGTATAACCCACAAGCCAATGGGACAGTAGAGGCGTTCAACAAAATACTAGAGAATGCACTAACCAAAGTGCGCAATGTGCAACGAAACAATTGGGACCTGCGCATAACTGCAGTACTATGGGCTTATATGACAACGTGCAAGAAACTGATGAGACAAACAACTTTTCAATTAGTTTATGGCGTGGAAGTTGTAATGTTGATGGAGTATATCGTACCTAGTCTGCGCATAGTAGCGTGCAAAGGAATGACGAACCGCGAAGCTCTGGAGGAAAGGCTCGTGCAATTGGAAGAACTGGAGGAGGACCAGTTCTTGGCTGGTTTTCATCAACAAGTACAAAAGCAGCGTGAAAAGGCCTGACATGATCACCATATTAAGTTGCACACATTCAAGGTAAATGACTTAGTGCTGATGTATGACAGTAAGTTTGAAAAATTTCTAGGAAAATTCAGAATGCATTGGTTGGGACCATATGTGGTTAAGGAGGTCACAGATGGAGGCACAGTCCAGTTAGTTAAACTAAATGGAAAACCCTTCCCAGGAAAAGTGAATGGCAACTGCTTGAAGCCTTACACGGGTGGGCCGACTATCTGACTAGCCGGCAGAAGCACAGTCTTCGCACTCCAAGGAGTCGAAAAAAGGCACGGGACTATAAACATATACCGGTACAGATGTATGGAAACTGTTCAGACACAAAGGTATCAGAACATTAGATGCAACAAATTCAGCAAGCAGCAACTCAGTGCGCTGCGGACCTTAGTACAGTTTGAGAACAATTGGAGGGACTCCATGCAAAGATTGCCATGCCGACAGAGTGACTCAAGGGCGAGTCACGATGTTTCTGTTGGGGGTCTGTTGGGCGTGTAATCCCCCCAAGGCATGTTTTGGGGCTCAAATCCCAAGTTTTGACTTGATATTGTTGTAAAGACTCCGCGAATTATGGGCGCGGAGCGTGAAATGTATGATAGAGTCACAGGGTTGTCCACCCTGTAAAATTTTTGAATAATAAACACTTATTCACAGAGATTATCTCGATTATACACTATTTCGGAATACATGCATAATACATAACCTCCTCTACGTTGATCATCAATTTAGCAACATCAAAAATAATGAAACATCAATCGCATGCACACATTAACACAATATGTAACCCGGGGAAAGCTTACAACTGAAAACCCCACACTATCTGTATATTAATGATTGATAACATGTAACAATACATAGTACAATACTCTCCTCAAGTATCCAGCACTATCTCCACCCGTTACACACAATACAACTCAGATCTGATCTCCAAATCTCCTCCACTGCTTGCCTACCTCCACTGCACAATACCTGCTGAGAATGAATGAATCCAAACTCGTTCCAAGTTCTAATTACCTTGGAAAATCACTCACACTAGAAATCACGTGAGCACAGGCTATATTACTGGGCATTCTCATGGGCATACTCAATACATTGCTTGTGCAAAGTCTCATGCACAACTATAGTCACAACTGATAGCAATCTCAACCTCTAACACCTGTCTCCACTGAACTGTACATGCACTGAGTTAACTGATGTATTCTTCAGTTGCATTATGAGTTAATAATTAGTGAATTAATTAATAACTAATTCACACAACTCATCACTTATTATATTGGCCATTTAGACTAAATACAACTAGTTCAACTAAGTCAAACTGAACACATTTCCATTAACTGCTCATCCAACTCCACAGAACTCAACGACATGAGTTCTAACTGATGTCCTGCATGCAATAACTCAACTGACTCATAAAGAAAGCATATTTCCTTCTGACAGCTGCATGTGCCACATCTGTAGCTCAAACTGAAGTGCTCCAAGAGGATAAGATAAAGTTTATAGTCTAAATATTATTATGAGACAATAATATTTGACTTTTCTATTTTTGACTAGCAGTCTAAAAATAGACTCTGATTACTCCTGCTGTGATCCAAAAATAGAAGTACATCTATTTTTCCCAACATGACCAATCATACATAAATAACATCTTACAACTCATAGACCATGATCCATATGTCTAAAAATAGACAGTCTAAAAATAGACTTTGCGCCATAATTTGCCTGCGGGCCCACTTGGTGAAGGCGACTCCTTTCCACTAAGCTCCATCATCTTGTTGCATTCTCAACAAGCATTTCTTATTGCATACTTTTCAACACTCCCTCTCAACAAGCAAGGCTTCCTCTCAAACCCGATCTTGTAACTCTGGAATGTTCCGCATGCAACACATCTGCCCGGTCCACTTTGCTCCAACAACACTTGGAACAAAAACACTCCCAACTGACCACTCTGTTGGGATAGGAACATACTTTGATGCTGAAGCTCTACCTGCTGCTGAAAAGTGCTCCCTCTCTGACATCTGCGCTACTACAACATCTTCATGCATCTCGCACCATTGCACACCTCTTTGTGCCACCTAGCACTGTGCAAAACACTTGTGCCTCTCGCATTGCTGTAGCCTGCATGCTATGCGCTGTCCTGGGATTCCCTACACTGTCGCTCTCTCTGCCGCTCCATCCGCATCTGTCTCTACCCAATTAGTTAGTTCCTGCTACTACACATCGGGGCTCCCGTAGCAAGGTATCATCCAAGAGGTTGGGTACCTCAAGGATCTTGCCCCTCCTCCTTGGGATGATCAATCCACATCACCCCACCTCCTACCTGGAGGTATGGCCGCATGTGATACCTCAGCCCACCTGGCTCGAAGTTTCCCCCTACTGGAGGTCTCTGAATGAGTAGATGTCTCTACTCGATCTCCTCACAGCTTCCCTTGTTGTGGCTACTCCACAACCTCCTGAAGCTGATGCACCAATCGTGGCTCCATAATTGTCTGAGACTTCTTCTGGCTCTGCATGTTGAGAGGTAATATACGCTCCCTCTCAACCACCAAGTCTACATCAGTTGCCTCACTGCTCAAGGCTTTGCATGCATCTTGAACCTCAAGAGCATACAGGTTCTTGACCCGTGAACCAATCTGCTTCACCTGTCTAGTGATGATGCGTCTAAGGAAAACCTTTCCCTTCCTGAAGACTACATCATAGAATCTGTCTTCCAGCATTGCGATCAACACCAAGTTTCTCTTCAGTCCTAGTACATACTTGACACTGATCAAGGTAAGGTGAGCTCCATGCTCCCTCTGGAAAATAACCGTGCCTACACCTGAGACACTATACTTCTCATCATTACTCATCCCTATGAGTATCTGGAGATCTTTCTCCTCCTAAGTACTGAACAAACTTTTGTCACTGGTCATGTGGAAAGAAGCTCCACTGTCAAGAAACTAACCACTTCCCACCATGGATGAAACCATGCATGCGAAGAGTGTGAAATCCAACTCAAACTGTGAAGCAAGTTCCTCACCTTCAGATCCTTCCCCGGATCCCTTCTTGGACTTCTTCTTTGGGAAATTAGTAGCATAATGGCCCAACTCATGACAACGAAAGCATCTCACGTTCGACTTGTCAACCTTCTTCCTATCATTGGAAGAACTGGATTCAGAAATAGAAACCTTCCGCTTCCCCTTCTTCGCCTTACTCACTAAGGCACAGTTCCTCATCATGCATAGATGAAGAATTGTCTATGGTGCGCCGTCTAATCTCCTCTTGCACAAGATCTGACCAAAGTCTCTCCCATCCTGGCAATTTCTCCCTTCCATTCACCGAGTCCTGGTAGCTATGCCAACTCTTAGGAAGGCCAAGGAGTGTTAGACTCACCATATCCTCATCCTCAACAGTTACCCCCACACTTCCCAGCTCATCCCGACATTGGGTGAACTTCGTGAGATACTGGGGTATACTGTCTCCATTCTCACACCTAATGTTTTTGAGTTTATCCTTGAGTGCCAACTTCCTCTGGTCACTCTTTCTTTGGAGTAATTCTGTCAACGTTTTCCACATCAAATATGGAGAAGCCATTACATGGAGGCTGGACACAATGTGATCCCTCACGCCCTTTAATAGAATCCTTCGACACTTTGCTGTCTTCTTTTGCCAATCCTCGACTTGAGCAACATCAGTAGGTTTTGGGACATCCGCATCTATGAACTCCTTCAACCCATTATCATCTAACACTGCCTCCATCCTGTCCTTCCATGCAATATAGTTCGAGCTGCCCTCAAGGGCATACTCCAATCGTAATCCGTTGAAAGACATTTCAACTTTGACACCAAGAAAACACTGCTGCAAATTCGAATTCCACCAGCTCAAAACTCAACCGCCTCTGATCTAAGATTCATGAGAACAAAGTATTTCTTGTAAAGAGATCGACTGTATGGGCATTCACCAGATATCTCACCTTCCAAAAGAAGGATGAATCCAGAAGCTACCTGGCCCGATTACAAACTCTACCTGAAGAAATAAAATGTAAACACTTTCTAAATAATAGATCTGATTATCAATCCCACTTTGATATCCTGTAGAAGTTTTTCTACAAATCAACCAGCTCTGATACCATGTAGAAATTTTGAATAATAAATACTTATTCACAGAGATTATCCCGATTATACACTATTGTGGAATACATGCATAATACATAACCTCCTCTACGTTGATCATCAATTTAGCAGCATCAAAAACAATGAAACATCAATCGCATGCACACATTAACACAGTATGTAACCCAGGGAAAGCTTACAGCTAAAAACCCCACACTATCTGTATATTAATGGTTGAGAACATGTAACAATACATAGTACAATACTCCTCTCAAGTATCCAGCACTATCTCCACCTGTTACACACAATATAGCTCAGATCTGATCTCCAAATCTTCTCCACTGCTTGCCTGCCTCCATTGTATAATACCTGCTGAGAAGAATGAATCCAAACTCGTTCCAAGTTCTATTTACCTTGGAAAATCACTCACACTGGAAATCACGTGAGCACAGGCTATATTACTGGGCATTCTCATGGGCATACTCAATACATTGCTTGTGCAAAGTCTCATGCACAACTACAGTCACAATTGATAGCAATCTCAACCTCTAACACCTGTCTCCACTGAACTGTAAATGCACTGAGTTAACTGATTTATTCTTCAGTTGAATTATGAGTTAATAATTAGTGAATTAATTAATAACTAATTCACACAACTCATCACTTAGAGTATTGGAAAATTAGACTAAATACAACTAGTTCAACTAAGTCAAACTGAACACAACTCCATTAACTGCTCATCCAACTCCACAGAACTCAACCACATGAGTTCTAACTGATTTCCTACATGCAATAGCTCAACTGACTCATAAAGAAAGTGTATTTCCTTCTGACAGCTGCATGTGCCACATCTGTAGCTCAAATTGAAGTGCTCCAAGAGGATAAGATAAAGTTTATAGTCTAAATATTATTATGAGACAATAATATTTGACTTTTCTATTTTTGACTAGCAGTCTAAAAATAGACTCTGATCACTCCTGCTGTGATCCAAAAATAGAAGTCCATCTATTTTTCCCAACATGACCAATCATCCATAAAAAACATCCTGCAACTCATAGACCATGATCCATATGTCTAAAAATAGACATAGCCTAAAAATAGACTTTGCGCTATAATTTGCCTGCGGGCCCACTTAGTGAAGGCGACTCCTTTCCACTAAGCTCCATCATCTTGTTGCATTCTCAACAAGAATTTCTTGTTGCACACTTTTCAACACGCCCTAGTCTTGTAATGTAATGTCAGCCTACCCATGGTCCGTGGACCATGGGATTGTATAAATAGAGCGAGGCTCTAAGTGTAAGAAAGATGAATAAGGAAGAAAGGAGAGAGGATAGAGTCGAAGTGACTAAGTGTGTCTTGGGTTGTAGAGTAGGAGAAGGCTCTGCAGCTGAGTGTGCAGAGGCCTAGTAGTCCGTAGCTGAGTGCGCGAACCCCTGTAGCTGAGTGTGCAGGGTGGAGTCGAGTCGGTAACCAAGGAAGAAAATAGTAATGAGAAGGTTTGTCATAATTCTGTGCATCTGTTCTTGGGTTAATGCATGTTTGTTATAAATTACAAATATATTGTTTATTTACTGCGTGCACCTGTATGAATGATTCATTTTTCTAAGTATAACTTAATACATACAAATAGGCTAAGTTAATCAACTAACAGTGGAATACTAGTAAGGAATTGGGTAATAATAGCATTCAGCCCCGAGTAGGGCTGCATAAAGGCAAAATCTCAGGATGCGAGGTACGGGAAAGTGTGCATAGCGACGTGCACGTAGGGTTGAATCACGAACCTCTTTAACTCATTAGACATCTCCAGGGTGCGGAAACCTGGTTCTAGCACCCTCCCATACTATTTCAGGTGAGACCTTAGTCCGTGCTCTGCGGACTCTTGCTGAAAGGGCCAGTAATATCGGGATTTTTTTCGCTAAATCACCTCCGAACCTGGGTCAGGCCCCCATAAGCCAACATAAAATATTCTGGATTTTCCTAATATGGTCTGTCTCTCAGTGAGCTGTATTTCATTTTGTTAATTCATTATGTCTTCTTCATATAAATCATGTCTTTTGCAGTTATCTGATTTAAAATTTAATTGAATCTCAGTTTCATTTTGGATCCTCTGTGAAGTTGTAATTTAAATAAGAGATAAACTTACAAAACTATCTATTATTTTAAATTCCTCTTTGAGAATAAATTGCACTAGATATCTATGATAGTCTGTTTATATTTTGTTGATTAAGGAAACAATGTTTTCTTTATTTCTACTTATAAATGGTTAAATACTCAGTTTGAAAATTAAATCAATTATACTTCTCCATAGTCTACTTATCCATCCCACTAAAATCAAAATAACCATGTACAGTTAAAGAACAACCTTTTATTTTATTAAGAATCTATCTAAGTTTAAAGCATTGGTTTATAAATAGTTCACTGGTCATCCAATAATTTAAAACAACAAAACATTATAGATGGTTTGGCATAACCAATTGACCTTAGGTTATCTCAAAGGACAACATCATATTGGCACCGTTGCCGGGGAGCGAAGGATTGAAAGCTAAATTTTCCTTGGGGCAACGATTCTCCCTTTCCTTTAAGGTGAATAAAGGATAAGGATATACGTCAAAATGTTTCACCTGGAGATTTTCCACTGGTTGAAGATGTCTCCTTTTAAGCACACTAGATCACGTTCTGATTTTGAGATTGTTAACCCTCTACCAGATCTAGAAAGACTTATTAGGGGAGCCTCTTCAAGGAGAAGACACAGAACCCCTTGTTATTCTTCTTCAACTTTACACCCTGAAGACATCTCATCTGTAGATCCTTTTTCATTTGTACCATCCCATCCTAATTGGACTGAACTACCTCCTAGGGCTTCTGAACTCCATTCTAGAGGAGTAGATCTTCCATCAGCCTTTTTAACACAGTCACTTGAGTCATATCAAGTCCCATCCATTCTTATCAAATCACCTTCATCTAAGGAAGAATTGGGTTTACATTTACCTGAATTCAAGCCTCAAGATTTCATTACTCCAACTCCTTATTCTATTCCATCAACCTCTACCAATCTTGAAGAGACATTTTTTGTGTATTCAAATTGTTTGTTTGATAAAAAGGAGGAATTTCCATCAGGAGTTCAGAAGTTGGTTATTTAAACCCCTTTGAAATCCTCAAAAAGGTCTCCTCCTTCTTTCTCTCCTCCACATACTAATACCCCTACTGATTCATCTTCATCTCCTTCATCTTCATGTTCATCATCTTCCTCTTCCTCATCATCATCCACTCAGTCACCCCATACTCCTCCTGCTGTTATGGATTTTCGACCCATTGTGCAAGCAAGGTATGCTGCTCTAGTTCTCCCTGCAAACTTGGGAAATTTTCTTGATGGATATCTAAAAAATCTACCAAGATTTGATGGAGAAACATGTTCCTTAGCAGAGGATCATGTATCAGCCTTCCTAGATTTTGTTGACAATATGAACATAGAGCAGGAAGATGTTTACATGAGATTATTTGTACAATATTTAAAAGGAAATGTTAGGATCTGGTTTAGGCAACTTAGAGCTGACTCTATTAGAACATGGAATGAGCTCATAACTATATTTAAGAACCAATGGGGGGTAAATAAAGATCCTATTTACTTTCTCACTGAATTCGAAGAATTAAAGAGAAACCCTGGTAAATCAGTTGTTGAATTCATCAAAAGATTTAACAAACTCTATCGTAAAATGCCTGCTAATTGTAAACCACCAGTAGAAGCTGCAAAGGTTAGATTTTCGAAAGCATTTGAAGATGACTTTGCAGTGATGTTAAGGGAAAGTGTTTCTAATACATTAGAAGACACGTAGAAAAATGCTATAGAGGTAGAAGCCAATAGGTCAGCTTCTGGAAAACTTAAAGCTAAAGAAGAAAAAGAAGAAAGAAAACTTAAAGCTAGGGTTGATGAATCATCTTCTTCCAAATCTAAACTTGAAGATTAGAAAATTGATGAAATTACATCTCTAATTAGAAACCTTTCTAATAGGATTTCTAAAATTGAAACACAACCTAGAACTGCTTAGCAAACTGCTGTCAAACTTCAAGCTCAAACTCAATTCCGAAGAACTCCTCCAATGCAGATTCTTCAGAGACCAGGTTCTGATAAAAATGTTCAACCACTTTGTAAATTGATGATCAACAGCCATAGGGCACAGGCCCTTTAATCACTGAAGGTTTCAATAATATTGATTCTTCAACGACACAAATGGCAATAGTTCCTTCATGTTCACCTCAGTCTTTTGAAAAAGAACAAGGATATGCTCAACTTTCAAAATACCTATCATTCTCTGAATTTCTGATCGTAGAATTAAATAAGAGGTATGATCTATGACCAAGATCAGGTCCTGGTAGACCTTAAAAATCTACCACTATAATTGAACCTACAATAAAATCCATTCAAACACAAAATCCAACACCTCAGACTACAGAGTCATCCACTGAAACCTTTTCAACTGATAAGACCATTTTGAGAACTTTTAATATTGAAAAGGAATTGGAAAGGGTCAAGTTTCCTATACCTTTAGCTTAACTTTCCAAAAAATATGGTTATAAAAGCCAAGTGTCTAAATGGATACAGTCCACTACTGTAGATGCTGAGGGAGATGTTATTAGTTTACAAGATGAAAAGCACTTAGTAGTGTTTGGCCCTAGTTCTGATATGATTGATGAAATTGTTCCACCATTTTATGTAACTTTAAAAGCTTATGACTTTCTTTTGTATAATTGCATGCTCAATTCTGGAGCTTCTCATAGCCTTATGCCAAAGGTAATTATGAACCAGCTTCAGTTACAAGTAACCCATTCTTATCATGACCTTTACACCTTTGATTCAAAGAAAGTACCATGCCTAGGATTGATCAAAGACCTAGTTGCGACCTTAGCTCAAATACCTGTCAAGAGTATAGTTTTAGACATAGTTTTCACTGATATTCCTACCAAGTTTGGCATGCTTCTATCTAGATCATGTTGTGCTAAACTTGGAGGATCACTTCATATGGACATGTCTTTTGCTACTATTCCAGTCTATGGAGGTGAACATTTAAGGTTATATAGGGAAGTCAGATTCCTTCATACTGTTTGTAGGTCTGATCAAGCAAAAAACCACCCTATCTATGCAGTAGATCAGGATTTTGGTTTCTTTCAGTTGTCCTAACAAAATTCATCAAACACTCAACTTGACATTGAAAATATTGTTTCCAAACCTAAAATTGTATAATCAGATATCTAGAAACTTTATTTTGATGGCTCTTGCTCAAAAGAAGGAGTAGGAGTAGGAGTTGTTTTAATTTAACCAAATAAAGAGAACATAACCTAGTCATGTAAACTTGAATTTGAGGTCACCAATAATATGGCTGAGTATGAGGCTTTTCTCCTTGGTCTTGAGCTAGTTAGGAGTTTAAACGTTCAAAACTTGAGTGTCTTTTCCGATTCTGAGCTTATAGTGAACCCAGTTAGAAATTTGTGTCAAACGAAATACCCAAGGCTTATGTCCTATAAAAATGAAGCTTGGGACACAATTGAAAATTTCTTCCAAGGATTTAACATAACTATTATTCCCAGAGATGAAAATATGCATGCTGACTCACTAGCTGTCTCAGCAAGATCTTTTAAAATCCCTGAGCCAATATTGTTAGAATACCAAATTCAAGTCAAGTATAGACCATCAATTCCTGATACCTTAAACACTGGTAGATTGTTGAAGATGATGAACAATTAAAATCTCTCCTTCAAGTCAATGATGAATTCTCAAATATGCAAATTGAAGAAGAAACGATGTTCAAGAATCAAATCACCTAAATCCAGAAACTTCATTTAGTCCTAAAATTCTTGATCATGATATTATCCAATTATCTAATAATTCTATTCCTAAAGGATTAATACCGTTGGAAAAACTATTTGATAATAATGATGTCTCTAAAAATCCCTTGTTTAAATCACCTGAAGAAGAAATAGAAGAATGCAATATTGGGACTTTGGATGATGTGAGAAATATTAAATTGTCATCAAACTTACCTTTGGATGTAAAAATTAAATACTCGAATCTTCTTAAAAATTACAAATATGTTTTTGCCTTGTCTTATAACGAGTTAAACTTATGATACATCTTTGATTGAGCATAAGATTCCTTTGAAACTAGAAGCAAAACCCTTTCAACAAAAAATAAGAAGAATCAATCCCATACTACTTCCAACCATTGAGAAAGAACTTAAAAAGCTACTTGATGCTCATATCATAGTACCTTTAAGGTATTCTAATTGGGTAGCCAACCTAGTTCCTGTCAGAAAGAAAAATGGTGAGATTAGGCTATGTGTAGACTTCTGAAATCTAAACAAATCATCTTTAAAGGATAACTATCCATTGCCCAAAATGGATCATCTACTTCAGAAAGTTTCAGGTGAAAATAGGATTTCTATGCTAGATGGATTTTCTGGTTACAACCAGATCATGGTAAGTCAAGCTGACCAAGACAAAACTGCTTTCACCACACCTTGGGGTACATTTATGTATGCTAGAATGCCATTTGGGTTAACCAATGTTGGAGCCACTTTCCAGAGAGCCATGGATCTAGCATTTGTAGGTAAAACATTTGAATTTACTGTCATTTATTTAGATAATTTAACTATTTTCTCTGATTTTGATGAAAATCATTTAAAACACTTGAGCAAGGTTTTTGACAGGTGTAGGAAATTCAGCATATCCATTAATTCGAAGAAATATTTATTTGTTGTAAAGGAAGGAAAATTACTAGGGCATATAATCTCCAAGGAGGGAGTTATAATTGACCCAAAGATATTTTCAGCTATTCAGACCCTATCTCTACCAAGGAATAAGAAAGAGATACAAACCTTCCTTGGAAAGATTAATTTTCTCAAAAGGTTCATCCCTAATTATGTAGAGATAGTTAAGGATATAACTGATATGCTAAAGAAAAAAAATGAAGTGAAATGGATAGTTTCTACTAGATATGATTTTGATCAAATAAAAAAGGCTATATCTGAGGCCCCTACATTAGCTAGCCCTGATTATTCTTCACCTTTTAGCATATTTTCTTTTGCATCCGAGACAACCTTAGCTACTATACTTTTACAGAAAAACACAAATGGTGATGACCAACCTATAGCCTTCTTTTCCAAAGTTATGAGGGATGCTGAACTTAGGTATGATATTATTGAAAAACAAGCTTATGCCTTAATTCAAGCCCTCAAAGCCTTTAGAACCTATGTCCTGCATTGAAAAATTACAACTTATGTCCCTAATCATGCTGTTAAAACTGTTTTGATCCCACCCGATACTAATGGAAGAATAGGGATATGGATTGCTAAAATCCTTGAATTTGACCTTGAATTTAAGACCACAAAGCTAGTAAAAGGCCAAGGCTTAGCCAAATTGTTGGCTGAGTCCAATTGTAAAGTATTTGGGATAAATTTGGTTTCTGAAATTTAATTAGGGGAGAATCCACAAGAACCTTCCTTAATATCAGGGGAGAATCCAGAAGTACCTTCCTTAATATCTGAGGAGAATCCATGAGAACCTCCTCCTCTTATTGAAGGGGAGAATCCACCAGAAGCTCTTTCTTCAGATCAAGCCATTCTTGTTCACATAGATCATGAATTTCTACTCTTTGATTGATACTCTGATATTGTGCAGTGTCTTAGGGATTTTCAATGTCCAACTGATCTTAACTTGAAGCAGTGCAATGCCCTGAAGCTTAAAGCAGTAAAATACTGCATTATCAATGCTAATATATACTGGAAAGACCCTGTTAATATCCTTCTTCTTTTTTTAACTGGAAATGAAACAAAGGGAATTATAGATTAGTTTCATGCAGGGTTTTGTGGTGGACACCATGCCTAGAGAGCAAAAACCTATAAAATTTTAAAAGCAGGTTTCTACTGGCCCACACTTTTTAAAGAAGTTGGAGCAAGAGCAAGAAGTTGCATACCATGCCAATTATTTGCAAGAAAACATAAATTGTCAGCACTTCCTTTGGTTCTAGTATTGGTTCATGCTCCTTTTCTACAATGGGGGTTGGACTTTATAGGGGAAATTCATCCACAATCAAGTAATCAACACAGATGGATTTTAATTACTACAAACTATTTTACCAAGTGGGTAGAAGCCATACCTGTTAAAAATGAAACTGATACTGTTGTGATTAAATTTCTTGAAGAAAACATCCTATCAAGATTTGGATGTCCTCAACAGATTGTTATAGATAATGCAACAACTTTCAACAGTGTTAAAATGATTGAGTTCTGTCAAAAGTATTCAATCCTATTACACCATTCTACACCATACTATCCACAGGGTAATGGGCTAGCAAAGTCTTCCAACAAGAGCTTAGTTAAGGTCATTAAGAAGACTCTTGAAGACCATAAAAAGAGTTGGGACAACCATCTAATCCATGAAATTTGGGAAAACAAAGTTTCTCCTAAGAGATCAACAGGAAAATATCCTTTCCAATTAGTTTATGGCAAGGAAGCAATTTTTCCTACTCATTTAGCTTTACCTATTATGAGATTCCTTTAGGAATCCTATGAAGAAAAATATGATTTCTCAAGAAGGATTAATCAAATTATTGAGTTGAATGAAGATAGGGATGAAATTCAGTACAAGCTAAGGAAATACCAAAATAAGATGAAAGAACTATTTGATAAAAAGGCTAGAGAAAGAAATTTCAAGAAAGGTGACCTATTGCTTAGGTGGGATACAAGGAGAGAAGATAAAGGCAAGCATGCAAAATTTGACAACCTTTGGTTTGGTCCATTTAGCATTGCAGAAGTCAAAGGGAACAATACATTCATCCTACAAAATCTAGAAGGAGAGTATTCCTCATTGCCAGTCAATGGGAAATACTTGAAACATTACATTCAATATTAATTTTTATTCCATTCATTCATCATCTGTAAATATCTAGAGAGTTTATTTTGTTTTTGAAAATTTGCAAGTGATTATCTCTTTCAACAAAGACTCCATAGCCCAAGGAGAAGGCACTTGGATTTTCTTGTTCTCTGCATCCCACAGGGGGAAGCAGTCCCCAACTGGAGCCAATGTTGTAACATTATTTGGTTTTGATAAGTTAGTATATTAGCCAAAAATAATTTTAAAATGTTAAGTTAGGATATGGATGCAAAAGAAAGAAAAGTTAAAATGTTAGGCCAATTTAATGTTTTATAGGCATCCATATCAATAAAATGATAGGTGTTAGCTGCCCTAAACAAATAAAGAAAAAGGAAAATAAAATGTTAGGGAAGCAAAAAGAAAAGAATGGCTTCATTTCATATTTTTATAAATGCACAGGCTGCTAGTCAAAATGCGCCACAATTCAAATATCAAATGTTATTTTCATGTGCAGAAGAAAAAGGAAAAGGAGCAAAAGTTTTAATCTAAAGAGTGATATACCAATTAATTTTGGAATAGTGATCCCTTATCCCTAAGTTTTAAAACCCCAGATTTCTCCCTCCGCTCATACTTTGGTCCACCCACCTATCCCTAAGTTTTAACACCCCTCTCATACATTGCAAATAATCCCTACTATGCGGTAAATTAACTCTCACGGGACCCACCGAGTGTCCCATCACGTCATGTTAAATCTTCGCCACATCTCACTCCATCTCTACCCATCTACCAAGATCCGACGACCCACATAGCATTTCACCCCCCCCTCACCATTCGAACTTTATCGTCGGGTGGGGGGGGGTGGCAGGTCTGAAATAGGCAGTATACAAAAAACGCACCTGCCCCTACATTTCAACACCATAACTTTTTAGACCTCCCTCGGGTGAAACCACTAACCGCTCTTCCCCCCCTCCGAAAAGCAGTTTCCCTCACTTCCGAAACCACTCTCCTACCCATTACGCTCCTTCCATGTCATTTGCTTGTTAACTCCACCAATTATATCTGACCCCTCCACAATTAATTCGTTAAGTAGTAAATGGTTTAGCCATTAATCCAACGAACCCATGCCACATCCAATGGAAAAGCCGTACTATTATATAAACTTCCCTTTCACTTGTTAACATGTTATTGAATTCATTCATTGCCACTGTATTGCTTTGTTACAAGTTCACTAGGCTAAACTCCTGTGTTTTCACCCACCAGCAACACTGTCTTCTTACTTGTTTTCAGCTTATTGCCTTTGTTCTTTCCTCCAAAACCTGACTCTCTATGCGTATTCAAACTTCCAATCCAAGTTTCACTCCTGTCCTTATCTTTATCTGAAGATGCCTCCAAAGGACAAAGGACTAGAAGAACCTTTCAATCCTCTGATTTATCCTCCCATTAATTTTCACCACATCCCTTTGTCTGATAGAGACCTAAAAATCCATGAAAATCTCTGTGAATTTGACCTCTTTGAGATGTATTTCTAGCTTGAGGACAAATACATTAACAAATCTGACGACATTCATCTGTGGGAGTCCAATTTACCCCACTATATTTTTCCTCGTACCCACAACACCCCAGAGTTTGTTAGGAAGTGCCATGCATCTTATTTTCCAAGCCAAAGGGCCATCATTACCCCCACTGGAGAAATTCTCTTTACTATTACTCCTCAAGCCATAGACCAGATGATGCAAGCCCCCACAGTAGAGAATGCCACCCCCTTTTCCTATGAAGCACTTGTTGAGTTATACTAGAAATTAGACTTTGCCAAGAGGGCCAAAACTCTTGAGCCGTTATTGACAGAAGATGCCCCATTGCCAAAGAAAAATCCTTCCTATCCCTCCTATATTTTCCTCAAGAGAGCCAAACAAATCATAACAATTATCTCCTACCTCCTTGGCTACTACTCTGATCAGTGGGTAGATGAGGCCATCATAGGATTTCTGTCCATTTTCTCTGTTGATTCTAAGCCCTCCATTATATTTAACTTTAGCCAATTTATTGTAGAATCAATTCATCAACATCTTATCAAATTCCCAACTGAGGAGGTATTCAAGTATTCTTCTGTATTAGTTTATATGTTCTTATACTTTCAGGGAGACAACATCAACCTTTCTTTGCAAAAGATGGATGTAGAAGGGAACCAACAGTCAATCATCTTTTGGACTACTTTGGTGATGAAGGAACAAAAGGAATATACATATAAACAATTTACATAGATGTTTATGCATCGAAAAATCAGTCTCCTAAGCTGCATAATAGAACCAAGGATCAATGAGGAAATTAGAAAGGTATTGCAACTATTAGACCAAGTTTAGACAGGGATTGGTACCTCTACCAAAACTATACAAAATTGAGAATATTTGGGTGTAATCTTGGACCTTATAAACTATCTAAATTCCTCCCAATGAGGATTTTTTCTCTAGAGTACATAAGGTAGATGCTAAATATGTATTGGATCCATTTTGTAGCTGCCAAAAAGAAGTCCAAGTTCAAAATCAAAACGCAGATTGGGCCTTTCATTTGCAACACAATAGTAGCAGGAGAAGAAGCAGACAAGCTACTAAAGGAAATGCAGTTCAACCTAAGCTTTACCTGGTCATAAGATCCATTAGGGATCATTTCTAAATTAAGAGTAGAAACCAAATCTACTCCTTATTTTCACACACCCAGACCAAAGATAGAGAAGTACAAAAACCAGCTAGAATGGGTTGAGAATACCCTACAAAAGGCAGAAGAGCAGATGGTATCATGAAAATACTCTTACCATGCAGGAGAAAACAACTAAGAGAACCAGAGAAGAAGAGTCCCCTTTAGGGACTGAAATTTTTCAGTGAAGGATTCAAGATTATGTATAGGAATAAATCCAATCTTAGTTCCAAACTAAGACTTAGCAAGGACTCAGATCAGGAGACTATTATCACCACTAATGAGCCACTTGTTTCCTCATTAATGAGTGATCAAACCACACTGTCTCCCACTACCTCCATGGCTTCACCAGATCAATAAGAAATACAGACCAGCACACCTACTACAGGGGAGACAAAGAAAATTATAATGGACATTTTCAAGGAGATAAAAGTCAGGAATGAAGCTTGAAATATTAACACCTACAATCAGTTTTGGAAGCAGACTTCTGGTTCTCAAAGTAGGCTATTGTCAACCTTTGATTCAGAGAAAGGGAAAATGAAAATGAAATTCCTCCAGGCACAGGTTCCCCAGCCCAAGGCAACATCAGACTACAAGAAGACAACATTTGAGTTTGATGTAAAAGATATACATCCCATTGACCAAATGGAGATGCATAAGAATACTTGGGAAATAATATTTTCCAATGTCACTAACACTGCTATGAGTTTTTCTAAACTACAGGTTACATTAGCAAATTTCCAATCTCAGTTGAAGATGGAGAAGGTCTTTGTACTTGCAAAAGACACTAGGATTAAAACTGGAGGACTTGGTGATCAAAGTGGGTTATGAACCTTCAAACATCAATGCTACAGAAGAGCTTATAAAGAAAAAGAATTTAGACATAGAAGCATTAAGGAAGTAGTTAAAATTTCCACCTGTAGAAGATCCTCTGGCCAAGGATATTGAAGAAACAAAGACACAAAAGGTAGATATGATGAAGCTAATCATGAAGCAGAGTGCACAATTGAAGCAAATGGAGACATAAATGGAAAAATTTGATTAAAGAAAAGGAGAAAACTGCCAAAATGGTTGTTGTCCCTTTGCAAGAACTCCCTATCACAGCCATTCCTACAACCATATCTTCTAAAACAAGTACAGGGGATGTTGCAGATCAATTGGAAAATGCAATACAAAACATGCCTCTCCAGACTTAAGAGATCAAAAGTTGCAGGATCAAGTCAAACTTTTACAAGATCATCAAAATAAGATTGAAACTTTTCATGCAGCAGAGCTACAGAGAGCTCAAATCAGATAGAGGCATGGAAGAAGTCAACAAATGAGTCTTCTATTGGCTACAAACTGGGTCATGTTAAAGAAATCATTTGGAACAATATCATTAAAGAAATGGATGAAATCTAGCCATGTATCCAGATAATATTTGACCAAAAGGAATTGATGTAGAAAGCCAAGCAACCATTTCTACTATCAATGCTGAATTGGGAGAAATGCCTACTACAACCAACAACATCATAAAGTTCCTCAATTCAAAAAACATATATAAGCTAGATGATCTAGGAGTAGATGATAGAACATAAACCATTCTGGAGGTAAATAAAGTTCTAACAAAAAAGAACTTGGTTGTACACCTGACAGAGAAGTGTCACACTTTAGAGGTAGTAGTTAATATGTTTTTCAATAGAATAGATGCATTGAACAAGAAAGGCCTGCCTTCCTTTTTTGTGATCAATGACAAATTAATGACCAGGGATGACTATATGAAGAGGCTTCAGGACATTGCCAAGGATACAACTAAGTCTTCCAATTGGTGCAAATGAATCTTGTATTATAGATGTACATAGTAATAGTAATAATATAATAGGAAGAAACTTAGTAGCTAGTAATATTTGGACTTTATATTTTGATGGTTCAAAGACGTAGGATGGATTTGGAGCTAGTTGTGTACTTATAGACCCATGTAACAAGGGGCATATCCTTTCATGCTGTCTAGAGTTTGAGTGTACCAATAACATTGCTGAATATGAAGGTAGAGATTCTCAAGGTAATTGGTCACTCAGAGGTGGTCACTCATCAGGTACGGGATACTATCCACTGTGTTTCACCAAATTTTAAAACTACTAGCAAGAGGTATGACATTTAATTAGTTATTTTAAGCTTTTAATATTATTTTTATTCCTAGGCTTATAAATGTCGAAGTAGATGCATCTGCTAGGATGTCACCATCTATGCTTGACAACATCACTACTTTCCATGTTTTCAATGATGACCAACATATACTGCATTTTATGGATAATGTAGGTATATTCAAGGATGCTTCCATATAAAGGGATGAGCATGAAAGGGCTTTGCAGGAGGTATATAATGAAACAAAGGAAACACTATGCCTAAAGGTGTGTTGTCCCTGGAGAAATTATATGACCTGCAAGAATGATTTAAAGGACTGATCAATACAAAGACTCAGAGCTTGAAGTTATCATTTGAACAATAAATCTAGGAACTTAAGAAGATTCGAAGTATGTGAACCTCTGTACATGTTGTTCTCCACAAGAATGACAAGTGTCTATCCACTTATTCAAACAGTACTATGATGTGTTTGCATGGACATACAACGATTTATAGACATATGAAACTTGTATTATCTAACATGTAATTCCCATAAAGGAATGGGTAAAACTATTCCGATAGAAATTAAGAAAGCTTCATCCAATGTTGGAGTCCCTCATCCAAAAGGAATTGAGAAAGATGCTGGATGCTCAGACCATTTCTAAAGTCAGACACTCCACTTGGGTTTCAAATTTGGTCCCGATCAGAAAGAAGTCCGGTGAAATAAGGTTATGCATAGATTTCTGTAATCTCAACAGGGAATTTGATAAAGATAATTATCTAGTGCCATCCATGGAATAGATCCTTTAGACAATATCTAGGTCTAAGATGTTCTCGATACTAGATGGTTTCTCTGGTTATAATCAAGTGCTAGTAGCAGAACCATATCGATTGAAGACTACCTTCAGGACCAAATGGGAAACATTACTTTCAAGAGAATTCCATTTGGACTTATTAATGTCGGTGCTACACTTCAGAGAGCGATGAACATCACTTTCCATGGCCTTATTGGTCAGAGTGTAGTTTTTTATTTGGATGATGTTACTATGTTTTCCAAGAGAAGATCAAATCACGTACATCATCTGAAACAAATATTTGAGTGATGTCAAAAATATGGGATTTCTCTCAATCCCAAGAAAAACGTCTTTGGTGTGTCAGAAGGGACTCTCTTAGGGAACATCATTGCAAAGAGTAGAATTAATGTTGATCCCGAGAGGGTCAAAACTATTACACAAATCTTGTTCTCAGTGAATAAGAAGGTGAAAGATCATTTTCCTACGAAAATTCATCTCTAATTATGCTCAGATAGTCGAGCCTTTATAGGAAATGATTAAGAAAGACGTGACATACAAATGGGACAAATGGGAAAAGGATTATTTTGCTCAAATCAAGGAGGCTATTGCTGATTCACCCACGTTATTCATTCCAGAATATGGAAATGATTTTTTGTTTTACACCTTTGCTTCAGATTTGTCTATCACCACCATATTGACTCAAAAGGATACTGAAGGAAATAAGCGACCTATTTCTTTTATGAGTGCCAACTGTAACACATGTAGAAATTCCTTGTAGATTCAAACTGCCAATTTTAATTTACTAAAACAATAGACTTGAAACTACTCTACTCATCATCGAAAGCAATTAAATGATCGCGAAATCACGAAGAATACAAGAGAAAGAATTCAATCAAAACATTACACAATTATTTCCTGGGGAAAGCCACAACTAAAACCCCCTACTATATGTATATTGCATTAGTCATAAAATATGAGAAGATTACAATGCTTTTATCAAGCTCGAGCAACCTCTGCACTATCTCGGTCTGTCTCAATGCTTCCTAGACAATCATAGGGAAATACTTAACCAATTTTTTTCTTGCCCAAGTCCCTATTTGCTTGCATTGTTTTCTTGGGAATTAGCCCCTATTAATTAAGGAAATTTCTCAATATGAATTGTGCAATCCTCATAAGCCTTCCTTTGAATGCATGCACCACCTATAAAATTCAGATGATTATACAACTAATAGTACACTGTCCCTGAACTCCAATCTCAACTGGGTAACTCTTAGATATGAAATGCATGAGTTATTTATGAGTGAATCATCTGTTAACTAGTTGAACACCTGAAGCAACATCCCACTGTCTGACCTCCTACTAGTTCCTCCATCAATTGGAACTAGTTTAATAGACTAGTTTAACTCAGTTAAATTGAATTAATTAATTACAACTCAACGTTAACTCAACCGGGGCTCCTATAATTTAGGATGCATTCTACATGGCTCAATTTAGACCCTCAAATCAAATTAAATGATCCAACTGTTATGGGAATAAGTACCATAGGGATTTGGGTTAGAACTCCAACAGAGCAGAAGAAGACTACAACAAGAAATACTCATACAACTCAGGCAAAATGATTATATAAACAAACTATGCTAGAGCAACCATACCCAGATTTCCTTTGTTCGAGTAGGTCTTGAAGGGTTCAGACCCTTTGCAACTCCCGATGTTCTTTAGACTTGAAAATCATTCAATTCGAACATAAAAGGTAGTATAGAGGTAAAGCATATTCACGAAATTTAACTTTATATCATATAAACTAATGACCAGTTATACATCAAAATAACATTCATATATGAATTACAACACGATTTGATGCATAAACAAAGTTATTTTTGGAAACAAGACAACATTTCTTTTATTGTAGTAAGCTATAAATAACATGGAGAGAATTCACGTGAGTCTTCTTCTTTCGGCTTCAAGCGGAACCATCCTCCGGATTCGTCCTGTCCCAGCTTTCAACAATATTCTTCCATAACCAACACCATGATATCTCAAGAAAGAAGGAGAATATCTATAATCAAGGAAACAAGGGTTTCCTGAAGCTTGGGGAAGTGCATGAGGCACAAGGATACATCTGACTTAGTCAGGGATAATCTCAGTATAATAACTCTATCTCTTCTCTTCCTCAAGGCCTTCCCATAGAAGTCTATTTATACTTCCCCCAATTATTTTTTTAGTTGGGAAACAGTTGGGCCACGGGTAATAGGAGGTAATCAACAGGTAAAAATCATGAACTCCACCCATAATTAAGGAATTTTTTTTAAAGTGTTTTAACACATATACACGGGTTGGGTATTGACTAACCTGCGTGTACACACTTTTATCTCAGGGAAAATTAGTGTACAGGGAATAAAACACTATTTTTAAAATATTTGGACCAAGTCTGGTAGGAGGGGTTGCCCTAGGCCATAAACCAAGCATCACAAATACCAAGGGTGATAAATGGTGCTATAACACCAACTAGGTCAAATTAACTTAGTGAACTCATTCAAGTTGTCTTGTGATGTGGAATTAATATTTTAATCCTAATTTAATTCAAGGAAAAAATTAAATTAGGATTTTCTTGTTGCATTTTCAACAATCCCTCTCAACAAGAAAGGGATTATCTGTTAATCTGATCCTGCCTCTACGGAACTCAAATTTTTCTCTTGATAATTCCTTAGTCAATATGCCTACAACCTGTTCCTATGTAGGAGTTTACTCCAACAACATGATTCTCCTATGCACAAAATCTCATAGATGGTGATGCCATATGTCGATATGCTTAGACCGATCATGAAAAAATAGATTCTCAAAGAGTTTGATACAACTATTATTGTCACAATAAATCACTGTAGGATCCATCTGCTAATCAAATAACCCAACAAGGATATTCCTCATCCAGATAGCCTCACAAGCTACCTGACTAGCAGCCATGTACTCTGCTTCTGCTGAACTGAGTGCAACTGATATTTGCTTCCTACTGTACCAAGAAGCTACTTCTGACCCAATACTTAAGATTCCCCTTGATGTGGTCTTCCTGTCAGATGGAATCCCTGTCCGATCTACATCTGTGAATCCTTGCAACTTCACTCCCTCTGTCCATCTGTACCAAAGACCAAACTGAGTGGTGCCTCTGAGGTATCTCAACACATGTTTAGCTACCTTCCAATAAAGTTTGGTTGGCTTAACCATTTCTTGACTAAGCTGGTTAACTGCAAAACAAATGTATGGCCGTGTGTTCACCAAGTACATAAGTGAACCAACAATTTTTCTGTAAATAGTAGCATCTTCCTTCCTCCAATTTCCTTCTAGAGGAGTTTCCATGGGTTTTCTTATCTCCATGTGGAACTTCTTTAGTATCTAGTTTGCATACTTTCCCTAAGAGACAAACAATTCCTCATTTCCTTGCCATACTTCCATACCAAGGAAATAATGCATGAACCCTAGGTCCTTCATCTTGAATTCTCTTGCAAGATCCTCTTTGCAAAATTTTACTAGCTTCTCATCACCTATTATAATTAAATCATTGACATATAATACTATAATAAAAATTTTACCTTCAACCACAATATGGTAAAGGTTTGCATCTGTTTCACTTTTGGTGAAGCTCAACCTGGTGAAATAGCTCTTAATCATGGTGTACCAAGCACGGGGTTCTTGTTTCAATCCATACAATGCTCACTTGAGTCTACACACATGATAATATCTATTAAAGGTCTAAAATCCTTTTGAATGCTCAATGTACTCCTATTCCTCAATCATTCCTTTGAGGAAGGTTGGGATGGGGTCCCCTAGGGTCAATTTTGGAGCAAAAAGCCCAAGTTTTGTTGTATACAATGTAAAGTCTCCACAAGTTGTGGTCACAGAGCGCATAGATAGTAAAGTGTCATAAAGGGTTTAACCCTTCTTTTATGTAAGTTGTGTCAGCTTTTGTAGATCCACCCATGGTCCGCAGACCATGGGATTGTATAAATAAGAGAATCTTAGAGAGTCTAAGAAGTAGTATCGATGATGAAGAGGAATGTAATGGGTCAGTAGAGAAAAGAGCGAAGAAGTCTTAGAGTAGAAGAGAGGCTCTGTAGCTGTGTGCGCAGAGGCCTAGAGTAGAGTCCACAACTGAGTGCGTAGACCCCTGCAGCTGAGTGCACAGGGAAGTCTTGAGTCTATAAGCAGAACTGAAGTATTAATAAAGAGATTATTCTAGAAATTCCTATGTTTTGTCCATTTAATTCTATTATGAATGAATGCGCTTTTATGCTGTAATGAATGATGGGTTATGAATTAATACTGTATTGATGCACGAATTTACATAATTGATGTTATTATATGAATGAAATTAATATTAATTTTTTACACGAAGCATATCTTATTACATGTTAAAGTTCTCAACTCTTAGGCCGATCTAGGTAAACATGGGATTAGGAGTAATCAAGGAGGTGCGTAAGTGGTTGATTCACCTGTTTAGGGTCCGCGAAAGATAGTCGTGAACGTTTGCGGAGGTATACGAGCTGATTAAGGGTAGTTATATCGATAAGCCCTAAGGGCTTATCGATCTGCATGAATGCAGGTTTAGGGCATAAACGACATTACACTAATCTATGGGTGCAAAAACTTGGTTCCACCATCCCCCCATACTGCTTCGGGTGAGACTTCAGTCCGCACTCCACGGATTGATGCCGAGAGGGCCAGTAGTGTAGGGATTTGTTTGGCAAAAATAACTTTGAACCTGGGCCAGGACCCACTAAGCCAATAAATGGTTCCATTGCCAGGACTAGGATCTGCATAAAGATATGTGTGATGTCGTATCACTGGAATCCAACAAAGAAAGAAATTAAGGAGTGATTGGATAGAAACATCCACGAATTCGTGGTGTAAGAAAACATAAATCCACACCTAAAAAAATAATAGTGGTTGGACAGGGATCTGTACATAGAGATACATGAAATTTTCTTTTGTTTCTTCCCGATCGAGCTATATGAGTGGATCGCTAAATTGGCAGACAACCAGGGAAGGTGGAGGCTTGACGGTCCAATAGTGTGGACTCCAGAGCTAGTGCGGAGATTGGAAGCCTCTCAAGATAAGATCGCATGCGCTGTCAATCACTGGATTGATCGCATCATAGGAGGATTTGTGACAGAATGCGCGGTCGATACCTCAGTTAATTGCAACGAAGCAGAGCGACGCTTCTTCAAGGGGCCGCGAGGTAAGTATTTAAGATCTTTGAATAATTGGATTAATATGCTCTTGTGTGAAGAGTGGGTTATGCGATTACCTTGATGTTTGGAGCTACACGAAGTGGAAATTTCTTTAGGGATAGATGGAGAACAGGGCCTGAATATAGCCCGCTGATTGAGCCTCCTCAGAGTGATGACAAGGGAGCAACATAGGCTTCACCACAGAGCGCTGTCAAGTTAATAAGGCAAGGGTTCCCACGAATACCCCATCCTCCCACACCCTCCACCTTCGCCTCCATAGCATACACCTTCACCCACACTGCCACCACCTCTGCCACCGTTCAATATGTCAAATACAATGAAGTTTCCAGTTTTCAAGGGCTTGGGAAATGAGGACCCGAACCAGTTTTGGTTCGTCGTGAAGACTGTATGGACAACCCAGAATATTACAGATGATCATATGAAGAAAGTGTAGTTGGTTACTACTCTACAGGATCACGTGCTAACATGGTACATAAAGTATTGCACTGATAACTTGATGGCTTCATTAGCAGACACTCAAACTGCGTTGAATAAGGAATTCAATAGGCACAAATATGAATCGTAATCAGTTGTTGGATTCAAGGAAATCTTGATGAGGCTTGGCGAAACACCCTCGGATCTGGATCAGAGACTGAAGTGCCAGATCCGTGAAGCTAACATGAATCTCACCGATGGGAATCACCGCGCATGGTTTGTAGCCTCGCTCCTACCTCACCTAAGGGTTTCTTTAACACAACAAAAGATTGGGACCCAAGAGGAAACCCTGGAAATTAAAATGAGATTGCATGGGACAACGATTCAAGACGTTGCTTTGGGAGTTCAGCAGATTCACGTGGAGTTGCAGAATCTTTTCCTAGAGTTTCAAAGCCTGAAGAAGGATAGAGCGGCTCGGCTAGAGGTGCACGAAGAAGTTTGGTGTCTGAAATGTAAGAGCCAGGGGCATGATAAAGATCACTTCCCTGTCTTCACGAATTATGTTGCAGGAGGAGGGCCAATGCCTCTGAGGCCGGAAGCTCAAGCAGGGCCAAGTATAGGGCCCGCGCTGTGGTGTGCTATTTGTCAGGTAGCTGGAAAACATGTAACAGAAAATTGTCACTTGCTGCAGAAATTTGTACAGACACTGCAACAGCTCTTCTGCAACTTCTGCAAATTGGTGGGCCACGATGAGCATAACTGTCATAGCTATGAGCTAATCATGGAGAGGACTCCTGTGTATCGAATGTAGATAGAGACTTGACCTCCAGATCAAGGCATTGGGGGAGTGCGCGGAGGATATCAGGGGCGCGGATGAGGCTAAGGAGGATAAGGACCTGCGAGAGGTCCGAGACAAGTCATTTATTACAATTTTGGAGTGCCATGACACTACACATGGGAGTGTATGGGCCCGACACGCCTGTCATGCTGATACTGTACTCAGTTTGATCACATGATAGAATATTGCCCTGTATTGATAGCTAAGATGCAGGAGAAGAGGGCGCAACCTCAGCAGCCTACCCAGAACCTGCAGATGATGAGGGTTGAACCTCGCGAAGAAGATCCTAATGTGAATATCGTGTTGCGAAGTGGAATGACGACTGGAAAGGATAAAGGAAAACAAACTACAGAGAGTGAATGGGTCCACAAGGCTCCAGAAAAAGAGGTTGGGTTTGATTTGGAGTGCACAAAAGAAACGTTCATGGAAGTGAAGAAAAGCTTTGTTGAGGCCTCTACCTCAGGAAGTTAGGATAAGCTGTCTGAAGAAATGGACCCCTCCATGCTTACTACATTCTTGGAGACCTGTATGAAGCTGCTATGCGATAGCAAGGTTGTGAAAGGATTACAGGAGTTGATAAATAAATGTGCCGATAAGAAAAATGCTCCTGAAGGACCTCGCGTAGTCAGAAAAATTGGTAAGCATAAGGCAAGAATTGGGTGTGAGATGAGGCTCACCGTGTAAATAGGAGAATATGAAATGGACCAATTTATTCTGGACCTTGGGTCGGATGCGAATGTTTTGCCTAAACAGACTTGGGAGAGAATGGGGAGACCTGCGCTGCAGTGGTCTCCAATTGAATTGAGGATGGAAAATCAACAGAAGATTATCCCCATGGGGAGGGAGTGACGGCATACATTGAAGGCGCGAGCACGTTGGCCCATTTTGAAGTGATAGAGATCGTGGATGACAATAATCCATATCCTGTGCTCCTTGGGATTGATTGGGATATTGACATGAATGGGGTAATCAATCTGAAGAGGCAGACAATGTCATTTGAGAGGAAATCGCTCCGTGTAGTAGTACCTTTGGACCCTGCAGAAGGATCTCGCTATACTTAACCGGTCCATGATTATGAGGAAAGTGATGATAATTTGGACCAAATCTATAAGATAACAACGTAAGATCAGGGTTGGGTTAATCCAACTATTGATGGATGTATTGCATGGGACCACGAAAGTTCCTATACATCAGACTCAGATGAGGAATTGGAACATTGGAAGAATAGGTTGCATGAAGTATCTACGTTGCACTGTAATATGATGACTAAATTGCTGCGCTGTGTATTGTTGGAGGTAATGAGTTTGCCTTATTATGATGGTCTAACTGATGTTGATAAATTTTTGGATGCATTTGAAAGGGAAGTCCCTGAGAAGAATTGCTTCCAAGCACTGGATTGGGCACTACGCGTTATGCCCACAAGGTGGTGGGGTATGCATAAAGACAATTTTGATGGATGATGTGAATATAGAAGAATGATGAGGTTATAGTTTGGTCGCCCAAAAGTATGACTAATTGAGAAATATGATGGGAGGAATGACCCACGTGATCACTTAGCAAAATGGATTGACGCTTATGGAATGGAGCCACAACCGGAGTGGGTGCATTTACTCTGTCACACTTTGGATGTAATACCAATGAATTTGTACCTGGAAACAGCGCTCCAACATGACACTGAAGAATGGGACGTTTTGAGACAGGGATTCTTGATGAAATTCAGATTTGAATATGGGTTTGAATGTATTGACGAGGCATTGCAAGAGGTCAAGGCAGTGATCTTCAGAATACCACAGGATCCTTTGGACTTGATTCAAGTAGATTGGAGCACCGAGTTGCACCATGCGCTGGAGTGCTATAATGTGACTACTAAAGAAGAAGAGGAGGATCCAAGGAAAATTAGCATGCTAGAGGAAGAATGCCACAGCGAGGTTGAGGGGCCACTGATAGAGAATCCAGATATCACTGCGCCGCTGAAAACCAGACAGGTAAACATTGGCATAGAGGCGGAACCAAATTTTTCGAAGATAGGGGACTACTGGGATGATGCTATGGTGGAAAAGGTCATTGAGTTACTCCGTGAATATCAAGATTTGTTTCCCACATAATTTTTGGACTTGAAAGGCATCATTGGTGATTTTGGAGTGATGAAAATAACTTTAAAACCGGATGCAAAGCTTGTTAAGAAGAGGCCATATCGCCTTAATCCAAAATACAAGGAAAAGGTTTGTCTCGAGTTGGACAAGATGATTGCAGCAGGTATTATTGAACCAGTGGAGGAATCTGATTGGGTGAGTCCAATGGTCGTTCAGGAAAAGAAGAAAAAGGATGAAATCAGGATTTGCGTAGATCTCAGGAAGCTCAACGATGGTTGCGTTCATGATCCTTTTCCAACTCTATTCATAGATGAAGTATTGGATAATGTTGGCAGGCAGGAAGCATATTCGTTCACAGATGGGTTCTTTGGATACCATCAGATAAGGATCGTTCCAGAAGATAGGAGCAAGATGACAATCATGACTGAGTGGGGATGCTTTCAGTATACGATAATGCCTTTTGGGCTTAAAAATGCACCGACGATCTTCTCGTGCGTAGTCATCGTGGCATTCAAAGAGTTCATTCACAAATTTTTGGAGGTATATTTTGATGATTAGTTAATGTTTGGAATGGTAAAGCACCATGTAGCTAGTTTGCACTTGATGTTGGATACATGCCAAAGGTATCAAATCGCGCTAAACTTGAAGAAACACTTATTTTGAGTTCCTTTCAGAATCTTACTAGGTCATGTGGTATGCAGACAAAAATTAATGGTGGACCCTGCTAAGATCACGGTTATAATTAATTTGGAGGCACCAAGAAGTGTTAAACAGTTGCGCGCAACACTGGGTCATATTGGATACTATCGGAAGTTCATCAAGAGTTATGCCCAGATTACCGCATCGATGGAAAAGCTATTAAAGAAGGACACTACATTCTGTTGGGATGAAGAATGTCAGTGGAGTCTAGATGTATTGAAGGAGAAAATGGTCACCACACCGATCCTAGTCTTCCCGAATTGGAAGAAGGAATTTCATGTGCATGTGGATGCGTCATGTATTGCACTGGGAGCAGTGTTGACGCAAGCCAGTGAAGGAGAATTGCATCAACTATAGCATTTGCAAGCATGAAGTTGTCTAAGGCTGAAAAGAATTATTCAATGACAGAGCGCGAAGGGTTGGCTATGGTGTATGCGCTCCAGAAGTTCAGACATTACCTGCTAGGCAGACACTTTAAGATGTATACAGACCATTTTGCATTAAAATACCTAGTCAACAAGCCTATGTTGGGGGGGGGGGTATGCAGATGGTTACTATTGTTTCAGGAGTATGATTTCAAGGTAATTGTGAAGCCAGGATGATTGAATGCAAGGCTAGACCATTTGTCATGCATTGAAATAGGAGAGGAGCCCACTAATTTGGAGGAGGGGCTGCCTGACGTGCATCTCTTTGCGTGCACGTAGCAGATAATCACTTTGCAGACATTATCCACTTCCTGAC
Organism: Pinus tabuliformis; assembly: GCA_031772625.1. Classification (NCBI taxonomy): domain Eukaryota; kingdom Viridiplantae; phylum Streptophyta; class Pinopsida; order Pinales; family Pinaceae; genus Pinus; species Pinus tabuliformis. The sequence continues at coordinate 449,284,959 of CM062811.1, forward strand.
TATGGGAACAGCTCCAGAAGGATACATGAGTCAACAGAAGAAGGAATTGGTGGTGCGCACGACAAAATTTTCTGTTATTGTAGGCCACTTGTATAAGATGGGATCAGACGAAATATTGCGACATTATGTTCCTGATTTTGAACGAAATAGTATCCTTGTTGAAGCTCATGGAGGAGTTGCGGGAGGCCACTATGCAGGGAAAGCGACAGCACAAAATATTTTACGCACTGGGTTGTGGTGGCCGACATTGCATAAGGATTCGAAAGCATATTGTAGGGCATGTGGTGCATGTTAGAGAATAGGTAGGCCATCGTGGAGGGATGAACTACCTCTGAATCCACAGGTCTCATTGCAGCCATTTGAGAAATGGGCAATTAATTTTGTAGGACCAATTCAACGTCCACGCAAGAAGACAAGTGTGTGGTATATCATCACCGCGACCAAGTATTTGACTAGATGAGCAGAGACACAGCCCATGAAGGACTGTACAAGGGAAAAAACAATGAAGTTCCTATTTGAGTATGTGTTGACCAGGTTCAATTGTTTGAAGATTTTGATGAGTGATCGCGGTATGCATTTCCTCAATGAAACGATCAGTGCGTTGATAGAAGAATTCCAAGTTTATCATCAGAAGAGTACACCATATCATCCTCAGGCCAATGGGACAGTTGAGGCATTTAATAAAATATTGGAGGGTGCACTAACAAAGGTTTGCAATGCGCAAAGGAATGATTGGGATGTGCGCATACCAATAGTATTATGGGCTTACAGAACTACTTGTAAGAAGCTTATTGGTTAGACACCTTTTAGGTTGGTCTATGGCGTAGAGGCTATGATGCCTATGGAGTACATTGTGCCTAGTCTATGCATAACGGATTTTACAGGAATGGTGGACCGCGAAGCCTTAAAAGAAAGGCTCACGCAACTAGTGGAGCTCGAGGAAGATAGATTTTTGGTTGGATTCCATCAGCAGGTTCAAAAGGAATGCAAAAAGGCATGGCACGATCGACACATCAAACTGTGCACCTTCAAGGTAAATGATTTAGTTTTATTATATGACAGTAAGTTTGATAAGTTTCTAGGAAAATTTCAGATGCATTGGCTGGGGCCATATGTCATCAAAGAGATTACCGATGGTGGAGCAGTTCAGCTTGTGAAGTTGAATGGAGATCCATTTTTGGGAAAGGTAAATGGCAATTGATTGAAGCCATACATCGGGGATCCGACCCAATGACTACATGACGGTAGCATAGTCTTAGCGCTCCAGGCAGCTGCAAGGAGGCATGGGACTATAAACTACACTGCTCGGTTTGTAGAGCTGCATGACAAGGGGTCTGCGCGAAACAAGAGGGAGCGACCGTGCATCACAGCCAGAAAGTAACTGTTATAGTCAATGTTCATGATTTGACTATCAGGAGATGGTTAAGAGGAGCGGGGGGTCAACATTTAAGGCGGGGGGCCAACATTTAAGGCATTTAATGCTGAATTTAAGGGTGAAATATTTGGAAATCTGCCGCCACTATATCATTTATGGACGAATTTTGGGGGGAATGGTCGATTTTGAATTCAAATTCGCCTATAAATTACACGTGTCTGTCCAACGAAAAACACTTTGAATTTTTAGAATTTTTGCATTGTGTTGTCGATTGCTTATGAATCGCTTGTATTGGGAGGATTTAGTCGCGAGCCCTGCATTTTCCAAGTTATCAGAGGTAAATCACACATTCATCTTGGAAAAGAAGTTAGGACCAAGCCCCGTGGAAACCATGAGTACTAGTGGAGATGTTGCATATGAGGGAGCAGTTCTATAAGTTATGAGTGTGGAGGTTCTAGCAACAGTGCCTACGATGCCAAGGTCGCCTAGGTCGAAGCCTATGCTGGTGAGAGAGGTCCCAAAGCTGAAGAAAGATAAACAAAAGAAGCCGGTGCTGGTGCGCGAGTCACCAACGAAGCATGCCGCTGCATAGGCTCAGAGGAGAGAAAAGACGAGCGCGAAGGAGAAGGGGAAGTGGTGGATTTGGAGGCTAATGAGGGAACGAAAGATATAGACATTGAGGGGGTGGACCCTATATCTAGGTTTCCAGAGTATATCCCTCCACACAAGGGAAAAGTGAAGGTCCCAAAGGACCTAGATGCAGGACAGTCCCTCCTCAACACACCCTTTTTATCGGAGAAAATCACCTTTGAAGGTCCGCGCTTGGCGCAAATCCTGCACTTGAAGCTAGAATATTCAGATTTGACAGACCACGAGTGGTTCCCCACCTCTCTACTGACACCTTCATGCAGAGGGTCGTCTACAAAGAATTTGGTGTCACCGTGTTGGAGCTTGTGGAATAGATTCGCGGAGTAAACAAGTCAGGGTTGCTGAACCTATTATGGGTACCCCACTACCATCACTCAAATATAAACATGATCATCATTAAGAAGCTGTTGTGCTTGGTGAATGATGGGTGCTTATGGTTGAACACGCTGATCCCCATCACTGATATGCTGATCCATAAGATCATGCTATTGCCACACTCCCTGTTAAATCCGGTCAAGGCGTTTAGTGGAAAGACGAGCGAGCACGAGCTCACTAAGAAGATGAAGGACATGTTTAAACTTGTGAAGAAGCCACGTGGGTACTCAATTACTTCCATTACTGACCCCGCGGTAAAGGTTTCCATGGAGATTCTGGCTAGCAAGGTTAGGAGAAAGTGCCGCATGGACGACGTGCCGACACCAGTGGTTTCATTGGAAGCACAGTACGTGAAGGGCGTATAGTTCAATTAGGTGCACTACTTGTGTAGTGAGTTCCTCGCGAATTGTAGAGAGGCACAAGATGATAGTAAGACGTTCCAATATTCGTGGCTGTTGCTCTCGATAGTGCTCATTGTGTGGGATTTGCCAGAGGCTAGTCAGTTTCCTCCAGTCGAGAAAGATTTATCAGAAGCCATGAAATTTGCATCTTTTTGGGCCACGAAAGAGGCTGCGTGGGTCACAAAGAGCAAAGTCTTTTGGGTGCTGATGGAGGTGAGCATTCGCACAACCATCAACTAGAAGTCGCGGTTGTCACCAATCGTGTTTAAACAACTCTCAGGGTATGCGAAGTTCAAAGCAGACTTCCACCATGTATACATCCGGGTGCAAAAGGATCCAGAGGAAACATGGTTCGACCTACCCTACCTTGCTACACATGACGCTATTGAAGAGGTCATCAAGCGTTGGCCCACAGAGTGGAATTATGCTTCCAACTTGGCCGCAGGGACTAGCAAGTTCGCGAAGAAGCCGAAGAAGGACACAACCAAACAAAAGGTTCAACAATTGGCTGAAAAGCGCAAGAAAGAGGCCAGGGAGAAGGCACGGGTAGAAGTGGAGCATGCTGCGAAGAAATAGGTAGAGCAGGAAGAGCACGGCTTTGAAAGAAATTAGAAGTCTCCTTTGCCCCAAATAGAGGAGGAAGAGTAGTCAGAGTAGGGTGGCGGTGAGTAGTAGGAGAGCACTCCCTTCCAAGTGAAGTGGCACAGGGAGTAGGAAAAGGAAGGACCGCGGAAGAAGAAAAAAGACACCAAGCTATCGCTGGATTCGATTACTTTTACGGATGGAGACCTGGATGAAATTGGAGACAAGGTGCGGGATACTACCACAGAACTGCTACAACAATTTGAGTAGCAGGAAAAGTAGGCACTAACAACCATCCAGACAGGTTTGTGTGAGCTGTAGATCCAGACAGGTGCAGGACAGAGTAGTGCTGCATCAACAAGTTTGGCATCAGGAACCATGCAAGCTACATATATGGTTTGGTCGTTGGACCTCTGGGCAATCACGCTACCTGATGGAGCTTTGAGCATGGAGGTGGCCACTAACAAGGCTATTGTCAGCTCTTTGAAGAATATTGGCCTTAACTTGGCCGTGCTCCCCAGTGAGTTTCTTCACACACTACAGGCAAGTGTGATAGTAGAGGTTAAGGCCTGGGAGCAGCGCATGCTGAGCCTGATAAGAAAGTACAAAGTCAACAACGAACAAATGTTCATGGATAAATCAGTAGCGCTGGAAGCACAGAAGAAAGTTTAGGTGTAGAATGACTAGCTTGCAGCCATGGTGGCTGAGGCATGTAGAACAGTCCCTGAACTACATATCCCGGAGGAAGTGTCGTTGGAGGTGAAGATCAGGAAGTTGGCTATAGGTGTGCGTGATTACAAGACAAAAGTGGCCAAGGTTCAGTTTGAACTGAATCTGAAAATCACAGAGTTAGAGTTGAAGCCATAGCATTCAACTCCGCTAGAGGTTAGAAAACAACGCGAAGCCGTTGTAAAGGATGGAGTTGCTGCAGTGGATGCCACGGTGGTGGATTGCACCATGCTCTTTGAGAAATCCATGGAGGTAGTCACGGCTCTGTAGGAATATCCAAACATGCAGAGGTAGAATACAGAAGCCCGTCAATTGCAGCAACAATATGATGAAGCGAGAGTGACGACGCGCACTATCGCTATAGTACAATGATTGGCCAAGCTGTAGGAGGTGAAACAATTGCTTCAACAGTTGGAAGCAAAGCAGAGGAAAGAGGTGGTCTTCAAGGCCAGGTTGGGGCCTTGGCTGGATGAGGCCTACATTATCTCCGCCAACATTTAGGAGAAGTTTGCGAGCCTGCAGAGCACACAACAGAAAATAAAGGTAGACAGTGCGGAACTAGACACAGAGTAGTTGGTGGAGTAGATCAAACAGGAAGCCATGCAGAGCGCGACTGAGGTAGCAGTGGCACAAGTAGAGTTGGGAGGTCTCTGCAGTAAGATCTCCTCGTGAGCAGAGTGACTTGAGGGTGAGTCACGATCTTTGTGTTGGGGGCCTATTGGGATGGGGTCCCCCAGGGTCAATTTTGGGGCAAAAGCCCAAACTTTGGGGCAAAAAGCCCAAGTTTTTTTTATATAAAATGTAAAGTCTCCGCAAGTTGTGGTTGTGGAGCGCGTAGATAGTAAAGTGTCATAAAGGGTTTTACCCTTATTTTATGTAAGTTGTTTCAGCTTTTGTAGATCCACCCATGGTCCGTGGACCATGGGATTGTATAAATAAGAGAATCTTAGAGAGTCTAAGAAGTAGTATCGATGATGAAGAGGTATGTAATGGGTCAGTAGAAAAAAGAGCGAAAAAGTATTAGAGTAAAAGAGAGGCTCTGTAGCTGAGTGCATAGAGGCCTAGAGTAGAGTCTACAGCTGAGTGCGTGGACCCTTGCAGCTGTGTGCGCAGGGAAGTCTTGAGTCTGTAAGTAGAACTGAAGTATTAATAAAGAGATTATTCTAGAAATTCCTGTGTTTTTTCCATTTACTTCTGTTATGAATGAATGCACTTTTATGTTGTAATGAATGATGGGTTATGAAGTAATAATGTATTGATGCACACCTTTACATAATTGATGTTATTATTTGATGCACTTAATATTAACTATTTACGCAAAGCATATCTTATTACATGTTAAAGTTCTTAACGCTTAGGCCGATCTGGGTAAACACAGGATTAAGAGTAATCACAAAGGCGCATAAGTGGTTGATTCACCTGTTTAGGGTTCACGAAAGATAGTTGGGAACGTTCGCGGAGGTATAGGAGCTTATTAAGGGTAGTTATATCAATAATCCCTAAGGGCTTATTGATCTGCGCGAAGGCAAATTTAGGGCATAAAACAACATTACACTAATCTTTGGGTTTGGAAACTTAGTTCCAGCATCCTCCTATACTGCTTCGGGTTAGACTTCAGTCTGTGCTCTATGGATTGATGCCAAAAGGGCCAATAGTGTAGGGATTTGTTTGGAAAAACTAACTTTGAACTTGGGTCAAGACCTACTAAGCCAACACCATACTTCCATACCAAGGAAATAATGCATGAACCCTCAGTCCTTCATCTTGAATTCTCTTGCAAGAACCTCTTTGAAAAATTTTACTAGCTTCTCATCACCTATTATAATTAAATCATTGACATATAATACTATAATAAAAAATTTACCTTCAACCAAAATATGGTAAAGGTTTTCATCTGTTTCACTTTTGGTGAAGCTCAACCTGGTGAAATAGCTCTCAATCAAGGTGTACCAAGAATAAGGTGCTTGTTTCAATCCATACAATGCTCACTTGAGTCTACACACATGATAATATCTATTGAAGGTCTCAAATCCTTCCAACTGCTCAATGTACTCCTATTCCTCAATCACTCCTTGAGGAATGTTGTCTTCACATCCATCTAATGTATATTCCATCCCATATGCATTGAAAGTGCTAGAATAGATCTGATTGAAGAGTACCTTTCTACTAGAGCAAAGGTCTCATCGTAATTAATTCCCTCCACATGAGAGAACCCTATGGACACAAATATGGCCTTATGTTTCTCCAAACTCCCAACTACTGTTTACTTTACCTTGTAAACCCACCTAGAACTCGCCATTGACTTGTCTGCTGGTCTTGGGACCACTTCCCAAACAATGTTTCTGATAATGGAGTCATACTCCTCTACCATGGCATCAACCCATACTAGTTGCTACACTTCTTCCTCGAATGGGGATGGCTTAATATATACACTTTCACTCATGAGATCCATGTAGCCAGTGTACCGATCTGGTGACCTCCTCTGTCTGCCCAGTGATGGGGGTGCTCCCACATTCTCTCAAGAATCATGCATTAATTTGTCAGCCTATCTGGTGCACTTCCTTCCATTTCTGGAAGTCTCTGCATGAGTGGGTGCTTCCACTCTTTGCTCCTTTGCATGTGGCTGCTCCACATCATCCTGAGGTTCTTCCTTTGGAGCTAAAATATCCTCATCTCCATGCAACTGAATCTCCCTCTCAAGGGAAAATTTCATGGCCTTCTCTTCATCAAACTTCACATCTCTACGAATCACTGTGATCATGTGAGATGGAAGGTACACCGGATAGTTGTGAGGTGTATCAGTGAACCCAACAAATATGCCCAACTCAGTTGTTGGTTCTAGATTTTTCCTTGCATCCTTGGTAACATGATAGTAAACTGATGAACCAAAGATTCTGAAGTGTGCCACATCTGGTTTTTTACCTGAAAAATCTTCTTATGGTGTACTCATCCTGAGAATTCGATGACGACTCTTGTTCTGCACATATACAATTGTGTTGCGTTATTCTGCCCACAAGAGCAACGGTAGGCCATGATCTTGTAACATTGCCTATGAAACTCCCACAATACTTATGTTTTTCATTTCATCCACCCCATTATGTTGTGGGTTGTGGGATGTTATTAACTCCCATCGAATGCCTTCTGATGCACAAAATTTCTTGAATTCATTCGACACATATTCTCCACCGTTATCGCTCTTAAGAGCCTTCACTTTCCTACGAGTGTATTTCTTAACAAGTTCTTTAAATTCATAAAATTTAGAGAACATATGATCTTTCTTCTGCATGAAGAAAATCCAAGACTTATGTGAGAATTCATCTACAAATATTACATAATACATGTGTTTGGCCATGGAGGTTGTCGATAACGGTCCACACACATCTGAGTGAACTCTTTCAAGGATCACTCTTGCTCGACTGTCCTTATCATGAAAGGTGGATTTGGTGTACTTTCCCAATGTACACCATTTGCATGTATCTCTCTGCTCTAGTGCACCCTTGGGAAGTCCTATAGAAATCTGCTGCATGATTGTGGTGCAAGCGACCCAATATTCTATGCCACAATTCACCACTGTCTCAGCTCTGCATCTTCTCTGATTTTGTGCTCAAGGTAGAACAATCTTATACATTCAATTTGTAGAGGTTATTAAACCAAACCCCAATCCGCTTCACTTTTCTTGAGGCTATGTGACGAAGGAAAGCCTTTCCTTTGCTAAATATCACATCGTAGCCACAGTCCTCCAACATAGTAACTGAAAACAAATTATTCTTTAGACCACGAACATACATGAAATATTTTAATGCGAGAGGAGAACCAAATTTCCTTTGAAAAGTAACAATACCTGTTAGTTTCAGTCTTTGCAACCTATCACTAGGGTTCAAAATGGGCTCTTACTATATCTGGTTTCCAGAGATGTTTTGCACATGATCTTCAGTGCAAATCATATCCTAAGCATATTCATTAGAAGCATATTGGAAAAATCTTTCCAACAGTATACCACACTCCCAAAATCGGCTCCCGGATCAGAAGATATGAGTGAAATGAATGATTGATTCTTGGTTATGCATGTTTTCAGGTCATTTGCTGCACATAGAGACAAGTTTACTACAAAATCAGTCTTTGAAGTAATGGACATGAATTTTACAAAATTGAAAGAGGTTTTTGTCAATCACATACCAAATAAGAAAACCTCCTTCAGTTTATGCACAGGTGTTACTATGTGGGAGATATGCAGTGATATTTGAAGCCTACATTAAAACAAAACAAATTTTGCATTTGTTTTATTGTTTTAGTCATTGTAGTGCGACGCCGTTTTACAATAGATGGAAAGTAATTTTGAGAAATCCAAGGAGGTTTTTGTCAACCACGAGGCATATAATAAAAACCTCTTTCAGTTTATTCACAGGTGTCATGAATTGAAATATTTGACTAGATATTTACAACTTATTTTTACAGATTTAAATATTTAATGATTTCCTGTTTTAGAGATTATTTTGTGGCACAGATTCTAAGCAACTGGAAACGAATTTCCACAATTTGAGAGATATTTTTCTCAAAAATGACCTTATCCACAAAAACCTCTTTCAGTTTTGTAAAAGGTGTTATGGTTCAAGAGATACGAGTTCATCTTTGACCCCTATTTTCAGAAATTTGGTCCAAATTTAATGTAACTGTTTCTATCTTTAGGGAGATGGTTGAGCTCAACTCCCTTAGTACAAGGATGAACTAATTGTATATATTTTATGAATTTCAGAGTGTAAAAGGTTCAATTTTTGTAGCAGAGAGAGGCTGCTTGGAACTGTGTAAAGTTTTTCTTGAATATTATTTTAATGAAGTAGTTTCTGCTCTTTAGATATGGGATCCATCATGGTGTTTAATGATCAGTATGTTTTTCCTGTAGATTCACTTACATACTTTGTTTTTTATACTATTTCTCATTACAGAATTATCTAAGAGACGTGTTAGGAACCCATCTACACACGATGCTCCTTTCGCAATGATTTTATTGGTAAATGTAGTGGTTATCTCAGTAGAATCCATCCTCTGTTAGATGCTCTGTTGAGTAGCCCTATGTTTCTCTGTCTTCTAACGCAACTATTGTAGATCCATCCCATGATTGATGCCTGCAGGGCAGTAGGATTTCTCCTCTTTCCTTCTCTCATTTACATATTTTATCTAGCTGAACATTGCACTTACTTTGCCCCATGTTTGCCGGCAGAAACTATCCTTGATTCCATAGCCCAATGATCCCTTCTCTTGCTGTTTTCGACCCACAAATTTCAATAAAATACCCGTACTTCATATCTAGCCTAAGATTCAATTATCACAACCACCTTTTGTTGGAAAAGAGAGAGCCCTCTCTGGTCTGGCAAGGCTAGATGCCAGATCAAAAGCTTGGTTTGTGGTTACCTCGAAATTGCCTCTTCTTAGCCTTGAGGTTCATTTTGAGTGCTAACATATTGGCACCGTTGCTAGGGACGAGGTGACAGATCTTCTTCGGGAAAGATCATTCAAGTTGCATATCTGGTTGCTGATGGTGGGCAACGATCAGACACATATGAAGGATGAAACATTCACCTGGCGACTCCAACTCAATCTAGATATTCTAGCGCTCACTGGTCCATTCATGTACTAAAATAAGATGATGGTAGGGTATGTGGCAAACCCTATGTTTTTTGAAGTTTTAAAAGAAGTTAGAGATCAATTAGTGGATATTGAAATAGATGAGGTATTTTTCATTACCGTGCTTCAATGTTTGAGATCTCTGATGTTTCCTCTTAATGGTAAAACTTGTTTCTTTGAGTTAGTGGTTGAAAATTTTGAGAAGGATATTGAGTATATATATGTTCAAATTAAGTCATATGAATTTCGAGATCCCAAAAAGTTCTTGGAAACTCTCCCTCCTTCAAAACAAGAAACAATAGGGCTGCCCGTGGATGTTTGCATTGACAGTTTGCAGCTGGAAGCATATGTTGAGGAGTTAGGGTAGCAGACATGGTCTGGTTTCTATGATCTTGTTGTTGCATATATGGAGTATCTTTTCAGTTTGAATGACAAACCAGATTGTCTTTTACACAGCCAGACTCATTTTGTGCATGTATGGCTATCAGCATTTCCAATTGTGTCCTGGTTCAAGCACTCCCTAGCATCATCGTTGCCACAGCTACTTGATTGGTTGGTTTGGCATTACAACATTACTTGATCTATCAATTTTGCATCAGAGTAGGGTAGATTTGTAAATAAATAAGCTGCCCAAGGCAACATTTCAGTTTCCAGTATTTGTTTATGTACATATTGTAGTATGTATATGTTTTTGGATTGGTATGAGTTTTTTGGGTTTACAACTGTTTGTGACCGTATTTCCCAATGGATGAGGCACTTGGTCTATGGTGTTCTTGACACCTCCAAGGAGCTGCCATCCCCAATAAGGCCAATGTTAGTTCCAGTCTTTGCAGCCTGTCACCAGGGATCAAAATGGGCTCTTACTATGTCTGGTTTTTAGAGATGTTTTGCACATGATCTTCAGTGAAAATCATATCCTAAGCATGTTCATCAGAAGCAGCTTGGAAAAATATTTCCAACAGTATATCACACTCCCAAAATCGGCTCCCGGATCAGAAGATATGATCGAAATGAATGATTGATTCTTGGTTATGCATGTTTTGAGGTCATTTGCTGCACACAGGGACAAGTTTACTAAAAAATCAGTTTCTGAAGTAATGGACATGAATTTTACAAAAGTGAAAGAGGTTTTGTCAATCACATACCAAATAAGAAAACCTCCTTCATTTTACGCACATGTGTTACTATGTGGGAGATATGCAGTGATATTTGAAGCCTACATTAAAACAAAACAAATTTTGCATTTATTTGACTGTTTTAGTCATTGTAGTGCGGCACCATTTTACAACATATGGAAAGTAATTTTGAGAAATACAAGGAGGTTTTTGTCAACCATGAGGCATATAACAAAAAATTCTTTCAGTTTATTCACAGGTGTCGTGAATTGGAATATTTTACTAGATCTTTACAGCCTATTTTTACAGACTTAAATATTTAATTATTTCCTGTTTTAGATATTATTTTGTGGCACAGATTCCGAGCAACTAGAAGCGAATTTCCCAAATTTTAGAGATTTTTTTCTCAAATATGACCTTATCTACAAAAACCTCTTTTAGTTTTGTAACATGTGTTATTTTAAAGAGATATGAGTTCATCTTTGACCCCTATTTTCAGAAATTTGGTCCAAATTTAATGTAACTGTTTCTATCTTTAGGGAGATGGTTGAGCTCAACTCCCTTAGTATAGGGATGAGCTAATTGTATATATTTTATGAATTTAAAAGTGTAAAAGGTTCAATTTCTGCAGCAGAGAGAGGCTCCTTGGAACTGTGTAAAGTTTTTCTTGAATATTATTTTAATGAAGCAGTTTCTGCTCTTTAGATCTAGGATCCATCATGGCATTTAATGATCAGTATGTTTTTCCTGTAGAATCACTTACATACTTTGTTTTTTCTACTATTTCTCATTACAGCATTATCTAAGAGACGTGTTAGGAACCCATATACACACGATTCTCCTTTTGCAATGATTTTTTTGGTAAATGTAGTGGTTATCTCTACAAAATCCATCCTCTGTTAGATGCTCTGTTGAGTAACCCTGTGTTTCTTTGTCTTCTAACGCAGCTACTGTAGATCCATCCCCTGATTGATGCCTACAGGGCAGCGAGCTTTCTCCCCTATTATTTTCACATTTGAAATCTTTTATTTGGTTGAACATTGCACTTACTTTGCCCCAAGTTTACCGGTGGAAACTAGCCTCGAAATCCATAGCCCAATGGTCCCTTCTCTTGCTGTTTTCGACCCACAACTTTTAAATCAAATCTCCGCACCTCATAGCTAGCTTAAGATTCACTTATTGCAGCCATGTTTTGTTGGCAAAGAGAGAGCCCTCTCTGGTCTGGCAGGGCTAGATACCAGATCAAAAGCTTGGTTTGTGGTTACCTCGAAATTGCCTCTTCTCAGCCTTGAGGTTCATTCTGAGTGCTAGCAGTACCGATGCTGGTCGCGCTATACCTTCCATCATCTCCCATTTTAATGTGCATCTGGAGGTCCTTCTCCTCCAATTCACTGAAGGATTATTTGTTGCTTGTCATATGGAATGAGGTTCCACTATCCAAATACCACACACTACCCATCACTAATGTCACCATGCAAGAAATGAGGGCGAAATCCAACTCGAATTGTGAAGCAAGATCTTAACCTGCATCTCCTCCTGAGGGCTTCTTTTAGCTTCTTGTGCAGACACTTCATGGCATAGTGTTCCAGCTCATGACAATGAAAACATTTAATCTTCAATAAGTCCTTCTTCTTATTTCCCTGACTAGGATATGATTTGGAATGGGATGAATTCCCTTTCCCTTTCTTTGCCTTTCTAGCCAAGGAACAATTCTCCTCATCTTCAGGCTTGGATGAGGATCCATCTCTGGTGTTCCACCAAATATCTTCTTGCACCAAGTTAGACCACAAATGCTCCCACTTTGGTAGCTTCTCCCTCCCATTTATCGAGAACTGGTAGCTGTGCTAGCCCTTGGGAAGGCCTAGAAGTGCTAGGATAACCATATCATAATAAACAACTGTAACACCAACACTTCCAATCTCATCTCGACATTGGGTGAACTTGGTCAAGCGGTTTGGTATTGTGTCACCCTTCTCCATCTTGATTTTCTTGAGCTTGTCCTTCAGTGCCAACTTTCTATGGTCGTTGTTATTATGAAACAGTTCTGTCAAGGCCTTCCACATTGCATATGGAGTCTCCTTCCCATGGAGATTTGAGACAATATGTTCTCAAGCTCCTTCTAGTATGATCCTTCTTGCCTTTGCAACACATTTCTCCACTCTTGCAAATCTTTATCATCAGTTGTTGGAGGCTTACAAATATCTTTATTTATGAATTCCTTCGGCCTATTGTCTTCCAACACTACCTCCGTCTTGTCCTTCCAAGCAATATAGTTCGAATTATTCTCAAGGGCATATTCAAGTCTCAATCTGTAGAATGACATCCTGTTGGCTTTGAAGAATGATACTGCAAATTTGATTTCACTTACAAAATAAAAACTCGTATTATCCTCTTCTAGAGTGATTTTTACTTCAATACAATGTAGAAATTCATTGTATATTCAAACTGCTAATTGTAATTTACTAAAATAATAGACTTGAATCTACTCTACTCATCAGCGGACATAATTAAAAGATCGCGAAATCACGAAGCATATAAGAGAAAGAATTCAATCAACACATTACACAATGATTTCCTGGAGAAAGCCACAACTAAAAACCCCTTCTATCTATATATTACATTAGTTAGAAAATATGAGAAGATGACAATGCTTTTCTCAATCCCGAGCAACCTATGCACTATCTCTATATATCTCACTACTTCCTAGACAAGCCTAGGCCAATACTTAACTAATTTTTTTCTTGCCCAAGTCCCTATTTCCTTGTGCTGTTTCCTTGGGAATTAGCCTCTATTAATTAGGGAAATTAGTCAATATGAATTGCACAATCCTCATAGGACTTCCTCTCACTGCATGCATCACTTGTACAATTCAGATGATTATAGAATTGATAGTACAGAACCCCTGAACTCCAGTATCAATTAGGTAACTATTATATCTTACATGCCTTATTTATTTATGAGTGAATCATTAGAGTACTAGTTGAACACATGAAGAGACACCCAACTATATGAACTCCTACTAGTTTCTCCATCAATCCAACTAGTTTAACAAACTTTAACTCAATTAAACTGAATTAATTAATTTCAACTCAAAATAAACTAAATTAGGGCTCCTATAATGTATCAGGCACTCTACACAACTCAAGTTAGACCCTCAACTCGAATTAACTGAGCCAACTAAGTCAAATTAACTTAGTTAACTTATATAAGTTATCTTGTGATGTGGAATTACAATTTTATTCCTAATTAATTTCAAGGAAAAAATTAAATTAGGATTTTCTTATGGCATTTTCAACAGCACCCTACTCCCACATTTACCCAAGTTAACCGGTCCCCTGGGGAAAAAATGTGATGAGAGGTTGCTATGATGTGATTCAACTCCCCATGTACAATTAAGGAAGTGGAATTGACAAAACTAAACTAATCTGGCCTTCCACACATGCTACTGAACCTTCAGGAGCCAACCAACCCTTCCATGTGACCAAACCCTAAGACAACTTGACATCTCACTGATTTGAATCCTTAGCCACTCCCATGAAAATCCATGCATGTGACTGAGGCTTTCCAGTCATTCCCACAACAAGGCATGCCGACAACTGTGGACTTTTCTAGCTAGTTCTGAGCCAACGACCCCATATTCTATGCCACTTTTCAGGGCTAGGACTCAAGCCACTACCAAGAACTTCAAAAAACTCTCAGAAATGATAAATAAGAATGGAATAATGATTATAATTCAATCATTGGTACAAGTACTTGATCTGACCCAGACTAGCCATGTCAAGCATTTCATCAAACATGTCACAAATATGTAATCTATAGGTCTTAAGAATAGATTCAAGCATATGGGTCTCATACTTATCTAAGATTCGTAAGGAAGCATTGATGCTTTATATCAATAACTGCATCATCATCTATTAGGTCATATATTCATTGTACATTCATTTGCTAATCAAAACATGATGGAAGCCATACATCAATTTTGTCATAAAACATAATCACAACCAACATATAACCAATAGAAATAACAAGTATATAACAAGCATAATAATAACATATAACCAATACATTTACACATGAAATACCAAGGAGAAGGATCTCTTATTAATGAATGCATAAGCCAACTAGGTTTGGGACTTCCACGAACCAATCGAACATAGATTGGATGAACCAAATCTTCCTTTCAGCCAATCACCTCCATGCCATGTTCCAAGCATGAATATGGGACTCTTAACAAAACCAACAAGGGTTTCCCGAGGCCAAACCGCCTCAACCCTCATCATTAGAACTAGGATTTACCATAATCTCGATTGGATCACTAGGCCACAAAAAAGCATGGATGCCACCAGATTTATCCACCTACACTGTGAGGAATTTTTTTGTCTCAACCTCCCGATTTTACCATGTATCTCGCCATTACTGGTCAAGGGATTCCTAGGCCTACGAGGTCACAATCTTCTAGGATTTATCATGTATCCCACCATTACCGGTTAAGGGATTCCTAGGCCCAATAAAGGGCATTCACTACTGAGATTTACCATGTATCCCTCCATTCACCAGTCAAGGGATTCCTAGGCTCAATCGAAGTTTTCACATACATGCTTTATCATGTATCCCATCGCAAGATTATTAGGCCTTGTGAATAATCCTGAGACCACCCCAATCAGCTTCGAATCCATTCGGAAATCCAGCTCAACCAAACACAAGACAACTCACCACACCATGGATATTTGGAAATGGCAAGGAAAGGCTGAAGAAAACTGTCACACCTAAAAAAACCCATGCCAATGACATCAAGAGAACCAATAACACACATGCATGTACAATGCATGCCAAATATAGCAAGGAAATCACACATGCAAATTGATACCTGCAAGTAAACCTACTATAACTGCTTGATCCTGATCTTCCTTGCCTGATCTTTACTTCCTTTTGCCTTCTTTGTCCTTCCTTTTCTTTCCTTGATCCAATTCTAGAGTTCTCCAAGAATTCCCTAAGTGTCCAAGAGTATGAGAGAGAGAGTAGAAAGAGAGAGCTCCAAAACTAAACTAACAAAAAGGTACCAATTGATCCTTAAAATCCTTTTTATTAATGAGGTCTCTATTTTCTTCAAATTTCCATTCTTTTCCTTCATTTTCCTCCTCACATGCAACCTGTGACCTTTCGCCTTCCTTTTCTCCTAAATTCCATTATTTACATAAATAAAATTCCAATTAATGCCACATGCCTTTCCAAAGCCTTTGCCTTTGCCTTTTCCAATTTACTTAGCCTTAATAAACTAAACAAATACCCACACTAGGAAGTTATTCCCAACACTCATCTTGGAATATGTGTCCCATGACCTTGTTTATTATTTTTCCTAGTCAATAGAGAAGGACACATAGCCCGCATCTGATCTGCCATCTCCCATGTAGCTTCATCAGGCCCAAAGTGTTTCCACTACACTTTAACCTACTTGATTGCTCAGTTTTAGAGCATGAGCATCTTTCTCTGCAATATGCACTAAGGTTCCAGCTGAAATTATCCATATGGATCCACCTGCAATATAGATAAGTCAATCACATATTGAACATACTTAACATACTTGTTAATCAATGACACATGGAAAACATCATGGACTTTCACTGTCAGAGGAAGTGAAAGTTGATAGGCTACTGGTCCAATCCTCTCAAGAATCTTGAAATGTCCACAAAAATAAGGTGCTAGCTTTGCACATGATACAATCCTCAATTTTCTCTTCTTCATCTTGATGCACAAGTACACCTTTCCCCAACCTGAAACTCCTTAAACCACCTGTTCCAATCTGCATAATGTTTCTGCCTGTCCTGTGCTACCTTTAGATTATTCTTGATTCCTACATTTCTTGTTCCATTTTTGCCAACATACCCGGTCCAATCAACACCATGTTCACTGGATCACTCCAACTGATGGGAGTATTACAACTCCGCCCATTGAGTGCCTCAAACATACTCATCCTTAGTGACTCCTGATACCCATTTGTATAAGCAAACTCAACCAATGAAAAGTACTCATACCATCTCCTCTGATGATGCATCACATACACCCTCAACATGTCCTACAATATCCTATTGACCCTCTCTATCTGTCCATCTGTCTGTGGATGATAAGCTGTGTTGAAGGCTAAATCTGTCCCCAAACCTGTAAACAACTCCTTCCAAAACTTGGAATAACTTATTATCCATGTCTGACACAATATTTCTTGGAAATCCATGCAACCTCACTACATATATGATGAATACCTATGCCACATCACTAATTGAATACATAGATTTCATTGGAATGAAGTGCGGTACCTTTGTAAACCTATCTTCCACAACCATGATGGAATCATGCTGTCTAGATGTCTTTGGAAAACCTATGATCAAATCCATGGAAGTGAATTACTACTTCCACTTTGGAATCATAATCGACTGTAATAGTCCACTTGGATGCTTACATTCTGCCTTCACCTATTGACAATCCAAAAATATAGCCACAAACTCTGCCACGTCCTTCTTCATATTTGGCTAATGATAAAAATTCTTCACTACTATCAATGTCTTCTAGTATTATAGGTGACCTGAATACGGTTTTGCATGAAACTCCTGCAAGATAGTGTTCTTTAAATCACTACTATCTGGCACATATATCCTATCCCTAATTCTGACAAAACCACCTTCTGTAAGATGATAGTCCACATCCTCATCACCTGTGCCCTTCCACAACCTGTGCATAATCTCCATGTACCTTCCATCATGTTGTCCTTCTTTTAAGATCCGATAATGTAAGTCTGTACCATAATAACTCATAACTATTATGTCACCAATATCCTCCTGCTAAGAGAATCTGCAACCCTGTTCTCCTTACTCTTGATGTACTTGATTGAAAGTGAAGTTCACTAATCATGGCCAACCAAATAGCTTGCCTATCATTCATATTCGGTTGGTCAAACAAGTGTCAAAATCCACTTTAGTCACTCATCAATAAAAACCTCTTGCCAAGAAGATAGTGCCTCCACATCGTCAATGCATGGATGATTGCTACTAACTGAAGATCATGTGTCAGATAATTCTGCCCATTCTCATTTAGTTTACATGACTCATAACACACTACTTGTCCTTCCTACATAAGGACTCCACCAAGTCCTCTCTTGCAAGCATCTGTACACACCACAAACTCTTTGTTCAGATCTACAATCTTTAACACTAGAGCTTTTGTCAACAACTGCTTCAATTGCTTAAAACTGGCTTCACATTCCTTTGTCCATTCCAATTTCTTACGTTGCATATGTAGTGATGTAATAGGATATGCAATGCGAGAGAAGTTATTGATGAACCTCCTATAATAATATGCTAGCCCTATAACTGATCTTACCTCATCCAAATTTCTAGGAGCTTCCCACTCCATGATAGTCCTTATCTTCTTTGGATCCATTGCTATGCCTTCCTTGGAAACAACATGTCGTAAGTAATGTACCTCCATCTGAAAGAAAATGCATTTTCTAAACTTGGCATACAACTAATGCTCTCTCAATATTCTTAACATTGCTGCTAAATGCTCAACATGTTATTCCTCATTTTTATAATATATCAAGATGTCATTAATGAATACAATAACAAACTTGTCCAGATAATGATGCGACACACTATTCATCAAGCACATAAAATTAGTTGGAGAATTAGTCAAACCAAATGGAACTATAACAAACTCATAATGCCCATACCTAGTCTGGAAAATTGTCTTGTAAATTTCCTCTTCCTTGATGTGTACCTGATGATTTCCGAATCAGATCAATATTCGAGAACACTGCTTCTCCCTTCAACTAATCGAATAATTCATCAATACTCGACAACATATACCTGTTCTTGATGGTCACCTTGTTCAACTACCTATAATCAATGCATAGCTTGAGAGTACCATCCTTCTTCTTCACAAACAACATCGGTGCACCCCAAGGTGATACACTTGGCCTAATGTATCCCTTGTCAAGAATTTCATTCAACTATAACTTCAACTCTACTAACTTTGGAGTGCTCATCCTATATGGTGCCTTCAATGTTGGTGTTTCCCCTAGTACCAACTCACTGGAAAAGTCAACTTCTCTATGAGGTGCAAACTATGAAATCTTTGTTGGAAGCACATCCTAAAACTGTTACAAGATTGGGTACATGCTCAATACCTCTGCATCCTCAACATCCTTACCTTTATCACTAGAAATATGCATTTCAAATAGCACACACCCTTTTTCATGACTGCACTTTTCTTGCATAGCTGTCACCATTCTAATTGATGTTTCCTTTTTCTTACCCTGCAAGGCTTTCTATTCTCCATTGTCATCCAAGAACTCAATGGTATTGTCATAACATTCCACTTTGGTCCTATGAAGATACAACCAGTCCATACCCAAAAGCAAACTATATGATCCCAACGAAAATACATTCAAATGTGCTAAGGTAGGCATACCATTCAAATCGAATGCACAAGATCTTACCCAATGATACACTCTCTTATTTGTACCTGTATCCAACTCCACTAACCATAATTTTGCATGCACTTATTTATTCAAACCACACTTATCCACCAGGTCACAACTAACATAGCTATAATTAGATCTAGGGTCAATAAAAATGGAAACAAATTGATCACAAAGCTTACCATCCATCTCGATAGCACTTTCCTGGAGATTTTCCTACTTATTATCCAACGCTGCATAAATCCATGGAATGCTCTGCCCAACATCCCCAACTTTCTGTGCTTCCTATGCATTATAGATTTGAGGCCTACCACCTTGATACTGTGAAAAATCTCTCTTGAGATTCTCTTTGCCACATATACAACACTACGAGTGTCCCATACCATCACCTCTATTCTACTCCCCTCTAGGCTGTGACCTATGTCCTTGTCTAACTACGTCGAACTTCTTATTAGATGAAACATTTACTTTCTCACTTGCATCCTGAGGCCTTGTTCTTTTCATCTACCATTTACCTTTATCTTTGTCTCTTCCTTTCCAACCTCGTTGAGATTTTGTCTTACACTTTGATTGCTCATAACAATGGTTCAATTTCCCAATAATCCTCAAATTACCAAGCCTCATCATACTCAATCCGATCTATAAATTCTAATGTAAATCCACCTACAAATATCTGAATTTGGCCTTCTTATATTTAAGGTATCGTTCATACCTCAATAACTCCAGAAACTTGGTCATATACTCTTCATCTGTCATCGATCCCATCTTTAGCTCACAAAACTCCTTAGGTTTTTTGTCGTAGTACCCCTCTAAAAAAGTATTTATTCCTAAAGAGTATCTTGAATTCATGCCAACTCAACTCCTCTATCCTGATTTCTCTAAATCGCTTCACATCTTCCCACCAGATGTTTACTTTCCCTTTAATGCTGAAGATAACTATTCTGGCCTTCATATTCTCTGTGTATTCATGCAACTCAAATAATTTCTTCATGCCAAGTATCCATGCTTCTGCATCCTTTGGCTTCTTAATATATCAGTCAAAGGTAGGTGGATTCACTTTCTTGAACTCATCCGGAAAATATCCCCTGTCACTCCTCCTGTAAGGATGATAATGATGAAGATCATAATGTTTGTCAGAAAAAAAAACTAGAATAGAACCTATGTCAATCACCTCTCCTATCCAGAGTATCCAAGATCCTACCATCTCGAGTTTTTTCATCCCTATCTGACCTGTGCCCACCCTTCCATATGCCCCATTAGTCCTGTCCTCCTACCCATGGTTGTTCTGAAGCGGTCCCTCTCTCTATAATTCTGACAAACTCTGAAGGATTACTAGATTAAATTCTGCTTGTTTCTCCTGTGCCTGGATGATTCTATCATTATCTTCCTTCCAACTTCTTATTTCTTCCTTTAAGCTTCTCAATGAGTTTTCTAATTCATAAGAATTCCCAACACCATGTTCCTCATCTGATCCATAGGGAGAGTCTCGTGAATTGTAGTCTACCATATTGCTAGTCATCTTTGATCTATTTCTTGCAGGTATATAATGCCACCTACAACAAAAACATAACATAATCAACATACCTCAGTTTAGTTCAGGGAGGATATATCATCTATAAGATTAACTATATTAGCATGATACATGTATAATCATAATCACATTAGCATATAACACTAGTTTAATAAGGAATTGCTGAGAGGTGGGGGGGGGGGGGGGGGGGGGGGGTGAATCAATAATTAAGAAACTCTTATGCTTTTCTTATTATGCTTACATTCCCTTCTCACATTCTTTTACTTGTGAGAGCATTCATTCACAAAAGAAAAAAACCAACAATATTTCAAACACACATGTTTAAAAAAAATTCACATGAGAAACACACATTTGAGATTGTGGAAACCCAGAGGGAAAAAAATACCAATTTTTTGTTTTGTTTTTTTGTTTTTTTGCTCTTTTTTTATTTTATTTTTTATTTTTTTATGATGTAGATTAAGTACCCAATTAATTACATCTATTCATTTGTGAGCACCCACTCACATGAGGCACCAACCCCATTTGGTTAGCAAGAACCAACTTGCCAAGAGGCGCCAACCTCTTCAGTATGCAAGCACCAACCAGTTCTTGCCACTGCTATACTATTTCATACAATTTCCAAAATGAAAACAAAGGTACACAATAATACAAGTAAAATACCAACAATGGCTATTTGCAGATTTGACTTCTGCACTCTGCCTTCTGTGCTCACTTGTAGCAGGTCGCCTCTTACTACTCACAGAAACACTTCCTCTGAACTCTACCTCCTTTATCAAGGGATCTTCACTAACTTCTCTTTAGCACTACCCTTGCAATTGTCCACACAACCCTCTTGCTATTGTATTACATAGAGTCCTCCTATGTGCTTCAACCTCTCTGTCTCGATGCACATCTCCCACAACACAACACACTCACAAGATGCTTGACTCCCCCATCTTCTCCATTGCAGGCGATGGTCTTTTACCACTAAGGTACTCTGCACTAAGCAGTGTTTGTTGTCTGTACTTTAGCTGCCCACTGTACTTAGGCATGGCTCCCCTTCCCACTCTCGCATCTTTTGGTAGTTTCTTGTCATAATGCAGAAATAGAGATAGACCTTGCAGTGCTTTATTACCTGACTGCATAGAGCTCCATGCTGAGACATTAATTCCCAGGTGACCTACACACTCCTCCAAGAGTCCCATGCTTATTTATCATTCCATTGATCTTGAAAGTTCACAGAGCTAACCACTTTGTTCTCATTTATCACAACCATTCGTGCACATGAAGAAGTCGATTTCTTCCTCCATTATCCCGAATCCGTTTCTGCCACAAATGTTGTCCTTAATTTCTTGTTATAGAGTCTTCTACACGTTTAGCCCCTTTCAACTACAAAATCATCTAATCCTAGATTCAATTCCACAACTTACAACCCATACATCCTTTAACTTGTTGTACTTCCTTATCGGAGAAACACCACATTGTAACTTCACAAAGGTGCAATGTTATGATACTTCTTAGTCCTGATGTCTTTAGTTCCTCTGACGCTGAGCTCCTTGAGCATTTATCCAACATGGGACTGAAGTTGTGACCTATAGCTTAGCTTTCTAGTGATAAGGTTTTTTGTTCCTACTGGGTCCAATCTTCCTTTGCTACTGCTCTGTGCCCTTGGTTCTTTGGTTTTTCATGACCAAGAGCTAGCACAATATCGAAAATTGCCTCCATCACAACTTTTTCAAAAACCCTATGTTCCAAATTTACAAGGTCTTAATCCTCTGACATGCCAACCTTCGATATGACATCATCACTCCACGTGGCATCTTTATAGTGATGACACATGTCACTCGGATTTGGCACATTAGGGCACCCAATATCATTGAATCATCCTTCCATGTGTCATGTTGTATTGAAACGTCATGCTGACATCAGATTACACTGTAGCTTATTGGAGCCAATCTCATGCTGCCATGTGTCCTACCAAAGGAGAGAGAAGGGGGCCCTTCAAACCTTGGTTTTCTAACAAAACCCTTTGTTAATGTACTTTGACATTTCTTGACACTTTTAGTATTACCGACAATATTGGACATCGTAACTCCTTAGAGTGCTGAGTTAAGAAGTTCTGATACTTCGATGTCTCGATCCTCTGATGTTCCAATATTCCAATATGACCTTCAATATGCCATCTGATATGAATCTTCAATGTTCTAATATGACCTCCGATATGCCATATGATCTGACTCTTTGATGTTCTGATATGACCTCCGATATGCCATTTGATTTGATTCTCTAAAGTTCTAGTATCTGATGTGTTGATGTCCCAATCTCTGAGGTTCTGATATGGAAAGTGTCTGATACGCTGATCTCCGATATCCTATTCTTCGATATGCCAATATATTGACCTTTGATATCCTGATATCTGATATGCCTAATATCCCTTCCTTCCTAAGGCTTCAAATCCCTGAACTTCAACAAACCATATATTTTGATCTAGGAATCCATATTTGAACTTCCACATATCATTGGAAAACTCTTCCAGAGAACTTTGCATTGGATAGGGCCTCATCTAGGCTTTGAATCCATTTTATACCTATGATATGGCTGAAAACCTCTCTACTCCTTGACTCTTCTACTTTGTACTTGGAAAATTGAACTCTCAACCACCATGGTGATCATTTTATGGCTTCTTCATTAAGGTTGCTACTATGATGATTCTCTACATGAAGTTCGCATCTACGATGGAATTCCATCTGGTCCATCATTGTAATCATCATTTTTTGGCTTCTTCAATAAGCCTTCTACTGTGATGATTTTCTACAAAGCACTCCAATAACCATGGGATTCCTCCCAAACACCCAATCATTATACTAACCCTTGTTTGACATCAATGTCAATACTTAAAAAGTGACCCATACACCATAAAATGTCCAAAAATCTCCCCCTTTGGAATTGATGGCAACACCATAAGCTCCCCCTTAGGCTAGGCATGGTCTACTCCAATTCCAATCTTCTCCCCCTTTGACATTAGTGGTAAATAATACTTCTTGAGAACTCCCCCCAAACTAGTGAAACCTACTCCCCCATGAGTTCCACATGCTGAGTAGCTGGCACCACCTACCAAAATGAAGTCATTTGGAGGGAGGAACCACAATTCCTATTTGCTACCTGAGATATTCAAATGGTTCTCTTTCTAGTGGCTTGGTAAAGATATACTCTATTTTCTCTTGAGTGGATACATATTCAAGTCTGATAGTGTTGACTGCAACCTGTTCCCTCAAGAAATGGAACTTGATAGGAATATGCTTAGTCTTTGAGTGCATGGCTGGATTTTTGGAGATGCTGATGGAACTTGTGTTGTCACACATTATTGGAATGGGATTAGTTAGCTCTACCTATATATATTTCAAGGCTTGCTTCATCCATAGAATATGTGAACAAAAAGTAGCAACAACAATATACTCTGTTGAATCAACAGTTGATAGAGAAATGGAGGCCTGTTTCTTGTCGACCCACGACACTAGTAGTACTCTTCCCGTCATTAAGGCTTCCGGCCCAATCTACATTTGTGTAGGGCTTCAATTTTAAATATTCTCTCTTAGCATACCACAGTCCATATTCTGCTGTACCTTGAAGATATTTGAAAATCCTCTTGACAACAACAACATGAGACTCTCATAGAAAGGCATGAAATATGGCCACAATCCCCATTTCTTGCACGATGTCTGACCTTGAAGCTATCAGATACAATAAACTTCCTACCATTGACTTGTACTCAGTCTCATTTACTGGTGGTGTTCCATCTCCTTTGCATAATTTGCAGCCTGTATTCATGGGCGTGTTGACTGGTTTGCAATATTCAAGTCTATATTTCTTTAGAGTTTCCTTGAAATATTTAGATTGGGATATAAACACTCCTTGTGGAGATTGAGTAATTTGTATACCTAGGAAGAAGGACAGTTCTCCAATCATGGATATTTCAAATTCAGATTGCATACATTCTGCAAATTGGTGCCCCAATTGTTCCACATCATTGCCAAATATTATGGCATCCACATACACCACTACTATTACTAGATGGTCACCATCAGACTTTACATAAAGGTTACTATCAATTGTGCCTTTCTTAATCCCTTGTTGCTGAAGGTACTTATCCAGCCTTTCGTACCAAGCTTTGGGGGCCTGTTTTAATCCATACATGGCTTTCTTTTGCATACAAACCCTTCATCGGATGATCTGATATATGATCTTAGACAATTATTAAGGTATTACAGACTTGTGCATGGATTTGCCTATGTTACTTTGTGCAATGGATCGATAAGATTGCGAAACACATAGAAAATGAAGCAGTAAAAGAAACATAATGGAAAACACACATAAACACAACAGGTTTAAGGAGTTCATCCAACACTCATGGGCTATGTATCCTGGTCCAGCCTTCAGTGGTGACCTCTCTATTATGTCTTCAAAAATAGAGTTTTACAACAGTGAGCTCAATTTCAGCCTCACACAATAGATACAAAACAATAAGGCTTTACTTGGATCCCCCAAGCCTCTTCTGAGTACACAGACTCTCCTCACAGACTCTTTGTCTCTGTTGCTCTGTCTTAGCACTGCTTGCCTCTGTTTGCTCTCTGTTTGTGGCTTTAAATCCAATCTGCTGTCTATTCATTTCACCTTCTCGGTCTCTTTGGATTCTCAACCTCTGTCCGCTTAGATCCCCCTCTGAGCGTTAGCAATCATTGCTAAACGCTTTCAGGGATGGTGGTCACCTATACTGTAACAGAATGGGTCATCGGGCCTTTCAAATCCTTCGAAATCGTCATTCTCTGTTTACACAGAGAAAGACGTTTAAACGCAAGAAAAGTCTGCCAAACACTATCTATCAAACTTAAAACATCCATAAATCTGCCTTATACTCCTATCAGGTCTGCCTGTATACCAACATCGCATCTCCACCGTTGATCTCAGAGATCCAGATCCAACGGTTGTGGTTCATTTTGGGTGGCCCTTTCGTATGGGGGTTAACCACCCGATAAGGATGGTTTTCTCTCTCCTTAGCCTAGACACATGGCAACCATTGTATGGGATCGGGCAGAGCCCGGCCCAAACCATTTACCACCTTTGGTCCTCCCAAAATCCTGCCTGTTTTGTGATTTCCATTTTATATAAAAAAAATACATTAAAACATGAAATCCCACTCATATCGGACTTGAAATAGTATTCAACAACATAAATAAACCCCTTTGGGTCTGTAATATCACATTGGCGCTTTATCCCTTGTATTTCATTTGTTTAACTAAAATGCGATTTACACTGAAAAAGCGTTGTTTCCAGACTTGAAATATTATCCAATATCATCCATAGTTTTATCGGGTCTGGATATCGGTGTCATCGTTATTATCGACCCTACTCAATTGAAATGTGCTGACGCGATATTGCGATGTGATTGATCGCAATTACATATCGCACATACCCTGGGCTGTTGTAAGCACTCCTTTGCATTTTCTGATAATGATACTACGATGCAACTTGCATCGTTGATCTGTGCGCTTGATCGACAGTCCTCGTTGACCCCACTGATCATTGTCGCACGTTCCTTGTGGTCTCCGCCGATAGCCTCCCTTTGCCTCCGTCAATTGCGATTTTCTGATCAGATTTGGACCGTTGATCGGCCAGATCTGACGGCTCCAATTCAAAGTTTCTTTAAACTGCCGATACTCTGTTTTTCAAGGATTTCTTTATGTTTTTACCTCATGATAGTGTTATCCGACTGTTCTAACACTTCTTCTTATGCGAATTTTTTTGCGTTTTTAAGACTTAGAGGGTTTTCTAGGATCCATTTGGATCATGCCTTCCCATTGAAAAAGGCTTTTGGACCATCTGTTGTGCTATACAACAACCCCCCATTTCATAATTTTTTTTATATAAAATCATAATATGAAATGGGTCCCTTTTAAAATAAAACTTAGATGTGTGAATAAATTGGTATTAACCCATCATAAGAAAAACCTTTATCAAAAGACTTAAGGTAAATTAACTATTGTTGAATAGAAATAAAGTGGGTCTTTAAAAATTATAAAATTCTTCATTATTGCGATAAAGCGATCACAAGATCGCATATCGCAATAACAAAGGAAGCATGCACAAAGATACATTCATTTTCTCTGATCCGAAAAGCATATCGCAATCGGATATCGAGGAAGTCAAATGATAAAGCACGATGTAATAGAACCCCTTTAATTTCTCCAATGCGATAAAGTGTATCACCATCGGCAATCGGCAATAACAGTGAACACATGATTAAAGGCACACTCGAATCCTCCGATGCAATAAGGCATATCGCAATCGGCGATCGGTGAAATCACAGTGGCACGGAAATAAAGCTCGAATCCATTCCCCGATTGCGATGCATTAATAAGGCGCATATCTCGAGAACATATTTAAAAGGTTTGCATGCTTTGTATCACCTTTCAGTGATCGGAAGATGTCTAAGACAAATATTAAAGCCTTTCCTTTCACGTTATCGATAGCTGATTGCGATTTACCTCTGATTATCTGTCAACGAAATCTAAGCCACGCTTCAATGAAGCATTGGGCATATAAATGACATGATGGGCATTTAAAACCTCCTTTACCATGATTGGCAAGTTAAACGGCTAATCAATGAAGCAGTTAAGGGAAGATTTTCCTTTAGATTTTATCCGCGACAATTTCACTATAATCCATTATCACCTGTTGATCGATGTAATTCTTTCAAATTAGTCTATAGCAGCATTTCTCTGTATCACGTTTTTCTCATCGCTTGTGAAGAACTCTACTGAAATAAGGAATTTGAAACAAATGGGAAAGAGACAAAGAAATCTACAGCAGCAGCGGCTCCTACAGCAACAGTACAACCAGCCAAGGATCCAGGGCCAAGCAAAAAAGGGTTAATCTCAGACACTACGTGCCTCAGCCTTGGAAATACTAGTTGGGAGAGCATTTACAATTTAATTGAAGCAGAGGAGCTCGAGGAAATATCAGAAGAAGCCACGGCTGACTCAACTAGCAAATCAGAAGCATCCTTCAGAGATTTAGCTTGTTCATATTTGCACAGAATAGCAGCGTGAGAAAAAATTCTTTCATACACTGACGTAGTGAGATGGGTGGTAGAAGAAATTCCAGTTTCAAACATAACATTTTGCACAGTTGATGGGAGGATTTTTGGCTCATTTCAACTTGAAGATCTAAGGAAAATGTATCACTTGCCTGAGCCTGAAAAGAGGTACAACAAAGCCTTCCTTGAAAAATTTTCAAATGAAAATGAGACAGAATCAGCCCCGATTAAGCAGTGGAGACAAAATCCTGAGAAGCACAAACACGAATCATCAGGTAAGTACTCTGTAGAATCATTGGCTTCTCCTTACTGTTATGCCGGGGCTATGATGTGTAGAATGTGGGGGATACATGACTCTGCTAAATTCACTATTGAAATGGTCCCTTTAATGGAAGCAGCGGTCAATAGTTATGTGATGGATTGGGCAAACATCTTGTCTGACAAATTAGCCACAACAATTCTTGAATTTAGATCAAATTCATGCAAAACTAACAGGACCATTCCTCCTTTTTATTATAGTGCTTATATTATGGATACTCTCTGTTTTAATTCCAAATATCTGATACTCGGATGGAGATGGACTCTCGAAGACCCTAAGCCAATCCACATTTATCATTAGATGTTATGGAAAGCTCACTACAAAGATCATTTGTACAAAATCTGTAATGGTTTTATGTTGCCTATCTACTATGCCAATTTTGATAAACCTACCCCTAGGATTTCCAAGGAAGTAGAGATCGACTTGACTGTTGTAGGAAATTGGTTCGGAGAAGACAAATTCACCTATATAAGACTTTTTGGTAACCTTACAAAACCCCATGTTCTTCCCTTATATGTGCCCGATAAGCTATTAGCTTGGGAATTGGCCTATCAGATAACAACAGAAGGGACATCCAAAACCCTTAAAAATTCTAAGAAGCAGGTATGGCCTTCATTTCCTTTGAGATGTGGTGTTTACACTCTCCATGATTACAAACATGCAGAGAAGGAAACAAAGAAAATACAAATGCTCAATCTTGCAACAATTCCCAATCGACAATATGAACCAAGAAAATTTTCCTATAATGTTTTTGAACAAGCCAAACTTGCAAAGTTTGATCATGAAAAGGATGAATTTGATGACCTGTTTTCCTCAGCAGAATCATTATTTCAGGTAAAAACATTGGCCAAGATTAGGTATAAAGATGAAGGGTTGGAAGTGTTTAATAGGCTTAGAGAAAAGAGGTTGCAAACTCTGCCTCTGGAATTATTAGCCACTACCCCAGCAATCCAGTGAAGCGAGCCTAAACAACAAACTGTCAACAAACCTCCTGCTGTGGAAAAAATTCCTGAGAAAGGAAAAGAGCCAGAACAAGAGAAAGAATAGGAAAAGGGTAGTGAACACATGGATATAGATACTTAGATTGATCCCAAGCTCCTTAAAGAATGGCAACAATTTGATTCCATTATAAGCAATCTTGAAAGTTCACAGGGTTTCAGCACACCTGAAGTGACAGTTGGTCACAAGACAGCAACAAGTACGGTTCCAATTGAAGGAACCAGTGGCCTACCCATAAGTAAAGATGTAGAGATAATTCCTAAGGATCCATCGGATGAAATTTTTTTGCATATAGAAGACATACCACCTTTAGATGTCTTTTACAGCCCTAAGCATAGGGCTGTAGTAAAAAGACAAAGGAAAAAGAGAAGGCTTGATCAATTTTCCCTTTTACCTGCACAGACAGAAATGGCTAATGTGGTATGGAAAGAAGAATTCAATCTTTCCGAAGACCTCACAAAACTCTCTCAATATGCTGGGGCCTATTCGGCAGCTACTATGGATAAAGCATCAGAGGTTAGTAATTTACTAAAAGAAAAAGATCAAACAATTGTTTCATTGGAGGCATAGGTATCCGAAAGACAACAAAGAATAGAGCAATTAGAACAACAGTTAGCAGCACAACAACAAGTAAACACTCAATTGAATGAGCAATTGCTCAAGGAAAAGTAGAGAATAGATCACGGTGCAGTGTAGAAACAAAAGGAATTATCCACAACATTGGCCAAACTGAAGACAATGAATGAACAAATGAGTAAAAAAAAAGATGAGAAAATCACTCAACTATCACAACAGGTAGAAAAGTTCAAGATTTTTCCTCAACCAGAAGAGTTCAGGTCCAAAGCTCTCCAGATCAATAAGGCATTGATTAAACAGTTAAATTTACTATGTCATAATATTTCCCTTGCCGAGCTCCTCTGTGAAATTGCTTCATCAATGTTTGACAAATCAGTTGATGCAAGGCAGAATTTGGAACAGGCCGATGAGACATTAACAAAATTTCTTTCCTGGCAAGAAACCAGTGAAGGGCAAGCTACAAATTTGCTTAGAATTCTAGAATCACACAAGGAAATTATTTTCCTAGAATAGCAATCACAATTGATGAAAGCAGAAAGGGAAACTTCAAGATGTAGATCAGAAACCGGTAATTTAATTCAGTTAATTAATGATACTCTTTATCTGTCTAATTTGATTTCATAGTGCACTCCGGGTAAATCGCCATCAGCCAAGGCATTGGAATAGACATGCAATCAAGAATTGGAAAAGAAGGAGAGATTAATTGCAGGCATACAAAGTTTAACTTGGGATACCTTTTGGTTATTCCTAGTTAAACCATACAGTCAAAGGGAAGCACTCAAATGTTTAACCAATGCAATTGGTTATATGATTCCCGAATTCATGATGCTACGTATTCAGCCCAACTGCATTCTCATCTGAGTCACCCTCCAGAATTGCAACCAATTCTTGCTATCTGCCAGCTCAAATCAAAGGATGATTGGCCGAAACAGTGAATCATTCTACCGACTGCAAACAGGTCTATTTCAAGGAGATTCTCATGATTTGGTTATACCACCTAATAGCCTTTTTATGTCATAATCAATTAGCTTAGATAGTATTTATAGACCCTTTCATGTCTTTAGAAAGGGTCCTCAATTTTTGTATCAAACTTGGATCGGAAGTCACACTATTTTGCTTCTGATATATATATTTTTTATGAAAACTAGGCCTATATTTTGAATTTTAATGAAGGATGCTTTGACGAAATATGCACTACTGCTTTTTGTGAGAGTATTTCTAAGTTAGAAGGCAGAATCTGAATGCGATTGATATCGGGAGGGATCCAAATTACATATGGTACTATTATCTGTGTCTTTGCTCCATTCTTTTATATGAATCAACATTTATTCAATCTTGCTATCACTGGATATATGTATGTGTTTTAACAGCAGTCCTTATACTTATCACTATTGAATGTTTAAGGAATGTTATTCTTTCAAGCATATTTATGTCAATGATATATGAAGAATAGTGTAATAATGTTTTGATGATTACTTTGTTCAACTACTTGAACAAAGTAATTATCATATGAATAAATATCTTTGTTTATCAATGGAGTCATCTATATGCCTCTTTGTAGAGAAATATCATCAAAAGTTACACTAAAGTGGAAATTTCCTGAGATAGATTAGTTGTTTATAACCTTGTATTTTAGAATAAATCATTCACCATTATAATTAGATAATAGATAATCAACCGCTTATCCATCCTATTTACAGAACATTGGGAAACTAGTCCCATTATATCCAATCGGAGCCACCACACCAAATGGAAAAGGAGCTGCCTTTAAGGTTCGGACCGGGTGGTTTTCCTCAATGTTGATGTAGCGATTTTGAAGGCATCAACATTTTTGGCGCTAGAAGGAGGGAATGAACTGTGAATGGTGAGCCAACCCAAACCTACAACCCATTTTGAGAGTAAATCTCCCTCCACTTCACCTCCGACCTCTCTTTTGCATGCTAGAACTCCAGTCTTCAAACGAGAAGAAGAGGAGTCAACTACCACTACTCAACCACAACCTATCTCAGACATATTAAGCTCTGAATCTCTTGAAGTTCAATCTCTTATCCATAAACTTCAAGGATTTTCGATATCACCACAGAAATATGAGGTATCTCAAGGCAGTCAGACTTCGCAATTCATTCCACCTCATCACCTCACCAGACTTCAGAGCAGAAAGCTTGGTATTGAACCTACTGAGTTGCCTTTACTGAAAAGGAAAAGGGAAAGAAAAAAAAACTGAAGGATCTGATAGTGATACTTTCTCATCATCATCCTCCATTTCATCTTCTCCAGTGCGAAGTCAGCCATGCACTCCTCCATTACACATTGTTGTTCAACAGGGAGCAGGAACTTCAACATCCCAACCTACTCAAACCTTAATATCATCTCCTTCCCAAACATCTAGAATTTCATCGGAAATATCATCTAATATTAGTTCTACAATGTCTCAGAATCCATGGAATAATCCTGGTGTGGTCATGATGCCTGCACCATTACATCCATTTCCAGCACATCCTGAAAAATGGTTGCCGAAATTTAATCCAGATGCAGGAATACAAGCCGACGAGCATATTAACAATTTCATGTTGGCAGTTAACTTAAAAGGATTGACAAAGGAAGATGTTGTTGTTAGGCTTTTCCCTTACACTTTACAAGGATCAGTTGGGTCTTGGTATTTTTCCTTGCCCTCAGGATCTATTACAAGTTGGAACATTTTTCAAGAACAGTTCTTGACTAAATATGGGGATGATAGATCTCTAGCAACGTTAATCAATGATCTCTCGAATCTTAGGATAGAATCTAAAGAACCTATAAAGGAGTTCAACTCACGGTTTAATAAACTCTTGAATAAGATTCCAGCTACCTTTAAACCGAGTAAGCAAATCAGAAGCGAATGGTATATAACAGCCTTACCTTCAAATATAGCTATTTTTGTAGATAGAGCTGCAAAACCAACTCTAGCGGAAAACATGAAAGAGGCACATGCTGTAGAGAAACACATTATTTCTTTAGAGAAGAAGGCCACTCTTGAAGATAGAAAATCCAAAAAAGTTTCTTTCAAAGATGATTCAAAGAAGAAAATGCCTAAAGATCCATATGATATGGAGGGTCTCCAAAAAGTTCTCAAGACTATGTCAAATGAAATGGTAGAAATCAAGAAGCAAGTAGCTGAGACTTCAACAAAAAGGCCATGTAGAAACTTTAAGAAACCTAAATCAAAACCACCAAATGCTATATCCAATGCAGACTTAGATCCCGAAGAGGAAGAAGAAGAAGAAACAGTTTTGTCATTCGAAGAACCTGAAGAAGAGGAGACTGTAGAATGTCATGGGATGTGGGACTTTATTTTGCCTAATTCCGATACAGAAAATGAACAAGAAGCTTTCCCTGTGACTACCAAGAGTAAGGGTACTCATGAACCTATTCAAACAACCCAGAAGAAAAGGAATGCAGGGACCGCTACTACTAAAGAAAATGTTCCCACAAAGAAATCTACAGCAATATCATCCCAAAATCAGCCATCAACTTCAAATCCACCTCCAACATCTAAGAAATTAGTAGTTACAGATTCTATGGACTACAATATTATTGAAGACATGAAGAAAACAAAGGCAAATATCACTATGTTTGAGCTTAGTAAACTCAAACATCAACAAAGATTGCTGCTTAAGGAGTTAGATGTTGTACCTTCTTCCTCTCTTCCCAATGCTATATTGTCCAAAGCTGCTAATGACTCAGGTAAACCACCTCCTGGTAGAGTAGAAGCTACTGATGTCGTTTTAATTGGGGATAGATCCAATTCCCATACTCCTCCTTTTCTCTTAACCTACGAGATCTATAATAGAAATCTACACAACTGTTTGATTGACTTAGGGGCTTCCTCTAATATAATGCCAGCTTCAGTTTGTTCTAAACTGAACATTGAACCCTAAAAATCTGCAATTCATATTTTACAGTTGGATAGAACTAAGGTCTAGGTTTTAGGAGAAATCAACTCAGTTACTATTAGGTTATCATCTGACCTAAGAGTGGTTCAGAGAATTGAAATTTTAATCACTGATATACCTGAATTCTATAGCTTGATTTTGAGTAGAGACTGGTCTGAGAAACTTCATGGTTATATTTCCACCGATTAGTCTCATATGTGGTTACCTTATAAAGGAAATCCAAATCATATCAAGATAGATCGGGAGAAACACATGACCCATACTGTTACTAAATTCAAACAAGAAAATCAACCAATAGCTTTCAATAACAATATTTTGGGGAATTACTCATTTGAATCATTCTTTGGCAATTTTACTGCTCAACTATCACCTTTCTCAGTTAATAATCTCACATATCAAATTGAAATTTTTTCACAAACAGATACATCAAGGTGTGTTAAAATTGCTGAGGAAACTATAAATAAAATGTAGATAAATCTTTGTTTTTGTCATTATATTTTGATGGGTCTAAATCTAGTGAAGGTGCAGGAGCAGGATGTATTTTAGTCAGTCCTGAGGGGGAAAAGACCATGTTGTCATGCAGGTTAGAATTTGAATGAACAAACAATACAACTGAATATGAAGCCTTAATTCAAGGACTCTACAAAGCAATTGGTCTTAAAGTTAAATATTTGAAAGTGTTCGGTGATTCAGAAATTGTTATAAAAAAAGTTAGAAATACAATTCATTGCCTTTCTAGTCACCTTAAACACTATCAGTCTTTGGTGCAGGACCTTATATCGCAATTTTTAGTATTCAATATTTCTCCCATCCCTATGTCCCAGAATGCAGCAGCAGATTTACTAGCTAATGTTGCTTCCAAGCTCCTTCCATCTGAAGATTACAGCCTAGACAGATTTTCAGTGAAGTTAATTTTTAGACCATTAATTCCTGATAATGTCACTAATTGGCGAGTGTTCAACCACGATGAAGACATTTTAAATTTTTTAACTTTTGACAAATCCTATGATGACCAAATTATTGATGAAAGTGATCATGACCTTCAAATGAAGGAAAAGCAAGAAGAAAACTCAATACCTAAACCAATGGTCAAGCTTGAAGATCTTTATGACATTAAAGACAGGTTTAAACAGGTTACTAATTCAAAACTCCAGAGTTCTACTTTGAGATTTGAATTGATAAACCTTGGTACTGAGCATAATCCTCAAAACATCAATCTGGGATTAGGACTTTCCTCAGAAGAAAGAATTTCATTCATTAAAATATTGCATAGATATAAAAATGTCTTCACTTGGAAATATGATGATTTGAAAACATATGATACATCAATCATTCAGCATACTATTCCAATTCTTTCTGAACAAAAACCAGTGCAACAAAAGTTAAGGAAGATTCATCCTAACTTAGAGAGTCAAATAAAAGCTGAATTAAACAAACTCTTGAAAGCTAAGATAATTTTTCCTGTCAGACATTCAAACTGGGTGTCCAATATGGTGCCAGTAAAGAAGAAAAATGGTAATACCAGAATTTGTATCTATTTCAGAAATCTTAACAAAGCAAGCCAAAAGGATAACTTCCCTTTACCTACCATGGAGCAGACACTCCATTCAGTAGCTGGTTCTGAGTTAATGTCCTTTTTAGATGGTTTTTCAGGGTATAACCAAATTTTGGTCCATCCTGATGACAGACTTAAGACTACCTTTAGAACCAAGTGGGGAACTTATGCCTACCAAAAAATGCCTTTCGGATTAATTAACGCTGGAGCTACATTCCAAAGAGCGATGGACATAGCATTCAAAGGATTGATCAATAAGTCAGTAGTTGTCTATTTAGATGATATTATTGTATTTTCCAAGAAGAGATCAAATCATTTACATGATTTGAAACAAATCTTTGAATGCTGCAGAAGGTATGGTATCTCACTTAATCCAAAAAAGTCCATTTTTGCTCTTAATCAAGGAAAGCTCTTGGGCTTCATTGTTTCAAAGGATGGTATTTATATTGATCCAGATAGAATCAAAGAGATTTATGATATTCCATTCCCTCATAATAAAAAATCCATGCAGTCATTTTTAGGTCAAATTAACTTTGTAAAAAGATTTGTTCCAGATTTTTCCCAGATTGTTTTGCCATTACAAACCATGATCAAGAAGAATTCAGTGTTTAAATGGGGGCCCACAGAAAGAGAGGCATTTTATTCCATTAAACAATTAATCATAAATGCCCCTACTTTGAGCACTCCTAATTTTTCAAATCATTTCATGCTATATACCCTTGCGTCTGATTCATCTTATGCAGCAGTGATGATACAAATTAACGATCAAAACTTGGAAGCACCAATATCATTTTATAGCTCAAACTTTCAAGGTGCTGAACTTAATTACTCCGAAGTTGAAAAACAAGCCTTTGCCGTATACAAAGCCATTAAACATTATAGACCCTTTCTCTTAAAAGCTCACACAAAAGTTATAGTTCATTTTTCGGCAGTAAGACAATTACTAGTTCAAAGGGAATTAGGAGAAAAGAGAGAAAATTGGGTCACAACATTACAAGAATATGACTTGGAAATCAAACTAGCAAAGATTTTCAAAAGCCAAGGTTTTTGCAGGTTGTTAGCAGGGGCATCCAATATTCAGGAACCTGAAGGTACAAAAGATACTGAAGAAATTAATCAGATAAGTATCACTAATCCTAAATCTCAATACGCAGATCTGATTTTCTATTTGAAAAATGGATATGCTCCTTCTAACCTTTCCTATAAAAACAAACGTGCCATAAGATTGAAAGAAAAAAACTTCATAATTGTAGATGATGTATTATTTAGACGAAATTATGATTCAATCTTGTTAAGATGCTAAGAAAAATCTGAAGCACAAAAGGTTTTGCAGGAGCTACATGATGGACCAGCAGGAGGACATTTTGGAGCTAATACAACAACTCACAAAATCATTCATGCTGGATATTATTGGCCCACCTTGTTCAGAGATTCTCATGAATATGTAAGGAAATGCCAAAGTTGTCAAACCACTAGCGGAAGACAAAGGAAGCCAACTTTCCCTTTGCAACCAATCAACATTGAACAACCTTTTGAACAATGGGGATTTGACATCATTGGGGAAATCACTCCACATTCATCCAAACAGCATAGGTATATCCTTATAGCTACCGATTACTTTACTAAGTGGGTTGAAGAAATTCCCTTGAAGACAACAAACTCTGAAGCAATTATTGAATTCATAGATCAGTTTATTATTACCAGGTTTGGTGTCCCAAATGCTCTTATTTTTGATAATGCATCTTATTTCTCTGGAAATTCTATATTTGAGTTTGCTATCAAAAGGGGATTTAAATTGAAGTATTCTGCGAACTACTACCCTCAGGGTAATGGTTTAGTAGAATCCACCAATAAAAATCTTATCAAAATCATTAAGAGAACTATCAAGCAGAATCATAAAAACTGACATAAATCTTTGATATTTGCACTATGGGTTGACAAAATAACACAGAAGACCTCCATAGACATTTCTCCATTTAACTTAATATATGGAAAAGAAGCTGTCATACCAACAAACTTAGTACTTCCATCACTAGCTTTAGTGCAGTTTATTGAAGAAAGTCCCTCATCTTCTATTCAACTAAGACATGATCAAATCTTGAAACTAGAAGAAGAAAGGGAAAAAGCCAGAATTATACATGCAAAACATCAGCAGATTATTAAGTCATCTTTCGATGCAACTTCAACCAGTTCAAAACAATTACAAGTTGGTGATCTAGTTTTGAAATGGGACAAAGCCCATGAGGATAAAGGAAAACACACTAAGTTCCAGAAAATGTGGCTTGGACCATTCCAAATCAGCGAGAAGATAGGCCCTTCTACATTCATATTGCAAGATCTATCAGGAAAGAGAGATTCTCTTCCTGTTAACGGCCTTATCTTGAAAAAATTCTTCAATTGAGGAGGTAACCCCTTCTCCCTTTGTAAATATTCAATTTTCAGCAGAATTTGTGTGCATAACTTATTTTGTTTAAAATCCTAGGAAAATAAAGTTGTAAAAAGCCTCCCATTGGTCTTTGCTATATTGGAAAAGTTACTCAAAAGAAAATAGTTTTGATATTTACTTTTAAGAAATGGAAGCCTTAAAAGAAAAAGAAAATTCTAAGAAATTAGGTATAATTAGATTCTGAAAACCCCATTTTATTTTTGTGAAATCTTCTCAAAACTTAGAAGTACTGTAAATCATTTGAATGTTTTAAAAATCCTGAAATTGGTTATCAATACAAAACAGAGACTGATTCAATCTTAGCATCCTCAACTCTCACCCTGTCATCCATATTCTCTTAAGGAGAAAATTGTTCATCCCATCCATCAAAGTTTATAATTACTTAGAGTGTAATTCTAAAATATATTTGATATAAAAGATAAGAGGTCTTATTACAAGCCTGCTTACCATGATCATAGGGGAATAGTTCAACTGACACTACCAACACTACATACCAAAATAGGGTAATGGCTTATAATGATAAGACAAGGGGTCTCATCACGAGCCAGCTTGTTTAGTTAAATTACAACCAGTGAATGGCATTGTCAACAGCTGGCCACCAAACCAGGACAATGGTTTTTTCTCTTACAAAATAAGGAAAAAAGGAAAAAGTAATACAAAAATATGGAAACGTATCTTTTGACTTCATTCTTTTTAATTATACTCTGAAATGGATGGAATAATGAATGGTCAAATGGTTAAAAGGTAACCTTTTCGAGACTATAGACGCTTGTTGGCAGCAGAGGCTCTACCTATGACAAAGGAATCATTATAAAAGCTAAGTTGGAAATGTCTTTTGTTTTATCATTATCAACCAATTAAGGCTAATTTAAAACTTAGAATGTATTTAATTTTAACAAGAGAAGGAAATAGCAGAAATAGTTAACATTACTTTTAGAATCTATGATTATCTAGTTATATTAGATTTTCTCTATCATCTAAGCTTTCCAGATTAAGAAAGTTTAAGTATTTTAATTAATTTCTCAGAGATAACTGTTTCTCCCAGTGAATCGCCAATTGTTGTGTTGTACAACAACCCCCCATTTCATATATTTTTTATATAAAATCATAATATGAAATGGGTCCCTTTTAAAATAAAACTTAGATGTGTGAATAAATTGGTATTAACCCATCATAAGAAAAACCTTTATCAAAAGACTTAAGGTAAATGAACTATTGTTGAATAGAAATAAAGTGGGTCTTTAAAAATTATAAAATTCTTTGTTATTGCGATAAAGCGATCGCAAGATCGCATATCGCAATAACAAAGGAAGCATGCACAAAGATACATTCATTCTCTCCGATCCGAAAAGCATATCGCAATCGGATATCAGGGAAGTCAAATGATAAAGCACGATGTAATAGAACCCCTTTAATTTCTCCGATGTGATAAAATGTATCACCATCGACAATCGGCAATAACAGTCAACACATGATTAAAGGCACACTCGAATCCTCCGATGCGATAAGGCATATCGCAATCGGCGATCGGCGAAATCATAGTGGCATGGAAATAAAGCCCGAATCCATTCCTCGATTGTGATGCATTAATAAGGCGCATATCTCGAGAACATATTTAAAAGGCTTGCATGCATTGTATCACCTTTCGGTGATCGGAAGATGTTTAAGACAAATATTAAAGCCTTTCCTTTCACGTTACCGATCGCCGATTGCGATTTACTTCTGATTATCCGTCAAAGAAATCTAAGCCACGCTTCAATGAATCATTTGGCATATAAACGACATGATGGGCATTTAAAACCTCCTTTACCATGATTGACAGGTTAAACGGCTAATCAATGAAGCAGTTAAGGGAAGATTTTCCTTTAGATTTTATCCACGACAATTTCACTATATTCCATTATCACTTGCTGATCGATGTAATTCTTTCATATTATTCTATAGCAACATTTCTCTGTATCACGTATTTCTCATCACTTGTGCAGAACTCAGTTGCAATAAGGAATTTGAAACAAATGGGAAAGAGATCAAAGAAATTCGCAGCAGTAGCGGCTCCTATAGCAATAGTACAACCAGCCAAGGATCCAGGGCCAAGCAAAAAAGGGATAATCTCAGACACTACGTGCCTCGGCCTTGGAAATACTAGTTGGGAGAGCATTTACAATTTAATTGAAGCAGAGGAGCCCGAGGAAATATCAGAAGAAGCCACGGCTGACTCAACTAGCAAATCGGAAGCATCCCTCAGAGATTTAGCTTGTTCATATTTGCACAGAATAGTAGCGCGAGAAAAAATTCTTCCATACACTAACGTAGTGAGATGGGTGGTAGAAGAAATTCT
The DNA here is from genome assembly GCA_031772625.1 of Pinus tabuliformis. NCBI lineage: Eukaryota > Viridiplantae > Streptophyta > Pinopsida > Pinales > Pinaceae > Pinus > Pinus tabuliformis. The sequence goes on from CM062811.1 coordinate 449,325,044, forward strand.
AGTTTCAAATAGAACATTTTGCACAGTTGACGGGAGGATTTTTGGCTCATTTCAACCTGAAGATCTAAGGAAAATGTATCACTTGCCTGAGCTTGAAAAGAGGTACAACAAAGCCTTCCTTGAAAAATTTTCAAATGAAAATGAGACAGAATCAGCCCCGATTAAGCAGTGGAGACAGAATCCCAAGAAGCACAAACACAAATCATCAGGTAAGTACTCTGTAGAGTCATTGGCTTCTCCTTATTGTTATGCCAGGGCTATGATGTGTAGAATGTGGGGGATACATGACTCTGCTAAATTCACTATTGAAATGGTCCCTTTAATGGAAGTAGCGGTCGACAGTTATGTGATGGATTGGGAAAACATTTTGTCCAACAAATTAGCCACAACAATTCTTCAATTTAGATCAAATTCACGCAAAACTACCAGGACCATTCCCTCTTTTTATTATAATTCTTATATTATGAATACTCTCTGTTTTAATTCCGAATATCCGATACTTGGATGGAGATGGACTCCTGAAGACCCTAAACCAATCCACATTTATCATCAGATGTTATGGAAAGCTCACTACAAACATCATTCGTACAAAATCTGTAATGGTTTTATGTTTCCTATCTACTATGCCATTTTTGATAAACTTGCCCCTAGGATTTCCGAGGAAGCAGGGATCGACTTGACTGCTGTAGGAAATTGGTTCGGAAAAGACAAATTCACCTATATAAAGCTTTTTGGTAGCCTTACAAAACCCCATGTTCTTCCCTTATATGTGCTCGATAAGCTATTAGCTTGGGAATTGGCCTATCAGGTAATAACAGAAGGGACATCCAAAACTCTTAAAAATTCTAAGAAGCAGGTATGGCCTTCATTTCCTTTGAGATGTGGTGTTTACACTGTCCATGATTACAAACATGCAGAGAAGGAAACAAAGAAAATAAAAATGCTCAATCTTGCAACAATTCCCAATCGACAATATGATCCAAGAAAAGTTTCTTATAATGTTCTTGGACAAGCCAAACTTGCAAAGTTTGATCATGAAAAGGATGAATTTGATGACCTGTTTTCCTCAGCAGAATCATTATTTCAGGTAAAAACATTGGCCAAGATCAGGTATAAAGATGAAGGGCTGGAAGTGTTTAATAGGCTTAGAGAAAAAAGGTTGCAAACTTTTCCTCTCGACTTATTAGCCACTACCTCAACAATCCAGTCAAGCGAGCCTGAACAATAAACTGTCAACAAACCTCCTGCTGTAGAAAAAATTCCTGAGAAAGGAAAAGAGCCAGAATAAGAGAAATAACAAGAAAAGGGTAGTGAACACATGGATATAGATACTCAGATTGATTCCAAGCTCCTTAAAGAATGGCAACAATTCGATTCCATTATAAGCAATCCTGAAAGTTCACAGGGTTTCAGCACACCTGAAGTGACAGTTGGTCACAAGACAACAACAAGTATGATTCCAATTGAAGGAACCAGCAGCCTACCCATAAGTAAAGATGTAGAGATAATTCCTAAAGATCTATCAGATGAAATTGTTTTGCATATATAAGATGTTGGGCAATTTATTTGCTTAAATTTCTTTCATTAAATTATCAACCAGGGAAACTCGTAAGCTTGTGATGGTGCCAGCAATATATATGCAGGAGTAGGCAACTAACTCTATGTCTAGCTAAATTATTTACGATTCAATATAATATGCAAGGGAAGAGGCTCCTAATTAAGGAGGTCCTGGTTGTCCTTCCCTACAGTATCATAGATTGAAAAGAAATCCTTGATTACATAAAACCAGAAACTTGAAATAAAAACAAGAGAATGAACTTTAATTGTTGTTTGGATTCAAATAGAGAGAAATACTAACTTAGTCCCTCGATGTCCCCTCATATACTGATCCAAACTAAACTAAGATTCATTCGTAAGCATAAGAAATGAAATACTTGAAACATAAAAGCAAAAGAATGAATTTCAATTATCATGCAAATCAAATGGAGGGAGAGCCTAACTTAGACCCTTGGTTGTTCCCTCATATGCTTGATAAGATTTTAATTTAAAACTCATTCATCAATCACAAACAAATCCTCAAACATCTAAGCAATGATATAATATCTATTATGAAATAAAATGTTCCTTTGATCCTTTTAGAGTGAGCTCAATTCTCCTAAGAACAAAGTGACAAGTTATTCCATAAATTCATATCCTACATTAACACAATTTATATCTAAAACTATATAATGGAAATTTATGTTAAATGAAGCTTTATTCTATTCCATCATAAGTTGGATACATGCTCTAAGAGTCCTCCCTTTGGAATGGAGGAGGTACTCCTATTTATAGAATGGGATGAGATAACAAACTCATAATGATGATCCACTAATCTCTCTCTAGTTCCATACATTTCTCAACCATCTAGACACATAACCCTATCCTCCATGATTTCCTCCATGAGGTCCATGATCTTCTCCATGAGATCATGATCTTTTCCATGAGGCTTATCTTATCAAATTCGAATTTGATCATTCAAGGCCACATAAAGATGCCCTGGAAGCTTCCTTTGTACCTACACATGTCAACAAACTCATTCTAATTGTTAGGTATAAGTATAAGCATATTATTTTCTAAAATTTAACCATAAATCCACTTTAAATTGTTAAGAATTAATAAATTTTGGAAAAGCATAGTTATAACCCAATAATGAGGTAAATGTAATGATGTGGAGGTGGAATGGAGGTGACATGAACGTAAAATGTGAAGGAATTGGTGAATAATGGAGTGAGAATAAGGACAATTTTGAAGCCCAACATACCCCCAAACTGAAGGTATTGCATGTCCTCATGCAATCTATTACATTAGTTTTTGGTACTTGAGCTTTGGCTTTAACTCTGCATGATATCATTTACTTAGCTTTTGCTTTTGATGAACTACAACTTGGTTGGTTCTTGTGTTTCAACCATATTTTGTTTGTTGCATTCAATGTATGATCTTTGCATATTGATAATGTGCTTTTTATTGCAGAGTATTTTTGTTGGAATGCATCATGGTTGGTTCTTGTGTAACAACCATGATTCTGTTGGCATCCAATTAACTTTTAAATACTTTAGACAAAGCCATTTGTATGCTCATGTAATAGTGAATATATTTTGAAGGTAAGTGGGTTTTAAAATGTGATATATGAATGTGGATGTTGTATGAATGTGACAAAGTATGTATGTAAATGTATCCTTCCCCTTAAACAGATGGTTTGGGCAGTTATGTGAAATGGGGAAAGGAAGGGGAAAGGAAGTGAAGTTTTTCCAAAATTATTATTCTAACTTTTCAAGGAATTTAATGGTTAAAAGTTAGAAAATATCATACCTTAACTTACCCTTCCAAAAATGGATGAGATTTGTGTACGTGTGGCTGCAAAAACTATTGTTCATAGTCTTCTTTACTTGGTTGTGAAAATGGTGGATGAAATCGAAAAAGTGAATCTTTTATTGTTGCTGCATCTGTTGTTGAATCTGTTGTTGGATCTTCTGCTGAATGTTTGGAATCTGCTGCTAAATGCCGCTGAAAATGTATAAAGCTTGGAAGGTATACAAAATATAAAAGTTACATTCCCCCCCCAGCCATATTTATTGACTTGTCCTCAAGTGATGACAAACTAAAAAACAATGAAAGGAAATTGGCTTCATCTGCTACAAAATATGGGTCTTCAAGTCTTCAACGCTCGATGGCACAAATCTTACTATGTGATTAAATGTGTCGATGTCGAACATAGCAAGAAGTTGTTGACTTAGTGGCCGTTAATGAATGCCCCTAGCCAACACAAGAGCTCCCACCATTGATTCCAATGGGAGTTAGGATGCCTAACACATCTTTGTAGGTACGAATAAATTTGTCGTGGTCGAGTCACCTACAAGATCCAACGAACAAGGGATATTAATGTACTCCCATTGTTCATTGGCAAGAGTACTTGCCATTAAGGCATGCAAGCCTCTAGGTGTTTTTTCAATGATACTTAGACTCTAGGACTTTGACTCAAGCAGGGTTTTATTGGCGGAAATGAAGGGGAATGGTAATGACAAGGAAAATGGCAATAAGCTTGTAAGGAATGGATGTAAGGAAATGCATGGTGTATGAATAAGAACTCTTGCTGTGAAAAATGGATATGGAAATGTCATGCTTACAATTGGTGGAATTCAAAATCTTTTTCAGAAAGGGAGGTGCAAGGTAGTGGTTGTGGAGATGGATTTGTCTTCATAATTTTTCATGAATTTAGTCTTTGGAAGACTAATTGTCGTCACAATGCAATCTCCTTAATGATCACTTTGTTATCCTGTAACCTGTAAAAAAACTTGGCAGAAAGAAAACATAAGTTTGTTCAAGAAGAATTGCGCATTTCCTTCATGATTCTTATGCAAAAATTTCATACCAAATAAAACAGATTTAAGAAAAATCAAAGTGTTGAAAGTAACTCAATTCATGATATCAGTTTCAATCCATTCTTAAAAACAACCATGAAAAATAATGCTCCCTGTTTGTGTCAGATAACTCATGAAATGTGCTTGGCAAAAAGATTGACATTAGAAATATCTGTTGTGTTCTGCATATTAGTATGTCACATAAAAGCATTCAACAGAAAGATGTGAGGAGTTAATGCCAACTTAAAGCTATCAGAAATAATTATCGTCTTTAGAATCCTCCAATCGATTTTCGAAATGTGTTTCCAAGTATCCCATTTTTTTTATTTTCAAATCTGCGTGAATTTTGTGAATTTTTTTAAATTTATCAAAAGTAATAAATAAATGAAAACATAATTTTTTTTATTTTTATTTTTATTTTATTTTTTTATGTTGATTTTATTTATTTATTTAGATTTGTTTTTTTAAACAATAAATTAAAAACATAAATTTTTTAATTTATTATTTAAGTTGAGATTTTTTTTTAAATTGTAAAATCAACAAAATTTTATTTATTAAAACCTAATAAACAAAAATTCTAAAAATAAACTATAACTAAAAAAAAATAAAATGAGAATCTAAATAGGCATATATCGTATGCCTGTGATTTTATTCTTACTGAGATTAGTCTTCCCTTTCATCGACAGAAAGTGTCGAGCGAATGCGTGGAAACGGTGGCAACCAACCCATCAGAACCCCAACACCAATCCAGTACCAGTACGCATATGGAAATAAACAATAGTACTCCTAAAGTCTCATTACCAACACGCTTATGCCACGAATGCCCCAGAAATTCATTCACGCTAACAGCATTCTGAGCATACATTAAGGGAGAGATCCAGTAGCCCCATATCCACCAGCCTTTGATGCTTTCTCTAGAAAGCACATATCCACCAAGGCACATGACAATCAACATTGCGAACGACCCAAACGTTTTGGCAATTACCATGGTTCTACCGACGGAAGCAATCAGTCTGAAGAGGCCTGTGGCCATCTGGTGTACGGAAAAAACAAGTAAAAATTGACGAAAGAACCTTTGAGCATCTGAATCGAAACCAATGACATAATAGGTTACGAAGACCCAAATGCCAGATTCCACTACTGAAGTTGGAATACTAAATGCCCATGTTGGGATCGCATATACCCAACAGGGGTAAAAGAACAGATCTCTCTGTTTATATAAAACGGGAAGTTTCGCAATGGTCATGGCAGTCTCTGTAAATCAATTAAACATACAGGTGAGGATGCCGAAGTAAAGTGCGCCCAAGTAAAGGCCTGAACCGTCCACTGTATGATGCATCTTTGTTCGGAAGAAAACCGTCATTGTACACACTGCAACGAAGCAGAGCTGTATAAGTTTGAAAATATGAACAAATGAATTTCGCTTGATGAGAAGCAATTCTCTCCAAAAGCTTGCTCTCAACAGTTCGGCATTGCCGACACCGTACCTTGATGTTGTCAGAGCTGCTGGGTGACTGTCCCTTTTATTATAAGGAACTGCCAATTCCTCTGCAAGTCTCCTACCTGTATGAAAACTGCGAAAAGCTTTAACGAATTCATTAATGGGAACATATCGATATGATTCTTGAAGGTTAGCCCAATATTGTTGCTGGTCCTTCCTTGAAGTTACTTCCTGTAAGAAATATGCTACACCTTTTCTCTCTGGACATTTAAAGCCGAGAGATTCAAAGAAGCCGAGCACGTCTTCTCGAGGTCCTTGATACACAATTTGACCTTCCGATAGAAGAATAATGTCATCAAACAATTCGAATGTTTTGGGAGCAGGCTGCAAGAGCGAGATGACGGTGGTGCCATCTAATGCATGCACGGATTGACGCAGGTACCTAATAATTTGGAAAGTTGTGGAGCTGTCTAAAAATATATCGTCCATGAACAGAACCCTTGCTTGTCCCACTAGCAATTCTCCCGTGGTCAAACGTTTCAATTGACCTCCTGAGATTCCTCTAAGCATATCGTCTCCCACCATCATATCAGCACAGATATCCAGCCCCGGTATCTTGAGGACGTAATCAGTAACAATACGATAAGCCTTTTCATCTCCTAGAGCAGCAGCCTTCATAAATACGTCAATATCCTCATCAAGTATAATTCCGGCATGCTTCTCTCTCCTCGACAGTTCCACCAGCCTATCGTATCTTGTACCAACTCCCTGGAAGTGCCCTGAGAAGTCTAGAGTTTCTCTAACAGTCAGTTCTGCAATATGCAATTCCCGCTGGCTAACATAGGCCACCGTTCTCTGAGGCACGAACTTCTATAAATCGTGTCCATTGTAGGTCACCCTCATCTTGAACAAAAACTGCTCAGAATTGTCGTCGGCCATATTGAAGAGCCTGTCGAGCAATAGCTGGCGATCATGGAAGCTAAGATTGGTGACATCCACCTCACTTTGCTCACCCAGAACATTATGAATAATGCCCCTCCGAACTCGATCGTAAGTGGGGAGCCTCTCAAGGGCAGCCCAAGTGAGCGCCTGGTCTTCCTCCTCGCCTCGGCGCGACGAGGGTATAGAAAAAAACAACATTCATGTCATTGCCAATACTTGTGTCGGATCCCCACAGCCCAACGGAATATATACTCCCTGATCTCCTCAGTTCTCCACAGGCCTGAGTTCTGTGACCAGAGGCCTGCATTCTGTGAAGAAGGCAGACAACGGAATATCTATTATCACCCTCTTTCCCACACAATCTCAGATCTAATGTACTCTACTCTACAGCATCATCTTTTCCTGTGGCCTCACAGGACTGAAAGCAGGGCTTCATAGAGACCGCAGTCTGAAAAAAACAAGGAGAATGAGAGCGGTTGTGCTCATCATAAATCTGTGCAGACAGCCACATGTGGAACTGGATCAACTCCTTGCTGTAAAGAAAACATGCATGCGAAATGAATGCTCATACATCGAATTAGCCCACATCCTGTGATTCAAAGGTTCGTTAAACATGATTAGACATTTAATGAGAAGAGTGAGTGGGGGAAACAACAGTTTAAACTGTCTGCAATTTTGTACGCATTCGCTAAACTTAATCAGAGAAAAATCATCCAAATTTATGATTTCCTACAGTCTCTCCAGGATCTTGTTACAAAATGGATTAATCAGAAGATTTTCTGGGAGGATCATCATCGCCATCTAGGGAACGATGGGTGAGATCTATCGCATTTAATTAAGGATCGGGGCATTCCAGATCTTGAAGAGAGATCACAGGAAATTCGAGAGGCATAAAAGGTGGAAATTTATGCCGGATTTAGTAGGATTTTCTCCGATTATCCATGTGCAGAGATTTTTATTGCACGGTTGATGCATTCATTTGCATATTTTTTTTTTGAAATCATTTCCGTACTTCCAGAATGAGATTTTATCATCTACTCCATTGTCAGCTCCTTGTGCTGCAAGGTATAATGTCCAAGAAAAGATCACATAGATACTTAGATTGATCCCAAGCTCCTTAAAGAATGGCAACAATTCAATTCCATTATAAGCAATCCTGAAAGTTCACAGGGTTTCAGCACACCTGAAGTGACAGTTGGTCACAAGACAACAACAAGTACGGTTCCAATTGAAGGAACCAGCAGCCTACCCATAAGTAAAGATGTAGAGATAATTCCTAAAGATCCATCGGATGAAATTGTTTTGCATATATAAGATGTTGGGAAATTTATTTTCTTAAATTGCTTTCACTAAATTATCAACCAGGGAAACTCGTAAGCTTGTGATGGTGCCAACAATATATATGCAGGAGTAGGCAACTAACTCTATGTCTAGCTAAATTATTTACGATTCAATACAATATGCAAGGGAAGAGGCTCCTAATTAAGGAGGTCCTAGTTGTCCTTCCCTACAGTATCATAGATTGAAAAGAAATCCTTGATTACATAAAACCAGAAACTTGAAATAAAGACAAGAGAATGAACTTTAATTGTTGTTCGGATTCAAATAGAGAGAAAGACTAACTTAGTCCCTTGATGTCCCCTCATATACTGATCCAAACTAAACTAAGATTTATTCGTAAGCATAAGAAATGAAATACTTGAAACATAAAAGCAAAATAATGAATTTCAATTATCATGCAAATCAAATGGAGGGAGAGCCTAACTTAGACCCTTGGTTGTTCCCTCATATGCTTGATAAGATTTTAATTTAAAACTCATTCATCAATCACAAACAAATCCTCAAACATCTAAGCAATGAAATAAGATCTATTATGAAATAAAATGTTCCTTTGATCCTTTTAGAGTGAGCTCAATTCTCCTAAGAACAAAGTGACAAGTTATTCCATAAATTCATATCCTACATTAACAAAATTTATATCTAAAACTATATAATGGAAATTTATGTAAAATGAAGCTTTATTCTATTCCATCATAAGTTGGATACATGCTCTAAGAGTCCTCCCTTTGGAATGGAGGAGGTACTCCTATTTATAGAATGGGATGAGATAACAAACTCATAATGATGATCCACTAATCTCTCTTTAGTTCCATACATTTCTCAACCATCTAGACACATAACCCTATCCTCCATGATCTCCTCCATGAGGTCCATGATCTTCTCCATGAGATCATGATCTTTTCCATGAGGCTTATCTTATCAAATTCGGATTTGATCATTCAAGGCCACATAAAGATGCCCTGGAAGCTTCCTTTGTACCTACACATTTTTTTCCACTGGAAAAATTGTAATTTTATTCATTATGAGTAAAATTACATGTTGTAGATTCTGAATAGCATATGCTGTAACAAAACTTGTCCTGCTAATCAGGAGCTAATAATCTATCAAATAGTCAATCTAGGCTTTCCTACTCTTCTTTTTTTCCACTTTCCGCCAACCTTCAATGTTGGGTAGAGCTGTTACAATAATCATTTTTGTTTCATTTGTGGCAGCCATGTTGTCCTTTTCAGAATCTGTGCTTGTTGGTGAGCATGCTCTTTTGCTGCCTCCTATTTCCTGCCTGGAGTTCTCATATTGCTGCTGAGGGTTGTCTGCATTTGTGTCTATTGCTCCTTCAATCAGATTTTCATTGTTCTGTAGGTAGCATGGATAGTTTTCTTTGCTGATTTCTAGGTTATTCCTTCCTCCTTCATCTTCTTGTAGATTGCTGGTGGTTTCTGCATTCTTTTCCTCTTCTATATCCTCTTCTATATCCTCCGCCCATGTGGCTGAAAATTGCCATCCTTTCGGCTTTGGTGGTTGTCTCCTTTTCCTTTCTTTTTTGTTTTGTGGGCATGCATTCTGAAGATGACCTGTTTGTCTACATATGCGACAGCGGAAGGCGGTGTTTTCATAATCCAGTGGTTGTGCCCATTGTTTTCCATTATGTATTAGGAGAATGTGCTCTGGTAGTCCTTGACTGAGGTCTACCTCCATGCATATCCTGGCAAATGTGTAGATATCCTTGGATAGGCGGTCATGATCTACTTTTAAAAAAGATCCCAGGGTATTGCCTATTCCTTCCAGTACTTTGTAGTGCCAGAAGTGTATAGGAAGGTTGAACAGTTTTACCCAAACTGGCATTTTGGTGACCATCATGCTGTTTGGATCGAAATCCGGGAACCAAGGTTTCAAGAAAAGGCCAGCGTTTCCCCAAAACCATGGTCCCTCGTTCAAAGCATATTCTTTGTCCTTTATGGTTGGTGAGCTCCAGTATTGTAGCAATAATGCTACAACTCCTGGGGCTTCCTGTCTCTTAATTTTATCAACCCGGTAGTTCGTACAAACTTGAAAGCGACAGTGCTATATGCACAAGTACTAGCTCTTGTCGCAGCTGTCACTTGGTCAGCTGGCACAAGTCCGCTAGGGCTCAAGCCAACTTCTATAGGCTCTCAAAAGAAGCTTGCTAATTGATGGAAGAAAGCTATTCTCAAAGGAAAGCTACTCTACTTGACAAAATGAACTGAAAGCAAATCAAAGCATGTAAACCTAGGAAACCCTAATTTGACTACTCTAACCTCTATAATGCAAAGAATGTGAATGCAACTTCTACCAATGCTGTCATTACCTCTAATAAGTGAAAATGCATGGATCTAAGCTACTTGCATCATAAAAGACATGTTTTTGTATTTTTCCTTTAAGTGTATGGAATGATTGTGATTTTGTGCTAACTAGGGTTTGGTTGTGCAGATGGGATGGAGAAGGAAGGAAAGCGTGGGAAAGGTTGGGGAGGCTAGGAGAGGTCCCTAGGGATCCTTAGCATCCATCCACAGAGGTTCCTCACGTTCAGAAGCTCAGCAACCGAGTGAGTGGCCTCCTACAGGATGTCTGCAGGGGATCCTACAGGATACTCTGGTTTCTACAGGATGTCTACAAACTGCTACAGGATGACCTACCGTGAGTGTTTGAAGTGATGGAGGAGTGATGGAATGGTAGGGGGAGATGTGTAAGGTATGAATAAGGCTGGTGATGGCTCAGAAGTGGAGGAATAGGATGGGGAGTGAGTGTAGGGAGTGGGTTGGAAGATAGAGGGCTATGTCAACGAAAGGGCTAAAGAGTGAAGCTACGTGAGGAGTGAAAGACTTTGGGAGATAACAGAGCGGAGCAGAGGTCAAAGATGTGTTTGCATGCGTGATCAAGATGGAGGAGAAGGTAATGGAACGAGGGAAAGCAGTGTAAATGAAACAAATGCTTGTGACTGTCACCAAACCGAAAATGCATTAACCTAGACTACTTGTGCTTATGAATTAAATGAACAGCAATCCAAAACGTGAAGAAGAATGTGCATGAAGCTGTGGTAAAGGAGTGTGGTGCAGGTGTGAATTACATGGAAGCATCTAACATAACCGTGACTGTGTTGCAGCAATCATCAAGTGGAGAAATGCGTATTTTTGGTGGTTAGTTATGGACTGCACCCCAATCCCAAATGAGATGGCAGTGAGCCTTAACAACCTTTTTGCTGGAGCTCCAATAGATTATATCTATCCTCTGCTAACCTAAGCAACTGGAAACCAATTCGCCATAAGCAAATCCTATCTAAACTCATGAAAAAGACTAAATTAACAACCTGTAATTCAAATTGCATGTGAAAGTAAAAACTCAAAGGGCTGAAACAAAATGCACACAACATTACAACACCGAGGAGATCTATTGCTATCTTAGAAACTCAGAATTAGATCAAAATCTGCTGCCTTTATTCATAATCAAAAGTCTGATATCATGCCAAAACTGGCTTACAAAGAAAAGACTAATTGGCTAACCGAAATGACTAACTAGCTAATCCCAAGAATGACTAACTACTAGCTACAAAATGACTACTAACTAGCTAACCAAAATGAGGCCCCAAGCCTTCTTATTTATACAATTTGAGGACCCAACAGTCTTCCTAAAACTTAGGGGCTTGGCTGCCCAAGACTTGTAGTTAACAGCAGTCCAACTTGACTTGCTTGGCTGCCCTTGAGCTGATTGATTCGGTGGCCCTTGAACTCCGAGCTGATGGTGGAGAATTCGAGGTAAGGGCCCATAAATGAGGGGGACACCTTCCTACAAATCCTCTAGCTTGTTCTCCCACGAATTTGGCTGCCAAGTGCTCATTAAGACCTTCAAATTTGTCTCTAAGTTGACCAAAAAGGCTACACAAAGCACCCATTAGACTTGTTGGCATAATGACTAACCAAATTCACTCTATTAACATAAATATAATCAAAACATGCAATAAACAAATGAGAATGGTGGATTAAGTCAAATTAGGAGGTTGGATGAGCCCAAATATTTGTCCATTTTTGGGGCTCATCAATGGTGTCAAATTTGACAATAAAGAATCCTTTTGAACAAAGGTGGATATCACAGTTTTCTGTCCATATGGAGTAGATCCATTGATGAAGGGCTTCCGGCTTGGGCCAAAATCCATTGAACCTGCATATCACTGCTTTAGTTGAGTAATCAGTTTGTATTTCATTCACCTCTGGTATGGAAATTGTTAATGCAGGGTTCTGTGTTCTCTGCTCAACAATGTATGCCCCTGGTGCTGTAGCTTGCTGTTCTGATTTCTTTTGTGGTTCCATCTTCCCTTGGACTGCATCTTTGAAGGAAACAGGTCCTTTTGAGCTTGTGCCGGGGCAGCCTCCGCGCAATCTTGTGCTGAGACAGATGGTAGAGTCCTTTGCTATACCGTATTCCATTAGATTGAACCCCTCCTGAATTACCTTCCCTGCATAAAGGAGGAGTTGTTTGCATGGTGGGATTCCAGTCTTTTCATGTATCCTCTGTTTGAGGATTTCTGTTGTCTCCCATATCCCTATTTCGATGCATATTGTGTTCCCTCCCATAGATCTAATGAAGAGAGGGCTTTTTTTATCTTCCATCGTCTTTGCCGGTGAGTGAATTTCCAGATCTGACTTGCATAGGGGTAGATCTGCTCTACAGAGGTCTAGATCTGAAAGCCTATGACCCGATCTGTGCCCAAGTACTGTAGATCGCAGAGGATATCGCTGTGGATCCAGAGCCAGGCTCTCGCCCCATGCTTGGTCATCAATCAAATTTATTGAGAGCTGCCAGAAAGAGTCAGATCTGGCCCGCTGCTTTCTCCTGGGCATAACCCTCACTGAGGGAGGTGCAGCCCTTTGTACCTACACATGTCAACAAACTCATTCTAATTGTTAGGTATAAGTATAAGCATATTATTTTCTAAAATTTAACCATAAATCCACTTTAAAATTTTAAGAATTAATAAATTTTGGAAAAGAATAGTTATAAACCAATAATGAGGTAAATGTAATGATGTGGAGGTGGAATGGAGGTGACATGAACGTAAAATGTGAAGGAATTGGTGAATAATGGAGTGAGAATAAGGACAATTTTGAAGCCCAACATAAGACATACCACCTTTAGATGTCTTTTATAGCCCTAAGCATAGGGCTGTAGTAAAAAGACAAACAAAAAAGAGAAGGCTTGATCAATCTTCCCTTTTACCTGCACAGACATAAATGGCTAATGTGGTATGGAAAGAAGAATTCAATCCTTCCGAAGACCTCACAAAACTCTCTCAATATGCTGGGGCCTATTCGGCAGCTACTATGGATAAAGCATCAGAGGTTAGCAATTTACTAAAAGAAAAATATCAAACAATTGTTTCATTGGAGGCATAGGTATCCGAAAGACAGCAAAGAATAGAGCAATTAGAATAATAGTTAGCAACACAACAGCAAGTAAACACTCAACTAAACGAGCAATTGCTCAAGGAAAAGCAGAGAATAGATTAGAGTGCAGTGCAGAAACAAAAGGAATTATCCACAGCATTGGCCAAGCTGAAGACAATGAATGAACAAATGAGTAAAACAAAAGAAGAGCAAATCGCTCAACTATCACAACAGGTAGAAAAGTTCAAGAGTTTTCCTCAACCAGCAGAGTTCAGGTCTGAAGCTCTCCAGATCAATAAGGCATTGATTAAATAGTTAAATTTACTATGTCATAATATTTCCCTTGCCGAGCCCCTCTGTGAAATTGCTTCATCAATGATTAAAAAATCAGTTGATGCAAGGTAGAATGTGGAACAGGGCGATGAGACATTAACAAACTTTCTTGCCTGGCAAGAAACCAGTGAAGGGCAAGCTGCAAATCTGCCTAGAATTCTAGAATCATACAAGGAAATTCTTTTCCTAGAATGGCAATCACAATTGATGAAAGCAGAAAGGGAAACTTCAAGATGTAGATCAGCAACCGGTAATTTAATTGAGTTAATTAATGATACTCTTTATCTGTCTAATTTGATTTCACAGTGCACTCCAGGTAAATTGCCATCAGCCAAGGCATTGGAACAAACATGTAATCAAGAATTGGAAAAGAAGGAGAGATTAATCGTAGGCATCCGAAGTTTAACTTGGGATACCCTTTGTTTCTTCCTAGTTAAACCATATAGTCAAAGGGTAGCACTCAGATGTTTAACCGATGTGATCGGTTATATGATTCCCAAAATTCATGATGCTACGTATTCAGCCCAACTGCATTCTCATCTGAGTCACCCTCCAGAATTGCAACCAATGCTTGCTATCTACTAGCTCAAACCAAAGGATGATCGGCCGAAACAGTGAATCATTCTACCGACTGCAAACAGGTCTATTTCAAGGAGATTCTCATGATTTGGTTATACCACCTAATAGCTTTTTTATTTCGTAATTAGTTAGCTTAGATAGTGTTTATAGACCCTTTCATGTCTTTAGAAAGGGTCCTCAATTTTTGTATCAAACTTGGATCAGAAGTCACACTATTGTGCTTCTGATATATATTTTTTTATGAAGACTGGGCCTATATTCTGAATTTTAATGAAGGATGCTTTGACGAAATATGCACTACTGCTTTTTGTGAGAGTATTTGTAAGTTAGAATGTAGAATTTGAATGCGATTGATATCGGGAGGGATCCAAATTACATATGGTACTATTATCTGTGTCTTTGCTCCATTCTTTTATATGAATCAACATTTATTCAATCTTGCTATCATTGGATATATGTATGTGTTTTAACAACAGTCCTTATACTTATCACTATTGAATGTTTAAGGAATGTTATTCTTTCAAGCATATTTATGTCAATGATATATGAAGAATAGTGTAATAATGTTTTAATGATTACTTTGTTCAACTACTTGAACAAAGTAATTATCATATGAATAAATATCTTTGTTTATCAATGGAGTCATCTATATGCCTATTTGTAGATAAAGATCATCAAAAGTTACACGAAAGTGGAAATTTCCCGGGATAGATTAGTTGTTTATAACCTTGCATTTTATAATAAATCATTCACCATTATCATTAGATAATAGATAATCAATCGCTTATCCATCCTATTTACAGACCATTGGGAAACTGGTCCCATTATATCCAGTCGGAGCCACCACACCAAACGGAAAAGGCGCTGCCTTTAAGGTCCGGACCGGGTGGTTTTCCCCGATGTTGATGCAACAATTTTCAAGGCATCAACACCACCAAAAGTTGGTTTTTAAGCATCAATCAAGTAAGGATATAACTTCCTCACTTGTTCAATCTCTATCTATCTTTCACTGCTTGGTTTTGAACTTTTGAGTCCAATTCTGAGGTACTCAACATCCCCACTCCACGTAGTTCTCACCTTCCTGTCCAGAATTGTATCTTCATGTAACTCATTGAGATACTCAGGCAACAGATCATCAATAGAAGGCAACTGAATTTGCTCTTTAGGATCTTCAATCAATGAAGGTTCAAATAGTCTTAAGTTCTCTACATTAACTACTGAATAGATGTGCATGTAAGCTGGAAAATCAAGGCGAAAAGCATTCTCACCAATTTTCTCAAGTATCTTGAAAGGCCCATACCTTGTTGGTTTCAACTTCTTACCTTCACCTTACATTTTGTCTTTGCTGACGTATAGCCAAACTTGATCACCAACTTGGAAGCTATGCTCAATTAGATGCTTATCATGCCTTTTCTTGTACTTGGCTTCGCTCTTTTCCAGCTGTTCCTATACTGCTTAGTGAATTTCTTGGATCTATTTAATGAACTTGGTTGCTTTGTCCACATCACTGTGTCCATCAACTGCTATGTCTTTACTAAAGACAAAATCCAAGGGAGACCTTGGTATAAAACCAAAACAAGTCTGAAAAGGAGATCTTTGTGTAGAAGAGTGTTTAGCACAGTTGTAAGCATGTTTCACATAACATAAATGTTCATCCCAAAGCTTGGGATGCTTGCTACAATAGCCCCTGAGCAACTGGATCACTGTCCTATTGACCACCTCTGTTTGGCCATCTGTTTATGGATGAAATGCTATGCTCTTCTTCAATCTGGTGTCCATTAACTCCCATACACTTGACCAAAACTTCCCAACAAATCGGGAATCTCGATCAGAGATGATAGAAGTGGGTAATCCAAAATGAACCCATACATGTTGAAAGAACAAATTTTTTGTTTGTTCAACTGTAATCTACTTGTTACAAGGTATTAAAATACACATTTTTCTGAACTATCCATAATAGCATATAAATAGTCATGACCTTTTATAGATTTTGGCAGTCCCCATGTTAACACCCAGGTTGTTCCCTATGACTCCCAAGGGAATACGGCCGGGGTAACCACTAACCAATCTTTGGATTACAGTTTCTAGCCAAATTGTAATCAGAGAGGGCTCTCTCCTTATGATTTGTCTCTGCTATGATAGTATTTTAGGCTAGCTATTATGCTCAGGTTTTGTTTATGTTTTGGTTGAAGGATGTCTTTCAATACCTAAGATGTAATGTTAAGACAGTTGTATTTCATTGGGCAATGGAGTCTAGAGCTGTGAAATGTTTGAAATGCTTCAGTGGGAATGTTCGGACTGCAGGGCCTATTGGGTATCTCAACAAACAAAATTTAAAGCTTAGGTGATGATGTATGATAATGCATGTTTAGCCAATGGAAAGCATTTAAGAATTCTCCATTAAGCTAGTGCTGTGAAAGTGCAATATATTGCTCAGGAGCAAACTTGAATTCCTGAAACAAGGATCACTGTGAAAGATATATTCTGAAAGTGTAGCAATTAAGAATTACACTTATCAAGATTATAACTGAGGGAAACATTCATTAACAACATAGATTGAGCTCAGGGTATTCCATGAATAAATCCTGAAAGCTATTCTTTTTCTTTGCTGCTAAATATATAGAACTTAGAAATGTTTATGGATTGCAAAAGACTGAAAACACAAAACGAAGAGAGTTACAGAAAACTTATTGTATATGAGATGCACAGGGATCCTGCCAATTTCAACAAACACCATGAACGCATTCAGACAACTCAGAACTTCAGAAATTCCATTACTTCTGTTATTAAACTCTGCAAAGATTACAGCATAGGAACTTCTTCAAGAGAAATTGACAACAACCCCTGCAAGCTTATGCGAGGGGAAAATATATACAAACGGTAATACAAAATATCTAAGGCGTTGAGTCATATGAGAAATAAATGTTTCATCAACTTTGTACAAAATAGCAGATAAGAAGTTATTGTTGCTTTTAATACAACATAAATGCTCATTTATATCAGTCAGAAGATATTTCGGCCTTTGGAGGCCACCGAGTCGGTTGGAATGATCTGCTTTAAATGCTGGAAAATGCGCTTTTGTGGATGCTCTGCTGTAACTTTTCGGCCCTGTCCCCTATAGCTGTCCATCTTGACCTGCTGGCCGAAAGTTCTGCTGAGTAGGCTCAGCTATCACCTTTTATGCATGCTGATTTTATTAACTTTTCCTGTGCATGCCACCTTGTATTTTTGATGAAAAACTTGAAGAATGGCTTCCTGGTTTATAAAATCATCTGTATTGCCTTAGTCCACCATTCCTGTGTAGGCAGTTGATGCCTAAGAACTGCATCCATAGTCTCATCTGCCTCTGTGTATTTATAGAAGTTAGGAGGCACTTCAAACAGGTGATTAATTTCATTCATTATAAAGAATAAATTCTCTACTCTGTTGTAGAGACTTTGTCCTGTAGCTGGCCCTGTTTCCTCTGAGGTGCTGGGCCTTTCAGTGATCTGACTTGTGGCGAATGTATTGACCCTCTTGGCATACTGCTCATGGGTAAGCAGTTTTCCTGCACTGTTCAGCAAGCCAGGGAGACCTCTGTTCTGTAATACCACAAATTTGTCCATAAATCTGTTCACCTCGGTCTGCATGTCTTGGGTCCTTCTCTCCAATGTCTGCACTAAGTTTCTCAGTGTAAGGACCCTTTTTATCAACATAATAGTCTCAGTCCTGTTAGGAATTCCCATAGTTGCTAACTGAGAACTTGTTCTATTATTGAGCACATTGATCATCCTGGTGGCAATTTTAGGCATATTGCCTAGAGCTGCCCTTGATCTCTGAATTTCCTTCTGTGCTTTTCCAATGAGCTCCAACTGCTCATGGATTGTGTCAATATACTGCCACTGGTCAGTAATAGATTGGCCAATATTGGCCCATAGCACTGTCTTGATCTCAGCCACTACCTTATCCAGTTGGAGCTCCTTTTCTAGCTCCTTTATCCTGTCTTTGAGGGCCTTTATTTCCTTGCCCTTTTCTGCCACGGTCTGCTTGGATTTGTCATATCTTTCATTTACCTTGGCTAGTTTCTCTCTGGCCTCGTTTAATTCTGTCATTTGTGCTTCCAAGGCCTGGATCTCATTTCTCAGCTTTTGCATGTCCAGGCTTGGGGCCTGTTCTGTTGTTGGTGGTGGTGGTGCTGAGGTGGATGGTGCTGCCTGTCCTGTTTGTTGAGGAGGAAGAGGAACAGTAGTTGGAGCAGCTTCCTCAAGGTTAATTATTTCAGGAGGAGGCTGGGAGGTCTGACCTTCTTCTTTTTGCTTCAAAGCTGCCTGTAATGCTGCCTGTGCAGCCTCTGATTCCCCAGCTTTTCTTGAGTCTGGATTAGCTGCTTATATAGGGACACCAGCAAGGCTGTGGCATCTTGATCATGCCTCTGCTGGGCAACTTCATATGTTTGAGGGTGAATTGTGGCTGGAATTTTGATCTTTCTCCTCAAAACTGCCATGTCTGCATCCCTCAACTTCAATATTTCCTGTATGCCCTTGATATCCTTGGGATCATGCCCAATCTCAATGATTATATCTTCTAAGGACCTAATTCTGTTGTCCTTTGCTTGAGAGGATGCCCTCTCCAACTCAAGTTGGGCAGCTGTATTATGAAGGCTATTCTCTAGCCTATAATTATCCAATGTTTTGTCTGCCAAGGAGGCATACACCATCTCACCCGTTTGTTTGTGTAATTCAATTTTGTCCATAGGGTGGATGTCCTTGGCAAGGACCTCAAGATTGGTCCTTATATAATCTGCAGGGGACTGGGGCTGTGCTACGGCTGGAAAAAAATGACTCATGATCATTTTGCCTTCACTAACATCATACGCAGACATCAGTCTTTGCTGGTTAGTGGGAGCCATTTTCAACAAATGATTGTATAGTTGTATCTTTATTGGCTCATTCCTCCTCTTTATGTCTATGAACTGCTGTTTGATGCTCAGTTCACCTTCTCTCTGCTGGCTTGAGGAGCTGACTTCTCCTCCCACTGTTCTGTTCTGTTCCTCTTGGAAGGAACTTGCGGATGCTTCCCTGCTAGGTGGACCCATGCCAAAAGACTGCCCCATTAGCATTTCCTCCTCTGAGAAAGGATTTATTCTCTGTCTTTTCTCACCATGACTTATTGAGGTGGTCAAGGGAGTCTCTCTGTCTCTTTTCCTACTAGTATCCTCCTTTTGTGGAGTTTGGAGGATTGATGCTTCAACTGATGTTTCTTGCCTTGGAGGCACAGTTTGTTGTGGCTGTTGCTCAGTGGATTTTGGGGCTTCCACTGTCTGCTCTTGCTGTACAGGCTGCTCCTGTCTTTGTTCTTCTTGTTGTTGTTGTTGCTGCTGTTGTTGTACTTCCTGCTGTTCCACCTCTTTTTCTGTTTGCTCTTCAGTCATGGGAGGTGGTTGCTCTTGTTCCACCTGCTTTTCTTTGCCTTTGCTGGATGTCTGTTGAGTGTCCATGGCAGCTTGCTGATGTGTTGTTGAAGAAGAGGCAGATGCTCCAAGTTGCCTTTGATATGATAAGGAAACCTGTCCACAAGTTTCCAAGTCAGCCTCTTTTTGCAAATTCCTAGCCTCTCTCTCTAGCATCTGCTCTCTAGTAGTTGGCTCTTCTAGAGTGCCCTCTTTCCAGCTCAAAGAATTTGCATACTTTTCAACATGAGGCAGCCTAACATGTGAATAGTTACCCAATTTGTATTTTATCCTTCTGAGGGAGATAAAATGATTAGGGTCATAAGGTATCCATTTGAAACTGGTTTGCAATTTGAATCCCTCTAAGATCATATCTGCCTCCTTCCATCCCTCCTCTCTTTTATTGTATAGAAAAGGGCCTAGCTGGTTCCTTACCTTCAGCTGCACCTTCTTATTCCTACTTTGGAAATGGAAGCAGTCTGCATTTCCAAACTGCCTGAAGTATTCTAGGGCAAAAAGTCTCATAGGGACATACCTTGGCAGCCTGTAAGGGTCCAATTCACAGCCATATATTCTGATTACTGTGTGGTGTTGGTAAAAATACCAATCACCAATGCTGTAGGATTTGGAGAGATGGAGAACTCTCTACATGTCATCGGTCAACCTTGGAGGAGGGACACCATACAGCAATGTCATAGCTGGGTGAATGAACAGGTCTATAAATTCACAGTATGTGTATGGTGATTGAGAAATATTATGGAAAATTGAAGTCCAAAACACAACTGACCTTGGATTCCCCTGGGCATTAAGTTTCTTGAGGGGAATGGAGAAACTGTCTGGTTGATAAAACAAGAACAGGTGGTAGATGTATGAGGTGTATCTGAACACCCTTTCTCTTTGTAGATTCATTAGCTGTTCATGGATCTTTTCTGCAATATAGGTGGCATAGTCATAGTGTACAGCTGGAGGCTTTCCAGGAGAAAACATGGACAGCATTGCCATTATAGTGTCATCAACATCCTCAATTCCCTTGTACCCCATAACGTAGCTGATCAAATCCACCAGCATTCTGCCCAAGTCATTCAGGTAGTGATATCCAATAGGAGGAGTCCTTATAGTTTCAGAGCTTGGCTGTATGAATAATTGATTAATTTTGATGATCTGGGCACTTGACAAATTACTCCCCTTCTTTACTAAGTCCAGCATGGAGAGAGGGGTCAATGACCTTGCAGAGTGGAAATGCAGCATCTCATTTATGGTTTCTGGGGTGATATGGAATAAGATTGAGCCTGTAGGACTGAGAACAGCTCTTTGGCATGGATCATAGCATTCCTGGCACTTGTGGATCAAGTCTGGAAGGGCATTGACTTGAGGGAGGTTGTAAATGGGCAAATTTGAGTCCCAAATCCCTAAAATATCAGCTCCACCAAGGTGTTGGGCTTTCAATTCATTTAGCATGTGGATATTGAACTTAGAACCCATTGGGAACCAGTCTATCATCTGATAATCTACATCTCCCAGGGCTTTCCATTCTAACTCCCTTTGAGGGGCATTCAGAGGCTGGATATTCAAGGCTATTGGTGTTTCCATGGCTAGTAAGGCTTCTGAATTGTATGTAAACTGTTTTGAGTGAGCAGAAGAACGCAGAGGAGTTTCTTTATAATGTAACTGTGAATTGTAGGGAACAGAGGGCGAATTGAGCAAACAGCAATTGAAATACCGTTTATAGGACTGATAAAAACAGTAGTAGGAGTGACTAGAGTGTTTCTGTGGTGAATTTATGTAATGGAGGTTTCTAGTTCAAGACTGCGCGAACTACCTATGAATTCAGGTCAATTTGGTCAAATGCAGGCTTGGTAGAAGGTTTGTTGCCTTGCTAGTTGGAAATGAGTGCAGGTCACTGGATGCTTAATGGTGATTTCGGTGTTTTACACTCTCTTAAACAATTTGCTTGTAGAAATATGGATAAAACTAGGTGCAGGGAATAATTTTGAGAAATACCTTGCGAATTGTCGATAACAGTTGCAAATGTACGTACGACGGAGGCGCCCACGGTTTCAGAGTTGAGTTGTGCAGGTTGGCGCTGCTTTGGTCGTAAAATGCATGCAGGGAAATCAATAGTTGTTTTGGCAAAAGTGGGAAAAAACATGCATTTTTGGCTAAATTATGGATTTTTAGCATATTGGGACGTTTTTGGGATGACATCAGCATGACGTCATTAGGTGGGGTCAAGGTCGGATGACGTCAGCGTGACGTCACAGGGTGATGTGGCAAGCTGTGATTGGTCCACGGGGATAATGAGGTGGCAGACATATCAGCGCAGGGGCGGACAAGAGTGCTGACGCGACGGCGGGGTGGCATTGACGTGGGTCCGACGTGGTGATGACGCAGGCATAACAGAACCGGCGGTAAATGATAAGCGGTAATGGTTTTTTCTCGGACCGCCTTAGATACGGTCGGGGTTTTGTCAGAGGGCGACCCGAGAAATTGTGAGGGCGACGCATGGCAAAGGCCTGACGTCACCCTCTGACAGTTTCTCGGGCGCTAATCTTCGGACGTCGGGCCCAACCCGATATGCATAATGGCCGTCTGATCAAAGGCACCCGATCGGACGGTTGACGGGTCGTTGAATAGTGCGGACGATACGGCAGCGGGGAGGTAATAAAATATTATTTTCTTTTGAACGGCGTGCCCAGCGGGACTTTGGGTTTCGGCGGGTTTATATGGTTTTTCAATGTAAAATAGAAATAAAAATATTACCGCGCCGATACTTTGGATAAAATGGAAAAGTGGGTTTTTGTGCGCTTTTTGCAAATGAAGCGGGTTATGGGCAAAAAGGGTTTTTTCATAAGTTTTTCTTAGCAAATGAAGGTTTAATGGGTCAAATGGATTCAGAAGGGGGGAAGGGGGGTAAGGCTTAGGTTTATCAAACTGACCAGATGTCCATTTGATCCCTGACAGAGGACTTATGGCTATAATGCCAAGGGGAGGAATATTTATACAATGCTTGGGGGTTTATACACCATGGTGTTATAATAGTAGGAAAGGGCAACGTAGGGGAATCAGTAATAGATGTTAGGGGTTAACATAGATGAAAAGGGTGGATGGGGAGTGATAACACTAAGTTTATTTGAAAATCACTTAGCTTAGGGAGTAGATCAAAATGAAAAGAATTTTAGACAAGAAATGTGGCTTCTAAAGGACTAAGAACCACCATAAAACCACCAATTCTTCCATGAATCTCAACTGATGAGGGGATGTTAGTAATGAATGGAAAAGGGGAAAACTGGGAAGTTAGACATGCTTCTTTGCTTTGCTGCAACCTGATAGAGAAGAAGACCTTCTCAATCCATTGATTTTGCTTTGTGCAACAGGTTAGCACACTTTCCATTGTTAGAAATGACACTTCTGCAACCCCATCTGCCTACCCATCTATTTGCCTAGCATTTTTTGTTTCTTCTTGGAGGGTGCACTTAGACTTGCAGACCCTTATTTGCCTTTTCTTTTCTCTGGCTTTTTCCTTTTGATTTTCTATCTAATGCTACCCTTATTGCTTCCAAGGTCCCAGATTAAACAGTTGGGAGCCTTACTTCTCTACCTAAACTACTTGTCTGCCAAGATTAAACAGTTTGGACAGACTTCTTTCTCTATTCTACAACTAAAAATTTAAAACATGGCATGATCCAGATTAGGCTGTTGGACCATCCATCAAATTGAGTCCAAATCAAGCTATATACACACCTTGTCTTCTCATGGAAATATGGGATCTTTGCATCATCAAAGCAGAGCATATTTGGACCTTTCTTTGCCAATCATGAAATATGAAACCTATTGGTATAGGTAGCTAACAGTGGCTCCACATGGGGATGGTTTTTTCATTAGAAAGACCAAGAACAGCAGGTCAGAATGCCTTGGCCTTTGCCTGCCTTCACCAATATTTGAGGTATGCTGCTTTAAAATGCCAAAATTATGCTCTTCCCATCTTGGTAGATCTCTGATCCTATCTGCCTCTTGCTGATAGTTAACAAAACTTAATAAGCTGCATTTTTACTTTTTGACAGAAAGTAATATATACACTTGAATATGTACAATGGAAACTCAGGCTGCACTTATGGGTAGTAGTCAAAATAGTGCTTCAGCATCCTGCCATTCACAGGACCTTCATCCAAATCAGTTTCATTAAGACTTTTAAGGAAATAAGTATTGTTTCCTTGTACTGCTTGGACAGCAAATGGTCCTCTCCAAAGGGAATCAAATTTTCCATGTTTTCCTTTATCTTCCCTTCTTGAATCCCATTTGAGGACTTTGTCACCAATATTGAAATCTTCTGCCTTTGTCCTTCTGTCAAAGGCCTTCTTTAATTTCTCTTGTAAAACTTGAACTCTGCTGTAGACTTGATCTCTAGTTTGCTGCAAGCATATTATTTGATTGATCCTTCTTTGCATATCATTTGGTTCAGCTTGACTTTCTTGAAGAAGTTTCATAACAGGAATTCCTAGTGATGAAGGGAATTTGGCTTCTAATCCATAAACCAACTCATATGGGCTGACCCCAATTGATCTCTTGGTTGTTAGCCTGTCTGCCCATAAGGCATTGACCAGCTTCTTATGCCAAATCTTTTTATTTTCTTCTAACACCTTCTTTATAATGTTTACCAGGCTTTTGTTTGATGATTCTGCAAGGCCATTTCCTTGGGGATAGTATGCAGTAGAATGGCCCAAGGTAATGTGAAACTTGTGGCAGAAATTTACCATCTTCTTAGATCTGAAAGCAGCAGCATTGTCTGTTATTATTTTGTCAGGACAACCAAATCTAGCCAATATGTTATTCTCCAAAAACTGAATGATTGTTGAATCATTTGCTTGTCTGCATGGAACAGCTTCAATCCACTTAGTGAAGTAGTCTGTGGCTGTTAAGATCCATCTATGTTGGCCTGAAGATGAGGGATGAATCTCCCCAATGAAATCCAAGCCCCATTGTTGAAAAGGTCTTTCTGTTGCAATAGGCCTTAAGGGAAGTGGCAGTAACTGTCTCTTTCCCTCAAACACTTGACATTTATGACATGAGGTGGTGAATTTCTTGACATCAGAGAACATGGTGGGCCAGTAGTAATCAGCCCTTAGTATTTTATCCACAGTGGACCTCCAGTACAGGTGTCCACCACAGTCACCTGCATGAAATTCTTTTATGATATTGTTAGTTTCATTCTCAATTAAGCAGTTTAACAATATCCCTTCATGGTTTTTCCAAAGTAAATTTCCATCTATAACACAGAATTTAGAAGCTTTCATTTTTAGGAATATACATTTAGTTCTGGACAATCCTGGGGGAGCACACAGGTTTTGTAATACATGACATATATCAGAGTACCAGGGGGATTGTTCAAAGGCTGCATTGATCTTTGGAGTCGCCAGCTCCGGTTCACTGTCCAGCTGGTTGATGTCTAAGGCTTGGAAGTTTGCTTCTGTCATTAGTTTGGCCAAACCTTGCCCTTTTATTAGTTTTGTAGGTTTTATCTCAATATCAAATTCCAAGATGTTGGCTATCCACTTTCCTCTTCTGCCCTCTAAATTTTCTTGGGTGAGAATGTCTTTGACAATGGGACTTGGTACATAAGCTATAACATGTGAATAGAGGATGTAAATCCTAAAGTCTTTGATGGCTTTGACCAAAGCATAAGCTTGTTTTTCCATGATTTGGTATTTCAGAGGAGCATCTCTAAGAGCTCTACTAAAGAAAGCAATGGGCTTCTCATTTCCTTGGTCATTTTTCTGTAATAAAACAACAGCAATAGTATGCTGGGAGGCAAAGGAAAAAATGATGAATTCTTTTTCAAATTGAGGATTGGTTAGGACTGGGGTTTGGGTGAGGGCCAATTTTATACCTTCAAAGGCTTGATTTGCTTCAACTGTCCATTTCACTTTTGAATCCTTCTTTAGCATATTATTCAGTAATCTGATCAGTTCTGCTAGGTTTGGGATAAACCTTCTCAAGAAGTTGATCTTTCCCAAGAATGCTTGTAATTCTTTGATATTTCTTGGGTGGGGCATTTGTAAGATAGCTTGTATCCTATCTGGGTCAATTCTTATGCCATCCTTTGAAATGATATGTCCTAACAGCTTGCCTTCTTCCAAACCAAACAGAGACTTCTTGGGATTTAAGGAAATTCCATATTTCCTGCATGTTAAGAAGATCTGCCTCAAGTGTTTCAAATGTTCTTGGTCAGATTTTGAGAAGGGTGTGAGGTCATCCAAATAAATGACAAGGAAGTCATGAATCTCTTTGGAAAAAGCAATATCCATTGCTCTTTGAAACGTTGCCCCTGCATTTTTCAATCCAAAAGGCATTTTTACATATTTGAAAGTTCCCCATGGGGTTGTAAATGCAGTTTTGTCCTGATCATCAGGGTGTACTAGGATCTGATTAAAGCCTGAGAATCCATCAAGTAGTGAGATCCTTGAGGCACCCACCACTCTTTGGAGGATGTGATCCATCTTGGGTAAGGGATAATTATCTTTGAGGGATACTTGATTCAAGTTCCTAAGATCCACACAAAGCCTTATTTCACCCGTTTTCTTTCTTGTGGGTACCAAATTTGAAATCCAATCAGAAAACCTGATTGGTGCTATGATCCCTGCTTCAAACATTTTTTGCAATTCCTTTTCAATTGAAGGGAGGAGCATGGGGTTGATCCTTCTCAATTTTTGTTTGAATGGCTTCTGATTAGGCTTGAGAGGGATAGTATGCTGGATAATAGAGGTGTCATAGGATTTTAGATCCTCATAACCCCATGCAAAGACATCCTGAAACTCTTTGAAAAGGTCAATGTATTTGGGTTTTTGATCAGGAGGCAGAGCTGCAGATAGCTTTATTATCTTGGGCTTGTCAACAGTGCCAATGTTGCATTCTTCAATGACTGCATTTAGGGGCTGCATCTTTGGTTTTCTAGGGATGTCATTTGAGTCAAAGATGTCTTCTAATGGAGTTAGGCCTGTTGGGAGAAAATTGTCTCTTAGCTCTATGATTTCAGCCTCTACAACAACTGTTTCCTCATGATTGGTTTGTTGAATTTGTTGTATTTTCTCCTTGTTGAAAATAGTTGGATTTAGCATTTGTCTTGTTGTTTTGGGTGATATTGGGTGGTTATTCTATTCAAACTGTATTTGTGATTGACTTGCTCTTTCAAGTATTTGTGATTGACTTGCTCTTTCAGGTATTTGTGATTGACTTGCTCTTTCAGGTATTTGTGATTGACTTGCTCTTTCAGTGTCAATATTTAATCCTGCAAATTCTTGTTGCAAGGTCAAGAAGTTGTTTATTTGTACATCATCTTCAAATACCTGCCAGTATTTGACATTGTTTGGGATAGAAGGTCTGTGTTTTACCTCAGCTGTAAAGCAATGATGGGGCTCAAAAGGCAGCTTGCAGCTACTTGCAAATGTGGCTAAACTATGAGCATGAAGATTATGGGTCCTAGAAATTTTGGTGATTTGGAATTCAGAGAAGAAGCTTAGTATTTCGGCCACAGCAGACCTATAAGACC
Source organism: Pinus tabuliformis (assembly GCA_031772625.1). Classification (NCBI taxonomy): domain Eukaryota; kingdom Viridiplantae; phylum Streptophyta; class Pinopsida; order Pinales; family Pinaceae; genus Pinus; species Pinus tabuliformis. The sequence goes on from CM062811.1 coordinate 449,352,444, forward strand.
TCAATCTCTTGTCATTGGTGACAAAATTTCCTTTCACTTGTTGGATGACTAAATCTAAATCCCCCATAATTGAGACTTTTGTGGCTTGTAAGAACTTTACTAGCTTGAGGCCTAGTAAAAGGGCTTCATATTCTGCCATATTATTAGTACACTTGAAATTCAGTCTATAGGCTCGGCCTTCTGCATGATTGTCTTGTTTATTATGTATCCAGACTCCAGCTCCTACCCCTAATTTGTTGACCGACCCATCAAATTCAAGGAACCATAGGATCTCCTGTTCCAGGGAGAACTTAATGACCTCTTTGTGTGCTGGAATTGTAAGTTGAAGCTCTGGTCTACCATCTGGTTTGCTTTCTAGGGCCGTCTCCTCACTTGATGGAACCTGTTCGCTTTTTTGAGCAGCAGCTGTGTTTAATGTTTGATTAATCATTGTTTCTTGGGTAGCAGTTTGCTCATTAGTGTCTTCCTCTTGTATTAGTGTCTTGGGTTCAACCTCATTATCTGAGGGAGTAGTATTATCATTAAAGAGAATGTATGAGTCTATGTCTGAATGGACAGCATATATGGGAAAGTTTTGAGGCTTTTCTTCACTGCTGACCATGTATTTCATTAATGTTTCTCTGTATAATCTCTTTGGTTGCCCAAAAACAGTGATGGTAGCATATGACATATCTAACTGCAGGGAACCTTGAAGTTTAGCCCCCCATGACCTCGATAACAGCATCCCATATTTGGGTGGGATGTCAGCAACTACCACATCCATTAGAATTGTTTTGTTTGGGTATTGAACAAGAGACACACATAGATCTTTTATTAGACCTAAGCACTTGACTTGGCTGGAATCAAAGGAGAACAGGTCCTTGTATGGTCTGGTAATATCCAGGTTTAGTCTTTCCATGACTGATTTGGGCATCAGGTTGTGAGAGGCACCCGAGTCAAACATTGCATTGTGTAATATCTTGTCATGAACATGTAAACTGACATAAAAAGGCAAAATACCTATACCTGCTGTCTTTCCATCCACCTCTGGGCCAAAAAGTAGCTCTGGGGTATCATCCAACACATTAACATCATCTTTGTTGCTAGTAAGTTGGAGGGATTTCCTGATTTGTTGTTTGTAGATGCTGTGTTTGGCCAATTCTGAGAGAGGAATTGCTATCTTCAATTTACTAATTTCAGTTTCTAGGTCAAAAGGTTTTTCGGATTGGGTCTTTTGGGCCCCAGGGAAAATTTTAAGAACCCCCCCTAAATTTATAAATATAATAAATGGGCGAATCTCCATGGTATATAGGAAAAATGGAAGGCGATTTTATCAATAATATAATATGTATATATAATTTTTTGGCGAATCTCTCACCAGGCATGGCGAATATTTTACTCAATTATAAAATCTTGTAAGATCTTGGCGAGTCTTTCACTAAATAATAAAACTTTGTAAAGTCCTAGTGAATCTTAGCATAGGCTACATGCTGGTTTAATTCCCCCATTTAAATAGGCTACATTCCAGGTGAATACCATGGGTCAATACCATGTACCATTTTGGTGAATACCATGGGTCAATACCATGTGCCATTTTGGTGAATACCATGGGTCAATACCATGTGCCATTTTTATTTTTATTAATTCTAATATTAGGGTTAATAATGGTTTTTTGCATGGTATTAATAACAATCTAGTCCATGGTATTTGTCCCATAGTATTTTGGCCATAGGTTTCACCTAAATATAACCCATTTTTTGAGTGTTCCTAAATATAAGGTGACTTATGGAGTAAATATAAAAAAATGTTTTATTTGTTTACCATACCTCTCGTTTATTTATATTTTTATTAATTTACCATACCTCTTTTACAAATATGGTATTTGGCCCATAGGATTCACTTAAATAAAACCTCTTTCTTGAGGCTTCATAAATAGAACGAGGGTTATGGACTAAATATAAAAAGAGGTTTTATTTATTTATGATACGTCTAGTTTATTTATATTTTTATTTATTTACCATACCGTTTGAGTAAGTATAAAAAGACGTTTTATTTATTTACCATACCTCCACTTATATTTGTATTTTTTTACACCGTTACATGTATATAAGGTGACTTATGGAGTAAATATAAAAAATGTTTTATTTATTTACCATACCTCTCATTTATTTATATTTTTATTAATTTACCATACCTCTTTTATAAATATGGTATTTGGCCCATAGGATTCACTTAAATAAAACCTATTCTTGAAAATGGGCGAATGGATTCACTTAAATAAAACATATTCTTGAAAATGGGCGAATGGAAGGTTGTAAGTCCTAATTTCAAGGGCTAAATTTACCTTTTTTACCCTCTCCCTTAAAATAAGGTGGGCTATTTGAGGTGATTTGTAAAAATGTACTATGATACAAAATATTCGCCCACTAAAAATTTAAAACCCCTTAATTTCGCCAAAGGGCGAACATTCGCCCCTAAAATTATCCTTACTTTTGGCTGTGGATGGCATTTCTTTCCTTGTTCACTAACTCTTCTTCTTGATTCTTATCCTGATTTTGTGGGTTAGGGTGCAAGGATGACACTAACTCTTCTTCTTGATTCTTATCCTGATTTTGTGGGTTAGGGTGCAAGGATGAAGCATCCATGGGCTGCTGTTTTGAAGAAGCTGGTTCAGTGACTTCTTCAATGGTTACTTCTTTTGCAAGCGAATCTGTTGGGTCATTTGGCTCTGTAACTGTGGCTGTTTTGGGCTGCTGATTATCTTTTATCTTTTCAGGCTGTGTTACATTTACAGTTCTGCTCCTTAGCTTGTATTGCCTATGGACTTCATAAACAGCTGTGTCATAGCCTTGTTTGAAGTCAAATGACTCACCTGATTTGATTGGGAAGAGCTTGATTACCTCATCCTCATGGCCCTCTTGTGTAAAAAAGACTTGACTTTCACCATCTAGACCCATTAAATTGATCTGAGAATCTTCATTGGGTTCACTTGATGTGGAAGTATCAGCATAGTTTTCTTGGAAAGGGGGTCTTATGTCTTGGTCAGCACTGGGCTTGCCAACGTTTGGGTTTTTAGTTCTCCTAAAATTTGGATTCCTAGGAGGGTTGTTTTGTGGTGCTTCCCATGATGATTTTCTCTCCACAGATTCCACTCTATCACCCAATCTCTTCATACCAGTCAGTATTGCATCCAATTTTTGATCAAAAGCTGAGGGTTCTTCTTTGAAGGTGGTTCTCTTTTCCAACCTTGCTCTGTTTCTTTTGGCAATCAGGTTCGCTTCCACTGTGACAACAACTTTTTGAGCATTTGCAAGGGTTTGAGGGTCTCTCTCCTTCAACTGATAGGCCATATCAGGGTCAAAACCATCAGGAAATTTGTACAAGGCCAAATTAGGGGGAGGTCTTAAATTTTGCGGGATTGCGTTATATACATTGTTAAATCTTGCACAATACTCCAAAACAGTCTCTTGGGGACCTCTTTTGATAGTGTCATATTCACCAAGTATGTGCAGAGGATCCTTCTTCTTCTCCCATCTGCTAGTAAAGGCTTGATAAAGCTCATCAGGAGTTGTGATGGAATTTTCATTCAGGGATCTAAACCAAGTTCTTACATCCCCAGTCAGACTTTGAACAAACATCCTCATTCTCACACTGTCATCATCTATTTCATAAGTTTCAAAATGGTCTTGCATCCTTTTGGCATGCTGAATAGCTGTCAAAGGACCAGTGGAGTCAAAATATGAGATTTTGGTTTGGTAGTCTTGGGGTAGAGCTGCAGCATTAGCTGGTATCTGCAAGGGTGCATATCTGTTAGCCATATTCACCAGGTTTGGGGGATTTACAGGGGCAACTGGGATAAAAGGAACGAGGTGTGCCACAGGGGTAACAGGTGTAGCAGCACCTAGGGTATTGTTCAAGGGGATATGTGCAGTGGGTGAAGATGTGCAAGGAGGGCTTTGAGATGTAGATGGTGAACTGGGGGAAACAGGAGTAGACCGAAATAAAACCTTGATAGGAGTTGGAACTGGTTCAGGGTGAGCTGTCTCAGGACTCAAATCACTAGGATTTTCCTGCCTTTGCTGTTTCCTGATTATTTTGGGAATTGTATTTGGATTTTCAAAAACTGCTGGTGGATTTGGGTCAGGGTTTGACCTAGTGTGCCTGGCTTCCCTTTTAGGAGCCAGCTTCTGAATTTGTTTTTGGTATTTTCTAAGATATTTTAGGATTGTTTAAGGGACTGCTCAAGCTTTTAAAACCACTGTCTTGGCAGACAACAGTTGAAAAACAATATGCTCAGGTCCCCAGCGGAGTCGCCATTTATGTTAACACCCAGGTTGTTCCCTATGACTCCCAAGGGAATACGGCCGGGGTAACCACTAACCAATCTTTGGATTACAATTTCTAGCCAAACTGTAATCAGAGAGGGCTCTCTCCTTATGATTTGTCTCTGTTATGATAGTATTTTAGGCTAGCTATTATGCTCAGGTTTTGTTTATGTTTTGGTTGAAGGATGTCTTTCAATACCTAAGATGTAATGTTAAGACAGTTGTATTTCATTGGGCAATGGAGTCTAGAGCTGTGAAATGTTTGAAATGCTTCAGTGGGAATGTTCGGACTGTAGGGCCTATTGGGTATCTCAACAAACAAAATTTAAAGCTTAGGTGATGATGTATGATAATGCATGTTTAGCCAATGGAAAGCATTTAAGAATTCTCCATTAAGCTAGTGCTGTGAAAGTGAAATATATTGCTCAGGAGCAAACCTGAATTCCTGAAACAAGGATCACTGTGAAAGATATATTCTGAAAGTGTAGCAATTAAGAATTACACTTATCAAGATTATAACTGAGGGAAACATTCATTAACAACATAGATTGAGCTCAGGGTATTCCATGAATAAATCCTGAAGGCTATTCTTTTTCTTTGCTGCTAAATATATAGAACTCAGAAATGTTTATGGATTGCAAAAGACTGAAAACACAAAACGAAGATAGTTACAGAAAACTTATTGTATATGAGATGCACAGGGATCCTGCCAATTTCAACAAACACCATGAACGCATTCAGACAACTCAGAACTTCAGAAATTCCATTACTTCTGTTATTAAACTCTGCAAAGATTACAGCATAGGAACTTCTTCAAGAGAAATTGACAACAACCCCTGCAAGCTTATGCGAGGGGAAAATATATACAAACGGTAATACAAAATATCTAAGGTGTTGAGTCATCTGAGAAATAAATGTTTCATCAACTTTGTACAAAATAGCAGATAAGAAGTTATTGCTGCTTTTAATACAACATAAATGCTCATTTATATCAGTCAGAAGATATTTCGGCCTTTGGAGGCCACCGAGTCGGTTGGAATGATCTGCTTTAAATGCTGGAAAATGCGCTTTTGTGGATGCTCTGCTGTAACTTTTCGGCCCTGTCCCCTATAGCTGTCCATCTTGACCTGCTAGCCGAAAGTTCTGCTGAGTAGGCTCAGCTATCACCTTTTATGCATGCTGATTTTATTAACTTTTCCTGTGCATGCCACCTTGTATTTTTGATGAAAAACTTGAAGAATGGCTTCCTGGTTTATAAAATCATCTGTATTGCCTTAGTCCACCATTCCTGTGTAGGCAGTTGATGCCTAAGAATTGCATCCGTAGTATCATCTACCTCTGTGTATTTATAGAAGTTAGGAGGCACTTCAAACAGGTGATTAATTTCATTCATTATAAAGAATAAATTCTCTACTCTGTTGTAGAGACTTTGTCCTGTAGCTGGCCCTGTTTCCTCTGAGGTGCTGGGCCTTTCAGTGATCTGACTTGTGGCGAATGTATTGACCCTCTTGGCATACTGCTCATGGGTAAGCAGTTTTCCTGCACTGTTCAGCAAGCCAGGGAGACCTCTGTTCTGTAATACCACAAATTTGTCCATAAATCTGTTCACCTCGGTCTGCATGTCTTGGGTCCTTCTCTCCAATGTCTGCACTAAGTTTCACAGTGTAAGGATCCTTTTTATCAACAGAATAGTCTCAGTCCTGTTAGGAATTCCCATAGTTGCTAACTGAGAACTTGTTCTATTATTGAGCACATTGATCATCCTGGTGGCAATTTCAGGCATATTGCCTAGAGCTGCCCTTAATCTCTGAATTTCCTTCTGTGCTTTTCCAATGAGCTCCAACTGCTCATGGATTGTGTCAATATACTGCCACTGGTCAGTAATAGATTGGCCAATATTGGCCCATAGCACTGTCTTGATCTCAGCCACTACCTTATCCAGTTGGAGCTCCTTTTCTAGCTCCTTTATCCTGTCTTTGAGGGCCTTTATTTCCCTGCCCTTTTCTGCCATGGTCTGCTTGGATTTGTCATATCTTTCATTTACCTTGGCTAGTTTCTCTCTGGCCTCGTTTAATTCTGTCATTTGTGCTTCCAAGGCCTGGATCTCATTTCTCAGCTTTTGCAAGTCCAGGCTTGGGGCCTGTTCTGTTGTTGGTGGTGGTGGTGCTGAGGTGGATGGTGCTGCCTGTCCTGTTTGTTGAGGAGGAAGAGGAACAGTAGTTGGAGCAGCTTCCTCAAGGTTAATTATTTCAGGAGGAGGCTGGGAGGTCTGACCTTCTTCTTTTTGCTTCAAAGCTGCCTGTAATGCTGCCTGTGCAGCCTCTGATTCCCCCAGCTTTTCTTGAGTCTGGATTAGCTGCTTATATAGGGACACCAGCAAGGCTGTGGCATCTTGATCATGCCTCTGCTGGGCAACTTCATCTGTTTGAGGGTGAATTGTGGCTGGAATTTTGATCTTTCTCCTCAAAGCTGCCATGTCTGCATCCCTCAACTTCAATATTTCCTGTATGCCCTTGATATCCTTGGGATCATGCCCAATCTCAATGATTATATCTTCTAAGGACCTAATTCTGTTGTCCTTTGCTTGAGAGGATGCCCTCTCCAACTCAAGTTGGGCAGCTGTATTATGAAGGCTATTCTCTAGCCTATAATTATCCAATGTTTTGTCTGCCAAGGAGGCATACACCATCTCACCCGTTTGTTTGTGTAATTCAATTTTGTCCATAGGGTGGATGTCCTTGGCAAGGACCTCAAGATTGGTCCTTATATAATCTGCAGGGGACTGGGGCTGTGCTACGGCTGGCAAAAAATGACTCATGATCATTTTGCCTTCACTAACATCATAAGCAGACATCAGTCTTTGCTGGTTAGTGGGAGCCATTTTCAACAAATGATTGTATAGTTGTATCTTTATTGGCTCATTCCTCCTCTTTATGTCTATGAACTGCTGTTTGATGCTCAGTTCACCTTCTCTCTGCTGGCTTGAGGAGCTGACTTCTCCTCCCACTGTTCTGTTTTGTTCCTCTTGGAAGGAACTTGCGGATGCTTCCCTGCTAGGTGGACCCATGCCAAAAGACTGCCCCATTGGCATTTCCTCCTCTGAGAAAGGATTTATTCTCTGTCTTTTCTCACCATGACTTATTGAGGTGGTCAAGGGAGTCTCTCTGTCTCTTTTCCTGCTAGTATCCTCCTTTTGTGGAGTTTGGAGGATTGATGCTTCAGCTGATGTTTCTTGCCTTGGAGGCACAGTTTGTTGTGGCTGTTGCTTAGTGGATTTTGGGGCTTCCACTGTATGCTCTTGCTGTACAGGCTGCTCCTGTCTTTGTTCTTGTTGTTGTTGTTGTTGCTGCTGTTGTTGTACTTCCTGCTGTTCCACCTCTTTTTCTGTTTGCTCTTCAGTCATGGGAGGTGGTTGCTCTTGTTCCACCTGCTTTTCTTTGCCTTTGCTGGATGTCTGTTGAGTGTCCATGGCAGCTTGCTGATGTGTTGTTGAAGAAGAGGCAGATGCTCCAAGTTGCCTTTGATATGATAAGGAAACCTGTCCACAAGTTTCCAAGTCAGCCTCTTTTTGCAAATTCCTAGCCTCTCTCTCTAGCATCTGCTCTCTAGTAGTTGGCTCTTCTAGAGTGCCCTCTTTCCAGCTCAAAGAATTTGCATACTTTTCAACATGAGGCAGCCTAACATGTGAATAGTTACCCAATTTGTATTTTATCCTTCTGAGGGAGATAAAATGATTAGGGTCATAAGGTATCCATTTGAAACTGGTTTGCAATTTGAAGCCCTCTAAGATCATATCTGCCTCCTTCCATCCCTCCTCTCTTTTATTGTATAGAAAAGGGCCTAGCTGGTTCCTTACCTTCAGCTGCACCTTCTTATTCCTACTTTGGAAATGGAAGCAGTCTGCATTTCCAAACTGCCTGAAGTATTCTAGGGAAAAAAGTCTCATAGGGACATACCTTGGCAGCCTGTAAGGGTCCAATTCACAACCATATATTCTGATTGCTGTGTGGTGTTGGTAAAAATACCAATCACCAATGCTGTAGGATTTGGAGAGATGGAGAACTCTCTGCATGTCATCGGTCAACCTTGGAGGAGGGACACCATACAGCAATGTCATAGCTGGGTGAATGAACAGGTCTATAAATTCACAGTATGTGTATGGTGATTGAGAAATATTATGGAAAACTGAAGTCCAAAACACAACTGACCTTGGATTCCCCTGGGCATTAAGTTTCTTGAGGGGAATGGAGAAACTGTCTGGTTGATAAAACAAGAACAGGTGGTAGATGTATGAGGTGTATCTGAACACCCTTTCTCTTTGTAGATTCATTAGCTGTTCATGGATCTTTTCTGCAATATAGGTGGCATAGTCATAGTGTACAGCTGGAGGCTTTCCAGGAGAAAATATGGACAGCATTGCCATTATAGTGTCATCAACATCCTCAATTCCCCTGTACCCCAGAACGTAGCTGATCAAATCCACCAGCATTCTGCCCAAGTCATTCAGGTAGTGATATCCAATAGGAGGAGTCCTCATAGTTTCAGAGCTTGGCTGTATGAATAATTGATTAATTTTGATGATCTGGGCACTTGACAAATTACTCCCCTTCTTTACTAAGTCCAGCATGGAGAGAGGGGTCAATGGCCTTGCAGAGTGGAAATGCAGCATCTCATTTATGGTTTCTGGGGTGATATGGAATAAGATTGAGCCTGTAGGACTGAGAACAACTCTTTGGCATGGATCATAGCATTCCTGGCACTTGTGGATCAAGTCTGGAAGGGCATTGACTTGAGGGAGGTTGTAAATGGGCAAATTTGAGTCCCAAATCCCTAAAATATCAGCTCCACCAAGGTGTTGGGCTTTCAATTCATTTAGCATGTGGATATTGAACTTAGAACCCATTGGGAACCAGTCTATCATCTGATAATCTACATCTCCCAGGGATTTCCATTCTAACTCCCTTTGAGGGGCATTCAGAGGCTGGATATTCAAGGCTATTGGTGTTTCCATGGCTAGTAAGGCTTCTGAATTGTATGTATACTGTTTTGAGTGAGCAGAAGAACGCAGAGGAGTTTCTTTATAGTGTAACTATGAATTGTAGGGAACAGAGGGCGAATTGAGCAAACAACAATTGAAATACCGTTTATAGGACTGATAAAAACAATAGTAGGAGTGACTAGAGTGTTTCTGTGGTTAATTTATGTAATGGAGGTTTCTAGTTCACGACTGCGCGAACTACCTATGAATTCAGGTCAATTTGGTCAAATGCAGGCTTGGCAGAAGGTTTGTTGCCTTGCTAGTTGGAAATGAGTGTAGGTCACTGGATGCTTAATGGTGATTTCGGTGTTTTACACTCTCTTAAACAGTTTGCTTGCAGAAATATGGATAAAACTAGGTGCAGGGAACAATTTTGAGAAATACCTTGCGAATTGTCGATAACAGTTGCAAATGCAGGTACGACGGAGGCGCCCACGGTTTCAGAGTTGAGTTGTGCAGGTTGGCGCTGCTTTGGTCGTAAAATGCATGCAGGAAAATCAATAGTTGTTTTGGCAAAAGTGGGAAAAAACACGCATTTTTGGCTAAAATATGGATTTTTGGCATATTGGCGCGTTTTTGGGATGATGTCAGCATGACATCATTAGGTGGGGTCAAGGTCGGATGACATCAGCATGACATCACCGGGTGATGTGGCAAGCTGTGATTGGTCCACGGGGATAATGAGGTGGCAGACATATCAGCGCAGGGGCGGACAAGAGTGCTGACGCGACGACGGGGTGGCACTGACGTGGGTCCGACGTGGTGATGACGCAGGCATAACAGAACCGGCGGTAAATGATAAGCGGTAATGGTTTTTTCTCGGACCGCCTTAGATACGGTCGGGGTTTTGTCAGAGGGCGACCCGAGAAATTGTGAGGGCGACGCGTGGCAAAGGCCTAACGTCACCCTCTGACAGTTTCTCGGGCGCTAATCTTCGGACGTCGGGCCCAACCCGATATGCATAATGGCCGTCCGATCAAAGGCACCCGATCGGACGGTTGATGGGTCGTTGAACAGTGCGGACGATACGGCAGCAGGGAGGTAATAAAATATTGTTTTCTTTTGAACGGCGTGCCCAGCGGGACTTTGGGTTTCGGCGGGTTTATATGGTTTTTCAATGTAAAATAGAAATAAAAATATTACCGCGCCGATACTTTGGATAAAATGGCAAAGTGGGTTTTTGTGCGCTTTTTGCAAATAAAGCGGGTTATGGGCAAAAAGGGTTTTTTCATAAGTTTTTCTTAGCAAATGAAGGTTTAATGGGTCAAATGGATTCAGAAGGGGGGAAGGGGGGTAAGGCTTAGGTTTATCAAACTGACCAGATGTCCATTTGATCCCTGACAGAGGACTTATGGCTATAATGCCAAGGGGAGGGATATTTATACAATGCTTGGGGGTTTATACACCATGGTGTTATAATAGTAGGGAAAGGGCAATGTAGGGGAATTAGATAATAGATGTTAGGGGTTAACATAGATGAAAAGGGTGGATGGGGAGTGATAACACTAAGTTTATTTGAAAATCACTTAGCTTAGGGAGTAGATCAAAATGAAAAGAATTTTAGACAAGAAATGTGGCTTCTAAAGGACTAAGAACCACCATAAAACCACCAATTCTTCCATGAATCTCAACTGATGAGGGGATGTTAGTAATGAATGGAAAAGGGGAAAACTGGGAAGTTAGACATGCTTCTTTGCTTTACTGCAACCTGATAGAGAAGAAGACCTTCCCAATCCATTGATTTTTCTTTGTGCAACAGGTTAGCACACTTTCCATTGTTAGAAATGACACTTTTGCAACCCCATCTGCCTACCCATCTATTTGCCTAGCATTTTTTGTTTCTTCTTGGAGGGTGCACTTAGACTTGCAGACCCTTATTTGCCTTTTCTTTTCTCTGGCTTTTTCCTTTTGATTTTCTATCTAATGCTACCCTTATTGCTTCCAAGGTCCCAGATTAAACAGTTGGGAGCCTTACTTCTCTACCTAAATTACTTGTCTGCCAAGATTAAACAGTTTGGACAGACTTCTTTCTCTATTCTACAACTGAAAATTTAAAACATGGCATGATCCAGATTAGGCTGTTGGACCATCCATCAAATTGAGTCCACATCAAGCTATATACACCCCTTGTCTTCTCATGGAAATATGGGATCTTTGCATCATCAAAGAAGAGCATATTTGGACCTTTCTTTGCCAATCATGAAATATGAAACCTATTGGTATAGGTAGCTAACACCCCAAACAAAGTCCATGGAAACACTTTCCCAAGGATGAGAAGGAACTGGAAGTGGAGTGTACAAGCCTAGTTTTCTATTACTGGGCTTGCTTTTAGCACACATGGTACACCCTTTAATATATCTAGAAACTGTTTCATGCATTCTTGGCCAATAACAGAACCTTTGTAGCTGTGCAACTGTTTTACTTACACCAAAATGACCTGATATTAGAGAAGTATGTGCTTCTCGGATTATGTTAACTCTTTCAGTTTTAGGAATGCATAACTTTCCCAAATGATACAAGAGTTGGTCCTTAACATGATAATCCAATTCTTCTACTTGTTTGCCATGACTTAAAGTTGCATATACATCTTTAAAATCTACATCTTGAGCATATTGTTCAATGTAGCTTTCATGCAATACTGAATTATGCTTAAGTATAGTAGATGCATTTATGATTGGTTTGGATAACATATCTGCAAACTTATTGTGTATGCATTTCTTATATCTAATGACAAGATGAAACTGTTGTAGAAACCCCATCCACCTATAGTGTCTTGATTGCTGCAGTTTAGTTTGTGAGTGTAAATATTGAAGTGGTTGATGATCAATATGTATAACTGTTTCTTTGCCCAATAAGTAATGTTTCCACTTTTTCACACTCTGCACTAATGCATACAATTCTTTATCATATGTGGGATAATTAACTACTGCAGAATTAAATATCTCAGAATGTTAACATATGGGTTTACCATGTTGCATCAACACTGCTCCCATGGCATAGTCATTGGCATCTGTTTCAATCTCATATGGTCTTTGAAGATCTGGAAATGCTAGTACTGGTGCTATACTAATATTTTCTTTCAAGGTGTCGAAGGCTTTCTGTTATTTGCCTCCCCACTGAAACACCTTGTTCAATCTTGTTAAAGATGTAAGGGAGTTGCAATCAAGGAAAAGTTAGCAATAAACTTTCTCCAATATTGTGTTGCCCCTAGGAAGCTACTAACTTTTGTAGCAGATTTGGGTTTAGGCCAGTTCACAATGAATTCAACCTTAGAGGGATCCATCTTCAATTCACCACCCCCTACAATATGACCCAAATAATTCAAAGATGTTTTGCCAAATTCACATTTTGATAATTTAACATAGAGATTTTCTTTTTTCAAAACATCTAGAGTCTGCTTTACATGCTTCAAATGTTCTTCCCATGTTTTAATGAAAACAAGAATTTCATCTAAATATAAAATTAAAAAATCATCAATAAAAGGCTTGAGTACATCATTCATTACTCTCATGAAAGTGGCAAGAGCATTAGTTAAGCCAAAAGGCATAACTAGCCATTCATACAGCCCTTGCTTTGTTTTGAAAACATTCTTCCATGCATCTTGTTCTGCAACTCTGACCTGATGGTAGCCACTACGCAAGTCCAACTTGGAAAAGTAAACAACTTCTTTCATCTGATCTAATAGATCATCTATGCGAGGAAGAGGATACTGATTCTTGATCGTTATTTTATTCAGTGCTCTGTAATCAATGCACATACTCCACGAACCATCTTTCTTTCTCACCAGTACTATTGGAGATCCACATGGTGATGTGCTTGGCCTTATGAACCCTTTTTTGAGTAGCTCCTGTACCTTCTTCTTGATCTCTACATTCTCTAAAGCGGATAACCTGTACATTCCAATGTTCAGCAATGGAGCATCTTGCTGTAGATGAATATCATGTACTATTTCCATTTTGGGTGGCAGACCTTTAGGTTCTTAAAATAGGATATCATATTCTGAAACAACTTTTTCTAAATCAGCTTTCTGTTTAGCATCACAACCTTTAAATACATTGGTTTTATCAAGGGTCTTTTCCTTTACAACCATTAGTAAAAATTGCTTGCATGAATTTATAATTCTTTTCATCTGCCCTGAGTTTATGAGAGTGTAGTTATTTTTGAGTTGATGAGCTCTTACAATATATTCGATTCCATCTTTTGTGAGTTGATACTTATTTTCAGTTCTATAGAAAATGGCTTTTCTATCATACAATTAAGGACTTCCTAAAACAATACCACATATATCCAGGGGAACTATATCTAACTCAACCTCATCTACAAAAGTTGACCCAAAAGAAAACCTAAGTTTACATTGTCTAGTCACTTGTAGCTTTGCTTTATCACATACCCAACCTAATGGATATGGCTTCTTGTGAGGTGTGGTTAGTAGTCCCAACTTCTTTACAATTTCTTTAGAAATCAAGTTTACTTGTGAACCACTATCAAATAAAGTATCAATCTTTTGATGCTTGGAAATAACTCTAATATGAAAAAGCTCATGTCTTTTCCTCTCATTTTCTTCATTATCAATAGATTGTGCAGAATTACTAGTAGATGCTTCAGAATTTTTACCTTTTATACCTGTGGTTGTGATTGTTGTTTCATCACCTGAGTCTGACCCCAAATCTTTCTGAATAGCAACAACAGTCTTCTTCTTCTTGCCATCGAACTTCTTGGGTTTCAGCTCCGGATGCAAAGACCAGCAGTGTTCATCATCATGTCCAACCTTCTTGCAGTGAGTGCATGAAGGTTTGTCTTTCTGTACAACGTTTTCCTTCCTCTCTTTCCATTTTTTCTTCCTCTTTTCCTTGTTCTTGCTTGCAGTGGGTTTTGATGATCCCCCAATCTCTGGGTTCACATTCTTGCCTGTAGCCTCTAGGTGTGTAGCCTAAATGGATACCTCATCAATGCTAGTGGGGTTAAACATGAGAATGGTGTGCCTCAAATAGCTGTGTAGACCACCTATATACTTCAGCAAAGTTTCAGGTGAGTCTAGAGAAATGCCTAGAATTAAAGCTCTTTTTCTAAATCCCTGGGTATAGCTTTGTACACTTTTCCCCTTTAATTGGCGAAGAGTTTTCCAACTCATCATTGCTTGCTACATATAAGCTAGTGGATAGAATTATTTTTTAATGGCAGAAACAAATTCACTCCAGGTAGAAAGAATTTTACCATGCTTCTTCAAATTAGCTTGTGTTCTGCCTTCCTACCACACTAGGGCAGTTCCTCTAAGGTGAAGGTTGGCTAGCTAAATCTTTCTCCTTTCTGAATCAATGTTCAGCACCCTGCAATATACTTCAATCTGTCTAATCTAGTTATCTAGCTTTTTTGCATTTAATTCTCCATCATATATTGGCAAATCAAATTTTACATCTAATTTAATCAAAGCACTATAAGGAGGTGTTGATAGAGGAGGCTCTTTCCCTTTCCCTTTGCCTTCTGAATGGTCATCTAGAAGAGGTTTCTGTGTTCCTTTGTCTTACTTGGAGGTTGAAGTATCTTCACTTTGACCTTTATTGAATTCTCGATACATCTCTTCTACCATGGCTCTCATGGTCATGAAACTGTCCGTGAACTGAGAGTCTGATTCCAAGGGAATTTCCTCTGCGATTTTCCTCCTAGGATAGACTCTTCCTATTTCTGGGTTAGTCTCAACCAATTCTCCTTCTCCTAATTTGAGCTTTGACCTAGTTAGCATTCGACAATCTAGCACAAGCTTGTCTAACCTTAGAAAACCTAAAGCTCTGATACCACTTGATCCGATATATGATCTTGGACAATTATTAAGGTATTATAGACTCATGTGCATGGATTTTCCTATGTTACTTTGTGCAATGGATCGATAAGATTACGAAATACATAGACAATGAAGTAGTAAAAGAAACATAATGGACAACACACATAAACACAACAGGTTTAATAAGGAGTTTATCCAACACTCCTGGGCTACGTATCTTGGTCTAGCCTTCAGTGGTGACCTCTCTATTATGTCTTCAAAAAAAGAGTTTTACAATTTGAGCCTCACACAACAGATAAAAAACAATAAGGCTTTACTTGGATCCCCCAAGTCTCTTATGAGTACATAGACTCTCCTCACTAACTCTCTGTCTCTATTGCTCTGTCTCAGCATTGCTTGCCTCTATTTTCTATCTGTCTGTGGCTTTAAAGCCAATCTACGCTGTCTATTCATTTCACCTTCTCGGGCTCTTTGGATTCTCAACCTCTGTCCACTTAGATCCCCCTCTGAGCGTTAGCAATCATTGCTAAACGCTTTCAGGGATGGTGGCCACCTGTACTGTAACAGAATGGGTCATCGGGCCTTTGAAATCCTTCGAAATCACCATTCTCTGTTTACACAGAGAAATACGTTTAAACACAGGAAAATTCTGCCAAACACTGTCTATCGGACTTCAAACATCCATAAATCCGCCTTATACTCCTATCAGGTCCGCCTGTATACCAACATCGCATCTCCATCGTTGATCTGGGAGATCCAGATCCAATGGTTGTGGTTCATTTTGGGTGGCCCTTTCGTATGGGGGTTAACCGCCCAATAAGGATGGTTTTCTCTCTCCTCAGCCTAGACACATGGCAACCATTGTATGGGATTGGGCGGAGCCCGGCCCAAACCATTTACCACCTTTGGTCCTCCCGAAATCCTGCCTGTTTGTGATTTCCCTTTTATATAAAAAAATACATTAAAATGTGAAATCCCACTCATATCAGACTTGAAATAGTATTCAACAACATAAATAAACCCCTTTGGGTTCGTAATATCGCATTGGCACTTTATCCCTTGTATTTCATTTGTTTAATGAAAATGTGATTTACACCAAAAAAGCGCTATTTCCGGACTTGAAATATTATCAAATATCGTCCATAGTTTTATCAGGTCTAGCTATCACTGTCATCGTTATTATCGGCCCCACTCCATTGAAATGTGCCGACGTGATATTGCGATGCGATTGATCGCAATCGCATATCGCACATACCCTGGGCCGTTGTAAGCACTCCTTTGCATTTGTCGATAACGATACTACGATGCAACTTGGGTCGTCGATTTGCGCACTTGATCGATGGTCCTCGTTGACCCTGCTAATCATTGTCACACATTCCTTGTGGTCTCTACCGATAGTCTCCCTTTGCCTCCGCCAATTGCGATTTTCCAATTGGATTTGGATCGTTGATCGGCCAGATCCGACGGCTTCGATTCAAAGTTGCTTTAAACTGCCGATACTCTGTTTTTCAAGGATTTCTTTATGTTTTTGCCTCCCGATAGTGTTATCTGACTGTTCTAACACTTCTTCTTATGTGGAAGTTCTTGGGTTTTTAAGACTTAGAGGGTTTTCTAGGATCCATTTGGATCATCGGAGGTGAGTAGAAATCCTTCTAGTTACTCAATGTAAACTTCTTCTTCTAAATTTCCATTGAGAAATGCACACTTCACATCCATTTGATATACCTTGATATTTTGATGGATGGCAAGAGTAAGAAATATCCTTATAGCTTCTAGTCACACTACAGGTGCAAAGGTTTCTTCGAAATCTACCCCTTCTATTTGGGGATACTCTTTGCAGACCAATCGAGCTTTGTTCCTGATTACTTGGCCCTATTCATTTAGTTTGTTCTTGAAAACCCATTTGGTTCCAATAAATTTTTTCTCTTTGGGCCTTGGAACAAGATCCCATGCATCATTCTTTTCAATTTGTTCAATTTTTTCATTCGTAACTCTCACCCATAACTTGTCTTCACTTGCTTGACAAAGGTTCTTGGGTTCTATCTGTGATAACAATTTTCATAACTTGTATTGCCAAAAAGTTTCCTTCTGGTTTGGACACCATGTCTTTGATCTCCAAGAATCTGATTCTCAAAATGTTCCTGTACATACCTGGAGGGTGTCTTTGGCCTTGAAGTTGTGCCTGCTTCCTCACCTTCATTATATGAATATGTTTCATTCAGATCAACGGACCTCAAATCTAAATTTTCTTCATCATATGAGTTCATATTACTTTTAGAGGATTCAAGTTGTGTAACGACTTCATCTACCATTACGTCGATGCAATCCTCAATCTTCTTTGTCCACTTGTTGAAACACTTATATCCTTTGCTTCAAATAGAGTACCCGAGCAATATCCCTTCATCAGCGCATGAATCAAACTTTCCCGGATTCTTATAATTCCTTTTAACTGATGTAGATCTTTCCTTCCATAACTCATAAGGAGTTTTATCACTATTAGGCTTGAGTTGGGTTCTATTTGACAAATACGTTTCTCCCCAGAAGTTGTGAGACACTCCTCCTTCATCCAACATTGCTCTACCAATTTCCTGGATTGTTCTGTTCTTCCCCTTATTGGAAAAAGTAACAATGTTCGGTCTTCAATAATGTACTTGAGTCATTATGTAATGTATTTGTCAAAAGAATAAAGAAAATAATAATTATTATTACTGTTGTGACTAATTAAAGCATGGGTTTCATGCTTGGGTCACCATGTTTTAGGTCAAATTCCCCATTGAGGACTTATAGGATTTATTCTGGGTCTATATAATTATTGTACATTTAAAGAGACCCTTCTTGGGCTTTTGAATCATGTAAATCGGTTTAGTATTGACTCAAATATGAATTATGGAACCTCCACACCATGTCGGCCTAAGAGAAGATCAAGTCGACCTAAGGATCCATTCTACCCCACAAGAAGCCTATAAAATGAAAGACTATGAACTCATTTGGAGCATCTCTTCTCATTCTCTCCCTTCTGGGAAAATGTGTGAAAATTCATTTTCCGGGCAGAAGTGCGAAGTAGGAAGCTGGGAAAGTCTATTCTCAGGAAGCCGAAGTTAATGTGAGTTTGGGGGAGTCTAAGGAGTCAAGTAAAATTGAACTTTTTTGTGGTTCTCTCTCTCTGTTTCGTGCTCTATATTTGGAGAACAAAGTATCCCACGTTGGACTACTGCTGGAAGCCGTGAGCTTCTGCAAGTTGCTGCATAGTCGAAGTTGCTAGAAAGAGATCATTCTTTTGGAGGTTGACTTGGTGTGGAGGGAAGGTCTATTCAAGGTCTAGGGTGAAGAGTGTCAAAGAATACTAATGAAAGGAAGAATTACTTTGATTGGGTTTCCCCCTTGAGGGGGGCTTTTCCTTGGCATGTTCCTACATCTTGTGTTCATTGTTTTATGTGTTGCTGATTTGTGTAATTGCTTGATGAACTAAATAATGAAGATATAAAGAATAATAATAACAAGTAAAATCACAAGTAATTATAAATATCAAGAAAATATTTACTGCCTTTCTGATTTTCCAACATGATTTAAGAGATTTGGTGAATAAAGAAGAAAAAGGCAGATCCATTCATAGGCACTATCTCAAGGAAGGAGTTTATTATATTCAAGGAAGATATCTATCTCTATCAAGGGTGAGAAAAAACTTGAAGGAGCATCTAACTTCAGATCCTGGAAGAAGTGGATTGACCTAATCCTTGAGAAGAACAAGGTTTTAGATTTGGTAAAAGGAAATGTAACGAAGCCTACAGAAGAAGCTAGTATTGCCGACAAAGCGAAATTCAGGGATCTAGAACTGGTGGCTACGACTTTGATGGTAGAAGGGATACAATATAATATTGTCTCATTCATATCTAACCTCTATCGCTCTCAAGAGATCAAAGGGAACGAGGAAGAATGTTGACATATAGAGTGCTATCAATGTCGCAAGAAAGGTCACTACAAAAGTGACAGTCACGAGGATCCAAAGAATAAGAAGAGAAGAAGAGATCAAGCCAACTTTATTGAATAAGGAGACTCAAAGAAAGTCAAGCCCAAAGAACCCAACATTAGGAACCTACACTACTAAGTCCTTTTCTTATGGATTTACATATCTTGTTTTATATGCTTTAGAATTTGTAGGGTTTTAAAATATCTTTGGAAAATACATTTATTGTATTGTTTTAAATTTGTAGGTTTCCATCAAGCTTTGGAGGGAGCTCCCAACAAATCTCAAAGATAAGTATCCTATGCATTTTCTATTTTGGTTCATGTATTCATTTAATTTTGATTATATTGAATACTAATCACCTTTCTCCCTCTGTTGTCTTGGTTAGAGAAAACATGTGGAAGAAGGAGGATCTCTCAAGACAAGGTTAGTCAATATTCAAAGGTATGTTTTGAATACATTGATTGAAAGGTTTATTCATGTGATGATCTATTACTAACCTTGTTATGACTAGAAATGTTGAATCCTAGTGATTCTTGTTTGGGTGATTCATCTCTTGATAAATCCACCCACCCCACTCTTATCTGATTTGGTAGAACCCTAGACAGGTTCTAGAAAACCCTAACTAAAGGGTATGCTGATGTGAATGTCTGAAAATCTAAGTTTCTTAGGGATGTTGTGAAATGCTAGTTAAAGTTTTATTGATGATGTCTTATTTGGGATTTTGGTGTGATCGGGAAATACTAACTTGTCAAGATTGAGTGATAAGGTCTAAAATCCTGGAACCTTTGAAGTTTTAGTAATATAGGGTTTTCTATGTTTCTGCATTGGAACCCTATCACATTAAGGTTTGGTGGAATTTGTGAGAAAGACCCTTACATTGTCTTAGAAATGTTTTCTTTGGTATGTGTGTGTTTTTCTGATCAAACCCTAGTGTAATCAAATTGACTGTGTCTAACTCTTATTTGATATTGTTGTGAAGTTGGGTTTGACTAACGAATGATATGAAATGTATTTTGCATGATGATGAAATCTAGGCATATATAGATGTGTCCTCTTTGTTGAATCCCTAGATTGGTCTAGGTCAGATGTATTAATGTTATTGGTCATACGATATGCTTATGTATGGTTATGAATTTCTAGATATGTGTGTTGACCTAGTCATTGATGGTCATGAGTCTTAGGATTTATTGAAGTCATTGTCTGAGATTCTAGGATGATGATATATGGAAATATAGGGTGTTATAACTAAACCTTAGTGAAGTTAAAATTGTCTAGTATGTGTGATATAACAATATGAAATCTATTAGATGATTGTTGAAAAATGAAAATCTAGGGTTTGGCAGTTAAACCTTAGTAGTGACATTGTCTAGTGTGAAATATAAGAATCTGATATTTATGCATGTAATGATCGTTGATATTGAAAATATAATGTTTTGGAATTAAACCTTAGTCAAAGTAAAATCTCTGGAATATGATGATTTGAGATTTGTATAAGATTGTTGAATTTGTGAAAATGGAATTCCAGGGTTTTGGAGTTAAACCTTAGTCGAAGTAGAAATCTATCATGACTATATGATAATTTGAGATTTGTAAAGAGATTGTTGAAATTTGAATTTTTGTTGAGTTTAATGATTGCTCAGAAATATGGGGTCTGCAAACTAACCTTAGTGGTAGTAAGTCATGATAGTAACTGATTGATGGTTGATTGAAAAATCTAGGGGTTTGGAATCTAACCCTAGTGGAAGCTGGTCAGGTTAATGACTAAGATGTGATTGACTTTGATTGATTCTTTTGTATAAAATCTAGGATTTATATGAATCCCTAGTGAGAAGTCTAATGTATATGTTTTGAAAGGCTGTTAGATACTTTGAAGATATATATTTGTGTGAATTGATTCTAGTGGTTGCTATATGTTGTAGTAAGGTATCTCATATCTTTTGAAGACATATTGAAACCCTAGATGGAATAAGTGTTGTTATGAAATAGTCTAGGGTGTATGACAAAGTCCCTAGCAAGATGTTGAAGAGAATATGTCTCTTATTTGTAACTGAGTATGTGTATCTAATATATGTATGAAATGCTTTCGTGATTATTATATGGCTAACATCATGCTTCTATAGTTTTGGTTGTACTTGTTATCTAAGCTATGCAGGTACACAATCTTCAACTTGGTGAAGATGCCCTATGTGACAAGAAAGATGTGTAGGTACACAATCTTCAACTTGGTGAAGATGCTCAATGTGACTAGCAAGTTGTGTTGGTACACAATCTACAACTTGGTGAAGATGTTCATTGATGTGATAAGCATGATGGGGATGATAATAACTCTGATAAAATGGTTGGAAGCCATGAAATATTCTTCGATGTTGAAAAAGAAGAAGCTGATCTTCCGGAGGAAGCATGAATAGAAGAGATCTCCCTAAGATTAAGAGGGAGCCCAGATAAAGATGTGCTTCTTGGTTTCAAAGAGAGTGATAGATATGGTTGTCTTCTTCATGTGTCATGCACTAGACCAGGACTAACAACCCTAAGTATGAGTGAAGGCCTTGAACAGGAAAAGGAAATTGGAGAATGAATATTGAAGTGCTGCTGAAAGAAGGAATGCAGGATATGAGTAAAGAAATGCTTCCTAATTGAGAGGGAAGGCATAGCCCAGTATTTCAGAGGATATGTTGCTGCATATAAAGTAGGAAATATTATTGAGGAATCTTCTGTCAAATATTCGGTTGATAGTCCTACTATGGAAAGTTGAGAAGCAACATCTGTTACCTGGAAGACCCTGAAGGCTTGTACTTAATTGTGTACATGTGAAAGTATGTTATTGATTGGGGTTTTGTTTGTACAAGAGATTCTCTCAAAGAAAAGCATGCTGGTTACCAATCAGTTTGATTGGGAGAGATTGGTTATTCTTGATCTGCTCGATTAAGGGGTGTTGAGGCTTTGTGAGTGAAGCATTGCCTCGGGAGACATTTTGCTAACACTTTGTGTTGATGTCTGAGTCCCCAAAGTTGGAAAGGTGGTGTTGGTCATTGGGCTCTGACACACGGCTGGATTTTTGGGTTGGTGGTTAGCAAGTAAGCTTGATGGCACCCAGAATGGCTAAAATATTGAGTCCACCTTAGTCTCACCTGGATATATTTCCATGGTCAAGAATTTAGTCCATGGCATTGGATGCCTAAATTGTTGAGTGACTAGTTGTATGGATATCCCTAGTCAGGAATCTAGTCCATGACATTGTGGTACCTAAATTGTTCAGCGACTGGTTGGATATATTTCCTTGGTCAAGAATCTAGTCCATGGCAATACGGTGCCTAAAATTTCTTCATGGTTCATATAGTTTGATATCTTCCATTGTATATGTACATTATGAATACCTCCCTAGTTAAGAGGGAGTGTTGGAACAAGTAACTATGTCCGGTCTTCAATAATGTACTTGAGTTATTATGTAATGTACTTGTCAAAAGAATAAAGAAAATAATAATTATTATTATTGTTGTGACTTATTAAAGCATGGGTTTCATGCTTGGGTCACCATGTTTTAGGTCAAAGTCCCCATTGAGGACTTCTAGAATTTATTCTGGGTCTATAGAATTATTGTACATTTAAAGAGACCCTTCTTGGGCTTTTGAATCATGTAAATCAGTTTAGTATTGAGTCAAATATGAATTATGGAACCTCCACAGCATGTCGGCCTAAGAGAAGATCAAGTCAGCCTAAGGACCCATTATACCCCATAAGAAGCCTATAAAAGGAAGGACTACAAATTCATTTGGCGCAACTCTTCTCATTCTCTCTTTTCTGGGCAAAAGTGTGAAAATATATTTGTCGGGCATAAGTGCAAAGTCGGAAGTTGGGAAAGTCTATTGTCGGGAAGCCAAAGTGAATGCGAGTTTGGGGGGGTTTAAGGAGTCAAGGAAAATTGAAATTTTGGAGGTGGTCTCTCTTTGTTTCATGCTATGGATTGGGAGATTAAAGTCTCCCAAGTTGGACTGCTGCTGGAAGTCGTGAGCTGTCGCAAGTTGCTGCATATTCAAATTTGCTAGAAAGAGATCAATCTTCTGGAGGCTGACTTGGTGTGGAGGGAAGATCGGGTCAAGGTCTAGGATGAAGAGTCTCAAAGAATACTATTGAAAGGAAGAATTACTTTGATTTGGTTTTTCCCCTAGAGGGGGGTTTTTCCCTGCTATGTGCCTACATCTTGTGTTCATTGTTTTATGTGCTGCTTCTTTGTGTAACTAATTGATGAACTAAAGAAAGAAGATATAAAGAAGCATAATAGCAAGTAACATCATAAGTAATTATCAAGATTGAGAAAATATTTACTGCCTTTCTGATTTTCCAACACCTCTCTACTACTCCATTTTGCTGAGGAGTTATAACCACTGAGTATTGCCTTCTGATACCATGCTCTTCACAAAATTCCTCAAATTCTCTTGAGGTGTACTCTCCCCCTCTGTTTGATCTCAAGAATTTTATCTTTCAGTCTTTCTCATTTTGTACTTGATATTTATACTTCTTGAACTACTTGAACACCTCTTATTTTTCTTTCAAGAGGACAATCCAAGTGGCCCTAGTGAAGTCATCAATGAGCAACATGAAATACCTCTCTCCTGTTGAGGTTTTTTCCCTAGTTGGGCCACAAATTTCTGCAGTGTTAATGAGATCTAGAAGTCTGGACGAAGAAAATTCATTTGTCTTGAAATGAGTCCTAGTCTGTTTGCAAAACTGACATGACTTGCAAATTGTGTTATTGCGCCTTGATAATATTGGTAATCATATCATTACTCCCATATTTCTTAATTTTGTCAAACTTTCAAAAGTCATACATGCAAGCCTCTTGTGCCACAACTATGCTTCACTTGTTTTGCTCAAATAACAGTTAACCCTGGAATCATCAAACACATATACATTATTGTGGGTTCTGATTGATTTTCCCACCAGTTTTCCATTCTTTATGTTGCAGATCTCAAATTATTTAGAAGGAAAGGTCACATCGTAGCCATTATCACACATTTGGCTAACACTAAGCAGATTGTGCTTGAGACATTGTACATACAACACATTCTGTGCTTCTGTTTTATGATCCTGACTGACTACACCTTTACCTTTGATTTTTGCTAGAGCATTATTTCCAAAGGTGACATTGCTCCCTCTATTCTTTTCTTTAAGTGAAATAAATTTTCTTTTTTCCCTAGTCACATGTTTGGAACAACCATTATCCACATAACATTCGTTTTCTTGATTGTGAGATGATAAGGCAAGTCCACACTACATTCTCTTTTTAGTCTTTCGTTTCCAACTTCCTTTATCCTTTTCGATAGCCATCTACCTGAAGTTTTCTGACTTAGACAGGTATTTAGACCTGCATCTTCACTCACTGGCTTTGTGTCCAAAGTTATTACATTTTAAGAATTCTACTTCACTTAGAAAGGGAAAGAAGACATTCTGATTTCTGAGAGAGGAGTTTTGAGATTTAGAAATCTGATGCGTATTATATATGAGATTTTCATCTCTTTCAAATTTGAACACTCTACAATCAATAACTTTATGTCCAAAGATATGACACTTATAACAATGAACATAAAACAAATAGGAATGCCTATTGTTGAAAGCATTATGAGATTGTGTAGGAAAATACCTTGATCGTTTGACTGATTGGTTCATTCTCCATTGATGATCTCCTCTTTTCCCTGCTGCTCTTTTGTCTTCATTAATTATTTCATGAAGCTTCTTCCCATGGATCTGTGGTTCTTCGAATCCCACGGACCTGAAGTTTATCTTCCCCATAGAAGATTCTTCTGTCTTAGAGCCTAGAATAGTTTTTATTCCTGAGGGCCTTTGACTATTCAAGATTTGATCTAGTCTCCTTGTCCCTTCGACAAATATTTCATTTAATCCCTTCTCGATCATTGTTCTCTCAAGAACATTTCTTAGAGAGACAACCTCTACTTCAAGACTTTGATAGTTCTCTTCCCATTCTTGGATTAGATCTTGAAGAACCTCTTCTTTTCATTTAGCCTCCTCCATCTTTGCATGTCGGTGAGATCGTTTCCCTTTTTAACTTGAGCAACTCCTATTTCAAATGCTTGTTCTCCTCTTCCATTATCTCAAAGTTTTTGACGGTGTTGGGCTTGCGACCATGTTAGGGGATCTCCCTGTAAGAAGTCCCAACTAGATCTTAGATTCTTTGGAGTAGGAGTCCCAGCAGTGGGTAGTATGGTAGTGCCTTGACTACGGTAGTGCACAGAGCTAAACAATATATCTTTGTTGGAAGCAAGTGTGTGACCTTGTGGTGAGTCAAGAGAGATGCATGGGGGTTCTGACACACGAAGGGGAAAAGGAAGTGTGTCCCTTAGAAGCCTGTAATAGTACGTAGCCTGAAAGGAACATGAGTAGAATGACATCACGAGTTGGAAGCGGAATAGTCCACAATCTAGGGCGACATGTTATACCAACAACACAATTCCAACAAGATTCATACAATCATATACAAAGTAGTTCATACATGAATGCATAAGTTAAAACATGTGAAAGAAGGATGATCTCTCAAGAAAAGGTTAGTCAATATTCAAAGGTATGTTTTGAATACATTGATTGAAAGGTTTATTCATTTTATGATGTATTACTAACCCTGTTATGACTAGCAATATTGAATCCTAGTGATTCTTTTTTGGGCGATTCATCTCTTGATAAATCCACCCACCTCACTCTTATCTGATTTGGTAGAACCCTAGACAGGTTATAGAAAATCATAATTGAAGGGTATGCTGATGTGAATGTCTGAAACCCTAAGATGCTTAGGGATGTTGTGAAATGCTAGTTAAAGTTTTATTTATGATGTCTTATTTTGGATTTTGGCGTGATTGGGAAATACTAACTTGTTAGGATTGAGTGATAAGGTCTAAAATCCCAGAACCTTTGAAGTTTTAGTAATATAGGGTTTTCTATGTTTCTACATTCGAACCCTATCACATTAGGGTTTTGTGGAATGTGTGAGCAAGACCCTTACATTGTCTTAGAAATGTTTTCTTTGGTATATGTGGTTTGTCTGATCAAACCCTAATGTAATCAAATTCACTGTGTCTAACTCTTATTTGACATTGTTGTGAAGTTGGGTTTGACTAACGAATGATATGAAATTTATTTTGCATGATGATGAAATCTAGGCATATATATATGTGTCCTCTTTGTTGAATCCCTAGCTTGGTCTAGGTCAGATGTATTAATGTTATTAGTCATATGATATGCCTATGTATGGTTATGAATTCCTAGAAATGTGTTTTGACCTAGTCATTGATGGTCACAAGTCTTAGGATTTATTGAAGTCCTTGTCTGAGATTCTAGAATGATGATATATGGAAATATAGGGTGTTATAGTTGAACCTTAGTGAAGTTAAAATTGTTTAGTATGTGTGATATAAAATTCTGAAATCTATTAGATGATTGTTGAAAAATTTGAATCAAGGGTTTGGCAGTTAAACCTTAGTAGTGACATTTCATAGTGTGAAATATAACAATATGAGATTTATGCATGTAATGATTGTTGAAATTGGAAATATAATGTTTTGGAATTAAAACTTAGTCAAAGTAAAATATTTGGAATATGATGATTTGTTATTTGTATAAGATTGTTGAATTTGTGAAAACATAATTCTGGGGTTTTGGATTTAAACCTTAGTCGAAGTAGAAATCTATCATGACTATATGATAATTTGAGATTTGTGAAGAGATTGTTAAAATTTGAATTTTGGTTGAGTTTAATGATTGCTCAGAAATATAGGGTCTACAAACTAACCTTAGTGGTAGTAAGTCATGATAGTAACTGATTGATGTTTGATTCAAAAAACTAGGGGTTTGGAATCTAACCCTAGTGGAAGTTGGTCAGGTTAATGACTAAGATGTGATTGACTTTGATTGATTCTTTTGTATAAAATCTAGGATTTGTATGAATCCCTAGTGAGAAGTCTAATGTATGTGTTTTGAAAGGCTATTAGATACTTTGAAGATCTATATTTGTGTGAATGGATTCTAGTGGTTGTTATATGTTGTAGTAAGGTATGCCATACCTTTTGAAGACATATTGAAACCCTCGATGGAATAAGTGTTGTTATGAAATAGTCTGGGGTGTATGAAAAAGTCCATAGAAGGATGTTCAAGAGAATATGTCTCTTGTTTGTAATTGAGTATGGGTATTTAATATATGTATGAAATGCTTTCGTGATTCCTATATGGCTAACATCATGCTTCTATAGTTTTGGTTGTACTTGTTATCTAAGCTATGAAGGTACACAATCTTCAACTTGGTGAAGATGCCATATGTGACAAGCAAGTTGTGCAGGTACACAATCTTCAACTTGGTGAAGATGCTCAATGTGACTAGCAAGCTGTGCTGGTACACAATCTTCAACTTAGTGAAGATGTTGATTGATGTGATAAGCATGATGGGGATGATGATAACTCTGATGAAATGGTTGGAATCCATGAAAGATTCTCTGATGTTAAAAAAGAAGAACATGATCTCCCAAAGGAAGCATGAATAGAAGAGACCTCCCTAAGATTAAGAGGGAGTCCGGATAAAGGTGTGCTTCTTGGTTTCAAAGGGAGTGATAGATATGGTTGTCTGCTTCATGTGTCATGCACTAGACCAGGACTAACAACCCTAAGTATGAGTGAAGGCCTTGAACAAGAAAAGGAAATTGGAGAATGAATTTTGAAGTGTTGTTGAAAGAAGGAAAGGAGGACCTGAATAAAGAAGTTCTTCCTAATTGAGAGGGAGCGCATAACCTAGTATTTCAGAGGATATGTTGTTGCATATAAAGTAGGAAATATGATTGAGGAATCTTTTGTCAAATATTCGATTGATAGTCCTACTATGGAAAGTTGAGAAGCAACATTTTTTGCCTTGAAGACCCCGAAGGTTTTTACTTGATTAAGTACATGTGAAATTATGTTATTGATTGGGTTGTGTTTGTACAAGTGAATCTCTCGAAGGAAAGCATGCTGGTTGCCAATTAGTTTGATTGGGAGATATTATTTATTCTTGATCTGCTCGATTAAGGGGTGTTGATGCTTTGCAATTGAAGCATTTCCTAGGGAGACATTTGGCTGACACTTTGTGTTGATGTCTAAGTACCCAAAGTTGGAAAGATGGTGTTGGTCATTGAGCTCTGACACACACCTGGATTTTTGGGTTGGTGGTTAGCAAGTAAGATTGATGGTACCTAGAGGGGCTAAAATCTTGAGTCCACCTTAGTCTCACCTGGATAGATTTCCCTGGTTAGGAATTTAGTCCATGGAATTGCGATGCCTAAATTGTTGAGTGGATGGTTGGATAGATTTCCCTAGTCAGGAATCTAGTCCATGCCATTCTGGTGCCTAAATTGTTGAGTAACTGGTTGGAAATATTTCCCTGGTCAAGAATCTAGTCCATGGCATTGCGGTGCCTAAAATTTCTTCATGGTTCATATAGTTTGAGATCTTCCATTGTATATGTACATTATGAATACCTCCCTAGGTAAGAGGGAGTGTTGGAAAAAGTAAATATGTTCGGTCTTCAATAATGTGCTTGAGTCATTATGTAATGTACTTGTCAAAAGAATAAAGAAAATAATTTTTATTATTATTGTTGTGACTTATTAAAGCATGCGTTTCATTCTTGGGCCACCATGTTTTAGGTCAAAGTCCCCATTGAGGACTTCTAGAATTTATTCTGGGTCTATAGAATTATTGTACATTTAAAGAGACCCTTCTTGGGCTTTTGAATCATGTAAATCGGTTTAGTATTGAGTCAAATATGAATTATGGAACCTCCACACCATGTCATCCTAAGAGAAGATCAAGTCAGCCTAAGTACCCATTCTACCCCATAATAAGCCTATAAAAGGAAGGACTACAAATTCATTTGGAGCATCTCTTCTCATTCTCTCTCTTCTGGGAAAAAGTGTGAAAATCTATTTGTCGGGCATAAGTGTAAAGTAGGAAGTTGGGAAAGTCTATTGTCAGGAAGCCGAAGTGAATGCGAGTTTGGGGGAGTCTAAGGAGTCAAGGAAAATTGTAATTTTGGAGGTGGTCTCTCTTTGTTTCATGGTATGGATTGGGAGATTGAAGTCTCCCAAGTTGGACTACTGTTGGAAGTCATTAGCTGTCGCAAGTTGCTACATAGTCAAAGTTGCTAGAAAGAGATCTTATGGAGGCTGACTTGGTGTGGAGGGAAGATCGGGTCAAGGTCTAGGGTGAAGAGTCTCAAAGAATACTATTGAAAAGAAGAATTACTTTGACTGGGTTTTGCTCCTAGAGGGGGGTTTTGTCCTGGCATGTGCCTACATCTTGTGTTCATTGTTTTATGTGCTGCTTCTTTGTGTAATTACTTGACGAACTAAAGAAAGAAGATATAAAGAATCGTAATAACAAGTAACATCACAAGAAATTATCAAGAGAAAATATTTACTGCCTTTCTGATTTTCCAACACCTCTCTACTACTCCATTTTGCTGAGGAGTTATAACCATTGAGTAATGCCTTCTGATACCATTCTCTTCACAAAATTCCTCAAATTCTCTTGAGGTGTACTCTCCCCCTCTGTGTCTCAAACATTTTATCTTTAAGTCTTTCTAATTTTGTACTTGAGATTTATACTTCTTGAACTGCTTGAACGCCTCCGATTTTTATTTCAAGAGAACAATCCAAGTGGCCCTAATGAAGTCATCAAGGAGCAACATGAAATAACTCTCTCCTGTTGAGGTTTTTTTCCCTAGTTGGGCCACAAATGTCAATAGTGTGAATGAGATCTAGAGGTCTGGATGAAGAAAACTCTTTTGTCTTGAAATGAATCCTATTCTGTTTGCAAAACTGATATGACTTGCAAATTGTGTTATCGGGCCTTGACATTATTGGTAATCATATCATTACTCCCATATTTCTTACTTTTATCAAACTTTCAAAATTCATATGCCCAAGCCTCTTGTGCCACAACCATGCTTCACTTGTTTTGCTCAAATAGTAGTTAACCCTGGAATCATCAAACACATATACATTAATGTGGGTTTTGATTTCTTTTCCCACCAGTTTTCCATTCTTTATGTTGCATATCTCAAAGTATTTAGAAGGAAAGGTCACATCGTAGCCATTATGACACATTTGGATAACACTAAGCAGATTGTGTTTGAGACATTGTACATACAACACATTTTGTGCTTCTGTTTTATGATCCTGATTGACTACACCTTTACGTTTTATTTTCTCTAGAGCATTATTTCCAAAGGTGACATTGCTTCCTCTATCCTT
The DNA here is from genome assembly GCA_031772625.1 of Pinus tabuliformis. NCBI lineage: Eukaryota > Viridiplantae > Streptophyta > Pinopsida > Pinales > Pinaceae > Pinus > Pinus tabuliformis. Next base: position 449,382,814 of record CM062811.1, read on the forward strand.
TTCTTTACGTGACATAGATTTTCCTTTTTCCCTAGTCACATGTTTGGAACAACCATTATCCACATAACGTTTGTTTTCTTGATTATGAGATGATAAGGCAAGTCCAAAATACATGTTATTTTTAGTCTTTCATTTCCGGCTTCCTTTATCCTTTTCAATGGCCATCTGTTTGACATTTTCGGACTTAGATAGGTATTCAGACCTACATCTTCACTCACTAGCTTTGTGTCCAAAATTATTACATTTTAAGCATTCTACTTCACTTAGTGTTAGGTCCCGATACTACTAGTGTAACCCCTTATTATTATTAGTAACACCCCCTTATTATATTGTTGTGCCCATGTAGTCCCCATTTTGTTATTATTGTGCCCTTACATTATTATTGTTATGTCGGCTCTGATTATATTATGACCCCTTAGACTACTATATATAGAAAGGAGGTCTTGTCATTTGTATAATCCAAGAATTGTTCATTTGTGTAATGTAAAGGAGGTTTCCCTCTCGAAGAGGCTTATTTTTAAGGCATTGATCTATCTTTTCTATCCTTTTGTGAGCTGGTTTCATAACATTTGGTATCAGAGATTTGGATTCAATGGTTTCACTACTCTAAATAGGTCATCGTGGAATTTCCGCTATAACGTTTTTGCTGCGATGTTTCAAAAGCTAAACAAAAAACCCATTTGATCCGAAATCATTCTAAAGCTTGGGTTTGAATTTCAGATCTTTTCTCGCTATATTTTCGAATATATGATCTGAGGAAGTTATGGTTTTTGCAAGCTCCAAAATTTCATCTCAAATAGGTCATCCTGGAATTTTGCTATAATTTGTTTTCTACAATGGGTCAGACTTCGAAATTAAAACCAATTTGATTCACAATCGTGGGGAATCACGGACCCAAATTTCAGATCTTATGTCGCTATCTTTTTGGAGATACAATCCAAGACATTTAGGGTTTTTGCAGGCTCCCAAATTGCATCCCAAACAGGTTACCTAGGGAAAATCATCATAAATGTCTCTCTGAGCATCATATTCAAATTTCGTAAGAATTTACAGAAAGAGAATGGACTGTAGTTTTCTGTGTATATTTTTCAGATCCAAAAGTCAAAATAGTGACACCTGGCACTTCATACAAGTTCACTCTTCTTAAAAGGTATATAATCAGGTCATCTTGAGAGATTGTGCATAACTCTTTCTTGGAGAATCCAATTTTGATCAGACTGGTGGCATTGGAAAGAGGACGTAGAGGGCTACTATAGGTCATGATTTCATAACTGGAAGATCCTAAATTACAAAGTTACAGTCGTTTCAAGATCGAGCTCCTAAAATTAAGAAAAGACGATATGAGGAAGTTTGATGGCAAGGATCTAGTAAATTGGATACTATAGATGGAGCAATATTTTGAACTACATGAGGTGCAACTGTTACAAAAGGTACGTATTACATCTTCATATTTAGAACCAGATCAATATTTATGGTATAAAAGGATTTTTTCTCATAAACCACTTGTTACGTGGTGAATTTTCATGGAGGAAATGATAGAACATTATGAGGATACAAAGAGAAACACCTTCTTTAGCCAATTGATAAATCTCAAACAAAAGTGTTCAATGGAAGAGCACATTGAGGACTTTCAAAAATTGAATATAAGGGAAAATGATATTGCAGAGAAGCAGAGGATTAAGATCTCCATAGGGACTTTAAATGATAACATTCAACATGAGGTTCATCTTTGGGAACCTGATTCATTGGAGAAGGCATTCAGGTTGGCAAGAAAAGTGGAAAGCAAAATTATGCAACAAGGAATTCTACCCCTCACAACTATAAAGATGAAAGTTTTGTTTCTCCTGGCCTTGCACAACCTACAAGGTTGACACCAAAACAATTGGAAGAAAAAAGAGCAAAAGGACTTTGTTACAATTGTGATAAAAAATACATTAAAGGTCATAAGTGTGCTGAGAAGAAATTATTTTACATTGATTGTGAAGAGGAGGAAGAAAATGATCAAGAAAAATCAAAAGAAGAGGACATACACCAGGAACCAACCCCAGAGAAAGAAGAAATGAATCCAACCATATCTTGGAAATCATTTTCAAGAATTACCACTCCTCAAACTCTCAAGATAGAAGGACATATCAAGAAGAAAAAGGTTCATGAAGTGAAAGATCACATTGAGAAAGAAGAAATGAATTCGACCATATCTTGTAATGCATTGGCCAGAATTATCACTCCTCAAACTATCAAGATAGAATGACATATCAAGAATAAAAATGCTCAAGAAGTGAAAGATCACATCGAGCATCAAGAAATGAATCCGTCCATATCTTGTAATGCATTGGAAGAAATTACCACTCCTAAAACTCTCAAGATAGAAGGACATATCAAGAAGAAAAATATTCAAGCAGTGAAAGATCACATTGAGCATCAACAACAAGTTCTCCAACTTTTAAAGGATAACACCACTTTGGTGCATAATCAAATGAAACAACAGGCAGACCAATATCACAGTGATAGAAGTTTTGATATAGGCGATTGGGTATTTTTACGGCTACATCTCAAGCAAGCTATTTATGAGAAGGAAATGTTGGCAATACTACATGAACTTAAGAAATGGCGACCTTACCTAATGGGAAGAAACTTCAAGGTAAAAATGGACCATGATAATCTTAAATACTTTTTAGAACAAATATTATCTTTAGAAGAATAGAAAAAATGGGTCACAAATATGTTGGTTATCAATTTGAAATCATCCACAAAAAAGGGAAGAAAAATGTTGTTGCAGATGCACTCTCAAGAAAGGATGAGGATGTGGAAGCATTGTTTTGTGCTATTTCTATTATCCAACCATATTAGATAAACAAAGCAAGGGATGAATGGAAGAAGGACAAAGAAGTGTGTCCACTCATTCAAAAGCTGCAGAAGATCCCAGTTCAAACAATATTGCCAGAACTTGACGAGGAAGGAAAAATCATATTGGAACCTGGAGCAGTCATAGAAACAAGAACCTGACATCTACAAAATCGATCAATTTCAGTGTATCTCATCAAGTGGAAGAACTTATCCACTGAAGATTCCACATGGGAGGACAATAAATCTATACAGAAGCATCAAGAACTTCTCAAGCGTTGAGGACAACACTTTTTGAAGGAGAGGGGCATGTTAGGTCCAATGTAACCCCTTATTGTTATTAGTACCACCCCCTTATTATATTTTTGTGCCCATGTAGTCCCCATATTGTTATTATTGTGCCCTATAAAAGCCCACTATTGTTATTATTGTGCCCTTACATTACCTAGAAAATATCATCTTTGCATGTCTGTGAGATCATCTCCCTTTTTAACTTGAGAAACTCCTATTTCAAATGCTTGTTCCCCCCTTCCATTCTCTCAAAGTGTTGATGGTGCTGGGCCTGCAAACATGTTAGGGTATCTCCTTGGTAAGAAGTCCCAACTAGACCTCAGATTGTTTGGAGTAGGAGTCCCAACAGTGGGTAGTACGGTAGTGCCTTAACTACGATAGAGTGCATAGGTAAACAATATATCTTTGTCGGAAGCAAGCGTGTGACCTTGCGGTGAGTCAAAAGAGATGCATGGGGGTTCTGACACATGAAGGGGAAAAGGAAGTGTGTCCCTTAGAAGCCTGTAATAGTACGCAACCTGAAAGGAACACATGAGTAGAATGACATCACAAGAATTCAAGCGGACAGAGGCAGGAGATCCAGAGAGCCGGGAAGCAGAAACGAACAGTCAGGGAGCAGATTGGCTTTAAGCCACGAACAGACAGAGAGAAAAAGGAGCAGGAAAAGAGGTAGAGAAAGAGAAGAAGAAAGCTGAGAGGCAAGAAAGAAGTAAATTGCAGAGAACAGAGAAGCCGAGCTGACCTACAGACAAAGGCAACATCGAGCAGACAAAGACAGAGAGAGTCCGAGAGTCTGTGAACTCCAGAGAAGGCTTGAGAGGTTCAAGCAACTCTTCTGTGTATATTTATCAAGTATTTGAGTACCAAATTGGACTCATACCACTGAGACTAGTTGAGGTCGAGATTCAGTAAGGGGAGTCTGTGTACTCTAGAGACTTGGGGAATCCAAGTACAATCCTACTGATCATCGTCTATTCCGTGAGACTCAATTTGAGCTCACTATTGTAAAAACTCTACTTTAAGACACAATAGAAAGGCCACCACTGAAGGCTGGACCAGGAGATGTAGCCCAGGAGGATTGGGTGAACTCCTTATTAAGCTTGTTGTGTTTTATGTGTTTGCTTATTGTGTTTCTTTTACTGTTTCAGTGTTTGTGTATTTTGCAATATTATCGATCCGTTGCATAAAATAACATAGGCACACCCCAGAACTTGAGTCTGTAATACCTTCATTATTTCTCTGAGGTCATCTACGGGTGATTTCAGATCATTAAGGGCTGAGACTACATAGTGCAACTCAGTCAAGGTCTGGTTGAAGGAGGTTGTCTGGTTGGAGAGATTTTCAGGAAAATGGCTAAGTGTGGGAGGAAAGTGAACCAATGCAAACTTGATATTATGATCACACACTTAGCATACCTTGACAACAAGACAACACAGACAAATAAGACAAAACATGTGCTCAGTGAGACTGTCTTAAATCTAAGAGCGACAAGTGCGACACTTGAGGTAGACCTTCGGACAACCGTGATGACACTTGCGCGACTGTGCTTACAAATTTGTGTGTGAGTGCGGCCAATATTCATAGAGTGAAGACAACTCATCCACACAAATAAAAACCTTCAAAATTTCCAGAACAAGATCGTAAAAATGACAAAGCAATCCATATGCCAAAAGACGATCGTTGGTCCAACAAGCGACAGGGAGTAAGACACATAAAGGAAACAAATGGAATGACTTTTAGTGCTTGCAACCATGCATCTCATTGAAGAAAAAATGATATGGCGATGATACACAATACTTCAAGCTACACTAAGAGATGTATTTTAAAAGGATGAGCTTTGCTTACCATACTTACCCTCGAGATAGTTATGCATTCTATGGAGTTTTCATGCGGTCCCAATATTTTATCATAACTTGGTTCCTTGGTCTTTCTCCTCAACTCCTTAAGAGTAGTCTAGAATGTCATCTTTCCTTGTGGTCACTGAGAGATACATCTATGTAGTTTTAGCGGGCAGTGACTACTACTGGGATGATGTCCAAGGAGGACATTTGCGTATTTTGTAAATGCAAGGCAGACTGGATACCTGGGAGAACACTGCACAGTTTTGGGATGTAAGACACTATTGCGGGATGGGGTCTTGCGATGAAACCTCTACACAATTTTTGTATGTAAGGAAGACTGGGAAGCTGAGGGAAAATCTTCCGTAGTTTCTCGAGACAGTGGGTTCTAGCTAGGGGAAGTACACTGGAGGAAATCACTACGCAGTTTTGCATGCCAAGGGAGGTTGGGTTATTTGTACATTACATAGTTCCAGCATGCAAGGGAAAAATATTGAGGGTTACAGAACCAAAATGTGCAGTTTTGAAAGGCTAATGAGGCTAAGTTGCTAGGGAACTCCAGAATTTGGCTATGTGTGAGATTAGTGGAACTGTGTGAACAATGATAGAACTTGACTATGATCACGCACTTGAACACTTAGTGATACAACATAGACCATCCATAACATATAAAACATACTCTTCTTGATGTAACAACCTCGTGACAAGAGTGCATGAAGTGCATGTGAAATATGTCTATGTAATGAGAACAACTCATACACACAAATATTCCCCCTTGAAGTAGAACAAGATTCCCTTTGCATGAAAAATTATACTCCCCATGCCAAAAGATGACATATGCTTCATAAAGATGAACAACTCTTAAGATTGAGGAGGTGGCTTGAGATCATCAGCTTACCAATAAGTGACCAATGAAAGATCGATCACAAGATCCACGGTAGGCTCTGAAATTTACATGTGATCCAAAATTTTGGAGGGTGGTTGTAGTTGCTACAACATTGGTGACACACTAGTAGAACTCCAGCTCTCTGTATGGATCTTTTCTCGTGAAAAGTGAGTCTAACTCTTCTGGAAGTATTGTTGGATTCTTTTATCATCATGGCTTCCTCACTAGCTTGAGTGAAAGATGTAGTCCCTACCATATTCTTGATTGGTCAGAACACATACCAAGAAAGTATATTGCGGATGAGGGGTATATTGGTGCACAAGTAATATAATTGCCAGAGTTTTAGTTTCATCTTTGGTGTTGCTCCACTGCCAGCAGGCCTGGACAATACCCTGATGAAGTCACGCAGGAACACAAGCATCACTCCACTGCCAGTGAGCCTGGACAATACACCGGTGGAGTTACTTGCATCACCTCTCTGCGCATGAAGCCTTTCTCTTATTTTTCCTTTATTTTTCATTTTTTTAAAAATTTATTTATTTATTTATTTTCAAGAGAATTGTGCATAGGCACTTATTTTTTTTTCATGAGGCGGAAGAGGGATCCCGACTTATTGAGAGAAAAAGAGGTTGTTCCTTCATAGAAGTATGTTATATATACTTCTGACATACTTGTTAAGGTTTCCCCCCTCACCTTAATCTACTTCAAAGAGCTGACAAGGGTTAACCGAATATATAAAAACTGATTAGAGTAGGCAATACTAGTTAAAAGTGCAAGCATTGTGTTTGCACAAAGACTCACTCTAAACAAAACATATTTTCCATCAGGGTATCATTGATTGAAGACAACAAGCTCTTCATAAAGAGAGAGGACAACAAATAGCTAATTAATTTATAGTTGTACAAGTCCTCTTGTGCTTCACCCTACTTGTCTCAAGAGCTAAACATGGTTTCACGAGAAGCTAAACCTACGGTTGCAAACAAGCAAACAAACAAGAATGCAAAGGACATAAGTAAATGATAGAAAAAACATGAAAGCAAAGAAAACAAGAAGCAAACATTACTCCTACTCCTATGCTACACATTGCATGGGCCTACTCCCGTGAAGTGATATTTCTAATGCATCCATCCACGCATTGGTTCACCCATGTTGGTGAACACATGGTTGACAAGAAAGATAAAAATGTAAACCAACAAACAAAAAGATAAGAAAATGAAGACCAACACGCTTCGAGTTTAACTGCGTCCACAAAAAAGAAAAGAGTAAATGCATAAGACAAACACTTTACAAACATTCCATGGTGTTGCAACACACTGTGGGCAAACAAAGAACATGCACACTCTTTTGACTGTGACACATGAGCAAAGATGAAAAAGTAAGACAACTTTCATTTCACAAGAGTGCTCGTTGTGTATGACTCCTCCAATGCATGAGTGATGGGATCGTGTGATACAAGTGGAGGATGTGAAATTTATGAATTAGATTGATCTTCAATTCAAACACGAGAGTGATGAGGAGCTTGGGGTGTTTCAATAAATTTCTAATAAGAAGTGGAACTAACATCAAGATAGCGAGGACTTGACATAACCATCAGCTCAGGTTAAAGTGCCTCAACAACTTGAGGGGTTTGTACTTCATCTTCATATAGATCGTCAAATATCGATGGCTTAGAAAGATCAATAACAAATGAATCATCATCGTGATCAAATGAAGGAGTAAAGAGACTATGACAACCATGTTCAGAAATTCGAGATGTTCATCGACATCCTCATGATCTGACGAATCATACAGAGGGGTTGATGATAAATAAGAATGTTCACCCTCTGAGTTTTTAGAAAGAAAAGATGATAGTTTGGGAGGATTTAGAAAGAAATATGTGTCCTCTCCACAATGCAATGACGTACTGACATCCAGTATGTTCTGTGAATGATGAGAAGTAAAAACATCCGGGGATGGATTTTCACAAAACAAATAAGAAATGGAAGAATCACAAAATATGTCAGGAAAAAGCGGATGAGGCGCAGATAGAAGGAGGTCGTCCTTCACCGCAGGTTCTGCTTCAGATTCCCACACATACTCATCATAAATGAGGGGGAAGGTTGGCTTCTCAACACCAACTCCGTAAAAAACTTGATCCTCATGAACAACAGACGTGGAGTCTGGAATGGGAGAACACAACACAATACAATTCGCAGGATCAACAGAACAAGAGGATAGAGGCTGAGAGAACAAGTTCAAGTGAGAATCAACAGGCTTGTCAACCAAATCTGTGCAGAGGTTTAGAGCAGGTGGGGTGGGAGGATGTAACAGTTCAATAGATGTGCGCGCACCTTCTCCCACCTTGCACAGTGGAGCTAGAGATATTTGATGAGAGGAGGATGGATAGTCACCTATGACAACAACATTGTCTGTCTTGGATTTGGCAGCTCTAACACTGAGGTATGTCGGGAGGGGTTCGAATGATTCTAACACATGCATATTTTCAGATATGTGAAGAAGATACTAAAATCTTTCATTGAGAAATTTATAATCAATTACATCTTCTGGGATTTGAAATGAAATATTACGAAAGCGTTTGTGAAATTGCTCAATGGATTCATCAGGTGCTTTCTGTAATTTTAGAATTTTTTTATTGAGTGCTCTACAATTGTATCAATAGAAAGCACATGCCAACTCTCCGATCAATTGATCAAAAGAGTGAATAGATGTTGCAAGAAATGTGACACACCATTGTAGTGCGTGCCCTCAAAACATGAATGTAAACAATGAGCAACCAATGTGATCCTCATGGATTTCATTTCTGTTAGCGCTTGAATTTGGCCTCAGGCTGAAAAAGACAAAATCCAAGGCAACATCAAACCACTTAGCCTCATAGCTAGCCCTATGGGGACAGGAGAGGGCTCTCTCCGGGTCTATCTCGGCAAAAGGTTTTCAAAGGGCTGAGATGACCAATAAAGGACACTGATTTTAGGCTAGTAAACTGATAGGGAAAGTTTGATTTTAAATTTTTAGAGTTTTGTTGGAAAACTGAGCACAACAATTTTGGGTGCGGGGATGAGACACAGTTTTTGCAGAGGTCTTTTTGGGGCAAGGTAGGAGATTGTCTTGATGCCTTTGAAATAAGTGAATGGATAGGAATGACTGGTGAGGAGCTAAACAGGGCAAGAAACCTTCGAGAGTTCTCCTTAGACAGATGAAAACATAGATATTAAGCAAACTTAAAGGCAGAGCATAGAAACCATGAATTCTACCTTAACACTTCATTTACTTAATTTGCAGAAAAGAGGAGTAGGAAAATGATACACATAACAAACTTACAAGTACATGAGAGAAACACACCATCAACACAAATCACCACAGGAATCCTAAATAGTGCTGCAAAACCCTGGTCTTTCCTTTGCCAAAATTGCAGAGATACAAAGAGTAATACAGTCTAAGCTTATCCCTCAAGAGTCCAACTATGAAAATGACTAAGAAAGTACATAATATAGGTAAGATAACACATTTCCTTGCCTCTAGGGGTCGAGCTCATCATCCTAGGAGCTGTTTCAACCAATTCTAAACTGAGCACTACAATCTAGGCAATCAAAACAACTTGCCTCTATAAGTTAGGAAACCAATTCATTCATTAATTTTTTGCTATTTTATGAATGAATCTTCTAGAATAGGTAAAAAAGTGTCATGTCAACATGAAATTACATCAATTACATCAAGGAGGATGAAAAATCCCACCAAAAAGTCAAAACTGGTCAAATGCTGCGTTTTCTTGAGCTGAAGGTGAAAAATTGAGAAAATGTCCTGATGCGTAGCGCGCCATTTCTCAACGCGTAGCGCGCCTTTCAGCCCACTTTTGGGGCACAAGTGGGCTTGTTGGAAAGGTCTGGATGTCTACTCTCTAGCCCAAGTGGAATTTCTCAATTTGGTGGCCATTTGCCCCTCCAAAAATGCAATCTCCCAAGACTGCTTCCTGTGTGTCCAAAACGTGGCAGAAGGTCATTTTTTGCTTGTTTTTTGACCTTTTGGGGGCTCAAATCTCCATGAAATGTCTTGGCAGTGGTTGAGAAAGTGTAATTTGTCATGACAAATCCAAAAATGCTGAGTTTTTGTGAAATGGACCTCCCCAACTTAAGGGTAGCGCGCGGCGCGCTACGCGTTGAGGGCAAAAACCTGTTTTTAGGTGCAAAAATTTCAAAATGTCAAAAATTTCTCCAAATTTCTTGAAATTTGGACTGTAGGTTCTTCATAAAGGGAAATGATGAGCCAAGGATGCCTCAGCCAATATCTAGAGTCCTTCATCCACTTTTTTCCTCCTTGAAGCTCTCTTTACCTTTGCTTTCAAACTTCTGATTCTCGTTTTGTACACCAAGTTCCGGGACAAGTAATGATATTTCTGCCACCTCTATGAAGCCTCATGAGTGCATGTCCTTCCAAGGGTGAGTCACTTTGGGTTTCCACTTCATAATCGGATGAATGACCGGATGACATAACTGTTGTTGCAAGACTGCCTTGGATGAATGCTGATATGTGAAACTGTTGTATACAACTGAATGTGAACTGCTCTTCTGATCTAAACAATGCTGTGACCAAGGGGAAAACAAATGTAACAAGGGAATATTAGGAAGGGGAGAATATCAGGGAATTAGGGGCAATGAAAATAAACAAGGAATTTATGGAAGGGAAAGGGCATAGGAAATTATGATATTGTAGGGTTTTGGGGTGAAGTAGGTTTTGGGATTAAGTAGGGTTTGGGATTTTGTGGAGGGATATTATAGAATTTTATGGGAAATTTGAAGGGAATGGTGGTGAATGTGGGGAAAAGAAGGATCAAAATGGGAAAACATTGGACAACATAACACCTTGAAACCCTAGAAAAAACTAGGTCTTTAAATTTCACACAACAATTTAGGGTTTTTACTTCTAATTTTCATGGCATCTTTATCATATTTCTTTCACATTCATCTTGGAAAACTGAAACTAGCCATGGAAAAGAAGCTTACTTGTATTTTTCTTGAGTTAAGAGAGAATTTGAGAGCTTGCTGGCAAGTCACTGGGCGAAAAACCCAACGCGTAGTGCGCCTTGCCCAACACGTATCGCCCCTCTGACGCGTAGCGCACGTGGAAATTTGTTCTGAGAAAGGAAGCTTGATGCGTAGCGCGCCCCTGACGCGTAGCGCGCCCACCCTGATGTGTAGCGCGGCCTCAGCAACATAGTGCATTTTGCAGGAGGCTTTTGGAGGCCTTCCCAGTGTCGAAATTGGGCACAGAATAGCTCGTTGGAAAGATCTTTGAGTCTAATTTCCAACAAAACTGGAAGTTTTTAATTTGGAGTTCATTTTCTATGTCAAAAATCAAATATCCCAAGACTGGTCAAAATGTGCCAAATGAGGCTGCCTCGAGGCAGAGTGCTATTGCAGTCAACTTTTGAATTCCTTTATCAACTTCAAATTGAGCTCATGATAGCTCATTGGAAATATATTTTTGTCTAGTTAACATTTGACTCATCAAGAAAGTCATTTGGCCAACCAAGCTAGGAGAAAACTTGATTTTCCCAAGGTCACTTTAGAGGTGCATTCGATTCTCCTGAGGCAACGATATTTTTGACATTTTTCTAAAACCATGACACTTGTGTAAAATGTGAAGGAGGGTTTTCTTCTTTGGCATGTTTTGGACAAAAACCTCTCTCAGTTTTCCAAAATTCATCTTTGATTGCTCTGAAACATCTTTTGAGTGAAACTTATCCCGATGTGTGAAACAAGGAACTTTGTGGAAATGAAGCGCAATGAAGGGGATGAGGGGCTTGTAAATTCTTAAGAAAATTTTTGGGAGTGGGGAGGGATGTTAGGAAGTAGGGGGAAGTGGAATCTCAGAGATCGAGTGAGGGGAAGGGGTCCAAAAGGGAAAAACACAGGCCTAGCCTAGAAAATTGCTAAGTTGTGGCAAGAAACCAGGGTTTGTGCAAAAATGAGGAATTTGGGGGATCTCAGTGATGGGAAGTGTTTGATAACGTACATGAAAGATAGGGGAAGGTGTATGAACATCTGGATACAAGTTTTTCTAATGATTTGACCATCCAAGAGACATTAGCTTTCAAAACCCTAGGAGAGGGAAATGACCTTGCCTGGGCGCAACTGAAGCATGAAAAAGGTGTAAAATGACTCATTAGACACTGACATGATAATGAAAACCCTATGAATGATGATAGCTTCAGCTGAATAGTGGAATAGACTGACATTTGGGCAATTTTGAAAGGAGTGAAAGCAAACCCTAGACCTAATGCCTAGTGACCAAATTTTGCTTGAAAACTCTTTGAAATGACAAAATTTGACCTGGACACTCTGAGACCACTTTGTAAGAGCATATTTGATCACTGGAGGAAGGCTGGAAAGAATGACACTAACATTGGCTCCAATGGGTATGGTAGCTCCTTGGAGGTGCCAAGAACGACAGATCTTTGGGAGAGCAGACCAGTGCCTTATCCATTGGGCAATGGAGTCAAAAACTCAAACTAAAATGCATGACTGAAAACCGATGACTCTGATGACACAAATTGACTCTCACTCAACTAAAAACTGACTCAATACTTAAACACAACTGACAAACTGGAAATGATGCTCAAAGTGGAGCTTATTCATCAAAACCTACTCTAACAGTTTCATTCATCACCTGATCAAGTGAAATGAAACAACCAGTGCAACCAAGTAGGTATCCCATCTGCTGTTCGAATTGTCCGCAAGTGCTCACTTATGACCAACAAGAGAGAACTACTGAAAGGCAACTCCCATGACAACTTGGAAACAGATCCGTTGAATGATATGAATTCTCTATCCTCCTCCAAAAACACTGCATAAGGATCTTGAAATTCAAGCACACTCGAACTTAGCTCATCTAATGGATTACTTCTCGTTTCCCCATACCATGAATGCAAACTTTGATCTGAGCCTTGTGACAAGACCTCTATTGAAAATGAGAAAGAAACCGGCTGCCGGATCAAATTCATATCAGCACATGTTTCAAGCTCACATGTAGTCAATGGAGAAAGACTTTGACTGCAAACCTCATCCAAAACATCAGCTATTAGATCATGAAAAATTTGAAAAGACTGCTGTAATGTATCCATTGAAAATGTATGACATCCTTCTAGTTGTTCATCTTTTTCTTGAGAGATTTTACAAAGATTTTGCCTTATAAACTGAAATGCTTCGAAAAAAAAGGGTATAGAATCTTCTTGCATCATCAAATCATGTATTTCATCTTCCACAGCTTCATCTGTAATCTGTCCTTCAATTTCATTTGGTGGCTGCAAATCTGATGCTACAGGCTGCTCAAGAATTTTGTTATCTGTCTCATCCTCAACATTAACACTGAGAGATTGTTGATTTATTATAAGCTGTTCATTTGAAGATTTACTATGCAATCTACCCTTCAAAAACTGAAATGATTCAAAACAGAATGGTACGGAGTCACCTTGAATCATTAAATCATGTGTGTCCACTTCCAAGTCTTCAGCTGCAACTTGACAATCAATGGCTTTCGGGGGTTGCAAATCTGAATATGAGAAGTCTTGAACAAAATTTTCATTGCTCTCAAGATGATTCAAATCAAGACTTGTTGACATTTGATTTCTGATTGCATGGTAGTTATCTCTGATGAACTGAAATGAATCAAAACAAAAAGGCAAAGATCCTTCACTTACTTCAAACTTTGCTACACTTTCCTCGTCAATGTCATAGCTGATATGCATCATTTGATCATTGTACTCGAGCTGCTGTAAATGAACCTCTTCCTCCCACAAACTAGCTGTTGATTTGTCTGTAAGATTAGCTTTTGTTTGGAGAACATAATCATCATCATACTGATCAAACTGAGGCAAATCATCAATATAAAACATATCATCAAGCATGTAGGTCATATCAACAGTTCTTTCTTCTTCACAATGATCTATAAAACAATCACTATGACAACTGGGATCAGAAACAAAATGTTTTGGATCAGCAACTTATTCTTCTTCAATCATCGAGCCATGAGTTTGAACATCATAATCATTTCTTGCGGTGATCTTGTCCATCATCTTTTCCGCTGCACTTACCAAAATGTCAAGCTTCACCTCTAGAGATGTTGATTCAGCCGGATCTATGTTTTTCATCTCTTCTTCTTTCAACCTTGCCCTTCGGATCCACAGATGAGCCTCTACATTTACTGTTGTTTTGCATCTCGTGAAGTGTTGCAATATCCCTTTCTCTCAGCTGAAACTCCATCTCCGGATCAAAGGCACCCGGATAATGCAAGAGAGCCGATCTAGGACTAGGCCTTATATCAACTGGCATCGAATAATAAACTTGATTAAATCTGGCTGAAAACTGTTGTACAGTCTCCCCTGGTAGTCTTTTCAGCTGGTTGTACTCTTCTACAATCAAGAAAAGGTTCTGCCCGATCATCCACCTATCGAGAAAAACTTTGACAAACTGCTGGAAATCTGAAATGCTTGCATTAGGCAGGGCTTTGAACCAACTCTTCACTTTGGCTTGCAAAGAAAGAGCAAAAATACTTATACTGACATATTCTTCATCAACTTCAAAAATATCTAGAAAAGATTCAAAATTCTGCACATGTTGCTCAGCGTTCACATTCTTACTTTCACCATCAAACCTCGGCAAGTATAGATCATATTTTTTGGGGAAAGCATGGAGAACAGAAGGTAAAACAAGAGGTTTATACCGATCTGGAATTTTACAAGGTGTAGGGGTATGTACAACAGGTATAGAATCGGTCTTGGTCTTTTGAGGTTCATCAATTTGAAGATGGTCATCACAAAATTCGGAAAAAGGATCCTGATCAAGCTTAAAGGCATGCAAATCTTTGGTATTCACAATCTTCAAAGGGAAAGAATCAACTGCAGGCCGAGGATCTCTTCTCAAATACAATATACTTTGCAAAGCCTTCTTGACATTCTTGGGAAAAGAGAAGAAATGATTTATGACAAAGAACAAAATGTCTTGGATGAAATTCCAACTTGAATACCTGATCTGTCCATGTTGTCCTTTCATGGTTTTGCTGGTCGGGATCATCCTCCTGTGGAGTCTTTAGATCTGATCTCGAAAATGATTTAGAGTCGCCAGGTGAATGATTTCAGCCTTGCCAGTGTCTGATCCTTGTCCACCATCAACAATCAGATCTGAACTTGATACATGTACTGGGGTAATTAACAAGTTAAATGTCACGTTTACAAGCTAGACCGAAGATTGACTGAAGCAGCGTTTATCTACTTTCACTAATGCAAAGCAAAAGCGTTTCGAAGGCTACCTGGCATAACTTCAGGCTCCGTCTGTAGCTTATAAAACAAATGAAATCAACTAGCAAACCATTTGTTCTTCCCCAGTATGGTCGCCAATATGTTAGTGCTTGAATTTGGCCTCAGGCTGAAAAAGACAAAATCCAAGGCAACATCAAACCACTTAGCCTCGTAGCTAGCCCTACGGGGACAGGAGAGGGCTCTCTCTGGGTCTATCTCAGCAAAAGGTTTTCAAAGGGCTGAGATGACCAATAAAGGACACTGATTTTAGGCTAGTAAAATGATAGGGAAAGTTTGATTTTAAATTTTTAGAGTTTTGTTGGAAAACTGAGCACAACAATTTTGGGTACGGGGATGAGACACAATTTTTGCAGAGGTCCTTTTGGGGCAAGGTAGGAGATTGTCTTGATGCCTTTGAAATAAGTGAATGGATAGGAATGACTGGTGAGGAGCTAAAGAGGGCAAGAAACCTTCGAGAGTTCTCCTTAGACAGATGAAAACATAGATATTAAGCAAACTTAAAGGCAAAGCATAGAAACCATGAATTCTACCTTAACACTTCATTTACTTAATTTGTAGAAAAGAGGAGTAGGAAAATGATACACATAAAAAACTTAAAAGTACATGAGAGAAACACACCATCAACAAAAATCACCACAGGAATCCCAAATAGTGCTGCAAAACCCTGGTCTTTCCTTTGCCAAAATTGCAGAGATACAAAGAGTAATACAATCTAAGCTTATCCCTCAAGAGTCCAACTATGAAAATGACTAAGAAAGTACATAATATAGGCAAGCTAACACATTTCCTTGCCTCTAGGGGTCGATCTCATCATCCTAGGAGCTGTTTCAACCAATTCTAAACTGAGCACTACAATCTAGGCAATCAAAACAACTTGCCTCTATAAGTTAGGAAACCAATTCATTCATTAATTTTTTGCTATTTTATGAATGAATCTTCTGGAATAGGTAAAAAAGTGTCATGTCAACATGAAATTACATCAATTACATCAAGGAGGATGAAAAATCCCACCAAAAAGTCAAAACTGGTCAAATGCTGCGTTTTCCTGAGCTGAAGGTGAAAAATTGAGAAAATGTCCTGATGCGTAGCGCGCCTTTCAGCCCACTTTTGGGGCACAAGTGGGCTTGTTGGAAAGTTCTGGATGTCTACTCTCTAGCCCAAGTGGAATTTCTCAATTTGGTGGCCATTTGCCCCTCCAAAAATGCAATTTCCCAAGACTGCTTCCTGTGTGTCCAAAAAGTGGCAGAAGGTCATTTTTTGCTTGTTTTTTGACCTTTTGGGGGCTCAAATCTCCATGAAATGTCTTGGCAGTGGCTGAGAAAGTGTAATTTGTCATGAAAAATCCAAAAATGCTGAGTTTTTGTGAAATGGACCTCCCCAACTTAAGGGTAGCGCGCGACGCGCTACGCGTTGAGGGCAAAAACCTGTTTTTAGGTGCAAAAATTTCAAAATGTCAAAAATTTCTCCAAATTTCTTGAAATTTGGACTGTAGGTTCTTCATCAAGGGAAATGATGAGCCAAGGATGCCTCAGCCAATATCTAGAGTCCTTCATCCACTTTTTTCCTCCTTGAAGCTCTCTTTACCTTTGCTTTCAAACTTCCGATTCTCGTTTTGTACACCAAGTTCCGGGACAAGTAATGATATTTATGCCACCTCTATGAAGCCTCATGAGTGCATGTCCTTCCAAGGGTGAGTCACTTTGGGTTTCCACTTCATAATCGGATGAATGACCGGATGACATAACTGTTGTTGCACCACTGCCTTGGATGAATGCTGATATGTGAAACTGTTGTATACAACTGAATGTGAACTGCTCTTCTGATCTAAACAATGCTGTGACCAAGGGGAAAACAAATGTAACAAGGGAATATTAGGAAGGGGAGAATATCAGGGAATTAGGGGCAATGAAAATAAACAAGGAATTTATGGAAGGGAAAGGGAATAGGAAATTATGATATTGTAGGGTTTTGGGGTGAAGTAGGTTTTGGGATTAAGTAGGGTTTGGGATTTTGGGGAGGGATATTATAGAATTTTATGGGAAATTTGAAGGGAATGGTGGTGAATGTGGGGAAAAGAAGGATCAAAATGGGAAAACCTTGGACAACATAACACCTTGAAACCCTAGCACAAACTAGGTCTTTAAATTTCACACAGAAATTTAGGGTTTTTACTTCTAATTTTCATGGCATCTTTATCATATTTCTTTCACATTCATCTTGGAAAACTGAAACTAGCCATGGAAAAGAAGCTTACTTGTATTTTTCTTGAGTTAAGAGAGAATTTGAGAGCTTGCTGGCAAGTCACTGGGCGAAAAACCCAACGCGTAGCGCACCTTTCCCAACATGTAGTGCCCCTCTGACGCATAGCGCACGTGCAAATTTGTTCTGAGAAAGGCAGCCTGATGCGTAGCGCGCCCCTGACGTGTAGCGCGCCCACCCTGATGCGTAGCGCGCCCTCAGCAACATAGTTCATTTTGCATGAGGCTTTTGGAGCCCTTCCCGGTGTCGAAATCGAGCACAGGATAGCTTGTTGGAAAGGTATTTGAGTCTACTTTCCAACACAACTAGAATTTTTCAATTTGGATTTCATTTTCCCTATCAAAAATGAAATCTCCCAAGACTGGTCAAAATGTGCCAAATGAGGCTGCCTCAAGGCAGAGTGCTGTTGTAGTCAACTTTTGAATGCCTTTATCAACTCGAAATTGAGCTCATGATAGCTCATTGGAAATATATTTTTGTCTAGTTAACATTTTACTCATCAAGAAAGTCATTTGGCCAACCAAGCTAGGAGAAAACTTGATTTTCCCAAGGTCACTTCAGAGGTGCATTCGATTCTCTTGAGGCAACGATATTTTTGACATTTCTCTAAAACCATGACACCTGTGTAAAACGTGAAGGAGGTTTTTCTTCTTTGGCATGTTTTGGAAAAAAACCTCTCTCATTTTTCCAAAATTCATCTTTGATTACTCTGAAACATCTTTTGAGTGAAACTTATCCCGATGTGTGAAACAAGGAACTTTGTGGAAATGAAGCGCAATGAAGGGGATGAGGGGCTTTTAAATTCTTAAGGAAATTTTTGGGAGTGGGGAGGGATGTTAGGAAGCAGGGGAAAGTGGAATCTCAAAGATCGAGTCAGGGGAAGGGGTCCAAAAGGGCAAAACACAAGCCTAGCCTAGAAAATTGCCAAGTTGTGGCAAGAAACTAGGGTTTGTGCAAAAATGAGGAATTTGGGGGATCTCAGTGATGGGAAGTGTTTGATAAGGTACATGAAAGATAGGTGAAGGTGTATGAACATCTGGATACAATTTTTTATAATGATTGGACCATCCAAGAGACATTAGCTTTCAAAACCCTAGGAGAGGGAAATGACCTTGCCTGGGCGCAACTGAAGCATGAACAAGGTGTAAAATGACTCATTAGACACTAACATGATAATTAAAACCCTATGAATGATGATAGAATCAGCTTAATAGTGGAATAGACTGACATTTGGGCAATTTTGAAAGGAGTGAAAGCAAACCATAGACCTAATGCCTAGTGACCAAATTTTGCTTGAAAACTCTTTGAAATGAAAAAATTTGACCTGGACACTCTGAGACCACTTTGTAAGAGCATATTTGATCACTGGAGGAAGGCTGGAAAGACTGACACTAACAATTTCTTTGACATAAATCCACGAAGGCAACACCGTGACTAAGCAAAGCTACTCCACCTTCACCATCATACAAGTGACCTGACAAGTCATTGAAAACATCCCTCGAACTTCAAAATCATTTCCATGAGAAAGGCATGTTAGAGGCTTGATTGTAATGGTAGTCATGAAAGATGTGCAGAGATTCAAAACATAATTTGAGGACTCATCTTGTCATGTTGCCCTCCTTCTAGCACCAGAAATGTTGGTGGTGTTGGACCCGCTAACATGTCAGGGGATCTCCTCGGTAATAAGTCCCAACTAGACCTCATACCATTTGGAGAAGGAGTCCCAACAGTTGGTAGTACGGTAGTGCCTTGACTGCGGTAGCGTGCAGAGGTAAGCAAGATATCTTTGTCCGAAGCGTGTGACCTTATGACAAGTCAAGAGAGATGCATGGGGGTTCTAAGACATGAAGGGGAAAAGGAAGTGTGTCCCTTAGAAGCTTGTAATAGTATGCAACCTGAAAGGAACACACGAGAAAAATGACATCACAGGTTGGAAGTGAAATAGTTCACAATCCAGGGTGACAGGTTATACCAGCAACACAATTCTAATAAGATTCATATAATCTTATACAAAGTAGTTCATACATGAATGTGTAAGTTAAATGAAATACATTCCTAAAGAAACCAGAATAGTCCAACTACAATAACAACATATTCATGAAAACATGCTAGCTCTGTTATATATATATATATATATATATATATATATATATATAGATATATATATATATAAAAGGTGAAAGTTCCATCCATACATACAACCATGATAGCCACTAGACCTAATAGTGGAACATTACAGTCAACACTGCCTGCTCGTCCAAAGAGATGTACTTGCTTTGCACTGTGGAGAAGCCAAGGCTCATCACAATAATCTCTAAGCCCTCTCTAAGAAATGATTAGCAAAAGTTTGGCTCCCAAAATCCTGTTCTATGAGTTATGTGGTTTTATATATTGCAAAGGGTGGGGTGACCCTTGACATTCCCATTTGACTCTTGGACTACCCTCATAACTCTTCAACTTCATTACATATAACTCTTTACATTACCTATGATTGTTTTCATTCCACTAATGAAACTTGGAATTTCAGTTTACATTACATTTGATTACAACATATACGACTTATAGTAGTGAGGTGGCCGAGACAACTCATAACATAAATCGACATGATGCTATTGACATGTACTAGCTGAATGTGGTGTCCATGTCAAGCTATTGCATTGCTAAATGGTGGATGTGTCTTTGGATGTGCTTCGTATTCATCTCCGCATAACTTGATGTTGTGGGGTCTTCAATGATCTCTCTTTGCAAGATGGTTCCATGCATGTACTCCTTTCTCTTGCAGCTAGATGTGCTTTGTACGTCCGTCCAGCTGCAAGAAATTCTTATAGCATGCGCTCCTTCTTCATCTTGCTCGTCGTCTCACCATGTTCCATCAATGTACCTTTTCTTGCAATTCACTCATGATGAGACGACTTCAAAATCAAAAATCTCATAGTCTATCATGGTGCATTGTTTTCCATGTTTGGGTCCAGGTGACTGGGAGGGAGGACAGGACACTGAAACTGCGCATAGAAAAACTCATGTCAGGATGAGGAATTTTGGAGCTCAGTATGCATTGTTGGGAAAACTATGCAGTGACCACTAGGAAGCATAATTGTGTAGTGACAGTCACCAATGTCAACTACAAGATGGGACCCTTAGGGGGACAGTTTCTACATAGTTTCCACAGGGAGGAAAGAGCGAGGTTACACCGGGACTAATGGGAAGTTCTGCGTAGTTTACAAAGGAAAGATAGTGCAGGGTTGTAGAGGGAACTGTTGCACAATTTTGAAGGGGAAGACAAGACAGGCCACTCAGGGGACCACTTGGAAATTCTGCGTAGTTTCCTAGAGAAGTGAAAAGAAAGCTAGCAGAGGACCTAGCAGATAGGTCTACATAGTTTCTGGAGATAGTACAGAGCAAGGCAGCAAAGGCCTTTCTAATCATGAATGTGCAGTTTCTGAAAGTAGTGCAGGGAAGGCAATAGGGAAATCATTTGGGCATGTCTGTGAAATTTTGGAGAGTAGTGAAGCCCTAGGTTTCAGTGCAATGTAGGTTCCCAACAGACTAGAGGGAGGATAAATAACTGTGCTTGAGAAATGTGCAGTTCAGTTTGGGCATGGAGGCCATTTCTACATAGTTCTAGGAGGTAGACAGGCTGCTCATTTTCAAGATTGTGTAGCGCAGCTGACCTGAAGGACAACTTCAAGCACTGTGTAGTTCTGGGCAGCAGAGTAGGGTCACTGAGGTCTGATACTGCGCAGTACAACTCAGTCAGGGTTCGGTTGAAGGAGGTTATCTGGTTAAAGAAATTTTCAGGAAAATGGCCAAGTGTGGGAGGCAAGTGAAACAGTGCAAACTTGACATCATGATCACACACTTAGCATACCTTGATCACAAGACAACATAGACCAACAAGACAAAACATGTGGTCAGTGAGATTGTCTTAAAGCTAAGAGTGACAAGTGCGAAATTTGAGGTAGACCTTTGAACGACCGTGATGACACTTGAGCGACTGTGATTACAACTTTGTGTGTGAGTGCGACTGAGGTTCATAGAGCGAAGACAACTCATCCACACAAATACAAACCTTAAAAATCACCAGAACAAGATCGTAAGCATGACAAAGCAATCCATATGCCAAAAGGCGATCGCTGGTCCAAAAAGTGACAAGCATCAAGACATATAGAGGAAACACATGAAATGACTTTTAGTGCTTGCAACCATGCACACCATTGAAGAAAAAATGATATTGCTGAAAATACCAACAAGAAATGCTAAAAATAGCAGTTTGGGTACCGGTGCTAGATTGGGCAATAGGGAATGAAAAATGGAAGTTCTAAAAATAGCATTCTATTTTTAGCAGTTCATGATGGATTCCTAATTTTAGTCAGTCCCTGGACTAAAATAGGAAGTAAAATTCGAATTTGATATTAACAGCAGTTTGTAAATTAATTAATTAATTCATCTTGAGTTAATTAGTTAAGGAAAAACAAACTTGAAGTCTATGTGAGGACATGCAACAATTTATCTATTAATTGAGGAATTTATCCATTAGTTAAAGAGATAAGGATGAGTTGTAATTAGTTGGCTCAGTTAACTGAGTCAAGTCTAGTTATAATTGATTTAAACAGTTTGTTAAATTAATGAGAGTTCAGTTAGTTAATGCTTGCATGCATGTAACTATTGTATTTTAGATAACTGAGTATTCACTCATGAATAACTCATGCATGTCAGTTCAGACAGAGACCCAATTGAGATCAAAGAAGGGACAATGTACTATTAGTTGGATGAATATTTTTCCTATAAAGGAAGCTCATCCATAATGAGGATTTATCTCCGTCAGGACTACGTAGTTGGATCAGAGGTTGGTGAGTGTGTGAAGAGGTCAATTCACACAAGTGGCTGCACTGGACCCCAATCAAAATTGTGCAAAGAAATAGGAGGCTTGGAGGGTAGACCAGAGGTTAGATAGAGGCCTTTGACTGTCTATGAGCAGCAGAGGTATTTCCGAGAGCGCAGGATAGATTTTGAGCTGATTCTTTTTGTAATACTGGCTATATTTCCACTTGTATGATAATACAGAGATGGCATTTTAGGCTGGTGCTTTCCCCTGGTTATATCTTCTGTGTTATGTGTGATTGATTTCTCCATATCAATTATATGTGTTCTTATTGATGTTGCTCAAATTGATTAAGCTTCCGTTGAATTGATGTAGAAGTAGATCAAGTATTTTTCTTTAGTATATTGCATTATTAGGTGATCTACAGGTGGGAAATTTCTAGATGGTATTAGAGCACAGGTGATCAAGGAAGAACAGTATACAAGTAGAGAGAAGTTGAAGTTTGTGGTTTCTGAATATTGAATTGAGTTCTTATCACATCTATTTCACTGATGGCGTTCTATGGTTTGAGACTCGAATATGCCCTTGATGGAAGTTCAAATTGTATAGCCTGGATGGTGCGCATGGAAGCAGTACTAGAGGATAACTGTCTAAAGGACTTCATTGATCAAGAAGTCCCCAAGGCAACTGGTGTTGCTAAATTGGCTGAATGGAAGAATTATGTGGCTAAAGCAAGGAGAATCCTTCTGGAGGGAGTTCGAGATCACATAGTCTCGAGTCTCCATGGGAAGGAGACACCATTTTCAATGTGGAAAACATTGAAAGATCTATATCAAAATAGCAGTGATCAGAGGAAGCTGGCATTGAAAGACAAGCTTTGGAAGATCAAGTGTGAAAAGGGTGACACGATCTCTACGTATCTGAACAAGCTCACCACATGCAGGGATGATCTT
Organism: Pinus tabuliformis; assembly: GCA_031772625.1. Classification (NCBI taxonomy): domain Eukaryota; kingdom Viridiplantae; phylum Streptophyta; class Pinopsida; order Pinales; family Pinaceae; genus Pinus; species Pinus tabuliformis. Next base: position 449,406,017 of record CM062811.1, read on the forward strand.
GGAAATGTAGGGATCGCAACAACTGATGATGATATGGTGAGTCTTGCACTCCTTGATCTTCCTAAGAGCTGGCATAGCTACCAGGACTCGGTTAATGGAAGAGAGAAACTACCAGATTGGGAATGACTTTGGTCAGATCTAGTGCAGGAGGAGATAAGAAGAAGCACCAGAGATGGTTCTTCATCCATGGAGGATGAAGAAAACTGTGCCTTAGTGAGTAAGGCGAAGAAGGGGAAGGAGAAGGTTCCTCATTCTGAATCCAGTTCTTCCCATGTTGGGAAGAAGTTTGATAAATCGAAAGCGCGATTCTTTCGTTGTCATGAGGTGGGCCATTTTGCTACAAATTGTCCATTGAGGAAATCCAAGAAGGGATATATGGAAGGATCAGAAGGTGAGGCACTAGCCTCACAGTTCGAGTTGGATTTCACACTGTTCACATGCATGGTTTCATCCATAGTGGGAAGTGGTTTGTTTCTTGATAGTGGAGCTTTTTTCCACATGATCGGCAACAAGAGTTTGTTTAGTACTTTGAGGAGAAATATCTCCAGATACTCATAGCAATGGGTAATGATGAAAAGTATAGTGTCTCAGGTGTAGGCATGATTATTTTTCAGAGGGAGCATGGCTCTTGCCTTACCTTGACCGATGTCAAGTATGTACCAGGACTGAAGAGAAACTTGGTTTCGATCGTTATGCTGGAAGACAGAGGCTATGATGTAGTCTTCAGTAAGGGAAAGGTTTTCCTTAGACACATCATCACTAGATAGGTGAAGCAGATTGGTTCACGAGTCAAGAACCTGTATGCTCTTGAGGTTCAAGGTGCATGCAAAGCCTTGAGTAGCAAGGCAACTGATGGAGACTTGGTGGTTGAGAGGGAGAGTATATTACCTCTCAACATGCAGCGCCAGAAGAAGTCTCAGATGATTGTGGAGGAGCCACGATTGGTGCAACAACTTCAGGAGGTTGTGGAGCAGCTACAACAGGAGAAGCTGAGAGGAGATTGAGTAGAGACATCTACTCATATAGAGACCTCCAGTAGGGGGAAATTTCGAGCCAGGTGGGTAGAGGGATCACATGCATCCATACCTCTAGGTAGGAGGTGGGGTGATGTGGAGTGATCATCTCGAGAAGGCTGGAGTAGGGGCAGGATCCTTGAGGTATCCAACCTCTTTGATTCGACTTTGCTATAGGCGCCTCGATGAGGAGTAGTAGGATTGGCTAATTGGGTAGAGACAAATGCGGATAGAGCAGCAGAGAGAGCTATAGTGCAGGAGTCCCAAGATTGTGTAAAGCTAGCAGGCTGCAACAAAGCGAGAGGCACAGGAGTGTTGCACCAGTGCAGGATGGCACAAAGAGGTGTGCAACAGTGCGAGATGGATGGAATGTTGTAGCTGCTTAGAGGTCAGAGAGGGAGAACTTGTCAGCAGCAGGTAGAGCTTTAGCATCAGAGAATGTTTCTAGCCCAATAGAGAGGTCAATGGGGAGTTTTTTTTTTTGTTCCGAGAGTTGCTGGAGCAACCACCCTTGGTAGAAGTGTTGCATGCAGAACATTCCAAAGGTATAGGATCGGGTTCGAGTTGAATGCCTTTCTTGTTGAGAGGGTGTGTTGAAAATAGCAACAAGAAATGCTAAAAATAGAAGTGCTAAAAATAGCAGTTTGGGTACCAGTGCTAGATTTGGCAATAGGGAATGAAAAATGGAAGTGCTAAAAATAACATTCTATTTTTAGCAGTTCAGGATGGATTCTTAATTTTATTCAGTCCCCAAACTAAAATAGGAAGTAAAATTTGAATTTGATATTAACAATAGTTTGTAATTAATTAATTAATTCATCTTGAGTTAATTAGTTAAGGAAAAACAAACTTGAAGTCTATGTGAGGACATACAACCGTTTATCTATTAATTGAGGAATTTATCCATCAGGTAAAGAGATAAGGATGAGTTGTAATTAGTTGGCTCAGTTAACTGAGTCAAGTCCAGTTATAACTAATTTAAACAGTTTGTTAAATTAATGAGAGTTCAGTTAGTTAATGCTTGCATGCATGTAACTACTGTATTTCAGATAACTGAGTATTCACTCATGAATAACTCATGCATGTCAGTTCAGATAGAGACCCAGTTGAGATCAAAGAAGAAATAGTGTACTATCAGTTGGATGAATAGTTTTCCTATAAAGGAAGCTCATCCATGATGAGGATTTATCTCCTTTAGGACTGCGTAGTTGGATCAGAGGTCGGTGAGTGTGTGAAGAGGCCAATTCACACAAGTGGATACACTAGACCCCAATAAAAATTGCACAAAGAAATAGGAGGCTTTGAGGGCAGACCAAAGGTTAGATAGAGGCCTTTGACTGTCTATGAGTAGTAGAGGTATTGCAGAGAGAGCAGGATAGCTTTTGAGCTGATTCTTTTTGTAATATTGGCTATATTTCCACTTGTATGATAATACAAAGATGGGGTTTTAGGCTGGTGCTTTCCCTTGGTTATATCTTCTGTGTTATGTGTGATTGATTTCTCCATATCAGTTATATGTGTTCTGATTGATGTTGCTCAAATTGATTAAGCTTCTGTTGAATTGATTGTAGAAGTAGATCAAGTATTTTTCTTTAGTATATTGCATTATCAGGTGATCTACAGGTGGGAAATTTCTACAGATATGATGATGATCAATTGTACTTAAAGATAAACTAAGATATGTATTTCAAAAGGATAATCTTTACTTACCATACTTACCCTCGAGATGGTTATGCATTCAACGAAGTTTTCATGTGGTCCTTATCTTTAATCATAACTCGCTTCCTTGGTATTTATCCTCAACTCCTTGAGATTCATGTAGCATGTCATCTTTCCTTGTGGTCATTGAGAGATACATCTGCGTGGTTTCAACGGGTAGTGACTGCTATCAGGATGATATCCTAGGAGGACATTTTCACGTTTTTAATGGGTAGTGATTGCTGTCGGGATGATGTCATGGGAGGACATCTATGTAGTTTCTGAATGCAAGGTAGACTGGACAATTGGGACAACATTGTGAAATTTTGGGATCAAAGACACTGCTGTGGGATGGGGTTCTGGGAGGACACCTTTCTGCAGTTTCTGTATGCAAGACAGACTGGGTAGCTGAGGGACAATACTGCGCAATTTTTGGAGACAGTGGGTTCTAGCTGGGGGAACGACACTGGAGGAAATCAATATGGAGCTTTGGATGGCAAGGGAGGCTGGGGTCTCTGCACATTGCGGCAGTTCCAATAGGAAAGGGAAAAATATTGATGGTTGCAAAAGTGAATGTGCAGTTCCAGAAAGCTGGATGAGGCTAAGTTTCTAGGGAACTCCAAAATTTGGCTAAGTGTGGGATCAATGGAACTGATGTGAATAATGATAGAACTTGAATATGACCACACACTTGAACACTTAATGATACAACATAGACCATCCAAAACATATAAAACATACTCTTTTTGATGCAACAACCTTCATGACAAGAGTGTGTGAAATGAGTGTGAAACATGTATATGTAATGAGAAAAACTCATATGCATAAAGATTTCCCCTTGAAGAAAAAAAAACTTCCCTTTGCATGAAAAGTGATAATCCCCATGCCCACATATGACACATGTTGCATAAAGATGAACAACTCTTAAGATCAAGGAGGGGGCTTGAGATCATTAGCTTACCAATAAGTGACCAAGGAATGATTGATCATAGGATCCACGGTAGGCTCCAAAATTTGCATGCGAGCCAAAATTTTGGAGGGTGGTTGTAGCGGCTGCAACACACAATTTACTTGTTTTTCTTCTAGTAGAAGGACTAGACTATATTTTCTCTTGATAGCTTCCCCAAGCTTTTATTTTTGATAGGAAAAATCCTCATTGTCAGAGTTATACATACCTTCCTTTGCACTTTCTAACTGTTCCTTCAACATCTTATTCTTCTTCCTTTCTTTCTTTAACTCATCAAGGGCACTAACAAGTTCCCCTTCAAGGTCCACTAATCCTCCTTCTTCTTCCTCTTGAGAGTCCATAATACCTTGTTTCGTGGAGTTTGTTTCGAAGGCCATAAGAAGATACTTATCTGACTCATTCTTTGATGATTTTTCACAGGCTGCCTCTAGTGCTAACCTATCCTCTTAGAATCCCTTTTTCTTATAGATATTTTTATTCTAATGTGTCAGAAATTTGTTTCCTGATCTTAGATCCTCTTCCCTTTCAACCTTTTTTTATAAGGAATTTTGGACGAGAAATGTCCAACTCTTCCACAGTCAAAAGACTTAAAGGGTAGGTTCCCTTTATATTTTCTTTATCCATGCTTCAATTTTCTGGCTAGTTGAGCCAGCGCTTGATCAGATTCATAGCGGGAGTATTCTTGATGATCTTTATGCTCCTTTCCCTTTTTTGGATACTTTGAATGCCACTTCCTTCGGTTCAGAATTTTCTATTCCTAATCTCATCTCATATGTTGTGAGAGTACCATGTAGCTGGTCCATCTTGATATCCTTTAAGTTGGCCATCTCTTCAATAGATGGGACTTTCGAATTAACACTCATGGGTAGAGATCTTAATATTTTTTGAACAATTATCTCTTCCTTGACCTCTTCACCAAGTCCTCTCATCATATTAGTCACTTCATCGACTCTGAGGAAGTATTTTCCAATGCTCTCATTCTCATTCATTCTCAAGATTTCAAACCTCATTCTGAAAGTCTGAACTTTTTCATTCTTGACTTTGTCATATCCTTCATGACTCTAATTAAGCTTTACCCACATTTCCTTACCAGACTTATAGTGCATAAATTTTACAAGTTATGATTGACTAAGGCCAAAGGGAATGGAATTTTTGGCTTTAGCATTGCTCCCATATAATTTTTTACCATCTTCATCAGTGGGTGGAATATAAGGGACATTTTAATCTACTAGCACTAAAGTCCAAACATCTACTCTCAAGGACATAAGATATGCTTCCATTCTTACTTTCCAAAAGGCATAGCTTGTCCCATCAAAGATTGGTATTCTACTTGAGTAAGCCTCTTGACTCTCTTTCCTAGACATAATTCCTTATAGATCTACCTTCTAGTGATTAGACTATTGCTGAAGGAACCTTAGCTCTGATACCAATTGTTGAAATAAGGAATTGCTAAGAGTTGGGGGGGGGGGGGGGGTTTAGTAATATTTTTTTTTGGTAGGTAATCACCCATGAGGGATTTGAACCAGTGACCTATCGCAAGGAGTTCCTTAACAGTTCACCCATTCACCGTCAATCCAAAGGCCCGTGGGCTGGGGGGGATTAGTAATTAAGAAACTCTTATATTTTTATTATTATCCTTAAATTCCCTTCTTACATTCTTTTACTTGTGAGAGAATTCATTCAGAAAAGTAGTGAACCAACAATATTTCAAACACACATATTCAAATAACAATCACATGAGCAACACACATTTGACACCATGTTTTCACGTGGAAACCTAGAGGGAAAAAACCACCACTTTTTTTGTTTTTTTTTTTATGATGTAGATTAAGCACCCACTTAATTACATCTATTTTTTTGTGAGCACCCACTCACAGGAGGCAACAAACCCCATTGGTTAGCAAGCACCAACTTGCCAAGATGCACCAACCTCTTCAATATGCAGGAACCAACTTGTTCTTGCCACTGATCTACTATTACATACAAGTTTAAAATGAAAAACAAAGGCATACAATAATACAAGTAAAATACCAGCAATGGCTATTTGCAGATTTGACTTGTGCACTCTGCCTTCTGTTCTCACTTGCAACAAGTCTCCTCTTGCTTCTCACAACAACACTTCCTCTGCACTTTGCCTCCTCTGTCAAGGGCTCTCCACTTACTGCTCTTCAACACTACCCTTGCAATTCTCCACACAACCCTCTTGCTACTCTATTACACAAAGTCCTCCCAGGTGCTTCAACCTCTCTATCTCGATGCACATCTCTCATAGCACAACACACTCACAATATGATTTAATCCCCCATCTTCTCCATTGTAGGCAATGGTTTTGTTCCACTGATGTATTCTACGCTAAGCAGTCTCTGTTGTCTGTACTTTAGCTGCCCACTATACTTAGGCATGGCTCCCCTTGCTAATCTTGCGTCTTCTAGTAGTTTATTGTCATAGTGTAGAAACAAATATAGACCTTGTAGTCCTTTATCATCTGATTGCATAGAGATCCATGCTGAGAAATTAATTCTCAAGTGACCTGCACACTCCTCTGAGAGTCCCATGCTTATTTATCGTTCCACAGATCTTGACAGTTCATAAAGGTGACCTCTCTGTTCTCATTTATCCCAACTATTCGTGCACGCAAAGTAGTCGATTGCTTCCTTCATTCTCCAAAATTCATTTCTGCCACAAATTTTGTCCTTGATTTCTTATTACAGAGTCTTCTACACATTTAGCACCTTTCAACTACTAACTCCTCGGATCCTGCATTCAATTCCACAGCTGCTGAACCATACATCCTTTAACTTGTTGTACTTCCTTATCAGAGAAACACCACATTGTAACTTCATAGAGGTGCAATGTTACAATACTTCTCAGTCCTGGCATCTTTAGCTCCTCTGACACTGAGCTCCTTGAGAATTTATCCTCCATGGGATTGAGAGTTGTGACTTGTAGCTTAGCTTTCTAGTGCTAATGCATTTTTTCCTGCTCAGGGCCAATATTCCTTTGCTACTGCTCTGTGCCCTTGGTTCTTTGGTTTTTCATGACCAAAAGCCAACACAATATCAGAAATCCCCTCCATCGCAACTTTTCCCAAAACCCCTGTTCCTAAGTTACGAGGTCTTAATCCTTCGATATGCCAACCTATGATACAACATCATCACTCCACGTGGTGTCTTTATAGTGATGACATGTGTCACCTATATCTGGAACATTAGGGCACCCAATATCCTTGAATCAACCTGCCATGTGTCCCATCATACTGCAACGTCATGATGACGTCAAATGACACTATAGCTTATCGGATCCAATCTCATGCTGCCATGTGTCCTACTGAAGGAGAGAGAAGAGGGCCCTTCAAACGTTGGTTTTGCAACAGAAACCTTGTTAATATTCTTAGACATTCGTCAACACTTTTAGTATTACCGACACCACTGGAAATCGTAACTCCTTAGAGTAATTAGTTAAGAAGTTTTGATACTTCTATGTCCCAATCCTTTGATGTTTGGATATTCTAATATGACCTCCGATATGTCATCTGATCTGACTCTTAGATGTTTGGATGTCCCGAACTCTTAGGTTTCAATATCCAATATGCCCGATATGCTAATCTCTGATATCCTGTTGTCTGATATGACGATGTAATGACCTCCGATATCTCAATATCCCTTCCTTCCTAAGGCTTCAAATCCCTAAAATTCAACAGACCATATATTTTGATCCAGGAATCCATATTTGAACTTCTGCATATTGTTGGAAAACCCTTCCAAAGCACTTTTCGTTTGATAGGGCCCGATGTAGGCTTTGAATCAATTTTCTACCTGCAAGATGGCAGCGAACCTCTCCGTTGCTTGACTCTTCTACTTTGTGCTTGGACAACTGAACTCTCAACCACCATGGTGATAACTTTATGGCTTCTTTAGTAAACCTTCTACTGTGATGATTCTCTACATGAAGCCTACAACTACCATGGAATTCCATCTAGTCCATCAATGTAATCATCATTTTTTAGCTTTTTCAGTAAGCTTGCTACTGTGATGATTTTCTACAAAGCACTCCAACAACCATGGGATTCGTCCCAAACACCCGATCATTATGTTGACCCTTGTTTGACATCAATGCTAACACTTACAAAATCACCCATACACCATCAAATGTCCAACAACCACTATCTAGTTATCAATGTTTGATCATAATAACCACATGTCATAACCTCATGAATGTCATTTACAACCATATCAATGTATGCCTAACAATATATAAGCACTGACATGCATAACCAATGCACGACCAACATACACTCATGACAAACATATCCAACAACAACACCATCAAATTTCACATGGTGACACAATTGTAACCATGACCAACACCAAGCATACACAACAAGTATATAGGCCATAAGCATGAAAAACACATATGAAACTGACATGAATGCAAGGACAACACACCACCCATCTAGTCTAAGGGCTGAACCATACTCTGATACCACTCTGTAACACCCTCCTCCCATATTTACCCAAGTTAACCAGTCTGCTAGGGTAAACATGTGACAAGAGGCTACTATGACATGATTTAACTCCCTATGTATAGTTAAAGAAGTGGAACTGACAAAACCAAACCAATCTGACCTTCCACATACACTATAGAACCTTCAGGCTCCTACCAATCCTTCTAGATGACCAACCCCCAAGACAACTTGACATATCATTGACTTGGACCCTCAAAAAATCCCATGACAAGCCATGCATGTGATTCAGGCCTTCCAGTCACTCCCACAACAAGGCATGCCAGCGATTGTGGAATTTCCTAGCTAGTTCTGAGCCAAAGGCACTAGATTCTGTGCCACTTTTTAGGGCTAGGACTCAGGCCACTGCCCAAAAATTAATGAAACTTTTAGAAACAATAAATAACAATGGAATAAGAATTATAATGCAATAATTGGTACAAGTACTTGATATGACCCCTACTAGCCATGTCATGCATTTCGTAAAACATGTCACAAATATGTAATCTATAGGTCTTAACAATAGATTTGAACATAGGGGTCTCATACTTATCTGATTTCCATAAAGAATCATTGATGCCTTATCACAATAGATGCATCATCATCTATTATGTCATATATTAATTGTACATTCATTTGCTAATCAAAACATGATGGGAGCCATACATCAAGTATTTCATAAAACATACTCATAACCAACATATAACCAACAAAACTAACAAGGATATAATAACCATAATAATCACATATAACCAATACATTTACACATGAAATACCAAGGATAAGGAGCTCTTATTAATGAATGCATAAACAACTAGGTTTGGGACTTCCACGAACCACCCAACCATAGATTGGTTGAATCAAATCTTTCTTTCAGCCAATCACCCCTGTGCCATATTCTAAACATGAATGTGGGACTCAAAAGTAAACCAATCAGGGCTTCCTGATGCCAAACCACCTCAACCCTCCTTAATTAAACTAGGCTTTACCGCAATCCCCACTAGATCACTAGGCCCTAAAAAAACATGGATGCCACCGGATTTATCTGCCTACACCATGAGGAATTTTTTCGTCTCAACCTATCAACTTTACTATGTATCCTACCATTACTGGTCAAGGGATTCTTAGGCTTTCGAGGTCACCACCCTTTAGGATTTACCGTGTATCCCTCCATTACTGGTCAAGGGATTCCTAGGCCCAACCAAGGGTATTCCCTACTGATCTTTACTGTGTATCTCACCATTCACCATTCAAGGGATTCCTAGGCTCAATCAAAGTGTTCACATCCAGGCTTTACTATGTATCCCATCCCATGATTCCTAGGCCTTGTAAATAATCCTGAGACCACCCCACTCAACTTTGAAATCATATGGAAATCTATCTCAACCAAATATCAGAGAACCCACCACACCATGGATATTTTAGAAATGCAAAGGAAAGGTTAAAGAACACTGTCACACCTGGAAAAACCCATGCCAATTACAATAAGAGAACCAAGAACACACATGCATGTACCATGCATGCCAAATCTACCAAGGAAATCACACATGCAAATAGATACCTACAGGTAAAACTGCTATAACTGCTTGATCTTGCTCTTCCTTGCTTGATCTTTGCTTCCTTTTTCCTTCTTTGTCATTCATTTTCTTTCCTTGTGTTGGCATTATGAATTATGTGTTGTCTCTGATGGAAACTTACCTGATGAATGGAAACCTTCTTGATGAGTTGTCTCTTGATTGAAACCTACTTGTTGAAGATATTAACAGGATGACAAAGGCATAACAGTTCAGAGGCAGAGGTATGACAAAGTCATAACAGTTCAGAGGCAGAAGTATGAAAAAGTTGAAAGTTCAAGAAGTATATGTGAGTTATGTTAAAAAAAGCCATGTACACACATGAGTATGAAGAAGGAAAGGCGCATACAGTTTCTGCACCATGGTATTGTAAATACCAAGGGTCCTTACCATGGTATTGCCCTGTGGTATTGAGCCCAACAACGGATGTTTTGATCTTGTCTAAGAAAACCATCAACTGGAGTATGGTTTTGACCTATGGTATTGGATAAAGGCTAAACTATATAAGGAGATGAAGATCAAAGTGGTAGGCATGTGCAAGTAATGGAAATCTGATGAATATTTAGATCTGAAGCAAATATGCATGTAATGGGCTATTGATGCTTTGCTTGATATAAAATAAGTGTGCACCCGAGAGTTTGATGATGGACCAGATCCAATAGATATGATATGACAATCATGATTATGAGATGATATAATTTGTGTTGATAGCCTATTAATGTGTGATTTTTTTGTGTATGCCGAGATTTGGGTATGTCTGAATTTTTGTGTTGCAGTGAAGATTTGATTCCGAATTTGCAGAGTTGTATGTGGGTTTTATAGACTGCAAGGCGCATACACACATGAGTGTGTTTCTAATAAGTTGCTTACACATGGGGTTGTTTCCTGAAAAATGTGTACACACGCGGATATGATTTGATGAAAGCACATACAAAAAGTATGATTTTGATGAAAAGGATGTTTGATCAGTTTAATCAATTTTGATGTGTTTTTGATGTCTGTCAATGAAGTCTTCTGGATGATCTGGGTTTAAATAGTGATGTTTTCGTTATGGATTGATTGATTGAAGAATGTTGAAGTTACTTGCTGATTGTGATTGAAGATCAGAGAAAGATTTGTGATTCTTTGAGAATGATGCAGTAAATCTGTGTATGATTTAGTGTTTGTTTCAGAGTGACAGTGGTCTAGTTTTCAGATTTCAGTGGTTTAAGATCTATATGCGGGTATGCTTCATAAAAGGTGTGTACACACGCGAGTTTACTACTGCAAAGTAGCATACATAATTTGACAAATGGTTAATCAAGGTTTGCAGTAACAAGATTTGATTTCTGTGATATGCAGTATGATGTTTAGTGTTTTGGTTATAGTGATCTAACTGTTCTAGTTGATTGAGTTCAGTGATTAGTTTATTCAGTTGGGGTCAGAGATTGATGATTGAGTTACAATGATAAGTTTTAGTTTGATGATGGGTATTGAGCTTAAATGTTGGTAGTGGGTCCAGTCTAAAAATTTGATGAAACATGGACTACAAGTTGTGATGTGTTGTATTAGGTGGATCCAATATGAAAATTTATGAAACGTCGTCCCTAGAGGTGTTAATAGTTGGAGCCTTCAATGAGGGAGTTTAAGCTTCCTTCCAGTGGTAGCTGGTAAATCAGATCATGGGGTTGGAGCTCCCTTCCAGTAGGATTTGGAAAACGAGCAAAGGTTGTAGCCTTCTGTAGGTGGGTGCCTGCGTACTGGTATGAGTTTACGCCAGTACAAGATTCAGGGGTTGGAGCTCCCTTCCAGTAGGAGTTGGAGAATGAGCAAAGGTTGTAGCCTTCTACAGGTGGGTGCTTGTGAACTGGTATGAGTCTACACCAGTACAAGATTGTAAAATATTTTTCATTATATTAAAAAGAAGACAGAGATGACAACAACATGTGGTTTTTTCCCACATTGGGTTTCCACCTTAAATCCTGATGTTCATGTGTGTTTCTTATGTGTGATGGTTTATTTTGTTCTGACTACACATGGTTACTGTTTATTTAATGTTTAATGAAGTAATGATGCACTGGCTCAAGTTAAACAAAAGATGAATTAACTGGAAAGTAAGCTTACTAGATATACACTAGTTGTTTTAAGAACAATTGTGTACACACACGGGTTACCTTCAGTAAAGTCGCGTATAGAAATGAGAATATGAAAATGAAAATTAATGATTTTAAAATACTGATTCAAACACCCCCTCCCCTCTCAATATTTTTCCCAACACCTTGATCCAATGCTAGAGTGCTCCAAGAATGCTCTAAGTTTCCAAGAGTAGGAGAGAGAGGGTAGAAAGAGAGAGTTCCAAAACCAAACTGACAAAAAGGTGCCAATTGATCCTGAGAATCCTTTTTATTAATGAGGCCTCTTTTTTATTCAATTTTCCATTATTTTCCTCCATTTTCCTCCTCACATGCAACCTGTGACCTTTCACCTTCTTTTTCTCCTAATTTCCATTATTTCCATAAATAAAATGCCAAATAATGTCACATGCCTTTCCAAATCCTTTGCCTTTACCTTTGCCAATTTACTTAGCCATAATAGAACAAATGAACACCCACACTAGGATGTTTTTCCCAACACTCAACTTGGAATACGTGTCCCATGACCTTGGTTATTATTTTTCCTTTATTAACTTTATTACATGGAATTTTGACCAGGGATGTTGCACTGACCTATAGGGGTCATGATTAAATTATCATGCCATTGACAAACAATCATATTTTGTACACAATGTAGTTAAATATTTTAGGCCCTATATTTTAAAGGCTCACATGATCATATTTGTGCCTCATCCAGTGGTAAGAACACACCTTGTGCTACAAGAGATGGGTAAGAAGAGGAAAAACTAGATGACCTTCTTACAAGAATTTGGTCTGGAATTTAAACCAGTTCATACTGTAAAGGGTCATGGCCTCTATAAGTTAGTAGCCGAAGCAAGAGATGCTCTTGAGAAATATATTTTAGGTTGGGAGCAAGAGACATAAATGTATATGTCGAAAATGTTCCTCAGTCCATGTCTACAACACCATGGTATTCCGATATATGACAATTTCTAGAGCATGGCATCTTTCTCTATCTTACCAGCGAATACGTGGAGTTCTTTTCAGGAAGCACCATAATGGTGTCCTACTAAGATGCCTTGAGCCACATGATACAAAAAAGGTTCTTAGGGACTTTCATGATGGACTGACAGACAATCAATTTGCGGGTGACACAACAACACATAAAGTCATGAGGGCTGGTTATTATTGGCCCACTCTATTCAAATATTCTCACGCTTATGTCCACAAGTATGTAGGAATTTACAGGGTAAGTTCCTCAGACAGAACACCAAAGGACACCGTTCACAAATAGATCATAGATCAATACACCAGTATTATTGACGTGGTTAAAACCCTCAAAGAGGAAAACAATCCACGGCTTGAGCCAACGCGACCACTTCAAGAAATTTATTAATAAAAGAATGAAAATTTACATAAGCTTCTCTCATGAATGGTTAACCTACAAATGACCCTCCATGCTCTTTAAATAGAGATCATGGACCAATCAGGTGTTAAGCCACGAATCAAGTGTCGGTAATACCTAGGAGAGAATGAATCGTCAGATCACTACATATCGTGATCGTCGGATTGTAAGTTACAAAAGTACATAGTAAAGAAACACACTTTACCTAACTCTACACTAGACCAAGTTATACTTAACTATTTCCTATGTGTCGGAATATCCTAACATCCCCCCTTAAGAACAACTTGGGATAGGATTGAAGGATGTACAAATATGACACAATAGGAGAAGGAAGGAGGCATTAGAGCCTATCCCCCCCTTAGTGACAACTTCCTAAAATCCAACCATAAATTGAAGTTTAGTAAACTTCGCCTCTGTGAGAGCCTTTGTAAAGATGTCTGCAACTTGATCATCTGTTGAACAATACTACACTTCAAGAACATGGTCGTGAATGAGCTTTCTGATGAAGTGCATGTGTAGTTCAATGTGTTTGCTACGCTGATGTTGGAATGGATCTTTGCATAGTTGAATGGCACTTTGATTATCACACCAAAGTGTAGTCGGATGCTGCTGCTGAAAGCTAAACTCTGACAGGATTTGACGAAGCCACAGGGCTTCCTTACTAGCTTCTATGACACCACGATACTCTGCTTCTGCTGAAGAAAGAGAAATGGCACTTTGTTTCTTGCAAGCCCATGTAATAGGTCCTGAACCAAGAGTGAACACATAACTTGCAGTAGACTTCTGATCATCAGGGTCACCAGCCCAATCAGAATCAGTGAAACCAACCAATAGAGGAGATGCTTCTACACTGTAATGAATCCCAAACTGGACTATACCTCGAACATAATGAAGTATTCTTTTAGCTGCTTTCCAATGACTTTCATGTGGGTGTTGCATAAACCGAGTAATAAGGCCAACAACAAAGGAAAGGTCCGGACGAGTATGGGTCAGATATAAAAGTTTTCCTACAAGTTGACAGTATAAGGTAGCATCAAATTCAGGGGAAGTACAAGTGACTGAAAGTTTGGCTCTAGACTAAAAGGGAGAAGGGGCTGGCTTACAGTCTTCCATGTGAAAATGGCATAGAAGATCACAGGCATACTTGGACTAGGAAAGGGAAATACCTTCCTTGGATTGCAAGACTTGAAGACCAAGAAAATAATGCAAGTGTCCTAAGTCTATCATTTCAAACTTCTTTTTAAGGCTGGACTTCACACGGTTTATATGGTTGGGATCACTACCAGTGAGGATAAGATCATCAGCATAAAGAACAAGAATGATAAGAGACTTGCCCACTTTCTTGGTGTAGACAGTATTGTCAGAATGTCACCTAGAAAAGCCAGTTTCTAAAAGAAAGCTATCTATTTTGGCATACCAAGCCCAAGGATCTTGCTTGAGACCATAAAGGGATTTATTAAGCTGACATACAAGGCTGGAGTTTTTTTGTATAAAGCCAGTAGGTTGCTCCATATAGATTTCTTCATCGAAGTCCCCATGCAAGAAGGCAGATTTAACATCCATCTGATGAACTTCCCATTTGAAAGAGGCAGCAAGGGAAAGAACAAGGTGGATAGAGTTCATTTTGGCATCAGGGGAGAAGGTTTCAGTATAGTCAATGCCTTCAACCTGTGAAAAACCCTTAGCAACAAGATGAGCTTTATGTTTATCAAATTTTCCATTTGGTCCATACTTGGTTATGTAAACCCATTTGCATCTAACAAGTTTTCATCCCTTTGGTAGAGGAACAAGATCCCATGTATCATTTGCCAATAATGAATGATATTCTTCATTCATAGCTGCCTCCCAATCTAGATGGTCTGAAGCTTCTGCAAAGGTGTCAGGATCATAATTCGCTGAAGCTTGAGCCAGTAAAGAAGAGGCTCTATCAAACTGAGAACGTGTACATCACTGATCTGTGGGATCGCTGGCAAGAGCGCCTGCTGCATCCCAAGTAGCACGAACCCATTTTGGAAGCTGAGGAGCTGAAGAAGGATCCTGAGAAGGCGGGGGAGGATTGCCATCCTCACTTTCATCATCTGAACAAGAAATATTTTCAAAAGTAGAAGAGATAGAGAGAGGTGGCACATCTGCTAAACTAGGCTCGTAGGCTGATATATTTTCAGCAAACTTTACATCTCTTCTAATGATAACATTTTTGGACTTAAGTGGAATAAGCCTATATCCTTTGACATCTTCAGAATATCCAACAAAAATACATTTTTCACTCTTAGGTTCTAAAGCTTTATGTTTCTCATCTGGAATATGGGTCCATGCTTCACTTCCAAAAACACAAAAGTGACTTACATCTAGTTTAATTGAGCTCCATGCTTCTTCTGGAGTGATATTCTTTAAAACCTTAATAGGAGTGTGATTTATTATGTAATTTTCATAGTTAATTACTTCTGCCCAAAAATTAAGACTAAGTCCTTTAGATTGAAGCATACAATTAGCCATTTCCTTTAAGGTGCAATTCTTCCTTTCAGCTACACCATTTTGTTGTGGAGTATATGGAATAATATGTTGCATTTGAATTCCATTCTCAGTGCAAAAGTTGATGAATTTGTTGTTAGCATATTCTCTGCCATTATCAGATCTGAGCTTAAGAATTTGATGTCAAGATTGTTTTTCAACAAAGGCCTTAAAGGCCAAAAACATGTTAAATACTTCACTCTTGAGTTTTAAGAAGTATACCCAAGTGCGTCTAGAGAAACCATCAATGAAAGTTAAGAAATACTTGTAGCTAGAGAATGAAACAACTGGAAGTGGACCACATAAATCACCATGCACAAGCTGTAAAGGGGCTGAGGCGTGCCAAAAGGCACGTTTTTCAAAACTATCTCGATGATGTTTTCTGAGTACACATCTAGAACAAACACCATCTCTGCAAGATACCATTGGAAGACCTGTCACCATATTTTCTTTACATAGATTCTAAAGGGAGCAATAGTTTAAGTGACCAAATCACTCATGCCAAATTTTGCTCACTTCATCATTATGAGCAACAAATACCGAGGGGATATTTGATGACCCAAAGTTGTTAAAATTATACAACCTTATAGAATCATCAGCGATGCCAGTAGCTAAAATTTGTCTAGGATCTCTTAGGTCCTTAATTACAACATCGTGAGGTGAAAATTCAATGATTTTACCTTCACCTGAATGAGTTATCTGATATACAGATAGAAGGTTGCAAGATAAGGTTGGAACACATAATACATCATTAAATTGACCATTGTCTATATGAACAGTTCCAGTTCCTACAACACTAAGAGATCTATCATCACCAACATATATATTTTTGGTGTTATAATCATTTAAAGAAGAAAAAATGGCTTTGTTTTTTGCCATGTGATAAGAAGCTCCAGAATCAATGAACCGCTCATGAGAATTAGAAGAAGAAGATACATTTAGTGCATATCCAGACCAAGATGTTTGACAACCACATGCAGAAAGTACTATTCCTAAAGATGAAGTTGAAGTTGAAGAGTGCTCCAAATGGATGTTATGCTTCTTCATGGCTGCTTCCAAGGATTCCATCTTCTTAAAGAATTTGGATTCTAAGTGGCCATGTCGATTACAAAAGTGGCAATGTCTATCAGTCTTCTTCCCTTTGTTTTTATTTGCCTTATCATTTTGTTGAAATGATTTTTTATTTTGAGGCTAAAATTGCTTAGGACCCTTGTTTGGTTTAGGACCATTCTTTTTAGGATATGGCCTCTTAGGATTCTTTAAATTTGGTTGCTGTTGGGCGGCTAAGGCTTTCTTAGAAGAGTTTCCAAGATTAAGAATACCAAGGTGTAAGAGTTTTTCTTGTTCTCTTATTAAAGAATCACAAAAGGAATCAAAGGAAGTGGACTTGTAGTCTTTTCCTTGAGAAATGAAGGCTTCTCTTGTAGAATGGAAGGTGGAAACAAACATAGAGTAGGCTGGTCCCAAATTAGTAAGAATGGAATAGATAAGGTTACCATCTTCTTTCTTAACCTTAACACCTTCCAAGAGAAGTCTAAGGGTCTTGAACTTGGATAGAAAATATTCAATGGAAGAAAAATTATTGGGGTCCAATGTAAGCAACTCATTTTTGTGTTGATGGGCTCTAAGTTCATTTTTAATTCCAAAAACTTTAGTGATCTGTTTCATTGCTTCATCAGGAGTATCAAGTTTTGCGATATGGAATCTAAGGTCTGGAGAAATAGACATCCCTATCAACCCACGTGCTTGATCTTGCCTATTTTACCATTTGGTTGCCTTATCTTCATCTTTTGGTTTGGTTTCTTAGCCTGAGGCTATTCTGTAAAGAACTTTACTTTTAAGTAAATCCACAATGTAGGACCACCATTGGAAGTAGTTGGTGTTTTCAAGAATAACTTGGCATGGACTTTCCATTTTAACAGAAACTGAAAATATAGATGCTGAAAATAAGTGTTCCAATGGAAATATCTCGAAAAATTAGGTTGGTTAAAAAAAAAGCTCTGAAAATGGCTTTCGGATGAAGAAGTTATGGATTTTTGAAGAAAAGTGTATGAAGATGTTGATGAAGTGCGGGAATGTGCGGAAATGAATGATAATGTTATATTAAAAAAGAACCTGCCCCCTTTCCAAACATAATCTAATTAGCTCAACAAAAATAAGACTTGAACTCAAGACCTCTACTCTTATAAAGTAGCTTTGGACCAAGTGAGCTAGATTAAAAGATTAGTAATTTTTGGAAAAGAGGAAGGGGGGGGTTGTTTTTTTTTTTTTTTTTTTAGTCATTGAAGCTTTGGGCTGCGTGCTTACTTGAGAAAGCTCTTCTTTCCCTACAAAACAAAAAACATATAACCCAACACAGACATACAAAAAAACAAATCTTACGGCTTGAAGTTAGCTTTAGCCAAAAACTAAATATTTTCCTCAATGTTTCTGATTTTTCCGAGATCACACTAAGGCGCGGTAGAAAACAGCACATGCATGAGAAAAATCCTTCCTTTATGTTTCTGATTTGCCTAGATCACTCAGAGTCATGGGGAAAGAGCATATGAAAAAATAAAAGGTATAGATATGGTAATAAAAAAATAAAGAGCTAAATAAACTAAAATATACAGAGAGAAAATAACTAGAAACTGCAAATAAACATTGTATACCTCCAGATCTTAAAAATGATGTAGCTAGGGCTACCAGAAACCTTTTTGCATGAAACGAAAGGGGTTCATCACTGGAACAGATGCTCCTAACACAATAGAGCAGTCCTCTCGGCTCGAAAGAAATCAGAAACAATAGATCTAGGAAATGACAGTCAGATGCAGTTCTACCGACTTCAGATTTGGATCACCAATGGATGTGGCCCTCAAATAGCTCTGATACCATGTAGGAATTTACAGGGTAAGTTCCTTAGATAGAACACAAAAATACACTGCTCACAAATAGATCACAGATCAATACACCAGTATTGTTGACGTGGTTAAAACCCTCAAAGAGGGAAACAGTCCATGGCTTGAGCCAATGCGGCCACTTTAGGCAATTTATTAATAAAAGAATGAAAATTTACATAAGATTCTCTCATGAACGGTTACCCTACAAATGACCCTCCATGCTCTTTAAATAGAGATCATGGACCAATCAGGTGTTAAGCCACGGATCAAGTGTCGGTAATACCGAGGAGAGAATGAATTGTCGGATCACTACATATTGTGATCGTTGGATTGTAAGTTACAAAAGTATATAGTAAAGAAACACACTTTACCTAACTCTACAATAGACCAAGTTATACTTAACTATTTCCTATGTGTCGGAATATCCTAACATCCAACTTGTGAAAGATGCATCGGTCATGATCACAGGTCAGCCGCCCCACTAATACTAGTAGAAGTTGATGAAAATTTCTAATAGTGGGGCATGGATTTTATCAGATAAATATTTCCTCACTCGTCAAAGTGACACCGATATATTTTGACATAAACAAACTATTTTACTCTGTGGTCAAAAGCAATTCCCTTGAGATAAGTAAATGATCAGGAAGTCATCCTCTTTCTATGATAGAATATCATAACTGGGTTTAGCATTCCAATGTCACTTGTCTTTGATAATGCAACTTATTTTTCATCATTGAAACTTTATGAATTCGCATTAGAAAATGGGATTGTATTAAATTATGTATCTAATTATTATCCGTAGGGAAATGGTTTGGTTGAATCAACGAATAAAAATATCATTCAAATAATCAAGAAAACGATATTCTCTGAGCAAAGGAACTGGAACAACGCTTTGACCAATGAATTATGGAATAACTATGTAACTCCTAAGCCTTCCCTTAAGACCTCATTGTACTTTCTGGTTTATGGTAAAGAAGCTATCTTTCCCTCAAACCTGTATCTTCTAGCCTTGCAACTGTCCCAAGAGTCCCAAGGTAAACCTTGTCTTATGGCTTAGAGAAGGATATAAAATTTACTCAAACTCGAGGAAGAAAGGCTCAAAACCAAAGAGATATTTTCCGTTCACCAAAATCATGTAAAGTGTTGGTTTCATAAAAAATCCACAGGGGAAAAGAGCTTCGATGTGGGTGAATTAGTACTGAAATGGGATAATCCCCACGAATATAAAGGAAAGCACATGAAGTTCCAAAATTTTTGGATTGGCCCCTTCACCATCAACGAAAATATCCATCACGATACCTTCAATCTGAAATCCTTAGATGGGAGGATTGACCCCCTTCCTATAAATGGCCAAGATTTGAAACATTATTTTCAATAGTAGCTATAAGCCACACTTCTTGTATAGTTTTTTATTTCCTTTTCATTTATGTCAATCACATATGTGTTATGTGAGTTGTGTCTTGTCTCATTGTGTTTTTTGGTCGTTGTACATAAATAATACCTTGTGAAAAAGTGCATGGCTCAAAAAGAATTTTTCGTGGAGTAAAAGAGAAGTGTGACAACCACAACGCTTGGATTTCTGTTTGTTCTCATTATTTGTTTGGGGAAATTCCATAGGTTGAGCTAAGTCTGAATGGAAAATACGATACATCAAAAAGGAGAACCTTGAGGGAACCTATTAGATTCGTTCCTTTGCTAGTATCTAACTACTCAACTTGGTGTAAATTTACTTGTGTGCTAATGCTTGTCCAATCTAGTAGAGAAAGAATAAGGGGAAAATCTAAAGTGAGAAATCCCATATCAGAGGTCTTAAAATACTTCTTGGAAGGAGAAACCTCCATACTCTTAATAATTCGGGATCCATCTTTCACCCGTAAAAAATAATAATTGTTGATTAAAAGTCCTATTAAGTAAATAAATAAAGGGTGAAAGAAGAGAAAGGCTTCCTATGCTGGGAGGTGAAGCAAGCGACTTCACTGGGATACTGTCTAGGCTTGCTGGTAGTGAAGAAACATTTGTGCTCCTGAAGTGACTCTGTTGGGGTACTATCTAGGCCTGTTGGTAGTGGAGCAACACCAAAGATGAAAAATCATACTTTTCATATCATAAACTTGCCACACACATTACCCTTTCTTGTATTGAAACAATTGTGATATGGTGTATCTTATGTGTGTTCAACCAAGTAGAGGAAATCAAGGTACTTTGTATACAACTAGGTCAAAAGGGGAAACCAAGGCAATAAAATTGGTATATCAATACTTCCTGAAGGTCTGACCCTTTAACTGAAAGCTATTTCTAGACAAAGAAACTAAATCTCACCTAGCATGTCGCCAAGTGTTGTCGCTACTACAACACCATCCAAAATTTCACTACATTCAAATTATGGAGCCTACTTTATCGTCATATCAAGTTTCACCTTGGTCATCAAGTGTTGTTTCATGTCACTCTATATCTTTCAAGTGCTCGGGTGTCATCACATTGATTAGAACATCCGTTGGTGTATCTCAGCGTCATAACATATTTGTTGTTGTAAAACAACACTTTTTGGTCGTAATCAAACACACTTCATCTATTGTGCTTGGGGAATGTTTTTAAAGTGGCGTTTTGATGTTTACTTATCATTGTTAAATCTTGTTTAGGTTTCCTCGATGATTAGTATGTGTCACGCATGGTTTTATGTGTAAACTCATCATGTTTTACCCTTCTCCTATCTTCCAAACCTAGAAAATTTTTGGTTTCAAAGCAAACCCATTAAGGCCAAGAGTGCATTAGCACATTCTGAAGCCTTGATTAGGAATCCTTCATTGTTTGGAAGTGCACCATGCACCCTCCAAGAGCTCAAAGCACACTCCTTAAGTCCTTTCCCCTTCCTTGTTCCAAATTGCACCCTTCCCGAAACCAAGTCTTCCTTTGAGCGCACTCCTTTGACCTAAAGGAATGCACCCTCCTTAAGTGCATAAGTGCACCCTGAAGGCCTTAAGCTCCACCATTAAACTTTCCACAATGCTCCATGCACCCTCTTGACCCTTTGAGTGAATGAGTGCACTTTGAAGGCACAAAACTTCATCATTCAGCCTTCAGACTTTTACCATGTTCCCTCATGGACCTCTTGAGAACATGCGCGCACCTTGAAGGCCTAAAGCCTCCTCCTTTAGCCTTTAGGAGTTCCCCCTGCACCCTACTTCTCTCCCTTTAGTGCACAACACACTTGGGAAGCCTAAATCCTTCTCCTTCATTATTCAGACTTGCACCATGTGCCCTACCTTTATTTCCTATTCCTCTTGAGTGCATGAGTGCATGCGAAGCATTAAAGCATTTCCTCTTTAGCCCTTCAACTTTTTGAAGTGATCCCTTGCACCCAAAATCTCTCCTTGTTCCTTTCAGGCATGATGATAAGTCATGAACATAAAATTTACATAAAACATGTTAGAATAGGATATTTTTAGGTTGATGGTTGATTTTCATGAGTGATTGCAACTACAGGTACCTCAGGAAGAACATGGAAAACAAACTTGAGGAAGAATGGGAAAATAAGGAAAACAAAGGAATCATTGAAGAACACATTAAAATATTGATGATCAAAGCACCCTATAGACTTGATTAGATCAAAGAACCTTTGGAGGTTGATAACATCAATGATTATAAGATGCATAAAGAATGAAGACACAAGTGATAACCATGTCATCATGGAAGAAAGTCCATGTCATCGGTCACTATTAGTCCTAGTCATCAAGGATAGTGACATGCCACGTATTCATCACATAATGATGTGGAAGTTATGATATAATGACGTAATCATTGTAAAGACAAATAAGTGAAAGTTAAAGAGTCATGTTTGGACAAAAGAGTCATAGAATTCCAAAGGACTTGTAATACTAAGAGTCTTATGTAATTCCAAAAGTCATTTGGAAAGTCCAAAGGTTGTGGAAGTCCAAAGGTCATTAGGAGTTGGAAAGTCAAGAGTCATGGGGATGTGAAAGGTCATGCCTCAAGTTATAAAAGGATCCTTGTCACTCATATAAATGAATTTAAACCTTATTCTCCCACAAGGCATTAAAGAGACAAAGTTAGTGCTTTTGGGGAGCAAGTAGTGGATCTAATGCTCCACTATTGGAGCTAGTGATGTTCATTGTATTTATGTATCTTGGAACTTTTGCTTAGTATCGAAGCCTTTCAGGCCAACACTTTTTCATAGATGGATTATGGATGTTTTGAATATTATTCCTTGAATTTTTATGATTCATGTTTTCTTTCACATGTATGTCTGGAGTAATTGAACTGATTCGGTGACTTCAATGCTTAACTTATTGAAAATTCATTGTAATGCTTATAATGATCATCACATCTATGTGAAATATTTCGCTTGATGTTATATGATCCTTTCACATTCATATGTGTTTCCATTGAGTTTGTACTATTACTTCTCTCTTAGAGGCTCACTTTATTTCCCCCTACAGTAAAATAACCATGATACATCTACAATCGAATAGTCACAAGGCACACTAGCTTGCTCATTCAAAAGCACCTGCATGCTTCTCTCTCATGCTAATAGTTTTAGCCAAAGCATATCTTTAATTAAACTACAATCGGGCCATATTTCGGATGGGACTCCTACACCAAACGGTGCAAGGTCTAATCGAGACCTCATATTGGGGAGATCCCCTTTATGTTGGCAATATCCAACACTGTCAACAGGAAGTCACTTTTTTTTACTTGAGGGTCATTTTAACAATGGGTTAATGCCATAGCCTTAAATACCTCATCACTTAGCCCTTATCCTAATTTCCACTTGTGGAGTCCTAACTCCCCATACTCTCTTATTTGGTTTAGTTTGTAGTAGCAATGCATTTTATTAATAATAGTGTGATAGCATATTTACATAGCTAGGTTCACTGACCTTTTAGCACATAGGATAAATGGCCTAAAATCACACACGAGCTTTGGCATCAAAACATATATATTTTTGGACACCTAATCCATTACGGTTATGGTCATCCTTAATAAAATTATTAAACCACAAGCTCTCTTTGATACTTAATGAATGAAATATACACAATTTGGTGGCTGTATTTTTTAACATTAAAGATTGAATGAGCACCTCCCATAGGTTATTTCGTTTAGTTTTTGTTCAACTTGAGATGGCTATGGTTGATAACTTGTTTACCTTTCATAACTAAATGAACTAGTAGTAAAGAAATGAGCATAGAACCTGCTGGAGTTTCACCAGTGGTTGAATTGGTTCTTTTTAAGAACAACTCCCTTTTTGAGTTTCAAGTTAACTCCCATTAGTAGTTAGGAATTTATCAGAATAATGAGGCCATTTCAAGAGCAGATTTGCATAAATATGAAAAGGTTCAACCCACACTTCCCAAGTCCATCATCAAACCTTGGGAATAAGTTGTTAACAACAAAATGGAACTGATCTTGGATATGATAAGGATGTTCCCTTTCATATTCTAGACTATTCCAGACCCATCAAGTTTGATCTTCACCCTTGTAAGAATTTTGGTAAGCACACTCATCCTTTAGATATATGTTCCAGAAACAAGACTCTTGCAAGAATGAAGATCCACCTTGGATGGATCACTTCTTGGAAATGGTCTTTAACAACCAAGAAGATATATCAGCCATAAATTAGAGTTTAGTATCAAGTATTGACATGTCTTTCAATTGATATTTATTCATCTTCTCACATTGTATTTGATAGGGGGAATTTATGGTTAGCTACTTACTTTAAAGATTTATCAAATGATCTTGAGCCACAACATGAGCTAGAGCCAATTGCGAAAATCCTAGAGCCAAAGTCAGCCATAGTCAGATTCAGAATTGAGGTCAATGATAGATTCATGCACCATGAACATGCATTTTGGTTGGTGTCCCACCTTAAGCCATTGCTGGTAGAAGAATTTGGTTTCAGCTTCATCAATTTATGGTCAACTTTAAACCAAGGAGCACTTCCACTAGCACAAGACTTCAACTTCTAGCCAAATCTAGAATAGTTCTAGGAACTTCTTCAAGCTTTAATTCTCAAGTTGGTGGTCAACCTTAAACAACCATAGGTAGAGACGTCGTGTTCTTATACCTCATTTGGTTTGTGGTCTTCCTTAAACCACCATTTTAGAGAGCACATCCAACCATTGGTTTCCATGAATTTTTGTACTTTAGATCTCTTCTTGGATTCATATACACCCCTTCAGATTAAGGCGGGGAATGTTGGACAACTAATTGATCAGGGTTATGGTGTGAAATGTGGACAATTACTGAAAGACCAAGTGACCTTTGAAGTTAAACTCAATGGTCAAAATATTGTATTTGTATGTGTATCATCTTTAATTAAAGGTAACTCATGCTCATTCCTTCATTTTGGTTATGCATTCCAAAATTTATACATAGATGCATTCACCTAAAACACATATATATACATGGGCACATAGGCCCCAAAATATTTCCTAGCTCACAAGCCTAACCTTGATATGTATAATATACATAGGGGTCACCCTTAAGGTGTTACATTCAACTCCCCTTTATTTATGAAAATCCTTAGTGCATTATATACATATATACAATCAAAATTATTCAAAGGGATGAGGGTAATCCTCCCTCATTGCATCCTCATGCTCCCATGTAGCATTCTCAAGACCGAAATACATCCACTACATCTTTATCTAGGGGATGGATTGATTCTAAAGCACATTGACCTTACTGTGAAAATTTCCCACCAAATGAACTTGGAAGCCTCGCTTAGGATCTACTTAAATCATATTCCTTTCAATTAAATGATTTACAACATGAAATATTTTTTAAGTAATGGAATATGAAAAACGCTATGAAAATATATAGATGCTTGCAATGTAATTATATATGCATCTAGGCCAATGCTCTCTAATATCTCAAATCACCCAAAAAATAAATTCCAACTGTGAATAACTTCCCAATTTCAACGAACTCTTCTTGGAATTTACTTTCAAGAAAACATGGTCACCAAATCTAAATTCCCTATTTGTCCTATTCTTATCTGCATATATTGGGTAGCCGTAAATTCTATGTGATTTTCACCACTTTCTCATCCATTTTCCCTTAGAAAATCTAGCCCACAATGGCCTTGTCAAATTGGTTGTCCCAACTCTTAGGTGTGTTTCATTTATTTCCTTGCATGGTCTGAAATGGGATCTTTTACAAATATGCTTGATACCCATTATTATATGAAAGTTCCACCATGTCAAAATACTATTCCATTTTGACAATTAATTCATCACATTCATCCTCAACATGTATTCAATCACCTATTTGGCCCTCTCTAGTTTTCCATCTGAATCTAGATGATATGTTGTACTAAAGTTCAAATTGGTTCCAAATCCCTTGAATAAACCTTTCCATAAGTTTGATGTAACTTTTGGTATCAGTGTCTGAAATAATTTCCCTGGGCATACCACATAGCTTGAAAACTTCCTTCATATATGTTTTAGCAATATTTGTTGCCTTGTGTGTTGAATTCACTTTAATAAAATGGGAAGCCTTTGTGAGTTTATCCACTAGTACCACGATGGAATCATGCAACCTCATACTCCTAGGAAAAGTTGTAATAAAATCAATAGAAATAAATTCCATTTCCACTCTGGAATGGGTATTGAATTTAGCAATCTAGATGGATTGCTATGCTCATCCTTAACATTTTGGCACTTCAAATACCTGGATATATAGTCAACCACTTCCATTTTCATATCTAGCCAAAAACATTAACATTCTACAAATGAAATTATTTTTTGGCACCCTAGATGTCTAGCATAATATGGTACCTTGTGCATTTCACTTAATATTATACTTTTCATTTCTTGAGAATTTGGCACATAAAATTTCCCCTTATACATGAGAATTCCATCCTCTTTCAGCTCATAATCCTTGTAATTTGGCCATGAATTATTTTACTGTAGCTCCACTATTATTTTCATTCATTGTTGATATGATGTTTTAGCCTTTAAAATTCTAATTTTTAGATCATATTTTCATATACTTATGGCTATAATATGCATTTTATGCACCCTACTATGAAGTGCATAAACCACCTCATTTTCCTTGCCTTTTATATGCTTGATTTGAAAATCATAATCAAACAAGAAATTCTAGCCAATTAATTTATTTGACATTCAAAGTTGGCTATCCAAACAAATGCCTCAGACCACTGTGGTCTTCTCATTTCAAATATTTTCCCCATAATATAATGCCTCCACATTTTAAAGCATGAATGATGCCTTCCAAATCAAAATCACGAGTGTCATAATTCCTCTCATGCTCCTTTATCTTCCTTGATTCATAACATATTACATGCTCATTTTGCATGAGGATTCCTCTAAGCCCTTCCCTGCATGCATCATAAAATATTCATTCAAATCATTTATCCTTAATATTGGTGTGCTTGTTAATAAATATAATTAAAATTAATAAAATACAAAGCAAAACAATTAAAATAAATATAATTAAAATTAATAAAATACAAAGAAAAACAATTAAAATAAATATAATTAAAATTAATAAAATACAAAGCAAAACAATTACAATAAAACATAAAGGAGAGGATAAAAATTAATACAACTATGACCCTAATAAAATAATAATTCAATAATAATTTTAATCCCTAATATCTTAAATATAATTAAATAACAAACATAATAGAATAATTAAATTATAATTAAAACAAATAGAATTATTCAATAATAATTTAATAAATCCTAATATCTATCAGCAATGCATCTCATACATCTATATATTAAACTGAATAATAAGACCAGTCTTTCAATAATCTTTCACATCTTGAAGATGAACCACCGTTGCTGGTTTGAAACGTTGATCAACAAGAAACCTAATGCGATGAATCTGGAAGATGATCTACACAAGTATTTCAAGTGTTGAAATGCATCTTCACATTTATTATACCATCAAATTTCACACCCTTCTTTTCCAAATAAGTGATATAATGTGCTATTTTTTAGAACCCCTTAATAAATCTCTTGTAGTAGCCTGCTAATCCTATGAAGGATATGGCCTTTATAACATTTTTGGGTGTTGGCCACTCTTTGATTAATTTGATCTAATCTACGTTAACTACCACCCCTTTCTTTAAGATGTTATGGCCTAAATAATGAATTTTATTTTGATAAAATAAACATCTACTTTGCTTGGAATAAAACTATGCTCTTTAAGTACCCGCAACACCATCCTCAAATGCTTCCCATGATCTTATATATATTTTGAGTACACTAGGATTTCATCTGAAATGATGAAAAATTTTTCCAAATAATTTTGAAAACTAAATTCACAAAGAACATAAAGACATATAGTCCATTGGATATCCTAAATGGCACCACCACAAACTCATAATGTCCATACCAAGTTCTAAATTTTTTTCTTGTTTATGTCCTCCTCCTTAGTTCTCACTTGAAGGTACCCTAAACTCAAGTCAAATTTATAGAACACCATATCTCCCCTCAATTGATCAAAAAATTCCTCCATCCTTGGAAAATGATGTTTGCTCTTCATTTTCACTTTGTTCAATCGCTTTAAGTCTATGCACAACATCAATGTATCATATTCAAAAAAAGGTACTATGGCATGCCAAGGTGACATGCTTGGCCATATGTACCCTTTCTTCAAAATTTCTTCCAATTGCACTTGAAACTCCTTCAACTCTGGTGTGCTCATCCTATATTGTGTGTTGGACCTTGTGGCAACTCCATGTACCAATTATATGGAAAATTCAATATCCCTTTTAGGTGGTAAACTTAGAATTTCAATAAATACAACTTCATATTCTTTAAGTACCAAATGATATTCAATGCTTGATACCTTTTCCTCAGCCTTCTCTTCAATGTGAGCTACATAAATTTAGAGCCCTTTTCTTTCACTTGTCTTTTCTACCATGATTGAACAAGGTAAATGAAGGAATTATTATAGTAGTCTAGGATATCATGGTGCTTTTCCAACCAATCCATACCAATTAGGAAATTGTATGAAACCAAAGGTATAATGTTTAAATATGAAATTGTACTCAATCCTTTCATGTCAATTTTACATTCTTGCTCTAGGCCATTTATCCTTATCTTAGCCCCTATATCTAGCTAAACCAAATAAGTCTTTCCATGCTTGGTTTTATTCAAATGAAATCTTTCAACAATTTTAGGAATAATATAATTGTGGATATCTCAAGAATAAATTAAAATGGCAATGGGATGATTACTTATCTTATATTCAAATTCAATCATGTGTGCCTGGTGATCAATCTACCTATCCTCCAATGTTACATTTATGGGCATGCCTCTAGCCATGCACTCTAATGTAACAATTCCTTAAATATGGTGTACAATCCTTGTTTTATCTCCTTTGTGAGGGAAATATCTACACGTGTTCTCCCTCACAAGTCTAGAACTTGATGGGCTAACACATTTTCCTTTTTCCCAATGAACCATCTATTTATATTTCAATTTGGGATATTGAGTTTGATGATTTGATTAAGAATTTCTCTTAAAAAATGAAGGTTTATATCCCTGATTCCTTTGCTCCACATTGCCTCTTTTTTTTCCATCCCAAGTTTTCTAGAAGGCTAGTTTATTTTTGTTCTATTCATGGATGTACTATTCCTTCCTCATAGATTCATCCAAAGTCTTGGTCTCATCAAATTTAATTTTGACATTGTAAACTAATGGTAACCCACTTAAAACATATTTTTATTTTATCTTTTCATCCCTAATAAAACCAACATACCTTAGTAATTTAATGGATTTCCTTTCATACTCCTTTTCCATGCTCCCCAATTCGAGTTCAAATAAATCTTTCATTTTCCTTTCATAATAGTGTTGCAAAAAATATTTCTTTTGTAAATGCCTCCTGAAATGCCTCCATCAAGTCCTTTTCTCATCCATGTGTCTAAATTCCTTGATCTACTCCTACCATAGGTTTTATTTTCCCTTCAAGTGATAAATTGAAATTTGGGCCTCCAATTTGGATGAGTAATTGTACAATTGGAGATACTTACTTATATACATAAACCAAGCTTCAACTTCTTCATCCTTATTATGCTTACTGCGAAAGGTAGGAGGCTTAACCTTCCTAACATATCCTTGTAAGTTGTTTAATTCAATTCTCCTCCTTTGTTGTTTAGTGGTTGGACTACTCCTAGATTTCTAGGAAACATAATCCCTCTTGATTGAATGTATTGGTGACTGATGTTGATGCTTATCAAAACTCTTAGAATTACTTAAAATTCCAACTTCCTCCCTTTAAATTGAGAATTGTGTTTCTCTACTAGCCTTAAATCAAATCTTTTGTCCATATACCTCTATAAATGATTTAATCTTTTTAGAATTTGAGTACTATTCTAGCATTGTTCCTTCATCAAACTTTCACTATCGGCCTTATAGTTGGGCACCTCCATTTTGAGACTCCTCATGGTCTCTATTCTCAAACCTAACCCTTGCATGCCCATTTGAATCTATCTTAGCATTACCCATGTTTACATTCAAATTTTTGACCCTTCTTGATGGTTGTAGGACCTTTGAGAATCATCCATACTCTTGGTCCTCATGTTAAAGCTATTCCTATAGACCACCAAAGGCCTTCTTGTAGGTTTTAACCTCATACAAAAATTACTTGCATACAAATTCTAAAACACATAAAATAAAAAATGTGAGAGCATAGCACATAAAACACATATACACAGAGATTTTCCCTTGGATCCCAAAACCAGGACTACCAACTTGATTTTTAATTATATTCCTTTCAATGTTATAATACATATTTATACATGCCGAAGCATCCAATACCACGGACCGAAAACCATCACGTCCAAAACCATGGTTCGAAAACCATTGCGTCCAAAAACATGTGCAAAAATCATGCAAAAAACCATAGGTGGGTCCGCCCAACCTAACATAGGTTCCAAAACCAAAATTTTCAGGGTGCTGCCCCGGAACCCATAGAGTGGGGTTACCTGCATCCCTCAAACCTCCCGTGACCCCCCTGCTACGCAATTGGCACGACGAAGGGGGGGCTCCGCGCCCCCTTTAACTCCCCGGTTAACTACGTGGGCTAGTCGTGGAAAGAATATAACACAACCCAACATTCTCCCACTTGTTGTTTTCTTTCCACAGGGGGCCACAAGAGAGCTTAGTCATTTATCCAGCCCTGCAATGCCCATTGTTTCTCCTCACCAAGATAACTTCTTAGAGCTCACAGATTTTGTCAATGCATCTGCAGTATTCTTCAAAGTGTCCACCTTTACCAAAAACACCTTTTTGTCTTCTATCATATCCCTCACAAAGTGATAATGAACATCAATGTGCTTTGTCTTTGAATGGTAAGTAGGGTTCTTTCCCAAGAAAATTGCACTTTGGCTATCACAATCTATCTTTACAGCTCCCTGTACTAACCCCATACTCGAACACAATCTCTGCAACCAAACTACTTCCTTTCTTGCATGAGTCACTGCCATGTATTCTACTTCTATAGTTGATAGTGCCACTACAGATTGTTTCTTACTCATCCAACTGACTGCACCTCCAAATAGGTTAAACACATACCCACTTGTAGATCTTCTCTGATCCAGATCTCCAGCCCAGTCTGCATCAACAAAGCCACGAATATCCAACACTCTATCCAATCCTGGTCTTCCTTGGTAGCACAAACCATAATCACTAGTGCCATGCAAATACTTGAAAACCCGCTTCACTGTTGTCTAGTGCTCCTTCCTTGGTTTTGACATAAACCTGCTCAGTACTCCCACTGCATGTGCAATGTCTGATCTAGTACAAACCATCGCATACATCAGGCTACCAACTGCACTTGCATATGGAACACGGGACATGTCCTCTTCCTCTTCTTGTGTCTTGGAACACTGTTCAACATATAACTTTATACCTATAGGAATAGGAACCTTCACTAGTTTACTATCCTGCATATTAAACCTCTGCAATATTGTCTCGACATACTTCCTCTGGTTTAACCAGAGCTTCCTCTTTTTCCGATCTCTTTTAATTTCCATGCCCAAAATATAGTTTGCAACACCAATATCTTTCATGTCGAATTTGGAGGACAATTGTGTCTTCAAATCCTAGATAATTTCTTTGTCATTTCCAACTAGCAACATCTCATCCACATATAAGACCAGATAAATAACACGGTCACCAATTAATTTAAAATACACACGGTTATCCACTTTGCTTCTAGTGAAGCCAAGTCCCCGTATAAATGTATCAAATTTCTGATACCACATCCTTTGTGACTGTTTTAACCCATACAGAGACTTCTTTAACTTTCATACCAGTTCTTTCTTACCCTTCACTGCAAAGCCTTTAGGTTGCTTCATGTAGATTTCCTCTTCTAGATCCTCGTGAAGAAATTTTGTCTTCACATCCATCTATTCTAACTCAAAATCAAAAGCAGCAGCAACAGATAAAATTAATCTAATAGAAGTTACCTTGGCAACAGGAGAAAAAATATCACCAAATCAATTCCTGGCACCTGGGAATAACCTTTTGCTACCAACTGAGCTTTGTATTTCTCCACCTTTCCTTCTGCATTTGTCTTATTCTTGAACACCCATTTGCTGCCAATAGGTTTCCTTCTTACCGGCAACTCCACCAGATCCCAAGCCTCATTTTTGTGTAAAGATGCCATTTCATCAACCATGGCCTCTTTCTAGAATTTTCCATCCTCTGAATCCACTGCTTCCTTCACAGTTTTGGGATCATCATCAATAATAGATAAAGAAAAATTTGAACAGAAAGCAGATGGACTATAACTTTCTGGCTACCTTCTTTATCGAACTGATCTTCTCACACCTGGAGTTCATGGCTCTTCATCTTCTGATTCCTCCTTTGCTATAGAGTCTGATTCTTGCTCCTTTAGCTCAAACTCTATCTTCTCAAGTTCCTTTGGTTGGAATTCATGTTTAATAACATCTTTCACCTCTCTGAACACCACATCTTAGCTGTACATAACCTTCCTTGTTACTGGGTTCCAAATCTTATAACCCTTTAAACCATCCTTATACCCAATAAAGATTCACTTTTCAGATTTACTATCTAACTTGGTTCATTTCTCCTTTGGAACATGTACATATGCATCACATCCAAATACCCTCAGATGTGAAATAGAGGGCTTCTTACCAGTCCATACCTCTTTTGGAGTTTTATCCTCCAACGTTGATGAAGGTGATCAGGTGACCAGGTAACACGCTGTCTCCACCGCCTCTGCCTAGAATTCCTGTTCTAACCCGGTAGCACTGAGCATGCTTCTTGCCCTTTCCATCAACGTATTTTTCATTCTTTCTACAACTCCATGTTGCTGAGGTGTATATGGAGTAGTCTTCTACTGTGCTATACCACACTTCTTACAGAATTCTTCAAATTCCTTACTGCAAAACTCTCCACCGTTATCTGTCCTCAGCACCTATATTTCTTCTCTGTCTGGTTTTCCACCAGAGCCTTGAATTCTTTAAACCTATCAAAGACTTCAGATTTCTTCTTAAGGAAATATATCCACATATTCCTTGAGAAGTCATCTATAAATGATACATAGTACACAGACTTACCCAATGATGGAACCTTCACTAGTCCAAACACATCACTATGCACAAGCTCTAATATATGTTTCGCCCTCTTACCATGAGAGGGGAAACTCACTTGATTCTGCTTCCCATATACAAAATTTTCACAAAAATCAAAATCCAAAGAGTTATTACTCATACCTTTACCATGAAGTATTCGAAGGCCCTTCTCTCCAATATGTCCAAGCCTTTGATGCCACAACATGGTCTTCTCTCTAGAGACCACTAGATTTTCTACTCCATTTTCAGGTACCATAGAACTGTTGCACCCATCAACAACCGTACTACCTTGCAGCTTGTACAGAGTTCCAATCCGAACTCCCCGCATCAATACCAGTGCTCCCCAAACCATCTTGTAGGTTTCTTTCTCGAACACTATTTTTACACCTGCATTATCCAACTTGCTTACAGAAATCAGATTTCTGGCCAATGCAGGAATATGCAGAACACCCGGAAGTGTTCTAACCCTTCCACCTTGCAACTTCAACTTTACTTTTCCATGACCAATGATTCTAGCCTTCCTATCATCCCCTAAGAAGACATCACCACCATCGTATTTCTCATACTCACAGAACCACTCTCTATGGGAAGCGAAGTGAAAGGATGCACCTGAGTCAATCAACCATGACTCATGATCTACATGTGTACTTGAAGAAGCCAAGTACACATCCCCACCTTCATCTGAGGTGGTTTTCGCCCCTGCAGAAGGAGCATCATCAGATCCCTTTCCTTTATCAGGAGCTTTAGATTTACAGTCCCTTTTGTAGCGCCCTTCCTTTCCACATTTCCAGCACACCACCTTTACAGGTTTTTCTGGATATTTAGATCTCCATTTATATTTAGATCTCCCACTCGATGAATTATTTTTATTTCTGTTTTGGGATCATCCTCGTACAGACAAGGCATCACCATTCTGGCTCTCCATATTTTTCCATCTCATCTCCTTCGTCAGCAAGGATGAGACTATTTCATCAAACTGCAAGGAAGTTGCATTGCTACCTATTGCAATAACCGGACTATCCCATGAATCTAGTAGAGAACACAATAGACTGATGGACTTATCTTCATCTGAAATTTTAATATCAACATATGCTAACTGACTTACCATAGTATTAAATGTGTTCAGATGCTCTGTCACCGAGTCTCCATCTTTCATCCTCAGGTTATACAGCTTTTTCCGCAAGAACAATTTATTCACCAGAGACTTAGATTGATACAAATTCCCTAACTTGTCCCACAAAGCCTTCATTGTAGCTTCCCCTGATACATTCAACAACACTGAATCTGAGACACACAATCATATTGTGCTCTTTGCCTTCTGATCCAACTTCTTCCATTCTTCATCGGACACTCCCGTTGGTTTAGTACCCAGATCTACTGTGATCCACTGATATTTATCCACCAACAAATCCTCCATCTTGAGTTTCCACAACTCAAAACTCTGACCATTAAATTTCTTGATCTCTATCTTTCCACTGCTCGCCATCTTCTTTCACCACCAGAATCGATCTCGCAGATCTCCCACTGAACAGGGTCTACCATAGACCCGAGTGAAACCCCTCAGCAACAAAGGCATCCCCTTCAAGCCAAAATAGTTGTAATACCAAATGTAGATTTTAACCCCGTACATAAATTACCTGCATACGAATTCTAAAACACATAAAATAAAAAATGCGAGAGTATAACACATAAAACACATATACACAAAGATTTCCCCCTGGATCCCAAAACCGGGACTACCAGCTTGATTTTTAATTATATTCCTTTCAAGGTTATAATACATATTTATACATGCCGAAGCATCCAATACCATGGACAGAAAACCATCGCGTCCAAAAACATGTGCGAAAATCATGCAAAAAACCATAGGTGGGTCTGCCCAACCTAACATAGGTTCCAAAACCAAAATTTTCCAGGGCGCTGCTCCGGTCCCCATAGAGTGGGGTTATCTGCATCCCTCAAACCCCCTGTGACCCCCCCGCTACGCAATCAGCGCGATGAAGGAGGGGCTCCACCCCCCCTCTAACCACCCGGTTAACTACGTGGGCTAGTCGTGGAAAAAATATAACACAACCCAACAATTCTCTTGATTTTTTAATAAAATATGATACCCTAGTCATAATTATGGGTTGGTAAGTGTATTTTCCTCAATAGATTTCCATTAACTATTTCTTTTCCTAAATATGATTTTTATGATGAAAGTTATGGCTTGTGAGAGTTTTGGCCAAATTTTTCCCAATTTTCCCCTATTTTGCTACAACACTTTCTGCTAGTTTCTTAAGACTTTGTGAACCCAAATTTCAAATTTGATTCCATGCTTGTACCTATTATCCAATATATCTATATTGACTACTTTTTTTCCCCAATGTGAGTTCTAATTAGAGATTGATTCCTTCTAAAATTAAATTGACGCTTCAATTTTACCCTTATCTATTTCAATCATAACTTCTCACACATTCTTTGTTTTGTAGGTGTAATATCTTGTTAGAAATATCTTTCTAAGTTCTTTCATTTAATCGCAAACAATATGCATACCATTGGTATGCATATTTGTCATTGAATTTCACCACTCAAAAATGTTGTTTAGGGCCTAAAAAATGGCCGACAGGTTAATGACCTTAAAAACTGGTGAAAGTTCTAAGAATATTAAGTTTTTCTATTGTTATAGCACCCTAAATAAGTTAAAATCCTTTGAAACGTTGTTATATAATGGTTTATAGGTATATAAAATATCTATGTGTTACCCCCATATATTTTTTTCCCTAAGAAAAATTGTAATTTTATTCATAATGAGAAAAATTACATGTTGTAGATGCTAAAATAGCATATGCATAATAAGCATGTCCTGATACTCAGGAACAAATAAAAAAACTCTAAAAACTAATCTATTCTTTCCTACCTTTCTTTTTTTCCACTTTTCGCCAACCACCAGTGTTGGGAGTGGATGTTACAATAGACATTTGAGCCTCTTTGGTAGTAGATGGGATTTCTTTGTCAGAATCTGAGCTTTCTGTTGCATGTGTTCACTTGCTGCCACTGATCTCTTTCCCTGGAGTGGGTTGTTCACTTTGCTACTGTGGGATGGATGGCCTTGGAACTAAAGCGGAGCAGTTCTGGTTCTCATCCTTTTGTGAGTTGTACTGGGTGTTCTGTGCATTGAGGACTGAGGTATTTCTAGACAATCCTACTTCTTGGAATGTGTTGTTTGTGGTATTTTCTGTGTATTCTTCCTCTTCTATATCATCTGCCTGAGTGGCTGAAAACTGCCATCCTTTCGGCTTTGGTGGTTGTCTTTTTTTCCTGTCTTTTTTGTTTTTTGGGCAAGCACTTTGTAGATGACCAGTTTATTGAAAAATATGACATCTGAAGGTCGTATTGTCATAATCAAGGGGCTAGGACTATTGCTGGTCATTGTGGAATATGAGAATACGATATGGTAATCCTTGAATGAGATCAACCTCCACACAAATTCTGGTGAAAGTGTAGATATCCTTGGTAAGATGATTGCCATCCACTTTTAAAAATTTCCCAAGGGAATTTCCAATGCCTACTAATACTTTGTTGTGCCAAAAATGCAAAGGTAGGTTATATAATCTTACCCACATAGGAATTTTGGAAACCACCATGGTATTTTCATCAAAATCCGGAAACCATGATGTTAGAAAATACTAGAATTACCTCAAAACCATGGTCCTTCATGCAATGCATATTCCTTGTCTTTGATGGCGTAGAATTTGACAATGAAAAATCCGTTTGAGCATAGGTGTATATTACAATTTTCTATCCAAATGGAGAAATCCATTGGCGTAGGGCTTCTGGTTTGGACCAGAACCCATTAAATTTCCATATCACTGCTTTAGATATATAATCATCATGTATCTCATTTACCTCAGGTATAGTAATCGTTATAGCAGGGGTTTGAGTCATATGCTCCATGATGTAGGCACCAGGAATATTGGCTTGTTGTTCTGATTGTGTTTGAGACTCCATCTTTCCTTTGACTACATCTTTGAAGGTAGCAGGTCCTTTGGAGCTTGTGTCAGGGGAGCCTCAAAGGAGTCTTGAATTGAGGATTATAGTTGAGTCACATCCTATGTCATAATCCTTTAACCTTTTTTTCCTCTCGCAAGTCTTTTCCGGCGTGGATCAACAGTTGTTTACTAGCTGGAATGCCCATCTTTTCTTGTATCCTCTGTTTAAGAGTTTTTATTGGCTCCCAGCACCTAGTCTTAATGTAGATAGATTTCCCTTCCATAGATCTAATAAAGAGTGTGGTCTGTGTCCCTTCGAATGGTTCTATTGTAGGTGCTTTGAGATCCAAAGGTGGATCGATTGTTGCTTCATGGCGATCTTGTTCAATCATTAATGGTTGTTGTAGATATGGGACGTTGAGTGCGCTGACTCGCGGTACCCACTAGCAATCTCGATATACAGGTCCAATGTAAAACATAACCTGTGGCCCCATATGATTCTATGCCCCCAAACATTGTATCCAGCCTGCCTTTCCTCCATTATTACCGCAGATATCTATCTTATCACCCGATTCTCCTTGCAGAGGGAGACCCCAATCTTTGGGCTGAGGAAATTCGCGAGATCGAAGAGTATTAGACTAAATTGTCCACCTCTGGTCTGGATCCACTGTGAGGGTCTATGATTTTGGAATATCAGTCCAATCTAAAAACCCATTTATAACATATGTTCCAGATCTGGAATATTGAAGCGTATCCCCTCTAAAGGAGTCAGATATGTTCCCAGAGGGGGCCAATCGGCCTTCATCAAATAGTGGGTTGTGTCTAAGCGTCCCCAACTTTGTAAAGAAAGTCTATCAGATAAAAATTCTTTACATTTTATCTCACAGGCAAGGATCTGCGGTAGAAAAGACCAGATTGAGCATATACGTCCAGATCTGGCCATTGCGAGTGTAGATCTATATTCTTGGGGTGTGGATTTGACAGAAAATGGCCCGATCTATGGGTAAGACTACAATTCCATAAGGGATCATTCATACCTTGCCAAAGATCATGGCTCTGTTGAAGATACTCTTGTTTGGCATGATCTGGGTGTCTTCGTTCAGATCTGTTGTGTGGAGATCTAGTTCCCTTCCCCTGTACAACCAGAGAGTCTAGATTGCAAGGCAGAGGAGCTTTGCCTGCGTTCTTAACCAGGTCAGCTGCTCTCACCATCTTCCGCCCATGTTCCATGAAAGTTATGTGTGTACTATTAAGCTAATCTTGTATTGATTTTATAACCCCCATATACATACATACATACATACATACATACATACATACATACATACATGCATGCATGCATGCATACATACATACATATATGTATGTATGTATGTACACAAACATGCACCTCAATCCTCATCAAACATGAACTGATTTTTCATGTATTTCCTTGAACACTTGGTACCCATGAAACCTATTTTATTTATCTTTTGAGCCCCATGGTTCACATGGTTCCTTATCGACCATTGATGGAAGGGTCCCACTTCATCTACCATATTTCCAAGTAGTATCCTTTTATTGGTCATGATGACTTTCAAGGTCCATTCTCCACTTCTTCCTAGAGTGTGTGACTTTCACACTTGAAAATATGACTGTTGATCCAAAAGTATATCAATGGTCCACAATCCATATTGTGTGGAAATATACATAATGGTTTATATAAACTTGCATTCTCGATGGATTGGATGGCAATGATTGACTTGATTGAATGGTGGAGATCCATATAAGGTTGTAATATACTTGATATCTTATGGGAAATTGCATTCTGAATGGATTCAATGACTTACATCGAAGAAGATTGATAATCCAAATCAATATTGGAAATGAAGATGATTGTGACTTAACTTGAACATGTGCGTCCAATAATATAATGGTTAGAGTTGGTCCTTGACCAACAAACTTGATTCCACATGGGATGACAATATGCACAGTGGTTTGGGCCATTTGTCCTCCTAATAGATATGTTGATTGACATCCAAGTAAATCAATGTTCCAAATCCATATAAGGTGTGGAATTTCATGTGAATTAATTTTTATTTATGTACTCGATGAATAGAATAGTTGATATTGATCACGATAAATCGTTAATTTCAATATTTGGTATGAACATGAAAGGAGTTTAATCTTTTCCTCTATGCCTAATGAATCCAATGGTGGATGTCCTCCTAATATGACAACTTAGATCAACATTATATCATAATATGCAAGAAGGTTTAATAACCATCAATGCCCAATGACATTCAATTATAACACATGTACACCATTTGTCCTCCACCACATGCCAACTTAGCTGCCACTTGGAATTTCCACCTCATTGATGATGTCATAATACATAATTTTTCAAAATTTTCAAATTCTGTCATTTTTAATTTTTTTCTTCAATAAAGCTTCCTTTCCATAATTTTTGTTTGCATGAAAATTGTAGATTTGCTTGTACACTTAACTCATTATTTCACCAAATCTGAGCCTACACTCACTACATTAACTCTTATACTTGTACATTTATCATTTTGAGTAGATTTTTGTAATAGCCCAAAATAAATATTTAATTAACTTTTCTAATTAACATTAAATTTAAATCAGAGTGGCACTTACCTAGCCAAATAAACATGTAATTAATAAACTAAATTCAACTATGAATAGTTCTTACCTGTGGTAGAAGTAGGCTTACCACAACAAGGTTTTGGGGACGACTCTCCACCCAACCGTAGGCTCAATTGTGCAAGGATTTGCTACAACTGGCCACCCCTGAGCCCTCAATTAATGTACTATTGCCAGTGACTCCTATGTCTTAGAACACCATTCTCCCAAGAGAATGAAAGATAGAATCTCGGAATGATGGAATGCCTCCCATCCTCCTCACCATCTAATAAATAGAACAAACATTGGATGGGAAACCACATGTACACACTCCACATTAAATTTAAATTAGAGTGGCACTTACCTAGCCAAATAAAGATGTAATTAATAAACTAAATTCAACTATGAATAGTGCTTACCTGTGGTAGAAGTAGGCTTACCGCAACAAGGTTTTGGGGACGACTCTCCACCCAACCATAGGCTCAATTGCGCAAGGATTTGCTACAACTGGCCACCCCCGAGCCCTCAATCAATGTACTACTACCAGTGACTCCTATGTCTTAGAACACCATTCTCCCAAGAGAATGAAAGATAGAATCTCGGAATGATGGAATGCCTCCCATCCTCCTCACCATCTAATAAATAGAACAAACATTGGATGGGAAACCACATGTACACACTCCATGTGTCTACATGCAACTTTCTTTTGATTTTTAGCTTTCTTGTTTTATTTCTTTACTTTTCTTTTGATTTTTAGCTTTCTTGTTTTATTTTCTTCTTTTTGATAGTTTTCTTGTTTTATTTCTATTTATTCTTATTTAGAGCTTTAGTATGGTTATTACTATTTTTATTTTTATTATTTTTATTTATTTTCTTGTATATATTTTTAATATCATTTATTATTTAATATTAAGTGATTTATTTATTATTTATATTATTATTTATTATTTTGTAGTATTTATTATTTATTATTATATTATTATATTATTATTTTTATTATTTATTATTTATTATTTTATTTACTTCATGTTGCCAACACCCTCTGCTGAACTAGTATAACCAGCAGGCATCGAAAGTCCCCAACACCCCGGGAAAACTCAAGGAATTTCTGTCCTTTTTCCCACTTTCGGCATCAGGCATAAGCCTGACCCGGTCGGTATCCTAGTCCAAGGCTGGCCCCAAGGCTTAGGAGTAATAACGCACTGCATGCTTATGCATGTCATAAATTTGTATGCAACATGCTTTAGTTTTTCCACTGGAAAAATCGTAATCTTTCATTAACTTGAAAAATTACATATTGTAGATGCACTATGCATATGTTATAGAGTCTATCTGCCTCTTGAGGGCTCAACATATGGTCTGATATGTCTGTTTATATAACCAAAATCATCACGCAGGATGTTCGTTTGTTGTTCTATTTATATATATATATATATATTGTGACGCAGGGCTTCTGAAAAGTAGTGCTGTCAACTATATACAAAAAGTTGTTCAAAAAATATCATTATCCTATTTTGTATCTCATGGGCTGGCTGCCCTATGATAATGTGTATCTATGTAAGGACGATGATAGTATTGATATGCGTTTGTTCCTTGTTGCTCTTGTATCATCCACTCTCCTCTGGGAAGTGTCGTGGCCTCCTTGGATAGTTGGTCAGCACTGCGGTTGTGTTCCCTGTAGATATGATTGCAAGTAATGTCAATAAATTGCGCCTTCGGTATATTTATTTCATCCAATATGTTATTGAGTGTGTGTGTGTGACAAACAGTAATGTTGTTGAACCAATCTATGATGTTCTTTGAGTCTCCAAATATATGAATGTGCATGCAGTTATGCCCCAATGCAAAATGCATGAGATGACGAAGAGTGATGATCTCTGCAAAATTGTTTGAGCCTATCCCCAAACCCATTCTGACTTTATAGAAATGATGATCGTTAATGTATAATATGAAACCTCCCTCACATCCCTGCTACTGGGTAGCGCCATCAAAAAATGCCCATGGGGTGCTTTTATCAATGTGCGGTGGATCACGGGGTCTTCGAGTGCGAGGTTGCGGAGGCTCAGGCAGTTCGTTATAGGCAGATATGATGAGAGCAGTTAAATGAGGCCAGCTCACTGGTTTATCATCAAAAATAGCCCGATTTCGAGCCAGCCAGAGGTACCAACTAATAATAATGGGCAGGCTTTGTAATTTGGAGCTTTTGTGATGATAAAACCATGATTCCCAGGCTCGGATTATATCGTCGCCTTCCCATTTTCCTGTGAATTGTATAGATGAGGATACGAATTGCCACAGGGTCATTAATGCTGTGCAATTTAGAAACGGGTGAAGGCTCGATTCAGAAGTGCATTTACACAGGGTGCACCAGGTAGGCCCGTATACTGCTCTGTGCATGAGATATTCCCCTGTGGGAACTATACCTTTGAGTATACACCAAAAAAAGAGTTTCTGCCTGGGGGGTGCAGTGAGCTTCCATAATGTCTTCCACCAAAAAGAAATCAAATCCGGAACCTTGTGCGATATCAGCGATAGATAACCTGTCTTTGGTGTATATATTCCATTCTCAGAATGATGCCAGATTAGCTCATCCAGCCCCTATTTAATTCTGATGTGAGACTCTGACAAAGCATTAATGTAGGCAGTCCATTCCCGGTGCCAGTGAGGTGGAAGATTGATCTGTAATGCAGATTTCCAGCGTTGATCTAATATGGATGAGTTTTGAGGATTAGCGATGTCAGCAAGTACTTTGATCTCTTGTGAGTGTTGGTGCCGAATGAGGGCCTCAGGTAGTATATGTCTGCCGACACTTCCATTCCATGGGTCTGTACCAATACGAGCCAAAGATCCATCGTTGATTTTCCAAACTAGATTATCTCTGATGAGAGGCATAGACTTTAGAAGTGCTTTCCATACATATGAGATACCAGATTTGGGCCAGGTTGGAAGTCGGATCCATTCCATTATGTGTAGAGGCCAGATATACTTGTGGTATGTAATGCTGGTCCAGAGATTATGGCCTGTGAGTAAAGTCCACCCCATTTTTGCAGCAAGGGCTTGAGCAAATGTAGGCAGGTCTTTTAGTCCCCAGCCTCCCCATTTTTTGGGGATAGCTATCTTCTTCCATCCTACCCATGCAAATATGCGCTTGTCCTGGTTCCCATTCCACAGATATCTGTTGCATATTTGATGTAATCTTGCCAAGATGCTCCTCGGAATCCAGGCAAGAGCCATCCAAAAGACCGGTGTGGCCTCCAGGACAGATTTAACCAATACAAGTCTACCAGCTCTGGATAGATATCGGTGGCTCCATATGTTGAGGCGCTTCTCCAATTTAGCTACCAGCCAAACCCAGTCAGCAATCTTTTGGCTGATAGGCTTGATCCAGAACCCTAAATATTTGAGGCCGCGATCTAAGGGACAGATGCAGAAAGGAAACAGTTGTCGAGCCAAATGGGACTCTTGGATAGAGGTTCTGGAAAGAATGATAGATGATTTTGAATGGTTAGCAAGCATCCCAGTAGCATATGAGAATAGGGTGAGGATTTTCGAGAAGGAGTGGGAGTCCCTGATGCTGCCATCAAGGAAAATCATGACATCGTCCACAAAAAGAAGATGGGTGAGAAAGCAGTCATCTGAAATTTTGAGTCCACTAAATTCCCCATTTCTCTTTGCTGTATCAATTAGTCGACTCAGGCCATCCATGACAATCAAGAAGAGAAGAGGAGACAGAGGAAAACCCTGTCTAAGGCCACGTTCAGAGTGAAAAAACTGTGATGCCGACCCATTTATCAGGACACTGAAGGTGGGGGTGGAGATACAAGCCATGATCCAAGTGATGAAGTTGATGGGAAAGCCCAGATGGATGAGAAGCATCTTGATGTAGAGCCAGCTGACACGGTCAAATGCCTTAGCTAAGTCTATCTTTAAGATAATGGCTTTGTGGTTCTTGGTCCAGATGGTGTGAAGTGCTTCCTAAGCCGCACCAATGGCTTCATGAATCTGACGATGTTCCAGAAAAGCAAATTGATGGGGGGCAATATTATGGGACAGAATGGGACGGAGGCGATTTGCTATAATCTTGGAGATGATCTTGTAGAGCACATTACACAGAGAGATGGGACGATAATCATCAAAGGAGGAAGGGGAGTCCGATTTGGGGATCAGAGCTATGAAAGTCGAGTTAATGGCATTGTACAGTGACCCAGATACCCTGCATTCCTCCACAACTCTCAGTAAATCATTGTTGAGAAGCTCATAGAAAGTAATGTAGAACTCAATGGTCCACCCGTCTGGCCCTGGGCTTCTATCCCTCTTGAACCATTTTAGGGTGCTCTCAAGTTCCCCAGGTGTCACTGGATCAAATAGAGTCGCCGCCTCATCCTCATTTACAAACCTGGGGAAGTGACTAGCAATGTTAATAATATCAGCAATAGTTGACCCTGGTGGTTGTTTGTAGAGATTCCTGAAGTGTGATGATCCCAGGTGTGAGAGCTTGTTGAAGGAGTCTGCTACTCCACCTTCTGGCAATGGGAGATTCCAAATTGTATTTTTGACCTTTCTGCCTTTTGCATAGTTATGAAAGAAATGGGTATTGTCATCCCCAGCTTTTATCCAGGTGGCTCTGC
Source organism: Pinus tabuliformis (assembly GCA_031772625.1). Taxonomy (NCBI): domain Eukaryota; kingdom Viridiplantae; phylum Streptophyta; class Pinopsida; order Pinales; family Pinaceae; genus Pinus; species Pinus tabuliformis. The sequence goes on from CM062811.1 coordinate 449,450,475, forward strand.
TACGAAGACGGATGGATTCCTCTCGCTCTCTTAGAATTTTTGACTTTTGATTTTCTAGTTCCACCAGATGGGCTTTGTCTTCAGCTGTAGCGAACCCCAGTCCTCTATCATCCGATAGTGAGGATAGTTCAGATTCTATATGCAGTAGCGCTGAGTTATCCTTTTGATATTTCTCTTTGGCCCATTTAATAGAAAGGTGCTTGAGCTGAGACAAGTTAGAGCAGAACCCTTTTGCCAAGGAATCTGACCTATCTATCGGGTTTTGAGTCCAAAAATCCTTAACCATCTTGATATATGAGGGATCCTGTATCTAGCCATGATTGAACTTGAAGGGGGCTTTTGGTTTTTTATGAGGACCCAATATCTCCAGGTATATAGGATAGTGATCCGATATGCCGCCAGTGGCCACCCATTGTTTGTAATAATGCAACTGTTGTATAAGGGTACCTTTCATTATAAATCTATCTAGTCTGCGAGCAAGAGTAGCATCTCCAATTCTTCTGTTCCTCCAGGTGGGGAGCGGTTTATGCATAGGGACATCAATCAGGTTATGTCGCTCCAGAAGGTCAGTCATATACCCAGTGATCGAGTCAATCTGAGCCATGGTTCCCCATGATTCACTATATCCCAAGGAGAAGTTTAAATCACCCCCAATAATGATGTTGTCTGCAGTGAGGATAGATAGGCTTAGTAAATGATTCCAGAAGTTATCTCTTTCTTGATAGGGGCCATATATGTTAATAACTCTAAGACTGGTCCCCAGGTCAGCCGAGATGAGGTCTAAGCCCATAAAACC